>CM066032.1:1585949394-1586611256 GCA_033557465.1 Ichthyophis bannanicus
TGAACAGATAGAAATGAGATAGAGACAGAAAAATAGGAAGAGCAAGGTTTGCTTGTTTTCTAGTGTTTGTCCTCCTCCCTTGGTGCAGGTACCCTAACATACCACAGTGCCTCTTATAAGAGAATAAAACAGCTAATAAATAGGCAAGGAAAATCTATATCAAAAACCAGTCAAATACTAAAGTTTGAAAGCTTAACTTTGTAGTGTCTCTCGGAATTGTGATGACAGTAACTGGATCAGATAGCTTACTCCTTTCAATAAATGGTTTAGTTTTTGAAGATACTTCTGGTGTGGCTGTGGTTCCTTTCTGCTCTTGTGCTGGATTCTTATAGTGTGCATAGGATTTCCTCTCCTTTGTTTCTTCATAAATTAACCTTTCATCATCAACGTACCCAAATGCATAACCACTTCCACCCCCGACATCCAAGGCAATCCAAGCTCCTGCCTGCTACCTACCAAGGGTCTCTCTGGTGTGTCATGAGGGTGCAGGACTGATTCCATAGTGTGATTGTTTCAACTCTTTCCTGTTTTTATTGGCGTTCTTTTCTGCCTTTGTCTTAATTTTTGATTTTAGTCTGTACATTGCTCTGCTGTTTGATGAAGGGCAGTCAATCAAATTTTAATAAACATACCGTTATTCTTCACCATCAGCTGCCAGCTTCAAAATGGTGCCTCTTGACCTCTAGTGCTAATCTCACAGTACTACCAGTAGGTATCAAGTGCCAAATAAGAGTACTTATCAGTGGAAGTAAGGGCGTTGTGAACTACATGATGGTTAATCTGGCCGATCTGGGAAGTAAATTAATGGAAATACTGCTAAAAAAAAAAAACCAAAGAGGATAGTGCAGTTTCTGGAACTCGGTAGATGACCCCATCTGAGGCAGCAATGGTTTACTAGAGGTAGGTCTTGTTTGATGAATCCACTCAATTTCTTTGTCTGAGTGACAAAAGAGATCAGAAATGTGCTAGATGTGGTATATATAGTTTTCGTTAAGACTGTTGACATGGTTCCATATAGCCAATGCAAACAAACTGAGCATCCTTAGAAGAGATCCTAAAGTGAGTGACTGAGAAGAGACAATGGGTAGTGGTAAATCAAGTTCACTCTAAGGACAGAGGCATTAGCAGTGGTATGCTGCAAGAATTGGGTCTTAGTCTAGTTCTCTAACATTTTTGTAAATAATATTGAGGGCTGTTGGGAAAAAGGTTGCTCTTGGCAGATACTACTGCTTCTGATTTCTATAGAGCTACAAGGCATATATAGCACTATACACATATAAAATTGTACATTCTGAGGGGTAGGGGCTATCTATTCAAGACAAACATGAACCCCCCCCCCACCTAAAGGTGAGCGTTTGAGAGCATGTTGAATAATGTAGAATCAGAGGTAAATAGGCACTATGTGCTCCTGAAGGTGTAGTTGCTGGGGAGATCAAATGAGGGTCAACATTAAAAGAGCAGTCACTGGACTAGCAGAACTGGAAAGTAAACATGTAAGGGGATATGCAAATCACTATCTGTGTTGAAGGAGCAAGGGTAATATTTGCTCACATTTATATCTATTATTAAGATTTAACTTTAAATCTATAGGGAATAGTGTAGGGAAATAAAGTGCACACGCTAGACAGGGAATAGAGAAGTAAAAACTGGGGCCGGTGGAAATTGCTCACCCTAAGAGGGATGGTCTCACTTGGCACCAGCACCTGCAGCCCTATGCAGAAAAAAAAAACAACTTAAAGAGACCAGGTAACTGTTCTCTATCTCAAAGAGCTTAACCTTCATCTGAGAGACATCTGCAGGCCTTCCTCCTAAAGATGGCACTGGAAAGTCTCTTGAGAGCCATGCAGGCTCAGAGTGAAGATGCCAGCAGAAAGCCTCCTACAGACCCAGTCAGGGGTAGGAGTGAAGATGGGGTGGACCATCTCCTTCCAACCCAGTGAGTGGAGATGGTATCAGAGAGACTCTGGAGAACCTAATCCAGACTTGGGAGTCCAGCAAAAGATAAGCAGCAGCAGAGAATCTAGGAGCCGGACGGGCCCAGCGGCAGATCAGCTCATTGGGGAGCTGCAGCAGCAGAGAAATCTCCAGTGGGAGCTACAGTGGTGGATCAGGGGAGAACTGTGGTAGCAGAATCAGCTCCTCCATGGGAGAGCTGAAGTGGCAGAGAGTCCATTCTGGACTAGGAGCCACAAGACCTAGGGAGGTACAGCAGCAGATCAGCTCAAGGGAGAGCTGTGGCGGCAAAGAGTCCATGCCGGACTAGGAGCCACACAATCCAGGGGGGGGTACAGAGGCATATCAGCTCAAGGGAGAGCTGCAATAGTTGTATCGGAGTGGGCAGAAGTGCAAAATGCTCTCCAGATTGGAGAAGGCGGAGCCAAGGCTACAGCCTAAGTGATTAGACAGAACTACAAAACCTCTCCTTTCACAAGCAGCCATCGCTCCAGAGTTACAGCAGTGGGCGAGACTTGGGGCTGGTGGGCAAAGGGAAGGGAGTTAGGAGACAGGTTATTAAGATTTAATTCATAATCTTTAAAGGTTTTACTTAAGCCATTATATATAAGGTTATAGTTGGTTGTTTGAACTGCCTTATCTCTTGTCCTGTATTGCCGTTTCACCTTACCTGCTTGAACCACTTATCATATGGGTTGCACTTACTGCATTATTTTATCACAGTACTTGATGTATATATTTTGTAAATAAATTGTAAATACTACTTAAGCCAGCCTTGTTCACAGCAGTGATTTTTGGAGAGGTTTCCTGGGATGAAAGGAGGAAAATCCTACCTGCTAACACCTTTCTTCCCCAGGTGGAGGCACCAGGCACCAAACTGACAAGGACCGACAGAGCCCGCCCTAGAGGGGACTCCAGCCAGGCCAGTCCCAGACCAGGACCTAGAAGTGCACACAAGAGGGCACTACAAACAGAACAGCCAGCACTAGGGTAATTCTTAAGGGAAATGATTAGAATGCACATGGGTGCAGACAGGAGAATAATGAGGTCAGTATCCAAAAGCAACCTTACAGAGATGAGTCTTTAGACTGAATTTGAATTGCACCAGAGGAATCTATCTTTCTTGGGCTCTGATAGCATTTCTGACACTTGAAGATAATATCGCTACCCAATGCATTGGATAAATTGACCTGGCATTCACACTTCTATTAACAGAAGCCATTTGTGGTTTTATCCTCTACCACAATGTCTAATTTGCTTAGAGCAACATTTATTTTTCAGATCGATTGGAATAGGAGCAGCCCACATGGTCAACCTCTATTTTCTACAGTTCTCCCAGTGTTGGATTCTTAATATTTTTCCAATATCAAAAATCTTCAAAGGGTAAATGATTTAAATATCACCAATACCACCAGCACTGGAGACTACACCTTCAAAAGGATATAAACAGGAAGGTAAGTCTTGTCTCACTACTCTGCAGAGGGTAGTTATCAAAATGGTCCATGGTCTTCATCATAAGTCACCTCCACCAACACTAAAAGTCAGGGACGCAGAACTTCCAGTCAAGCCCAGCATACGCTATCTAGGAGTGATACTGGATCAACAGTTAGCTTTTACCGTGTGTTTAATGTGATCCTTGAAATCCATCTACTTCAAGATCAAAACCTTGCAGCACCTGAGACCCATGATGGAGTCAGATGACTTCCGCACCATCTTCCAAACACTAGTTACACCGCATTTCGACTATGCTAACATAATTCTGCATGGCCTCCCCAAAACTACCCTAAACCCTTTACAGTTATGAATGTGGCAGCCCGCGTCCTATGTGGAGCCTCTATGAATGATCACATTTCCCCCATTCTAAAAGAACTCCACTGGCTCCCAATCAGCTGTAGAATATCATATAAGGCCCTCCTCATTACCTTCAAGGCCTTTAATAAAATATCACCTTCATCAATTTCTGATCTAACACACCCCACGAACAACAGATCTAGGAGATCACTAGCCGCAAACATCCTACTCACACCAAGCGAATCTACTAAACTTAACCAGTCAACCATCAATAGGGCATTTGTCAACTACGCCCCCAGGTGCTGGAACAAACTCCCTCTCAGCATTAGAGCAATCAGGGACCTCAAGCAGTTTCGAAAGGCCCTCAAGCATCACCTGTTCCTCATGCACTTTACACATTTCGATGTCCACTCCCCTCACCCCCCACGTCTCAAACCCATGCTATCTGACAACATAGATATGCTAGAATCTTAACTCGATTGTAAGTCTGCTAGACATCACCTACAGCGAATTGAGCACCGACAGCTAATTTGTTTAAATGTATATAGTATATATGTATACCATTCGGCTACACTTCCACACCTTTCTCTACAGGGCTCTCTAGAATAAACCAGACTACAGGTCCCTGCCTGTAATGATCTAAACCCAGGATTTGAAACAGTGTTGCAGGCACATTCTGAGACAGTTGTAAACCACATCTAGGCCTTCCTGCAGCAGCACTCATGCAGTATGGACTGCAAAAGAAACTCAGTACTGCATCTGCATAACAGACACAAAGCAGCAGTATCAATCTACTGTCCAAAGGCCAAAGGCCCTTCCCTATACTGTACCTCCTAAGCCAAACATTCACACACAGAGGTCTGTTGGGCTGCAGTGTGATACAAATCCCTGAGGCAGCACATCTGCAGAGCATGCATTCCCTTGTGATCTGCAGTACACAAGATAATTACTTTTGAACATATACCAAACTCAAACCTCATTCATAACCCATGAGGTCCATCCCAGACGATCCTGCCTTCTACAGGGGGTCATGCCCATTTGCTCCTACATCATACAAGACATGCAGGTACTGGACAATGCTCCAGTGATCAGGGTCGCCACTATGGCTGTACTGTGGGCTTATCTGTACCGGTAATTCCCAGGCTGCATCTCACAATATGAGCACCCTCATATGCTACTTTTATGGGACAGTCATGAGCCTCCCTTCTAACCCAGGGTACGTGGAGTATGATCTCAGTCTCTCAAATTTACTGCTAATGCTCTGTGTAGTATTTGCATTGTGCCAAAGAGAACTTCCTCTGGAGTTCATAAGATGTTACATGGATGGGTAATTTATCAAGGCGTGCTTGGAAATTTCTTTTAATTAAGCCTGTGGCACCCAACATGATGAAAACTAACTTATTATCTTTTCTGCCACACTTTCTTGGTCTCTGACTGCATTTCTTGGTACTTGAAGAGTTTCTTCCTCTTGATGCGATTCACAGAGTAGTCGCTTGGAACTGACACCTCTATAATCAATACTGCTCTGGGGTATTTTTCTCCTTAACCATTATATCTGGCTTCCTTGCATCCAGCTTTTTATCTGTCAGAATGGGAGTATCCCAAGCAGGGCCGGCCTTAGAGTTGGTTCAAAGTGTTGGTGCCCTAGGTGAACATCAAGCTTTTGCTGCCTCCGGAAGTTGCTGCCCTAGGTGAATGCCTAATTTGCCTATTAGTTGGGCCAGCCCTGATCTCAGGTGATTATAACCTCTTCATTCTCTGTAATTTTTTTAGGGTAATGATCCCAGTGTTTTTCAGGCACAGTGATGATGTAATGCTTACAGAGTTTCCAGTGGATAAGGGGTGCTACTTTATTGTGCTTTTCTGTATAGAAATTTTCAGGCATCAGAACTTCACAGCCAGCTATGAGGTGAGTCACCGTTTCCAGCTCTTTCCCACAGAGCCAACATATGTCTGTTACCTGTTTTTTTCAATACTCACTGTAAACCATCCTGTCCATAAACCACTGTCCTGGGCAGCAACGATCAACCTCTCATCCTTTGGTTTCAATTCACCTCTCCTTAACCATTCAGTGTCCGTTCTTGATCAACAAAGGGTTCCTGGAGTAACACTGTATTTCCCACTATATTTGTTTTTCCTGGACTGTTGATCTAATCTTTGAAGAGTGTTTTTCTCTTGTTTTGCAAATTCTGTTACTTTCTTTCTTATGTAAGCTTGTGGATTCTCACTCATTCCTTCTAGTCATCAGAACACTTGTCCAAGTTTGATGATGGAGACAGATTCTGGACATTTACTTTCATATTTCAAGACTTTTTGCGCATTTGGATTCCGTGATGCAGCTAGAAAGACCTGGAGGCCTATGATAGTAGCTCTGTATATGCAATCATCACTATGAGGCCTAGCCCTCCCTTCAGCTCTAGGAATGTACGGTCTTAGCATATACAGATTCTTATAAAATTACTTCAGGGGAATGGAAGAGTTTTCTTGTTCTCACATCCAGTTTTTCAAGATATTTAAGAGGCCAGTCCACAACCCCAAAGCTGTATGAGAGTACAGGAATTGCCAGCTGATTGATGGCTTATATCTTATTCCGTGATGTTAAAGTACTTTTCAAGAATGATTTTAATTCTCTTGTAGTATTCTTTATTGATCTTTTCTCTCAGTAATTTCTGCTCGAGTGTCGTTCCTTCCTCTATTCTGAGATACTTATATATGCCTTCCTGTTCAAGATCCTTGATGTCACAGCCCTGAGCCAGGGAGATGTTTTCTGTTTTGCTCAATTTTCCTCAAAAAAAAAAAAAAGTTGCTTAGCACATTTGTCAAGGCCAGAAGTCATCCTGATGTCATCAGAAAAGCTTTTCATTACGTGGAGTTGCTCTGCTAATTGTTGATCACTGGAATTGTAGAGATTCAGATTGTCTACAAAATAGTAAATAAGATGTTTCTGGGTTGTTACCTTCTTTAGGATTCAGGCTAAATCCATATCCCAAACAGTTGTTGAGAGTACTCATTGGATTAAGTGCCACACAAAACGGAAGGGGCGACAAGGAATCTCCCTGACATATTTCTCCCTGGATCTTAATGTTAGGAAAGATGTTCTGACCATCTTCATATTTTAAAAAAAAAAAAAGTGTGGTTTGCCACATTGTCATGGTGAACTTAATATACTCTATCAAACCAGTATTTATTTTATACATTTCAAGGCAATTTATTATCCAAGAATGTGGGATGCCATTGAAAGCTTTTTTATAATGAATCCATGCTATACTGAGATTTTTACTGGTCTTAGCACTGGCCATGATGGCCTTATTCAACATTACTTGGTCTTTGCTCCCCTCTTATTGCCTTTTTGCTCTATTGCCATGATGTTATTGGACTCGATATGATCATATATTCTGTCAGCAACTATTGCAGTGAACAGCTTATAGATTGTGGGTAGACAAGATACTGGTCTAATTTTTGGGAATGTTACTTGGATCCCCCTTTGGAAGATGAAATTCTTCCTGTTGTAAACCATTGTGGTATTAAGTCTGGCTGCTTGAACAATTGATTTTTGCAGTTCACCAGGTCTTGGTGGAGTGATGTTAACCACTTGAGCCAAAAGTTGGTTACTCCATCTGAGACAGGGCTCTTTCAAACCTGCTTTCCAGCTCTTTCATTGTTCCTGCAGACTATTCCATAGGTTTAATGTTTGCTTTTTCTAAATGCTCCTGTATGCAGGGTAACCATTCTGCTTCTTGATTGTGCCCTATAGGGTTCTCATATACAACTGTAGTCAATATTATAGGTACCCTTGCATCTTAGGTATCTTTACAACATCTTGAGAAATAATTGGAAATATTCCAACTGTATGTCGTCATAATATTTTAATAGTATGTTCAAAGGTATATAGCAAAAAAAATATAGATGTCTGTGCAACCTAGACATAGTAATTTCTGAGAAAAAAAAAGACCTAGACAGGATTAATGGCACCCTTCACTAATATTTGGCTGCACAACTCTTGGCAGTGATAACAGCCTCCAGAAGTTTATTTTAGCCATCTATACGTTTCGTACCTCTGTCTGCTGGTAGTTTCTCCCACTCTTCAATGCAATTTGTTCAAATCATGAAAGTTTCCAGGATTCCTTTTACCTCTGGCAGATTTCAGCTCTTTTCAAAGGTTTTCGATTGGATTGAGACCAGGACTCATTACTGGCCAATTTGAAACAGTCCATTTGTTCCTTTTTAACCATTCCTTTGTACTTTTGGATGAATGTTTTGGGTCACTGACCTGTTGGAGGACCCATTACCTTTGACCCAGATCTAGCTTTCTGACACTAGGTAGCACATATTGCTCCAAAATATTTCTTTACGGAAAGAGTAGTGGATCGATGGAATAGTCTCCCAGTGGAGGTGGTAGAGATGAGGACAGTAACTGAATTCAAAAAAGCATGGGACAAACAGAGGATCTCTAAAGGTAAAAATGGGACTGATGTAGTTGTTGATATGGAAGGACAGACTAGAGAGGCGGCCATGTGGTCTTTTCCTGTCATCATATTTCTATGTTTCTATGTTCTATGTTTCTAAAATACCTTGATATTAAAGAAATCATGAATTCAGAGGACTATGTTCCAGGCTTCCAGTTGCTGAGGCAGCAAAACAGCCCCACAATATTATGGGACCCCCACCATATTTAACTGTAGGAAGGGTGTTTTTTTCCTTAGAAACTTGATTTCTTCACCTGTAAACGTATGGCTGGTCTGCATTGCCAAAGAGCTCAACTTTGGTTTCATCTGTCCACAGAACACTTTCCCAGAAAGATTATGGTTTTTCAAGGAGGGTTTGGGCAAAGATCAGACATGCCTTTTTGTGTCTCTCTTTGAGCAGTGGGGTCCTCCTTGGCCTTCGTCCATGAAGTCCTTCTCTGATTAGTGTGTGGCATATGGTATAGGTTGAAACCACCACTCCAGATTGATCCAGGTCAGCCTTAAGTTGTTTGGATATTGTACATGGTGTTTTCCCAACAGTTTGCACTAACCTTTGAAGAATTCTTGGATTAATTTTCCTCTTCCAACCACATCCTGGGAGGTTCTTGACAGTTCCATGAGCAGAAAACTTCTTAATAACATTGTGAACTGTAGAGATAGAAATCCCAAGGTCTTTGGAGATGGCCTGGTACCCCCCCCCCCCCCCGTGAGGTTTGGTGATAATGGCTTTTCTGACAGTCTCAGGCAGTTCTCATCTTCATCATTGTGAAAATGGAACAGGGAGTGAATGTGACCATTTTAAACATCAGAGTCATCATTCACTGGTTGATTCAAGTTATGTGAGTACTGACAATTGATCACAGGTTTGTCTAATTTTACTGCAGTGGTAATGTGGTTCTTCTAGTCAAACTGATTTGAATTGTTTATAAGGGTGCCAATAATCATGTCCTAATCCCAAAATTCAAACCCAATTATATCTCCCACAAATATACTTCCACAAATCAAGGGAAACATACACACAAACAAATTTTTGTCGGAACGTACACCATGAAGAAAAACAAATTATTCTTGTAGTGCAATGTTCCTTTTTATTCTTTTTTTTAGGGACGCAACCCTAACACAAGCTTTAAGGGGACATTAACCCCTCAACACCCACATCAACCGGTAAAACCAAATTTGAAAAGTCACTTAGCTGAGCAAACTTTCTTCCCAAATGTAGAAGACTTAACTTCATCCTTCATTTTTTCTGATGTCTCAAAAGGTCAGGAAAACGAATCGTAAAACTCCCCCTCAAATCTTGGGGAGGACCTCCACGCTGTCCCGAACCATATAGCTGAGAATACAGCGAAGTAACAGCTAATGATGACTGTCCAAACCTTCTTTATAGCAACCTTCGTGGAATCAAACTCCCAAATGCAGTAACCCAACATTATGTTTCAGGCCTAAGGCTTTCTTGGCCCTTCTTCAAACTGTGTTGCTTCAACTCATACCCGGAAAAGCACCCATATTTAAACTTCCTAGGTATGATCACATGCCCGGTTGATCACCAATAGCTGCTGAACATTTAGAGCTCATACCGTTCCATCACAGGATACTCCACCAATCCAATGATGAATTCAAACCCTGTGGTATTAATGATCCCAGGGTGTAGATCCAAAATTGTTCCCGATAGCGCAACTGAAAATCCCGAACTCCACCTCTATCATTAGGCGGTATGTGATCCAGCACTCTCCAGCGGAGATCTGAGAATGTATGAGTATATTCTTGGCAATGTGCGACTACCGGAGCTGTCAATACGATGTTGTTTATAAGGGAGCGATGTTCCTGAAGACGTTTCTTCATTGTTCTTGATGTTTTTCCAACATAAATCCGTTCACATGGGTAAATCAATATATAAACAACAAATGATGTTTGGCAGGTAGTTGAAAATTTGTTAAATACCTTCCGATGCTGCAGGGGATGTTCCCATACCGCACCTTCCAATGTTGAATCACAAAAATCACAGGCAGTGCATTTAAAGTGTCCTGGAGTCTCCATTTCTAGAGATCGACTATAATTATGCACTACCCAATCCACAACATTTTTCCCTCTTTGAAAGGCAACCATCAACGGTTTCTCAAAACGTGGATGTAATGATAATATTGGCCAATGGGTTTTCATAATATTCATCACTTCTGTCGCTCGTGGCATATATGGTAACACTCTAACATAAGGAGGAGTCCCTTCTGTAGTTGTAGAAGAATTTTGTGATACTGAGTCCCACCATTCACCATGGTTAAATCTGGCCCTCCGATATGCACGATTAATAATATTACGAGGATATCCCCGTTCTAATAAACGAGTCTTCAAGTGTGCCGCCTGCACCTTAAAATCCTCCACTGAAGACCATACCCGACATAATCTAATAAACTGTCCTACAGGTAAACCCCAGCACAGGGGGCCCGGATGGTAACTCCGATAATGTAATAGAGTGTTTCGTTGAACTCCTTTTTGATATAAAGTTGAACAAATCTCTGAACGATCCTTAAACAACCGTAGATCTAAAAAATCAATAGTATCCTTATGAAATTTAGGTGTAAACTGCAAATCCGTTGATAATGTATTAATCCAAATAAAAAATTCTTGCAATTTCAATTCTGTGTCAACCAAGAAGAAGAAAATATCATCCAAAAACCTTGTCCACATCCTAATATGGTGAAACCAATCTGAGGGGTAAATGAAGGTGGATTCAAATTCTGCCATATAAAACGTTGTTATTGATGGGGCTACTGTAGCCCCCAACGCAATACCATGTATTTGCTGGAAATATTTTCCATTAAATTGAAAGAAATTTTTTGTTGATACAATTCTCAACAACATTAACACAAATTCTTTAGGCAGTCTGTCTGGCAACACAAAAGGGACATTCATGGCCATCTTCAAAGCCACTTCCTGATCTATATTAGTATAGAAAGCTTACACATCCATGATCACCATAAACCAGTCAGTCTTATCTCCCATCATTTCATTTAAGATCGACAAAAAATGAAAAGAATCCTTCACATAAGATGATATAGTCGCAACAATGGGCAAAAAAATAAGTCACAAAATTATGACAAAGGCTCTAAGAGGGATCCCCGACAGGAACAATCGGACGGCCTGGTGTATTTTTAAGGTCTTTATGAACCTTGGGTACCATATAAAGGACGGGAAGCATAGGGAATTTTTTATTCAGGAATTGATGTTCCTTAACGGTAATCCAATTTTGTTGCAGAGCTAACGTTGTATATTCATTAATTTCTCGCTGAATCTCAGTAGTTGGATCATCATTTAAAAGCTTATAGTATTTTAAATCCAAAAGATGGGAATTAACAACTCCCAACACATTGCCAAGAATATAATCATACATTCTCAGATCTCCTCTGGAGAGTGCTAGATCACATACAGCCTAATGATAGAGGTGGAGATCGGGATTTTCAGTTGCGCTATCGGGAACAATTTTGGATCTACACCCTGGGATCATTAATACCACAGGGTTTGAATTCATCATTGGATTGGTGGAGTATCCTGTGACGGAACGGTATGAACTCTAAACGTTCAGCAGCTATTGGTGATCAACCGGTCATGTGATCATACCTAGGAAGTTTAAATATGGGTGCTTTTCCGGGTATGAGTTGAAGCAACACAGTTTGAAGAAGGGCCAAGAAAGCCTTAGGCCTGAAACACAACATTGGGTTACTGCATTCGGGAGTTTGATTCCGAGAAGGTTGCTATAAAGAAGGTTTGGACAGTCATCGTTAGCTGTTACTTCGTTACTTCGCTGTATTCTCAGCTATATGGTTCAGGACAGCGTGGAGGTCCTCCCCAAGATTTGAGGGGGAGTTTTACGATTCGTTTTCCTGACCTTTTGAGACATCAGAAAAAATGAAGGATGAAGTTATTAAGTCTTCTACATTTGGGAAGAAAGTTTGCTCAGCTAAGTGACTTTTCAAATTTGGTTTTACCGGTTGATGTGGGTGTTGAGGGGTTAATGTCCCCTTAAAGCTTGTGTTAGGGTTGCGTCCCTAAAAAAAGAATAAAAAGGAACATTGCACTACAAGGAGGATTGTTTTCCTTCATGGTGTACGTTCCGACAAAAATTTGTTTGTGTGTATGTTTCCCTTGTTTTGTGGAAATAATCATGTCCTGGCAATGTCCAAGTTTTTATACTATTTACTATTATTTCTTTTTCTAATTGGTCTCGTTTTATTTGATTCTTTTGTTGTCAAATATGTGTGCATATATAGTCCAAAACTATTTTACTGACCACTTTTTAAAAAAAAAATTTAGGAGATATTTGACATTAAGGGGTTGAACTACAAGGGTGCCAATAATGTTGATCATAACTGTAGATTTTCCAGGTGGTTTTTGTTTCAGCTTTAGCTGGTGGTGCTTTTACCTTCTTAATGCTCTTTCCTAATTCCCTGTAGAATTGTTTTGTGTTCTCTTTACATAGAAAAGAAAGATAGCAAAATAAGCTATTTTCTTCGTATCTTTGCTGTTTTTGTGCTTCTGCTGCTAATTTCAATTTATTGTTAAGACATATAAATTTCAGGTCTTCTGTTAATGCAGCATGCTTCAGCTTGATGTCTTGGATCTTCTTCAATATCCTTGATGATCTTAATCCTTTCTAGATACCTGTCTATCAGGAAGCCTCTGCACACAATGATTTTATTTTTCCTTTGATGTGCTTTTTCCAAGGAGGAACAGTTATTGTTTTCTTTTTCTTCTGGCCCCGTACTTTAGTTGGTAGTATTTTTGCAGTAGTAATTTTAGCTGCACAATATTGTATATGATTTATTTTGGTGGTGTCAATGAATGGTCCCTTTATACTGGATATTTTATTTATTTTTTATTTAACATTATTTCTATACCGCCTTATCCTACAATCAAGGCGGTGTCACAACAATACAATCAAAAGTAGTGGAGGTGTAATTCATGCAGTGAAAGAAATGTTATGAATTGCGTGTAAGGGAAAGTGTGTTAGATTAGGTAGAACTATGTACATTGTGCGCTATGGTACAGCATGGGCTATAATACAAGGTTCTATACAATTAGGACTTATCCTGTGTCGTTGTACAGTTTCTTATCAGGGTTGGAAGGGGTGAGTACGTGGTTCTTGTTGGTTAAGTGACATGTCCATAGTGTTCTATGAACAGTGTTGTCTTCAGCTGTTTGCGGAAGTCTTTGAGGTCCGTTGTCGATCTCAGTTCGTCTGGGAGGGAGTTCCAAATTGTTGGGGCAGCCAGGGAGAGTGCTCTCTCTGTGGTATCCTTTCGTGTTTTTCTGAAGTCGCTCGGGGTGTTGACTCTGTTGGAAGTTCCTTTTCTTACCTTGCTGTTGCAGGTAGGGTGTGGAATTCAGGTGATGAGTGGCTTTAAAGATGGGGAAGGGAGAGTGGTGGGGATAAAAGGGAAGATGGGGGGTCTGAAGATAGTTATAATGTCTGTGTATGGGCCAAATGGTAATCAGGTCGAGTTCTGGAAAGGGGTACGGAAAATAGTGGAAGGGGTAGGGCAAGGGAAACTCCTTGTGGGGGGGGGGGGACTTTAATGTCATATTAGCCCCAAGGGTAGACAGGGAGGGGGGGGGGAGAAAGACAAGGCTTGAAGCAATTAATTAATATGGCTGTATTCATCTTCATTATCGTACTTCTAACCTTTGGTAGTAAACATAACTTAATAAATTACCTTGAAATGTATGATCTAAGAAAGTGTGATGCTGTTGAAAGCTTTCTTATAATCAATCCATGCTATACCGAGATTCCCAGGAGCACCTATATGCTATTTTTGTCACTATGGAGAATGCAGTGATTCATCACATGAGCTCTGTAATGAGCAGGCACATTGTGTGCTTCATGGACATAATAGCTGCCACATGTACAAGTGTCTCTGTTCACCGGACATCCTGAATTCTAGGAGGGGCACACATCACTACTGAAAAACAGCAGACTAGACCCATCCAAGGTGGAATCGTTTAGACCAATCTCGGGCATCCCCCTGCTTGCCAAGATCATTGAAAAAGCTGCTCAACAACAAATCCAGCATCATATCGATACTGAAGCACCGCTAGATCCTTCCCAACACGGCTTCAGGGAAGCACACGGAGTTGACACCGTCCTTACAACCCTCTTCAACGACTTGGTCACAGGAATAAACACCACCCAACAAGGATTCGTCCTCATCTTTCTGGACATCTCTGCTGCCTTTGACTCTGTGAACCATGATATACTCTTACAACGCCTAAAAGAAAAGGGGATTCAAAGCATGGCACTAGAATGGTGCAAATCCTACCTATCCAATAGGTGGCAACAAGTCAAGGCAGGCCACACATCCTCAGAACCATTTCTGCAGACACAGGGGGTGCCTCAAGGTTCGTCCTTATCGGCACTGATGTTTAATATCTACATGCAGCCGATATGTGACTTGATCCGATCCTTCAACATACAATGCCTTGCTTATGCAGACGACATCCTCCTTTACATGCCGTTCACAATTGACCAACCAGTGCTCTCCCCAATAATAAGATGCTTCGAAGCTGTAGCTGATTGGCTGTTGACAAAATCTACGGATCAACCATGACAAAACTGATGTTCTATTCGTCACGAGGAACCGGAAGTTCATACCTCCTCCATCACTACAGGCCAACAATGCAGAGTTGAAATCCAAATCCACTATCCGTTATCTAGGCATCACGCTCGATCAGCACCTTGATATGACAACACATGTAAAAAACGTCACAAAGGCAATATATCATAAGATCAGAATGCTGCATCACCTTCGCCCCCTACTGGATTTTACCGACTACCGGACAACCTTCCAGGCATTAGTCCTCCCACATCTGGACTTCGCTAACATCATCCTCCACGGACTCTCACAATCAACCTTAAATCCGCTCCGCCTAGCTATGAACGCAGCTGCAAGAGTCCTTTCTGGATCGTCAAGATCTGACCACATAACGCCAATCATGAAAGAACTGCATTGGCTACCATTACATGCCAGACTCCAATACAAGTCAATAGTCCTTACATTCAGAGCCCTAAATAACCACCCCTCTACGCCAATCAGCAAGCTAATCCACAGTACCCCGGAAAATAGAAACAGGAGACCTACAACAATGAACACCTTAGTAGTCCCCAAGATGACGACAAAATGCACAAACACAACCTCCAACAGGGCCTTCTCCATATTTGCTCCTTTAAACTGGAATGCCCTTCCCCATGAAATCCGAGGCATCAAAAGTCTAGCCCCATTCAGAAAAGCCTTGAAACACCACCTGTTCACAAAATTCTACCCGGAAACAATCCGAGGTAAACACTCAATTAGCAACCTACCCGCATGCCCCAGCCGCCCTAACACCTTAACACAAACAGAAAATGGTTAGCCTACACATAAGTCCCACCGCTAACCATCACACATGTACTGTCCACCCACAAATGCACATGTAACAACTAGATGAGTTAGAGAAGTGTACAAAGTATAAAGTTAGCCTGTAAATAGTTTTCCCGGTTTTCTCCATGTTTAATATCCTGTTTCACTGTAAACTCAATGTTGCCTGTATGCATTGTAGTATGTTTTTGTTTGATGTACACCGCACTGATTATAATAGCGCGGTATAGAAGAAATGTTAAATAAAATAAATAAATAAATCACCTGGTCCCCAAGCCATACACAACAATAGATGGTCTTCTCCAGGTTCTGGAGAAGATCTATTTCCCTGCCAGAATGGTGCAGCTTTTGAATGCGGTATATGATGCTAGCCATTTGGAACCTTGCACAACTGCAGCAGGTTGGAGTGGCATGTCTTATCTGGACCTTGTGTCCTGCACCCGGTGGTGAAGAACTCTCATGTAACATCTTCTGTAATGCTTTAGAGCCGCAGTAGCTGTTTCCAAGGAATCTGAATGCAGTGAGTGTTGTCTAGGCAGGAAGGGGGGGGGGGGGGTGGGGAAGAGGTGCTGCACCAAAGTCAGCATCACATTACCAGCAGCCCAATAAAAGCTGCTCTCCTCTCTGAGACATCTAATCAGCTAGATCAAACCCAGTCATCCTGCATATGTTGTGCAATAGTGGGCTGTATCAGCCACTCATGTAGCAGCTGTGTCCAGCCTGCTAGTCACCATCCACTTTATGTGCACATAGCCACCATGACGTTGACGACGTCATACAAACAGCATGGATATCCAGCAGCCTGGCTAGTGACTGGACAGTCATAAAGAAACAGTGCCCATGTCACTGCAGCTTGACACTAAATAGTACTATGTAGATACATAGCCATGACATGGTCCCAGCTCGGTCAGAGAATGGCCTCTCAACATGAACAGATGTTTGCACTCAGACCATACTCATGCAAGACCCATGTTAAGATGGCTCAGTCATTTAACTAAACTCTGACTCATATACATCCTGTACAAACTGCTCTGTTTTGGACAATAAGCTTAAAACTGAGATACAGACAGCAGTCCAGCAGCGAGATGGGGGCTTTCCAGTCTTTTGCATTGAGTGTCACATGTATGATTTTCTCCCAGTTGGTCAGAGGTCTAACGTGTGCACTAGGTGCAAGGAGCTCTTTGCTCTCAGGGAACGAGTCCGTTCTCTAGAGGCTAGAGTAGCAGACTTGGAAAACATAAGAAAGACAGAGAGGTACATAGATGATACCTACAAGGATATAGTCCTGAAGTCCCACTTCCAGTCTGGCAGCATCCCTGTTGCCATAGAGGAGAGAGGTCACGTGACAGGAGAGCATCACCCTGGTGTGGCAGGAAGTGATCCTGTAACTAGGACCTGTCCTCCAGGTGATGCAAAACCCTCTCGCACCGAGGACGTTTCTCCAGGGCCATGTGCCCATGAGGGAAGGGTTAGGACAGCCGTTATAGTTGGTGATTCGATCATTAGGCATGTAGATAGCTGGGTGGCTGGTGGACATGAGGATTGCATGGTAACATGCCTGCCTGGTGCGAAGGTAGCGGACCTCACGCGCCACCTAGATAAGGTCTTAGATAGTGCTGGGGAGGAGTCTGCTGTCTTGGTACATGTCGGTACCAATGACATAGGAAAATGTGGTAGGGAGGTTCTGGAGTCTAAATTTAGGCTTTTAGGTAGGAAGTTGAAATCCAGAACTTCCAGGGTAGCGTTCTCCGAAATGCTTCCCGTTCCACGTGCAGGACCCAAAAGGCAGGCAGAGCTCTGGTGTCTCAATGCGTGGATGAGACAATGGTGCAGAGATGAGGGTTTTGGATTTGTTGGGAACTGGGGAACATTCTGGGGAAAGGAGGGGCTCATCTGAAGGGATGGGCTTCACCTTAACAGGGGTGGAACCAGACTGCTGGCATTAACCTTTAAAAAGGAGATAGAGCAGCTTAATAGGGGAAATAGGGGAAAGCAGACAGTCGTCCAAGAGCGCATGGTTCAGAAGAATGTATCCTTGAAGGATACTACCAAAAGCAGAGAGGTTCCAAAAAAGAGTAATGTAGCCAAAATGCCCTCGAGTATGGAGCAGACAGAGCTTAAAGATCCCAAATTACCCATGTCTACCAATAGCCAGATTAATATGAATAAAATACAATCTCTAAAATGCTTATATGCAAATGCTAGAAGTTTAAAAAATAAGATGGGAGAGTTAGAATATATAGCTCTAAATGAGAGGTTAGATATGATTGGAATATCAGAGACATGGTGGAAGGAGGACAACCAGTGGGACACTGCGATACCTGGGTACAAACTATATCATAATGATAGAGCTGATCAAATTGGTGGAGGGGTTGCGCTCTATGTTAGAGAGGGCATTGAGTCAGAAAGGATTAAAGTTTTGCAGGAAACAAAATTTGCTGTAGAATCTCTATTGTGATGGGGCCCGTGGGTAGAGCCCTTTAACCCTATATAGGCGGTTGCCTAGGGTCTGTAAAACAAGTAATCTGCTCTTGCTAGGTAAATGAAAGAGTCTCTCAGAGCAAAAAGTGAATGAGAAAATAAGATGGGTTTTATTCCCCGTCCCACTCGGACTATCAACAAGATCAAAAAACTTCGGATACAAGCAAAGAACAAAAATAGTATCAGCAAACTTATATTCCTTTGTTTAAATTCACAAAGTTCTTTTTGTCATCCAATTAAACAGCAGGGCTGCACTTGTAACAAATGCTACAGTCCATGGGAGAGGGGTCTGGAAGGCTGCTGCTATCTTCCCACACCATACCCTCTCCAGCACTCCCCACACTCCCTGTATCACACTCTTCCTGTGTGGAGTACTCAGGCACGTCTTCTTGTGACAACTCACTATAGCTTCCAGTGAAGGTTCCTCTCTCTTCAGGTTTATACCTGTCTGGCATGCAGTAGCTTCTCTTTGGGTTTTCCTCCCAGAACAAAAGGTCTGAATCTCCTTGCTTCCTGTATCTATGCTCAGGACCGTGCCCTTGGCACTTATATGTTTTAAACCTTTCTCTGTAAGCACACGGATGCCTCCTTTTATCCGTAGGGATTGTCTTGGCACTTGGCTCCCTGTATCTCTTCTCTCTAGCCTCCCAGGCTGGTTGTGCAGTAATGAAGTTAGTATTAGCCTTGCAGCTATTTCTTAATGTGCAAGTGAGTTTGGAGTTCCCATCCCCCAACACTCTCTTTCTGAACTGACCTGTGCTTAGTGCTGGCACATACCGGTCTCCTGTGGTAGGACACTCCTGGCTTCTCTTGAAGACTAACTCGGGTGGCATGCCTTCTCCCAGTGCAGCTTGCCTCAAACCTCTTCTCCTGAGTGCTGGAGCTACCTTCACTTCCTGGTTCTCCGACAGAAAACTTTCCTCCCAGCACTCCTCTGGGGTTTCTGCTCAGCTGACTGTAGCCACACCTCTTGCTGCTCTCTCTCTGGCTTCTGCCCTCCTCCTGGGTTGTGTCCTGCCTCTCTCTCCACTGACTGGAACCCTGTCTTATGTAATCCCTAGCCCTGCACGTGACGTGGGGATTAGCAATCAGGTGTTCCTGATGAGCTTTCTGTTTGGCACGTAGTAACAGTTTTCCCTGCTCAACTGTTTCAGTGTGCCTAGTGCCTCTTTTCAACGCTGAATCTAAGGTAAGCTCTTCTTTTACCTGCACTTCCATGGGCTGTGTATCCTCTGCTGCACCACACTATGGATTGAAATTGCATGTTAAAAGGGGAAGGCGATGGCAGTGGGGGTGTACTATCGACCGCCTGGCCAGAATGAACAAATGGATGATGAAATGCTCAAAGAAATCAAGGAAGCTAACAAAAAAGTTACAGCACAGTAATAATAATGGGTGATTTCAATTACCCCGATATCGACTGGGTCAGTGTCATGGCAGGACATGCTAGGGAGATAAAGTTCCTAGATGAAATAAATGACTGCTTCTTGGAGCAGCTGGTTCATGAACCAACCAGAGGGGAAATCAGTCCACCAAGCAAAGGAACAGCAATACTGCCACAAAAGAGAGCAGAGAAAAAAAACAATCCGGGAGAAGTGGGCAGAAAGTCCACACAAACTTATTAGTTGTCTTTAAAAATAGCGGCCAAAAACCCTACACAGGCCGTGTTTCATGTTACACTTCTTCAGGGGTTATCAAGGCACACTTGATGATGTGTGATCGCGCCACAGGAAACACCACGGCAAATCTAAAAATGTACTGCAAAACTAACCCTAATTAAAAAGCCATGGTGTGCACTCCAATCTCAGAGGGCTCATAAATGATCCAACAAGGAAAAGACCTGGCAAATAAGAAACCTTAAAAAGGTGTTGCAGCAAGCAGCATGTCAATATACCAATTGTATTAACATTGGTTAATACAATTGGTATACTGACATGCTGCTTGCTGCAACCCCAGAAGAAGTGCAACACGAAACATGGCCTGTGTAGGGTTTTTGGCCGCTATTTTTAAAGACAACTAATAAATGTTTGTGTGGACTTTCTGCCCACTTCTCCCGGATTGGTTTTTTCTCCGACCAGAGGGGAAGCCATATTAGACCTAGTCCTTAGTGGAACACCAGATCTAGTGCAAGAGATAAGGGTGTTGGGGCCACTTGGCAATTGTGATCATAGCATGATCGCGTTTGATTTAATTAGTGGAGGAGGGATAGTAAGGAAATCCACAGTACTACCTTTTAACTTTCGAAAGGGAGACTATGATATAATTAGGAAAATAGTTAAGAAAAAAACTAAAAGGAGCCGTTGCAAAGGTTAAAGACATCAAGTTTGGGTGTTGTTGAAAAATACTATCTTCGAAGCCCAGACCAGCTGTATTCCACGCTTTAAGAAAAGTGGAAGGAAGTCCAAAAAACTGCCAGCATGGTTTAAAGATGAGGTCAGAGAGGCTGTTGCCAAAAAAGCATCTTTCAGGAAATGGAAAAAAGAGCCAAACGATGAAACCTGGAAACAGCACAAGCACTGGTAAGTCAAATGCAAGGCAGTGATAAGGCAGGCAAAGGGAGAATTTGAGAAGAAGCTTGCTGCGGAAGCAAAAACGCAAAATAAAGACTTTTTCAAGTACATTCGTAGCAAAAAAACTATGAGTCAGTTGGTCCATTAGATAATAGAGGGGTTAAAGGGGCACTAAGAGGCGACAAGGCGATAGCGGAGAGACTGAATTAATTCTTTGCTTCGGTCTTTACTGAGGAAGATATAGGGATGCTACCCATGACTGAAGTGGTATTTAAAGGTGCGGAAGAATTGAAGGAAATATCGATACATCGGGAAGATGTATTACAACTATTAGATAAACTGAAGAGTAGCAAATCACCTGGGAGGGATGGTATACATCCAAGGGTGTTGAAAGAACTGAAATATGAGATTGTAGACCTGCTATTAGCAATCTGTGAATTTTCATTAATCATCTGTAATACCTGAAGATTGGAGGATCGCCAATGTAATGCAAATTTTTAAAAAGGGTTCCAGGGGCGATCCGGGAAACTACAGACCGGTGAGCCTGACGTCAGTACCAGGAAAAATGGTAGAAACCATCATAAAGAACAAAATTACTCAGCATGTAGATAGTCATGGCCTAATGGGAGACAGCCAACATGGCTTTAGACAAGGAAGATCTTGTCTAACTAATCTGTTATGTTTTTTTGAAGGTGTGAATAAACAGGTGGACAAAGGTGAGTCAATTGATATAGTGTATCTGGACTTTCAGAAAGCCTTTGACAAGGTCCCTCATCAGAGACTTTTGGCAAAACTAAAGAGTCATGGGATAGGAGGTAGTGTACTATTGTGGATCAGGAACTGGTTAAAAGATAGAAAGTAGAGGGTAGGGCTAAATGGCCAATTTTCCCAATGGAGAAAGGTGAATAGTGGTGTACCCCAGGGATCTGTGCTGGGTCCGCTGCTTTTTGACATATTCATAAATGACCTGGAAAGGGGAATAACGAGTGAGGTTATCAAATTTGCAGATGACACAAAACTATTTAAAGTTGTTAAAACCCAAGAGGATTGTGGACAATTGCAAGAGGATCTTGATAAATTAGAAGACTGGGCATCAAAATGGCAGATGAAATTTAATGTGGACAAGTGCAAAGTTATGCACCTAGGGAAGAACAACCCAAACCATGGTTACACAATGCAAGGTTCCACATTAGGAACCACCACCCAGGAAAAAGATTTAGGTGTCATTGTAGATAACATGTTAAAACCATCGGCCCAGTGTGCATCGGCGGCCAAGAGAGCAAATAGAATGCTAGGTATCATAAGGAAAGGAATGGAAAATAAAACAAAAGATATTATTATGCCTCTATATCGTTCCATGGTGAGATCGCACCTTGAATATTGTGTGCAATTCTGGTCGCCGTATTTTAAAAAGGATATAGCATTATTAGAAAAGGTTCAGAGAAGAGCCACCAAAATGGTAAAGTGGTTGGAAGGATACTCCTATGAAGAAAGGCTAAAAAGGTTAGGGCTCTTTAACCTGGAAAAGAGACGGCTGAGGGGAGATATGATAGAAGTCTATAAATGAATGAACGGAGTGGAACGGGTAAACGTAGATCGATTGTTTAAGTTATCAGAATATAGAAAGACTAGGGGACATGCAATGAAGCTACAGGGTAAACTATTTAAGACTAATAAAAGAAAATATCTTTTCACTCAACGTGTAATCAAACTCTGGAATTTGTTACCAGAGGATGTAGTAAAGGCTGTTAGTGTAGCTGGGTTTAGAAAAAGGTTTGGACAAGTTCCTGGAGGAAAGGTCCATAAACCATTATTAAGAAGGGACCCAGGATATCAATGCTTGACCCAGTACAAGCATTGTGGAACGTGTGTCTTTTGGGGAAACTACTAGGTACGTATGACATAGATTGGCCACTGTTGGAAACAGGATACTAGGCTTGATGGACCTTGGTCTGACCCAGTATGGGATATCTTATGTTCTTATGTTAAAACCCAGAATCCTCCGGTCTTCATTTGTGTAACCTTTTAGTTTGAACTCTGGGCCAGTTTCCAGTTCTCTTTGCATTGCATTAGCTGTTTCAGAGACAAGCTGCGAATGCATGCCGGTACACAGTGGTCTATGTCTGTCACATACCAGAGGATTGTGTCCCCCTACACAGCTTGTGGCAGTAAGCATTGTACATAGTGCTATGCTCATACTGCCATATTAGGTCATGTTCCTGGCCATTGACACTGCAAAAATGGCTAGTGGAGCACATTTGTTCTCCCTTGCTTCAGACACAGTTTCCCCTGCCCCTCCATCCCTCACTTAGAGCACATGGAAGCATAGCAGGTTAGACATGGGGTTAGATGTTGGTACAGTTGCTGACTACACATACGCTGCCATCCCCAGCCTCTTTATACTTTGACAACATCCTTGTGGCTGTCACACTCTATGCCTGTTGAGAGTAGGTGAGGCTGTCATGCAGGACCTCTGTCTGACACATGCAGAGACTGAGTAGGCCCTCAGAATTTCTGTGCATCTGAATAGAGCCTCTTGCTGGCTATGCCATCAACCAGAGGCACATTCAAGATACGTATGGGATTGTTTCCTCCTACCTCCACCCCAAGATTCACCTGCAGGCACTGCCTTCCCACATAGTGGCAGGTGAAGCAGAGACCAACATGATATGTGGCACATTCCTCCAGCTGGAGTTGTGTAGAGACCATTCAGAGGTCAGAGTCTCATATTCATAACCAAGTAAACCAAAACATGTCATCTCTGTAAACAAAAAGCTGGTTGTTATGGAGTAAAGCATAATGGCATGCTGACTGCTGTGGTCAATGATCAGTTGCCAGTGCTGAGATGGTGTATATTGTGTGCAGATGTGCTTGAGATGGACATGCCTGTATGTACATACAGCTAAAAGACCTCCAGAGTTCACTCTGTGATACAGCTTAGAACATTCATAGAGGCCAGCCCTCCACATCAGCCTAGCTCCCAACAGGTTACAGCTGCACCAAGGGGGTTGCCAATGTTGCCACAGATACAGCTATTATGGCAGTTGGCATTAATCAGGTCTCTCAAATGTGCAGCCAGGTGTGTCCTGAGGCCTGGAGGATCAGTCAGAGATGAGAGTTACTGCACATACACGTGATGGAGCTCTCCCTGGTGAGACCTGTCTTCCCAGCTCACTCCAGTTAAACCAGCAGGCGATATGTACAGCAGGGTCATATTGGGCATAGAGGGGGAGTAACAAGATGGCGACAGGATGCTCTGACCTGTGAAGCTGCACTCTTCTGTTTGTGTGTTTCCGAGGCATGCTCCGTTAATTTTGATGGGGCGGAAGAAGCGAAAGCAGGCTGCTGTTCCTCCCGGGGCAGACCTGTCTGGATTTTCGGCGCAGCGAACCTTGAAGGACTGCGGCTTCGTGGCTGGAGCTGGAGCCGCATCTTCGGTGGTGCCAGCGGGTAAATCATCGGCGCTGAGTGCATCAGGGATTTGGCTCTTGCTGGAGCTATGTACCCCTCCACTGCGACCCGGAAGTGTTGCCTTGCCAGACGTTGGTTCCCTTGTCGGCTTGCCTGCGAGTACGCCGATGAAAGGATCACCGGGAGGAGTGTTGGCTGGTGGTTTTCCCTCTGAAGAGACGGTGGAGCAGTGGAGAATAGCTGTGAGTGGTATATCATCGGAGGGAGAAACTGTCGCTGCAACCGTTCGAGGGGAGGACCTTTCGGGCAGGCTTTTGCTGGAAAGACCGGTGGTAATAACATTGGAAGCACTGTGGGACGGTCTGGCTTTGCTGAACTCTTCCCTTAAAAATGTTTTGGGTATCGTGAGTAATGAGCTAGTTGGGGTTAAGTCTTTGTGTGGAACTCTTTCTGGTGCCCAGGTTGATCAGACGGAGAGACTTACCAAGTTGGAACAAGAAGTTGGGCAATTGCGTGATATAGTGAATGCCCAGGTTCAGGACAGAACTGTGTCTTCCAGGAAAGTGGAGTATTTGGAAAACCAGGTTAGACAGTGTAACCTGCGTTTTCTGAATTTCCCACGTTCTCCTTTATTGTCATCGTTGGAGATGGTGAAAAAGTATTTTGGGGAAATCTTGAAGATCCCTCAGGATCATTTTCCACTTCTGGTTCGGGCGCAGAATTTGTCCTTGGGGTCGAGGGACGGGGTTCCGACACCCCTTTTGTTCCTACTGGGGTGGGTGACCTAACGGGGTTTCTAGAATCTTCCCTGGAGGTCATTACTGATAGGTCTACTCTGCTTGTAACCCTAGCGCTAGAATCTGATAAGTATTTCATACTTCGATTGTATTTTAAGAATATTAATGAAGTTTTCCTAGGTTCTAAAGAGCGTATTTTTCCTGATATTTCACGTGTTACGCAGTTGAGAAGGAAGGGCTTTTTGGCCTTTCTCCCCAGGGTATAAGCTCTAGGGGCCACTTTTCAGCTCAAATTTCCTGCTAAATGTTGTGTGGTATTTATGTTTAAATCTGTTTTATTCAACTAGCCAAGAAAAACAGCTTATACAACGTATACAAACTGTGCACCAGAAACAAAATACATGAATCCATGATACATAACTCAATAATACATGAAAGAAACTAAAGAGACATACATCATCTTCTTTCCGTCTACGGGAGACACAGGAAAACAAGATGAAGCGCCAAAAGCGACCTCATCTATCCACCAAACTCTGGGCTTAATAAGCCAACCCGTAAAACAAAACAACCCAGAGTAGGCACGTCCAGAGTCTCCCCCACCCCCCATGCCTATTTGTAAGTCTCGAAAAGAGAAAATATATAACAAAGGACAGCAATATATACACATGAGCAACATCAATCTAAAAAAGAAATGCAAACTGACCCCCCCATACCTTCCCCCCAGTCCAAACAAAGAGGTGCAGCCCAACAAGCCCAGCAAAGGAAAATAGTAATAGTATCGACAGGCCCAGGGTGAACTCTGCTCCCGAGCCCGTCGCCATCCAAGAAACGGCATCCATACAGACTCCCTCACCATCCCCCCCCATCCCCCTAACCTACCCCAATCTCCTCTACCCCCCACCCCATTTAACCCCCGCCCAATCCCCCGGACAGAGACATCATTCAGGGTTTGCATACTCCTGTGGATGGGCACAGCAGCCTGAAAGATTAGTCCTTCAAGGCCCACTCAAGACCCGGCTACGCTCTCTCCAGGATAAAGAATATAGATGGGGTCCCCAACTTTCCAAGAAACGCTTTCATCTCCTCTCACTCCCACTAGCACGCAGCCTTTCCATAAGTAGGACCTTGTGAAGTTGTACTCTCCAAATGCCATATGTGGGCCCCTTAGCATCCAGCCACTGTTGCAACACAGTCATGCGAGCAGTCACCAACACTAACCGTAGCCAGTGCAGAACCACTGGCCCTAAATCTGCCTCCCACGAGTCCTCCCAGACATCCAACACAATATTCCCAGCATTCAAAAGTACAGGCTGCTGGAGACAGGTAGTCAGATAGGCCAGTACCTTCCCCCAAAAAACCTGAACCCGCGAGCAACGCCAGAACATATGACCCAGCGTAGCTCTAGGCTCTGCACACCGAGGACAGCAATGAGTTCCACCTACCCCAGCACGCCACGCCCAGAGAGGGGCAAAGTATAGGCGACGTAATATTTTATATTGGGTATCTCTATGGAGCACCATCACACTCAGGGACGGAATACCAGCCAAACCACGTAGTAGCCCATCCACACTTACCTCCTCCCCTAACTCCGCAGCCCAAGCGACCACCAGCGCATCCAGGGTTTAGGTACAGTACATCTCACAGGACGTGGCATGGGCAGAGCAAAAGCATCCAGAGCAGAGGAGAGTGCAGCGTTATATGAAGCTACTGCCTCATCAACAGACTCAGATGACATAATGGAGAAAAAAGGTGATGTGACAGTGGAAGAGTGAGCCAATGGGTCAATAGCATGAAGATTTCTAAAGAGGTTGGAGGAGAAAGGGTGAGGCTGAGATGATGAAGAGTGAAGCTTAGCAGGTGATGATCCGATAAGGGAAGAAGTGAGGTATAGAAGTTTGAGGGTAAGCAATTAGAGAAGACTACAAGGTCAAGGCAGTGGCCTTGCTAGTGAGTAGGGGCAGTAGAGCAAACCTGGAGGTTGAATAATGAGGTAAGGGAGAGGAGCTTTAAAGCATAAGGGTCAGAGGAGTTATCAACATGAATGTTAAAATCCCCGAGAATAAGGGGGGGGGGGGGAGAAGATGAATCCAGAAAGAAGGAAAGCCATGAAGCAGCGTCCTCAGGAAGGAGCCAGGTCTCAGTTAGAGAGCATTAAAAATAAAGAGATCATGAGTAAAAGTATAGTTACTCACCTGTAACAGGTGTTCTCCAGGGACAGCAGGAATCATTCCTCACATATGGACGATGTCGGCACCAATGGAGCCAGCGCAGAAGCATCTCCCCAGCTTTCAAAGAAAGCCTTTGGGAGATGAACCACGCATACATGATCCACTTCCCACCCAAAGGTGATATCTTGTCTCAGTCCAATGACATAGCTAAGATGACAAAAATTAAAATACAGCAAAGAAGCAACTCTAAGGGGAGGAGGGAGGGTTGTGCGGAAAGATTCCTGCTGTCCCCAGAGAACACCTGTTACAGGTGAGTAACTATGCTTTCTCCGGAAGCAAGCAGGAAGTCAGTCCTCACACATGGGAATCTCCAGCTACAGCTGTTCATGGAATGAGGAACGTGTCCACTGCCACCCAGGAAGGGTATGGTTGGTGGGAGCAGAAGTAGGGCAACTAAATGTTGTCCGAGCTGGCGAACAGGTCTACTAGAGGGACGCCCTAGAGTCAAAATCGCCGGGAGGCCACCCTGGGATCCATATGCCACTTGTGCGGCTGGAGGACTCTGCTCAGCTTGTCCGCCAGGGCATTATCCTGGCCCAGGAGGTAGACCGCCTTTAGGAGCATCCCGTTGCATGTTGCATATGAGCAGAGGACTTCCACCTCCTGACAGAGGGAGTACGACCACGTGCCCCCTGGCTTGTTCATGTAGAACACTGCGACTTGGTTGTCTGTCTGGATCAGCACCGACTGGTGCTGCAGCCAGTGGCAGAAGGCTCAGAGCCAGGAATATCGCCTGGAGCTCCAGAAAGTTAATTTGCAGCTGGCATTCCGTCTGGAACCAGCTGCTTTGTGCGCAGAGGTCCTCTGAATGAGCTCCCCAGTCCAGTAGGGAGGCGTCTGTGGTGAGGACACTCTTGGGGGTGGGTGCCTAGAAGTACATCCCAGCCTGCAGGTGGTGGGGGGGGGGGAATCTGCCACCAGTCGAAGGAGTCCACCAGCTGGCAGGTCACTCTCACCCTGTTCTGAAGCCGGCCCATGGCTTGTATCCACTGAGAACAAAGGCACCACTGGGCGTGCGTATGGGGTCACGTGGACTGTAGAAGCCATGTGGTCCAGCAGGCAGAGGAGAAGTTGGGTATTGTGATAAGGAAGCTTATCATAGCTCAGGAAGGAGCTATAGAAAAGGTGAAGTGACTCTGAACAAGCAACCTGTCAGTTCTGGTAGAAATAAGAAAACAGAATTTTCTCATAAAAGACTACCAGTCCCAGAATGCACCAGGTTTCCAACAGCCATTAGAGGAGCTGAAGTGGGGAAACGTGTGTTCAATCAGGAGGGCTATGAGGTAATCCCTAAGCACTCATCTCAAAGGGCAGGGCCTGATTCAGCACAGCTGCGCTGTATTAGGGAGGAGCACTCATCAAAGTAGAATAAGAGTAGAGTTTATTCTACAGATGATCATCTTCATGATCACCTTGGATATGCAGAGAAGGATCATCAGTTTCATCTGAAGGATCAGCAGAAGCAGAAGCCAAACCGGACGGACAGAGAAGGAAAGAGACCCTCTGGAAGAAAGAGGAGAAAAGCCTTTGAGAGGTCTAGAAGAGTCCAAAGCAGTATGTATACTGGGAGGCATTTCAAGAGCCAGCATACACCATTGGACTGGGGAAAGCCAGAGGAATGGTGCTGCAGAGCTAGGAATCACCAGAGGCTACCTGTGAGGGAGACGGCTGCACGTGTAAGGGACCCTAAGACCTATGCCAGAAGGTATGTGAGGAGAGATCCAGTGTCCAGGGATCTAGATTGGAAGGCTGGACATAAGAACTGGACTACATACTGGCCAGGCTTTATAGAGAGGAACTCTAGCAGCAATGGAAGCTCAGGTATG
Organism: Ichthyophis bannanicus; assembly: GCA_033557465.1. Taxonomy (NCBI): domain Eukaryota; kingdom Metazoa; phylum Chordata; class Amphibia; order Gymnophiona; family Ichthyophiidae; genus Ichthyophis; species Ichthyophis bannanicus. The sequence goes on from CM066032.1 coordinate 1,585,978,204, forward strand.
AACACTGATCTATGCCCTAGCTATAACCTTGAAAGACAGCAGGGAAATAAGTATTCTCCTGAAAGTGCTCCATTGAGAGATTCATCTGTGCCAATTGATGATATTGATCCCATGCTTGTTGAAGAAGGGGGAATATTAGCAGATGAAGATACTGTTTACATGGACTGCTCTCTATCCAAACTCTGTTGGTAACTTTCTGTTATAAAGTACAGCAACCATCACAAAGAAATATAAACTTGTTGTATATTCTACTCAGAAAAGCTCCTGAAGCAGGATTTGACCTACACAGTAACAGCAAACCAGCTAAGGGGTTTCAGCTGGTAACTGTTAGCAATCAAGCCTTACCTCATTGCTTGTGAGCTAGGAGAGAATCACTTCTGAAGCTATGTGGCAAGTAATCAGAAGTTAACCTGACAAGAACAGTTTATTTATTTCTTTGTGGCTTTTCGTTTGTTAGATATATGCTAAGAAAACATTAGCTAATTGCCTGACAAGTTTAAAGGTTGTTTTCCTGATTTTGATTTTTGACTTTGTTTTTCCCAGTTAAACACTGGAAGCAAGTAACCTAATTTATGTACTACCAAGCATATCTGTGTTGGGAGAAATAACCCCATAAATAAATAAATATCTTATTGACTTTACCACTTGAGCACAACTAAATAATTGTCAGCAGCTGTGTCTGGTGTGAATGAACTACATTGCCCACAATACCTTGCAAAATCATATAGATATATGCATTGTCAAGACTGTGAAGATTCTCACCCGGGCAGCCGTCTGACAGTATGTAGTGATCAGCGGTGCTGTACCTCTGCGGCTAGCCCCCTGAGGCATTCTGACCTCTCCTGAGGGAGGAAGGTCTTTGCCTGGAGGGTGTCTAGCTGAGCCCCTATGAATTCCAGGCACTGAACTGGGGAGAGGAATGGCTCTTCAGTCTGTGCATGGCAGACTCAATGACCATCGAGTTATGGGGAAGTTGAGTCTTCTGGAATCCAGGGCTTTGACAGACTTAGTATATAGAGTTGAGTTGCCTGCTGACAATGGGCACCGACGCCAGTGTCTCCCACATATGGAGGAGGCGGCACTTGAGGATCAGAGGGACAGGAACCGTAAGGGCTTCCTTAGGTGGGGGGCCTCGTACTAGACTTTTTCCTCAGCCTTAGTCTTGATGGTGAGCACCATAGCTATGTCCTGCACAAAGTCGAGGAAAGAGACATCCTCGGGTGGGGAACGGTGCCAGGACACTGGGGTATGGCACATCTTGGTGTTGCTGAGTGTCCGGGGACTCCTCATCCTTCCGACAAGTCCAAGGCCCCGCAGTCACCATGGTTGAGGCCCAAGCCTGAAGGCCCGTGATCTTTAGAGGACCTGTGGTTTGAACTGCGTGCACTCACCAGAAAGGACTGGTGTCCTGAGAATAGGACCGGGACCTTGTCCGATGCGTCTCTTGAGGCTGGTGGCACTTGAGGATCTGCTCGATGTCCAGGGAAGCTCTTAATGTCAAGGGTCCCATTATTGGGCCAGATGAACCTAAGGAATCGGACATAAATGCCCGCTGCATGGCCACGAGGGCAGATATACTGCTCTCTAAGGCCGCTTTCCTAGTCTCCATGCCAGTTGGCTTCACAGTCTTCGACTCAGGCACCGAGGGCTTTGGGCCTAGTGTTATACAGATGACTCCTTCTGGGTCAGCTTGCTCCTGCTCCGACACCTCAGACTCACGCCAGGGTCTGTGGGGCCTGGAATGGGATTTTTCCTTCTTCCCGGATACGTCTTCCGAGGTGATTTTCGAGGATTTTGCCTTCTTGTGTTCCACCTCTGAGGATTTCCTCTTGGAGGACCCTTGGCTGCAGGACTCTGAGGCAGCCTGGGCCTCGCAAGGCACTGAAGTACCAGAGAGACCCCAGAGCACGATATTGCTGGAGACGCCAGTGCAGAATCAGACTTGTGAAAGAACAGTTCCTGCTGCAGCTGATTATTTTTGATGGCCTTTGTGGTCATGGTCGTGCAGAGTTTGCAATCCAAGTTGTCATGCTCTGGCCCAAGGCAGCGGAGGCAGCAGTCATGTGGGTCAGAGAGACACAGCTGAAAACAAAGAGGCAGAGCTGAACAAGAGGGGTAGGGTAAGTGCTCTTTAACCTGGAAAAGAGACGGCTGAGGGGAGATATGATAGAAGTCTATAGATTGGTGAATGGAGTGGAACGGGTAAACGTAAATCGATTGTTTACGTTATCAGAATATAGAAAGACTAGGGGACATGCAATGAAGCTACAGGGTAAACTATTTAAGACTAATAAAAGAAAATATTTTTTCACTCAACGTGTAATCAAACTCTGGAATTTGTTATCGGAGGATGTAGTAAAGGCTGTTGGTGTAGCTGGGTTTAAAAAAGGTTTGGACAAGTTCCTGGAGGAAAGGTCCATAAACCATTATTAAGAAGTGACCGAAGATATCAATGCTTGACCCAGTACAAGCATTGTGGAACTTGTGTCTCTTGGGGAAACTGCTAGGTGCATGTGACCTAGATTGGCCACTGTTGGAGGCAGAGTGCTGGGCTTGATGGACCTTGGTCTGACCCAGTATGGCATATCTTATGTTCTTATGTTCTTATGCTGAATGCAAGCAAGTGCAAACAGGCAGAATCCACTGGAAGTGCCCTAGTAAAAAACTTCCGCAAGGTAAATAAACTGAAGACTTTGAATACCTTCAAGAGAGCATACAGGTAAATGTGCAGTCAGATAGTACTAATAGGAGAACAGAGGTAATACTGTGTTGAGAAGACAGACAGAAGATAGGACATGCACTGACAAAACAGAAGTATATATAGAACAACAAACAAACAACTAGCTACTGTAGATTCTGAACAGGCACTGTAAAATACCTGAACAGAGCATACAGTGTTAGCTGAAGCTTGCAATGAGGGTGTTCATCCAAGCAGGAACCACCAGCAAATGGATCAGCAGCTAGGGTTGCCAACTGACCGGTTTTCAGCCGGCCTGGCCGGTTTTTCCATGGCCAGGCCGGCTGCCGGCACAGATATAGAACCGGCCCTTGAAAAGCCGGTTTTTTGCTCTGGCCGCGAGATCGGGAGTGGCCAGAGCAAAAAAACCAACTTTTCTCCACAGTGCGCGAGCGCGAACGCGAACGCAATCGATCCTCCGTGCAGCCGCTGCTTCTGCTTTTCACAGAGCAGTGGCTGCAATAAAGTTAATTTGAAAAGGAAGAGAAACCTGAGGAGCCCTCCTCCCTCTGACATCACTTCCTCAGGGGCTGCAGAAGGACAACCGGAGGGCTCCTCAGGTTTCTCTTCCTTTTCAAATTAAGTTTATTGCAGCTGCTGCTCTGTAAAAAGCAGAAGCAGCAGCTGCACGGGGCAAAGCACTGAGGAGTGGGGGGAAGGGTGGAAGCAGCATTAAGGGGGTGCAACGCTAAGGGGGGGGGTGAAGCTACACTAAGTGGCAGGGGGTGAAGCTGCACTAGTGGGGGGCGAAGCTGCACTAAGGGGGGGTGGTGAAGCCGCAGTGCTGGTCGGGGGGGGGGGGGAGGCCAAGGACTACAAATGGGCTTTGATGGGGGGGGCTAGGACTACAAATGGGCTGTGATGAGGGGGGGGGGAACCTGGACTGGGAAAGGGCTATGGGGGGAGTGACTTGGACTGGAAATGGGCTATGAGGGGGGGAACTTGGACTGGAAATGGGCTATAATGGAGGGAGGGGGAACTTGGACTGGAAATAGGCTGTGATTAGGGGGGCTAGGACTGCAAATGGGCTGTGATGGTGGGGGGGCTAGGACTTCTAATGGCCTGTGATGTGAGGGCTAGCACTGGAAATGGGCTGATGAAGAGCTGGAATAGGACTGGAAATGGGCTGATGGGGGGCATGGGAGAATGGGACTAGAAGGGAGTGGATGCTGGGTGGGTCTAGAACTATAAGGGAACTGATTTTGGGGGAGGACTAGAATGGATGGGGAATGAGAATGGAGAGGGGAAAAGATATTTTGTGTGGAAGAAAAGTCTACGATGGGCCGGGTATTGGGAGAGTAAGAGGGGCTTGAGAATGGAAGGGTGAAATTTAAATGGATGATAAAGGAATAAGGAAAGAATTGGGGGAAAGAGCAAAAGGGAAACAAGCAGAAATAGAGAGAGAATGGAAAACATCTAAAAGAGAAGAAAGGACAAATGGATAGCTTGCAGAAGACACAAAGAAACCAGAAGAAAGTGACTGGAGCAATTGCAACTGAAAAATAAAATGCCCAAACAGAAGGTAGAAAAATACTTTTTATTTTGAATTTATTAACTGGAATATGTCTGGTCTGGGAAGTGTCTATTGCTAACATCTTTGCGTTTTTGTTTAGTGCAAGAGGAAATTACTTTATAGTTTTATTTCTCCAGTGTTGTACATTTCATGTTTGGCTTTTGGGGTTCCCAGTTTAATTATTATCTGACCAAGGAAGTTAGCCTACACGTATCCTCGGTAATTTTTGTGGGTGGGGCTGGGGGCAGGGCAGGGGTGGGACTAGGGGCGGAGAATGGGTGGAGCATGGCGAGCCACAGGTGTCGGGTTTTTCTCGGTGAAAAAGTTGGCAACCCTATCAGCAGCCCATATGCTCACAGAGAAAAGCTTTTGAACAAAGCCCCAGCAGGGGGAGGGATGGGGCAAGTGATGAATGCCAGCACGTGAAAGCAGGAAGTAAAATAAAACTCAGGCAAGGTAAAAAACCTACAAAAGAGACCTTGGAGAGGAATAGAGAGGTGGACAGAAAAAAAAACCCCTCCTCTGTTGAAGTGCCGTGACACTGCTGATTACTGCAGGATGTAGGGGTCATGGGTGGACACAGCCAACCTGGCACCACTTTGGGACTGATGATGTAGCCAGGAGACACCACATGCACATTTAGGACATTTATTTATTTATTTAACTGTATTTATATCCCGCTTTTCACCGGGTCAAAGCGGTGCAACAAGAAAAGGGGGGGGGGACATGAAGGCAATAGCGGTTGGTAGACACCACTTCCCAGTCTCTGGGTATTACAGGTGCTACATGTGTGTTGTGTATAGGTGCCATTAATTGTGCTTGCCTGCACACTCTCTAAACTGCAGGTTATGGGTCACGCTCTGTTGTCCCTCATTAGGAAATGCATGGTCGGTCCTAACTCAGCTGCTTATGGCTCATAGTGGATGGGCCAGCCACGGGTACTAAGCAAACTAGGCAGGTGCCTAGGTCCACCAATCATGGTGGACATCATGCCAGCTGACCCCTCTCCCTCCCAGTGAGTGTGGCAACAGTCATCGCTTCAGTGCTGTGGGCAGCTTTAAAGCAGTGGCGCACATGCGGCTAGTAACGGCAAGCCACTCTTGCCCCCCTGCTGTGAGCATGCGTGCTGCTGCCCTAAGCCTTGCCATCACACGGAAGGAAGGAATCGCCATGGGCTCCGCTTTACCTGCCAGTGACATACTTGGCATGCCCCTGACAGTAGACACAGTCATGTTGCACCTGACATGCAGGGTTGGGACAAAGGTTTCTTCTGCACCAGGCAGAAGCCGCCGCCACTGCTGTCACCCCTACCCCTACCCCCACCCCCACATGATGCTAACATGGCTGTGTGGTGGCAGTGGCAGAAGAATGACTCCTTTGTGACAGCAGAGTCACACTGGACATTGTGGATGTACACCCTAGGCAGTCATCTAGTCCACCTAGACGACCAGCTGGCCCTACTGAATCGCTCACATGTAACCACCTTTGCCACCCAGAACATTGTGCCCTTTGTTAAAAAGGCATCATGCTCTGACTGGCAATTGACCACTACTAGTACTAATTTCAGGGCTCCTGTGGAACATTGCATACAGGTGAATGGGTTGCCTGTGTCTTGTTTAACCCAAGAAAACAGCTCTCTCCCTGCAAGGGAGACCTTAATGCCTGCCTTGAGCTGGTGTTAAGGTTCCTGGCGGCTGTGCCTGAACTGCATGCTAATAGCACCTGCTGTTAAGGTAGTGCCCTCTGTCTCCGCCCATGATCAGCCAGATTTACGCCTCTTTTCCATCCTACCATCCAGTAACATGCTACTGGCCATTAAACCAGCATTATTGGCACTTTCTGCCGTGTTAACTGCTCACAGGCGCCAATAATGCCTGCTAACAGCGCCTTTGCGCTCTTACTGGTCCTTAGTACAAGTACCCCTTAGAATGTAAATTGACCCTTACCAAGTACTGAATAAGTTTCCTAAAACTAAACATATGTTGATAAAAATTATAATGAAATCCCAAGAAGCCACACAGTGCATGCAGCACAACACCAGAGAAATAGAAAGATACATATAAGAAAGCACATGCAAATTACAAAAAACTGATATATTCCAATCATTAAAATGAAAATAAAATACCTTTTTTCTACCTTTGATGTCTGGCCTTTTTATTTTTCTAATTGTGTTGGTTCCATTCTCTGGTTTCTGCTTCCCTGAATCTTCTCTTAACTCTTTCCAGGGTCTCAAGTCCATCTATTACTTCTCTCCTCTACATACATCTCAGACATTGATCTCTTTTCTTTTCAGCTTTCTTCCATTTATTTTTCTCTTTCTATGGACTCAAAATTTTCTCCTCCATACCATCTTGTCCTCAATCTACTGCTTTTCAAACTTAACCACAACCCTTCCATTCCCTATCTCGCTCTCTTTCCCCGGTCCCTTATGCCCTAGTACATCACTACTTCTTTGCTGTGTCCAGCATCTCTCCCCTCCATTTGTACTGTTCAGCATTTCCCCAACCAATATCTACCCCATCTCTCTCCCAGTCCAGCATCTCCACTTCCTTCATTCAATGTCCCCTACCATATCCAGAATATCTCCTCTCTATCTTAGTGTCCAGCCTTCCCACCCTTCTCCTTATTTCCTCTCATGTCTAACATCTCCACTCCATCTTCCTATATCCTGTCCAGTTTCTCCCCCATAGCTCTAGGCAACCTCCCCTGTGTCCAGCAACTCTGCCCCTGTGTTCAGCTTCTCATCTCCCTCTCACCCCTTCCCATGTCGAGCGCCTCCCCCTTGTCTATCATCATTCTCTTCTCCATTTCCCTATTCCGCTTCCCCTATGTCCAGCATGCCCTTCCTCTCCCTATGAGCTGCTACCCCCGTGTGTAATATCTTCCCTCCTCAATATTTTCATTCAGTCACTGCAGAATTTTAGTTTGATCAAGTCCAAAGCCACAGAAACCATCCTTTAGGGTCTCAGCTACTGCTCAAGGCCACTGCATGAGCTCCAGGATCCTGCCTCCTCCAGTCTAGCCTGCTCAACCTCTCTCCTCATCGGCCACAGCTCTTCTAGTTCTGGGCCAGGGCTGGAGGTGCTAAGGCTGCGCTGCCCTTCTCCCTCTGCTGCTACAGCCTCAGTCTCCCCAGTGGCAGCTGGCAGAAGGAGCGGCTACCCTGGAGCTGGAAGAGAGGCCCCACACTATGAGTCTACATGATTACCTAACTGCAACCACAGTGCTGCTGCTAAGGCTAAGTGTCTGCAGCAGTAGTGGTTCAGGATTTTTTCTGTAGTACAAGTGGCGTGAGGCTTTTAGCAGTGCAGGGACATATGTAGGCAACATGCTCGCATGTGCGTAGTGCTGGCCCTGCTGACAGGCACTTGTGACCTGAATTGGCCATTGTTGGAAACAGGATAGTGGGCTTGATGGATCTTTGATCTGACCCTGTATGGCATAACTTATGTTTCTATGTAACTGTTCAAAGCTGCCACAGACTAGAAACATACTTTCTACATGTCTTCAACCAAAAAGCAAAGCAATCTTACTAGCCTTGGATGGTAGCCTAGACTAGTTTTTCACACATTTAAGTGATTATTGTGCTCATTCACTGAAGCTACTTTGGTTTATCCTAGTTAAAATTAATAGTCAAAAGTCTATTTTCCTCTGATATGCTCTTGAGGTGGTGTTCTACAATACTGTAATAGAAAAAAAAAGAACACATGAAAATGGTTGTGAATATCCATCAGACCAATCACTTCTTCACCTGTCACAATAAAATGCATATCAATTACACATCAGATTTGCTTCTTGGTATGATTCATTTATCTAGTCTCCTTTCCTACAGTGTGGAGTTTGGTGTGTCATATGATTATACTGTATAAGGAGTTACGCAGGGTGATCAGGTTTAGGCCAAACTGACTGATCATCTTAAAAGAAATCTCAACAGAGATGATGGTGGCAGAGCAGCAGAAAATCATTTTCTGCATTTTTAAAGTGCTGAAATTACGAATTGCTTGTACTAATGTCTCATTGTGGTAGGATACAAAAAAAGAGAGCAGGAAGCGAGAGACCCTTGGAAGGAACAAAGTTTATTGAGGGGGTCAGCCCTACATGTGTTTCAGCCACACCAGCCTTCTTCAGGGGACTGTTACCACTAGTAAACATAAAACCACATAAAAACATGTAATAAATAAATTAAGAAACAAGCACCGACGACATCTGAGTGTACAGAATTAAATGATATAAAATTGTACATATAAATAAACAAACACACCACAATCTAAGTCAATAAAAAATAAGAAATAAAATCATCTAATAGATAATCGTTAAAAATAATAAAAAGCATAGTAATCAAACAAAGAGCATGCTGCATGCAACAGGAAAGGAGAAAAGTTAGAGGTAAAAAAAATATATAACAGTGATAGTGATAAACAATGATACAGTAATTTATCAACAGATGAGTTGAAATGGACATATACTCAATGGTACTTGAGAGCGCAGAATAAAACACTAGACAGGCCATAATGAAAACTGTTAAAAAAAAAAAGCCTTGAAAGGCAGTATAAGAAGAAAAGGAAACAATTTGGAAAGGAGGAGGGAACTAAAATTGTAAATCCATTGGCAAAAAGGAGAACAACCCAAGATTTGTAAAGGTAATATTAAATCACTGTTGGCAAGAAAGCAGTGGAATGGCCATGAAAGAGGCACCAAACTTATTGCAAAAGATAAAATACAATAAAACATGGGTGTTAAAATAGAATGAAATGAAAGTCTTAGGATAATCATAGAGGTAGCATAGGACACACGTGAAAACCTAATTATGTGAGCAGACTCCAGTGGTTCCTCAAAAGAAAAATCAGCCATAGTGTCTTTACTGTCCACAGTTTTCATTATGTTCTGTCTTGAGTTGAAATGGACATATACTCAATGGTACTAGAGAGTGCAGAATAAAACACTAATCTGTTGATAAGGTACTGTATCATTGTTTATCACTATGTGATAAACATATATATATATATATATTTTTTTTTTACCTCCATCTTTTATCCTTTCCTGTTGTATGCAGCATGCTCTTTATGTTTGATTACTATGCTTTTTATTATTTTTAACGATTAGATGATTTTTTTAATTCTTATTTTTTATTGACTTTGATTGTTTTTAATTATTTATATGTACAATTTTTTTTATCATTTAATTCTGTACACTCAGAAGTCAGTGCTCATTTATTAATTTATTTATCACATGTTTTTATGTTTAATAGTGGTCACAGTCCCCTGAAGGCGGCTGGTGTGGCCGAAACACGTGTAGGACTGACCCCCTCAATAAACTTTGTTCCTTCCAAGGGCCTCTCTTTGCCTGCTCTCTTTTTTGTGTGCTGTTTTTCTGAAGCTGGGGTGCTTTTTTTGTTCCTCATTGTGGTTGGATTACATATTCTCAAAGTATTCTTTATTCAAATGTTCAAGTAATACAAACATTAGAAAAAGAGACAGAGGCACCTATGAAGGGGACAAAACGTTATATTTCAATCAAGCTTTATACACCTTATCTAAGGAAATATAGAACTTTCAATTAGTCTACATTTTAACAAAACAAAAATCATTTTTATTTGTTACCATGAAAGCATCACCAAGAATGGAGAATAAAATCTAAGTAGTATTTGGGAAATATTTTTCTCTTGAATGGGAGGGAGGGGGGGGGGGAAACCTATCCAAATGGGTTAATTTTGCAGACACCAGGACAATAATGAACTTCTCCTTGGGTATGATCTTAATCTCACAAAACGTACTGCAGGTTCTTGCCTTAGTACTTGCATTGTGCCAAAGAGAGATCCCTTTGGAAGTACCATGTATTAGAAACTTATCAAGTTGTGACTGGAAATTGATTTTACTGAGACCTGTGGCACCCAATGTAATGTGAAATAACTCAGTATCTTTCTGCCACATTTTCTTGGTCTAAGATTGCATGTCTTGATACTTGAAGATTATATCTCCACACAATGAAAATAATAAATAATTTGGCATTGACACTATTATCATTTGTGTTTTTATCCTATACCACAAAATATCTGATTTTCATTTACCAAGATTTTCTTCAGATTGGTTGGAATGGGAACAGGATCATCAAGTGATCTTCCTCTTCATTCTCTAAGGTTGTGATCTTGGTGCGTTTCTGGTAAAAACCATGCTATAACGTCTGCACAATTTTCATTGAATGAGTCATGCCACCTTATTGTGCCTTTCTACATCAGTCTATCACAGCCAGCAATGAGATGACTGTTTCAGGTTCCTGTTTACATATTATTAATTTATCTGTTTTTCTAGGGTTTTTCTTCTACGCTGCCTGTGAATCATTTCATTTGTAATACACTGTCTTAGGCTGCAACTATCATTCTCTCATCCTTAGGTTTCAGTTCAGCTCTCCTTATTCACGTATCTGGTTTTGATCAATATGCGAGTCCTACTTAATTTTAGTGATTACTAATCCAATTCTTTAAAGAGGTTTCTCTAGTTTGGCACATTTTCATATGCCATTTTTGAAATGCATGTCAAAATTTAAGATTGGAGACAGATTCTCCAAACTTCAACATATTTTTTATATTTGGGTTTGCTGATACTATTAAGTAGACCTAGTAGCATAATAGTAGCATTGCATATATAATCTTTTTCTGTAAAGCCCATTCCTTCTTTGGCTCTTTGAATGTACAGTGTCCGCATACACTGATTCTTATAGATTAACTTGTGGACATGAGAAAAAATAATTATCTATTTCTTCAATATCTTTATGAGGTAGTCTACAATTTCAAATCTATAAGAGTATAGGATTTGCAAGCTGATTGATAGATCTTGAAAAGGCTTCTAACAAGCCATTTTAATCACCGCTAATTATCTTTGCTGATATTTCTCTCAGTAATCCATGCTGGTTTCTTGTTCCTTCCTCCACTCCTAGATATTTGTGTACACCTTCCTGTTAAAGTTTCTTTATGCCCAAATCATCAGTCAGAGAGATGGTTTTCAGTTTTCCTCTAAGGAAGGTTGCCTTTTATACATTTGTCCAGGTCAAAAGTCATCCGAAAAGCTTTTTACTACATGGATTTGCTCCACTAAGCGTGGATCACTGGAACTAGAGAGCTTCAAGTGATCTACACAGAGTAGGTGTGATATTACCTATACCTCATTACCATCATTAAGATTAAGGCTAAATCCTTTGCTCAAGGGGTTAAATACTCAGTGGAATAAGTGCTGTACAAAACAAGCATAGTGGCACTGAATTTACCTGAAATATTCCTTGCTGTATCTTGATGGAAAGGATAACGAACTGTCCCATCTATATATTTTGGGTGGATTATGCTTTGCCATATTTTATGATGAACTTAACGTACTCAATTTATAAATGTCTTGGTGATGCTTTAATAATAACTTATAAAGTGTTATAGTAACCTGGTTAAAGTGAAGGCCCTTTAATAGGTACAAGATTCAAAGCATAAAAAGAACCTATTTCCTTTGTCCCCTTTACGGAAATTTGTCTTTAGTTTAAATCACAATTTAGAATTAGTCACAGTTCTGCAAAGAATATCCATTTGTCTTCACCAGACTTATCAAATGACCAGCATAACCAAAGACACTATATTTCTTCATCAGCTTTACAGCCCCATAGAATAAGTAATAACTAAATTAAAAAATTATTTTTTTGCCTATAAATTCTTAAATTGTTTGAAAAAAAGATTTTTGAATAATAAATGTTTCCAGTCCATAAAGTTATGTACATATTTGCATGAATACAGGCCAACTAGTTAACTTAGTGTCAAACAAGGGCTTCTTGGACCCTCATCATCTTTGCCTTTACAGCACAAGCTCAGCTAATTCCCACTGCTTCCCCTATAACAATAAGGCTTCCATGATCACAATTTTCCTACACCTCACATCATGTCACAGAACCACCCCTATCCTAATATAGCCTTCACAATGCAAGAGTCCACTTCAGCTCCAACAAGATTGTTCTATACCACCTTCCATCTCAATGAACAGAGGTGCTTACCTCCTGTAAACTTGCCCATCAGTGTCAAAATTGCACCATTTAAGCATTATTTCAAGCTGATTGAACTTGGGCCAAAAGTGTGAAGCACTGCTGAGCCAGTGCCTTGTTTTTTGAAACTTTCTTCTTTTCACAGAGAAAATAAACCAACCAAATCACAAAACAAAACACCAAAAGAAACTTGCAAAGGACAACTAAAGTAAAACCATCCTTCTTCCCTTTGTGCTGTGTTAAACTACAGAATAATATAGACTATAATTACAACACAGATAAGCCTTGCCCGGTCCTTCTTACAGTCCCAAATCAGATAAAAACTTAGCAAGCCCCAGCCGTATAACTCAAAAGTCTCCCCAACCCAGATGTGTGCATGTATCCTTCTATATTATCCCTTACAACTACCACCAAACCCCCAAATACCTCCCCAAGACCTCAGTGTATACACATGCAGCAGCAAAAAGGGACCCATAACTCCCAAACATTCCCCATTTGCCCTCATAGAGCCAGTGCCATTTTGACAACAGGTAAATCAGACAGGAGATAAACCACCACTCTATCTGCCTTGCTACAGGAAGCCTGGATGGTAGGTAGAGCATGATAATCAGAGCCCAGATGGTATACAGCATGCTTTTTTGTGTACTATTGACACTACATCTCTTAATATTTGCATACCTCCGAAATATTTATACATTTACTCAAAAGCAGACTGGAACATTTGTTGCCCCATCTGGATATAGGCATCTCGCTCTTCCTCTGTCATAAATGATACAAGCTCTGGATTCTGACTGACCTCACTATAGTTGTAGAGTTTTCCAGCTACCATGACTGTTGGGTCTAGGGCTTCTTGTTCCTCTTCTTCATGCTCTATTTTGCTGCTCACTGCTTTTACCACTGCAGGCTTTCCTTGCTTTTTATCCTCCTCCGATTCACTGGTATCACTTTCTGAATCACTTTGATTATGCTTTGGCACGGGGGCAATTCCTGGGCCCGAAGATGATTTTAGCTCATGAATTAGAAGAGTCCTTATTACTTCATTATCAGCAGAGTTGCAACGATTCACATTGACATCAAAAGCTGCAGGAATGACTGTAGCTGAAATAAAGAAAGCATTTATATAGTTGCTTATCAGACAAAGATTTAGGACACAATGTATATGACTTTTCTTTTCTTTTAGGCTTGATGTATTAAAAAATTGTTTTTCCAATTTTGTGCCTACAGGAAAATGCTTAGTCATAGGCTCCGTAGAAATATTATCCGTCTTTCACCAATAAGATTAATCCACATCTGTTTAAGTCATGAATTAGCCAAAGGCTTTATTGTCAGTGGGTGATGCTTCTTTATCTAGGGACCAAGCATTTTGTATTCCGAAATATACAGAATTAGCTCCCAATATAGTCATTTTAACTTTTGTTCAATTTTCAGGGTATTCATGTGGCACAGATAACATCCCATTGATCATGAAAAGCTCCGCTAGTTTCAGCAATTGCATTAGTCTGAAAATCGGAATTCTTTGCAGGGTACAATGGTTTCTATTAGGCAGACAGAAATATCCTAAAATGATGTGTATGGTATCAGTGTATATGATTTGAGGCCATGTGTCACATTTAATAGAAGGAATGTATGTAGGCTCCACAGCACATGTACACAAAATACCTGCTGGCCCAGTAAACTTCTCGCATTCAGATAGGTCCAAGAAGGTCTGTTATATCACCAAATTCCAGTTCTAAACAATATGCACATTTCTAAAAACTAATATAAAATGCTGAAGTTCATACACATTGGTTCCTAGAGTTTTTTTTGTTTTCCAAGGTCATAAAATATTAGGCATAGGGTGGCAGCATCTTCTCCCACCTCTGGTACTGTGGCTGACTCTGTTAATCGGGTTCTGCACATCTCAGACATGCTCAAGGTCACATGGTGCCGCCTGTACTGTAGATCCATGCTTTTCTCAGGGATAGATTTAGCCAATATTCTAACAGCGCAAGAGCGAGCTCACCACATAACTATGTGGAACCAGATTAGCAGAAGTGGCTTCAGTACCATGGACAAAGGTAAGGGAACAATGATCAGAAGAGAGAATGTCCAGGGTCCTGGCACTGGTGAAACTGGAGTTCTTGAGGACAGAATGAGCCAATATGTGATGTTTGAGATGGGGAGGGCATGGGAAGAGTGAGCACCTGGAATGAGAGCAAGCAAATGAGGAAGTAGTAGGGGATGGTCAGAGGAAATGTTAGTTTACTCCCTGATCATTACACAAAAAAAAAAGTTATGGAAACAATCCATTGAAGTGAATGGATTGCACTGATAACGTTTTCATATTACGTATGGTTAATCTAACCCACAAACATGATATAGAAATGATGAATCTGTCTCCTCGTGTGATGGTATATATGAGGGTTATTTTTAAAGTAAGGTTGATTGGCTGTAGCTTTGTAATTTTCTTCCCCCTGTAGAAACAAGCAATGCGTGCCGGCTCCCGGCATGCCTTGTGCAAAAACAGATGCCATTTGCAGTCGTAGAGTTGCTTTGTACAGTTTATACTGAAACGTTAAAATGTTTTAAGACATTTGAGCGGCCCTCCGACTGTGAAATACGGTCTGTGATTCGTTTTTTGACAGCAAGGACCGTGTCATCAGCGGACATTCATCACCAGATATGTTAGGTGTACGGCCCCAATGTGATGAGTGACAGCAAAGTGAGTAAATGGGTGAGATTGTTCAAGAATGGGCGGGACAAACAGTGCTCACGATGGGTTCCCAGGCTGCTTTCCGAGGAACACCAGAAAAGGAGAATGACTAGTGCTTTGACATTTTTGATCCGATACAATGAGGAAGAAGATGAACTTTTGGACCACATTGTCACAGGGGACGAGACATGGGTTTCTCACATGACTCCAGAATCAAAGTGGTAGTCGATGGAATGGAGACACACGTCATCTCCAGTCAAAGTGAAAGCCAAACAGACAATCTCAACACGCACGATTATGGCAACTGTGTTCCTCGGAAAGTAGCCTGGGAACCCATCGCGAGCACAGTTTTCTGAACTGCAATTTTTCAGAAACGATTTTGTATAGCACTGACCTTGAAACTTGTGGAAATTTCAGTGACAAAGTGGAAATCGTGAATCACCGTTCTTCATGAATTTTTGCGTCAACCGTGCACACAAAATCTTCTGTGATTACTGAAGGTTGACCCTATCGCGGTTCATTATGGACATTTTCCTGCCCGTCCTTGAACAATCTCACCCATTTACGCACTTTGCTGTCACTCATCGCATTGGGGCCAGACACCTCACATATCTGGTGATGAATGTCCGCTGATGACATGGTCCTTGCTTTCAAAAACCGAATCACAGACTGTATTTCACAGCTGGAGGGCCACTCAATTGTCCTAAACATTTTAACGTCTCAGTATAAACCGTACAAAGTGACGCTACGACTGCAAATGGCATCTGCTTTTGCACAAGGCATGCCGGGAGCAGGCACGCATGCTTGTTTCTACAGGGAGAAAAAATTTACAAAGCTACAGCCAATCGGACCTTACTTTAAAAATAACCCTCGCATACTAGTTACTGATATTTTAGTGCATCAGGAGCAATTGCATCTTCCAAGTTAAATGCAACTTTATTTCTTCATTAATGACGAACTATTAGAAAATGATCTTTTTCAGAATAAAACTCTTCTAAATACACTCTTTCAATTTAAAGATTTTGCTCACATTCAAGAGCTGCATCATTTTGCATGTCAGATTAATTTTTACTTTCTAGGTAGGTCACATTAAAAAAAAATCATACAAAAGAGGTTACTTTTTAAGTTGCGCATGATCCATTTATAAATGTGCATGGTTTTACTAACTGAGAGCTTTTGTTACAAACTAAATGTGACCGCCCCTGATAATCATATGGTATATGTATGTTGAGACATTCTTTTGTTGGACAAATTTGCTTTGTGATCAGAATGCATTGGTTTATTTTGCAGTTAAGTAACCCATTCAAGGATACGCCCTCAGTTTTCTTTTTCCTGTGGGAAGAATGTCTGCGATTAAGTGGCAGCATCTGTCCTCCCAGTTTTGGGTGATATACGATCTGATGGGCATGTACTTTGGAGATGATGTTTGCCTAGTGATGTTATGGACAAGATGTTCTCAGCACTCTGTCACATAGAAAAAATATACTTTAGAGACACATGACGACTGTGGATATTTTGTAATCTATATAATTGTATGCCTTTGCTAACTTTTGGATGTTAACCAGACAAGAATGGCAATAAAAACATGTTAATGTTTGATTTCCGATTTGGTTTAATAAACAGTTTTAAACATCCAATAAATGCCATTAACATACATAACTTCATTGCATGTATTACATCCAGCATTAGTCTTTTAAATTTTTCATTTTTCGCTTTTACTGTTACTCCCCTCTCCCTATGCTTGAATTCCAGCATGCCTCGCTTTAGCTGGGTATGTATATCTTCAGGAACTAACCAACTAAAAATGAAATAAAATCTATCTACAATTAAATGTTCATTGCTTTAATCTTACATTTCCCTAGACAGTATATTTCCAGTCTTTCCAAGTCCATATACCTCTTCCATTTATTTTAGACTAGCATGATGACAATGAGGACTAGGAAGATCACGATGGAGGGATAGGGAATCTCACCCAGCAATGCCCTCCTTCCGATCTTACATTACCACTCATCAGGTAATTCCCTCCCCCCCCTTTTTTCTTTTGCCTCATCCTGCTCTGGTGCTTGGTGCCTACTAATTACACAACTCACACTAAACTCCTCCCCATCTATCCCTTCCCCTCCCCCCTACTGTTAACCCCCTAGGGGCCGGGCCAGGCCCTTCACCATCATCAGCCTCATCATTATGTAGAGCTTGGCTAGGGCCATCCCTGCCTGGATTATATCATTAATACATCATTCCATGCTTTAGGAGAGAGACAATCTAAATATGGGGACCATACTACGAGAAAGAATTCTCTCTTCTTTACATTTCTATTAGATGCCCTCCCTTCCCATAGGACTAATTGATGCAGTATGTTATGCCATTCCCAATATCCCGGTCTTTCTGGGTCTCTTAATCGATGGAGTATACATTATTTAGTGACCAGACAGCTTTTCTGGACCAGCAGTTTGCTCCCTGCCTTGGTCAGACCCAAGGGATTCTGGGTATCCAAAATAGTCAAGCCCAGGGTCAGTATCAGAGGCTGCCCTATTAATCCCCCTAGATACCTCTGGATTTTACCCCAATATTTGCGTACTTGCACACATCCCCAGAACATGTGTCCTAAATGGGCTTTATCTTCTCTACACCAGGGGCATCTATCACTTTCTGCGAACCCCACTTTCCACGCTCTATAGGGTGAGATATACCCACGTTCCAGTATACTAAATTGTATGTCTCGGAGTCTTGCCCCCATGACCAGTCTGGGGATACACTCCACCACTGCTGTCCATGCAAACATGGTGAGAATAATTCCCACCTCTGATTCCTACTGCTGGGTAAGCTGGTCATAGCATTTGTCCTGGGTACGCCCTCTCAAGATCCTACAATATCCAGCAACCAAGATCCGTCCCTGTCTAACTCGAACCATTCTTCCAATATGTCAAAATTCTTCCACCCTAACCCTTGCTTCTCATCTTTCAGTGAGGCCAAATAATGTTGTAATTGCAAATGTGCATATACATGCCCCCTTGGTAGACTGTATACTTCTCGTAGCTCTGTAAACGGCTTTAACTCCCCTTCCTCGTTCACCACATGTCTCATCTGCATTAAGCCCCTAGATGCCCATTCCCGAAAGAACCAGGATTCTAAGCTGGGTGGAAAGGCCAAGTGCCTTGCAATGGTAGGTAGCAAGTTACCTTGGAGGGGCACTCCCATTTGACCACATAAAGATCGCCAGGCTCAGCGAACCCCTTTAATCAATACATTACCTCAAAAATGTTCTGGCAATAGTACGTGGGTTACATGCATCACTGATAAAAGAGAATAAGGGGCAACCAGTGCTTAAAGACATGTTTAATTGAACACTGTAGTTGTCTTCGAACCAATTAAATTGGTGCTCCTTCCTTGGTGGAATCTTATTTATTTATTTATTTAAACGGACTTGGTATACCGCTTTCTCATGAAATCAAAGCGGTTGGTACAGCAAACAATCAAAGAAAGGGGGGTTGTCAGTAGCATGCAGTGGTTGATTTGTCGCAGTGTACTGTGTGAGGGAGTGTGGTTGATTTGATGTGAAGCTATATACATTGTGTGCTTATGATACATATTTACAGATTCATATTTACAATGGTGGCTTTGCTATCTGACTTGGTTGATCAAAAGTCATTCTATGAGGTCCTTGAAATGGTTTTTGAATAATTCAGTTTTGAGCTGTTTTCTGAAGTCTTTGATATTGTTTGTTGCTCTGAGGTGGTCTGGGAGAGAGTTCTATATGGTGGGGGCTGCCAGGGTGAAGGCTCTTTTTGACGTGGCTTGGTTTGTCCTGGTGTAGTCTTTTGGAGTTCTGATATTGTTTGATGTTCCCTTTCTTCTTGGTCTTTTGCTGTCGTCAGCTGTTATGAGCTGTTGTAGGCTGTCTGCAGATAGTTTGTTTATTATTTCGAATGTGGTTAAGAGAACTTTGTAGCGGATTCGAGAGCTGATTGGTAGCCAATGGAGGTGGTATAGAATGGGTGTGATATGTTCGTGGCTTGTACTGTCCGTTATGAGTCTTGCAGCGGTGTTTTGTGCTAATTGAAGTGGTTGTGTGGATTTCTTTGGGAGTCCTAGGTAGATGTGGTTGCCGTAGTCCAGGGTGGGGGTGATGATGGCCTGGCAGACTGTTCGAAAATGCTCGGGAGCAAGGATGGGTTTAAGTCGTCTGATTGTCCTCATCTTGATGTAGGCACTCCTGGTGGTTTTCGTGATGTGGGAATGAAGGTTGAGCTCTCTGTCAAGGGTTATCCCCAGGTATTTTATTTCTTGTTTTATTGGGATGGTGGCCTTGTTTAGATTGATGGAGGGCGTGGGTGTGAACGTTTGGTCTCTTGTTATGATCAGTGCTTCGGTTTTATTATAGTTTATTGCTAGATTGTTTTCTTGCAGCCAGGTTGTCATCTCTTCAAAACAGTTGGCTATGTTGGTGTGGTCAGGTTTGTTTAGATTGATTGGTGTGAATATCATTATATCATCTGCGTATATGGTGTATTGTATGTTGAAGTTCCTGATGATTGAGCAGATGGGTTGTATGTAGAGGTTGAAGAGCAGGGCTGAGAGTGCTGAACCTTGTGGAACACCCTGTGTGATGCTGATGGGTTGAGAGGTCGTCGATCCACATCTGACCTGGAGCTGTCTATCCTTTAGGTAAGATGTAAACCATTTCAGGTTTTCTTGCATCCAGGCGCGATATTGATTTGATGAGATGCATTGTTTTGTGATGAAGTTGGGATACACTGGCGTCAACCAATGAGACCATCTTTAAAAAGATTGGGGGCATATTTAGCAGTGACGGCTAGGCTATTTAAAGTGTCTAGCTGCTGCTATTTTAATAAAACCCAGATATTCAGCGGCTGAACATATCCAGTCTCTCCCGCTCAATATTTAGGCTCACTGAATAGCAGCGATATTTAACCGCTAACCAGATAATGCTAACTGGTTAAAGTTAGGACAGCCATTCACCTATCCTAACTTTAACTGGTTAAGCTATCCAGCTAGTGGCTGAATATTGCCTTTAACAAGTTAGCTACTGTTAATGTCCCCGATCCACCCATAGATTACCTGGTTAGTGCTGCATAATATTGCTCTCAGCGCATTTTACCTGGTTAGCAGATGTGCTAGCCAGCTAAGACTTTGAAAATGCTCCCCATTGGATTTATTTAAAATTTGGATATCATTTCCATGTGATTTGAATGTTGAACTCACATTCCTTTTAAGTGTGTGATTATGATGGGAGTTCCAGGTTATTTGAATTTTTATTGGGCGATGCTCAGTTAGAATAACAATATGGGATAGAAACATAGAAATATGACGACAGAAAAAGACCACATGGCCTATCTAGTCTGTCCTTCCATATCAACAACTACAACAGTCCCCTTTTTTCCTTTAGAGATCCTCTGTGTTTGTCCCATGCTTTTTTGAATTCAGATACTGTCCTCATCTCTACCACCTCCACTGGGAGACTATTCCACGGATCCACCACTCTTTCCATAAAGAAATATTTCCGCATATCACTCCTGAATCTATCCCGCTTCACACTCATCCCATGTCCCCTCGTAGCAGAACTTGCTTTCAATCGAAAGAGGCTCTCCCCCTGTACATTTATGCCATGGAGGTATTTAAACATCTCAATCATATCACCTCTATCCCACCTTTCCTCTAAGGTGTACATATTAAGATCCTTAAGTCTGTCCTTATATGCTTTATAATGAAGACCACTAACCATTTTAGTAGCCACCCTCTGTACTGACTCCATCCTG
This sequence comes from Ichthyophis bannanicus, assembly GCA_033557465.1. Taxonomy (NCBI): domain Eukaryota; kingdom Metazoa; phylum Chordata; class Amphibia; order Gymnophiona; family Ichthyophiidae; genus Ichthyophis; species Ichthyophis bannanicus. The sequence continues at coordinate 1,585,998,933 of CM066032.1, forward strand.
TTTATATCCTTTTGAATGTGCGGTCTTCAGAATTGCACACTATACTCCAAATGAGGTCGCACCAAAAACTTATACAGAGGCACTATCACCTCCATTTTTCTGCTAGCCATTCCTCTCCGTATCCACTCAGACATCCTTTTAGCTTTTGCTGTCACCTTTTCTACCTGTTTAGCTACTTTAAGGACACAACCATTCCTAGGTCCCGCTCTTCTTTAGTGGACAAAAGTACTTCCCCCCCAATACTATATTGCTCCCTTGGATTGCTGCAGCCCAAATGCATGACCTTACATTTTTTAACATTAAATCCCAGCTGCCAAATTCTAGACCATTCTTCAAGCTTAGCTATATCCCTCCTCATGTTATCTACACCTTCCTGGGTGTCTACTCTATTGCAGATTTTGGTATCATTCGCAAAGAGGCAAACCTTACCCGACAGCCCTTCCGCTATATCACTAACAAAGATGTTAAAAAGAATCAGACCAAGGACAGATCCCTGGGGCACACCACTGGTAACATCCTTCTCCTCAGAGTGAGCTCCATTTACCTGTACTCTTTGTTGCCTCCCACCCAACCAATTTCTAACCCAAGCAGTAACTTTAGGGTCCATCCCTAGGATGCTTAGTTTGTTTATAAGTCGCCTGTGAGGAACAGTGTCAAAGGCTTTACTGAAATCTAAATACACCACATCTAGGGCTCTCCCTCAGTCCAACTCCCTGGTAACCTAGTCAAAGAAATCAATCAGATTTGTCTGACAAGACCTGCCTCTGGTGAATCCATGCTGCCTTGGATCCTGTAATCTGCTGGACTCCAGAAACCTCACTATTTTCTTTTTCAGCAGTGTTTCCAATAATTTACTCACCACCAAAGTTAAACTAACCGGCCTGTAGTTTTCAACCACATCCTTACTTCTGCTTTTGTGTAAAGGCACCACATGAGCCTCTCTCCAGTCCATTGGCACCACTCCCGACTCCATGTTCCATGTAATGTAATATAAGTTGTTATGGTTTTAAGATGTTCACTGTATTAACAGACGTTGACCTGTTATTATGTTGTTCCATGTAAACCGCATTTGATTGCTGGAAGGTGCGGTATATAAGAAACTGTTAATTAAATTAAAATTAAATTAATTAACAAGGCATTGAAAAGTTCAGTCAGTGGAGCTGCTAGAACGTCCCCAAGTTCCCTCAGTATTCTGGGTGTATCCCATACGGTCCCATCGGTTTGTCTACTTTAAGTTGAGCTAGTTTCTCACGAACACAGTCTTCTGAAAATTGTTGAAGATATCCCTCGCTTCTGTTCTGTGGGTTTTTTCTGAGGTTCTGCTCCTGGTTCTTCATCTATGAACACAGAACAGAAGTATTTGTTAAGCAATTCCACTTTATCCCCATCAGCTTCTACATATTCCTTCCCTTCACCCTTGAGTCTGACAATACCACTTTTGCCCTTCCTCTTTTCACTAACATATCTGAAAAATGTCTTAGCCCCCCATTTTATTGCACTGGCTATTTCCTCCTCTTTTTGAATCTTTGCTTTCCTGACTACTTTGCTAGCTTCTCTAAGTTTTTCCAAATATTGATGCCTGTCTTCCTCTCTCTGTGATCTCTTGTATTTCATGAAGGCCTCCCTTTTTCTTCACCTTTTCAGCTACTTCTTTCAAAAGCTATAGCGGTCTCCTTTTCCTTTTACCTTTATTTACTATTTTAACAAAAAGGTTGGTTGCCCTTAAAATATCCCCTTTCAGTTTTGCCCACTGTTTTTCTACATCCCTACAGTCTACATTTAGTTTAAACGAAACTGTAAATAGTCCAAGCTATATTTAGTTTAAATGAAACTGTAAATAGTCCCACCTGTAAATAGTGCAACTGTAAACAGTCCAAGCTGTAAATAGCGCACGATGTATAAATGAATCTATAAATAACCCAAGCTGTACAAACCAACCGCATAAATGCAACTGTAAATACTCCAAGCTGTATAAATCCAAATCACCGAAATGCAGATGTATAAATGAATCTGTAAATAACCCAAGCTGTACAAACCAACTGCATAAATGCAACTGTAAATACTCCAAGCTTTATAAATTCAAATCACCGAAATGCAGATGTAGATACTTTGATTCTCGTAAGAAATTGTTTGCTGTGCCAAAACCGCTACTGATCGCTGGAAGAAGCAGTATACAAATGTAACCAAATAAATAAAATCCCCCAGCTGTTCCCATCCCGCAAACGACTCCCTGAGGTATTGGCCCATCTTGGCAAAATTAGTCTTCCTAAAGTCTAAGACCTTCACCTTTGAATGGATTCTAACAGCCCTAGTCCTAATAGGATGCTACAACCTATTTAAAAAAAAAAACCACCTTTGGATTTGGGCACCATACAAGGTGCTATCAAAGTTCCTGAACTCGTGTCACTGCATGGGAGTGGAACACAGTATAGCAGTGCGTCACTGTGTGGCACTACACAGCAGCCTTGTGAGTCAGTGTGCTAAGTGGCATGGTGCTGAGTGAACAAGAGACCGTGCTGCACTTCTTTGTTTACCACATGTTTTATGACTTTCTCGCCGCCGAAAACGAATGAGGAACTCTAACAACATGTGTCAAGAGGTCAAGGACACTGTGAATGCTGACAATGACTTTTTGAAACATGTCATTATTGGGGATGAAAGTTGGGTTTATGGGTATGACCCAGAAACCAAAACAGTCCTCACAATGAAAAAAATCCATCACCACTACACTTCAAGAAAGTGCGGCAAGTGAGGAGCAATGTGAAGGTGATGTTGATAGTTTGTCGACCACAAAGGAATTCTTCTGCAGGAATTTGTTCCTCAAGGACAAACAGTCAATACAGACTATTACACTGGTGTGCAGCAATGTCTGAGGGACCATGTGAGGCACAAACGTCCTGAGTTGAGGGCCACTGGAAACTGGATGATCCACCATGACAATGCCTTGGCACACATGTCCATCAAAGTTCAACAGCTTTTGGCCCAAAATATGGTTGCCATCCCTCACCCTCCCTATTCTCCTATCTTGGCCATCTGTGAATTTTTCTACTTCCCTGGAATGAAAATGAAGATCAGATTTGACACCATTGTGAAGATTCATGAAGAGACGAGGACCCTATTGAGGAGTCAGAAGAAAGAGGAATTTCAGAAGGCATTCCAACAATGGAAAGACTACTGGGACCATTGCATCAACTCCCAAGGGGACTACTTTGAGGAGGATGGTGGCCATTCAACTCTCAAGTTAGTGTATAATTTTAATGGGGTCAGTTTGGGAAGTTTTTGATAGTACCTCATATCTTCAGATTTAATGCCTTTCAATAATGTTATAGAAGAGTTTCTGACATTTAAGAATCAGTTCACCTATATTGAATTTCACAGATTTCCTGTTGTCTCTGTTCTTTTCATTGACTGAGAGCTTTCTACTTGAAATGCCATTTTAAAGTCAGCCTTAAATGATGTTGCTCCGCACAAGGAATATACTGTCCAATGACCAGTTGTGACCATTCCTCATATCAGTAGAATTTGTTCTTGATAAGGTGTCAGTCCCTCCTTGCTGATGAGGAGACAGCATAAGTACAAGATTCATGCTGTTCTGGCCTTTAGCGAGTCCTTAAAAAACCAATAACGAAAAATTTAAAAAAAGTGTTCACCTTGTTAAGGAAGTGTAGTTTTCATGCTTAATGCACTCTTACAGAAATCACTAGCTTTTCAGTGTTGTTGCTAAACTCACTAACTCCGGTAGATCACTATGGTGTTCCCAAGATTTGTCTCATTCATCATATGCATTGCCATCTTTCTTTCTGGAGAAGGTCCTATATTATCCAGAAGGCATAGATAGTCCTGTGTGTCCATTTAAGATGCTAAAGGAACAGTCTCTCCCCCCTTCTAAATTTATTTATTTATTCATTTCATTTATTTAACAGCTTTTATATACCACGCTCTTCATTATCGGTGCGGTTTACAATTAACAATTCTTGCTCAATTCAGACAAATCTGTCTTGTGCTTACATTTTAACAGGGTAGGGAACTTGGAGCATTAACTGGGTTAACTATTTACATATTAGACATAAAACATGGTATTCCGTCATTGATCTAATATATACACCTTAGATTGGTATTGTTGCGCATACCAATGGATGGATCTGCTATTAAGTTTGTTCTAATTTGTTTTGTAAATGTACTAGCTGTCTCTTAGCTTTTAATGCTCCAATTCACCTTACTTGAGAGAAGATATTATCCATGAACTCTCTCCTCAACTATTCCAGTTTAAAACTTCTACCATATATTCCTTCTATGGTGAATATCAGTCTGGCACAAACCCTAATTGTATATCAACATAAAGATCTCCAGAGAAAAAACAGTCACAAATCTCACTAAGGAGGAGAAAAGAACTCAGTCCAAACGCTTTCCCTCTATATGGCAGTTATTCACCACTTGAAGAGGAAGAGCTGCTCATGTCACTGGTCTAAAAAAAAACCCCTCCTCCTAAACTTTCAGTTCCATCAAAATCTCTCAAATATTTATCCTTTCCAAACCAATTTTATTTTATTTAACCTTTTCTTCAAATTGTATACACATAATTCTACAATTCATAAATACAATTCACCACTTTAGCAGCAACTAACTACGTTCCAATACTCTCATCTCATTCTACACACTTATCACCAAAACCGTTACTCACTCCAGCCATTTGTAAAATGAAAAACCATTCAAAACCAGGAAATAGCCTTGGAATAAGTATACTCCTTGCTACTATCCTGTACTTATCTTCAGAAATTCTCTGGAGATCTTCATAATTCACGCCCTACGAAGCCTTTCGTTTCACAATCTTTGCTTCATCGGGGGATGCTTCAACCAAGTAATCAAATACTATCCAGACCCTGGAACCAGGAGGAAGCTAGGGTCTGCATTCTTCTTAAAAGAAGGAAGTCTTTTTTTTTCTCCACTTTCACTCATTTCTAATTTAACTTTGGTTAATTCTAAATAAATGGTGTGTCCTTTCAACTTGATAAAATCCATATTGTTCACTCAAATTAGACTTCCATCTTTTCCAGAGAGCCGAGACTATCATAGTGGCTATCATGAAAGAAATCTGGTGCAAAAGTACGCACTTGCAGGTCTCCTTAATGCAAGTACCTCATTTGGCTTTGTGAACTATACTCTGATATCTTGGCTTCAGGAAATCAGCATTGAAAACCAATGTATTTAATTGCTTTCAGTCTTTTCTTGCTTGCTAAAGTTTCTGCACCAACTGAAATTTTAAGCATTTTTCCTCTTTTCCTTTTTATATGGTGCTCATCCGGGTTCTGTCTTAGCTTCCCACCCTGTTTAATCTCTCTCTTTTTTGCTTCTCTTATTCATTGTTTTGGAATTTGCTGTTTTTTTGTATATAGATACCATTCAACATGTGGCATATGTCCGCTCTTGTTAAGTATCAAATCTCTACATTCTAAATACTTGTCTAGATACAATAGCAAAAAAGGCTCCGATTGCAAGCTAAACCCTCAAAATTACAAACCATTTGGATCACTAGAAGAAATCTCCTTTCCATGCACTATCTACTTGGAGGTGCACTTGTTCCTCTAAGGATGTCATCACTACATTGGCATCTGTCTTGACGCCAAGTTGATCTTTGCATCAAAAATCTCTTCCCAGGTTTTAAAAAAAGTCGTCATTTTTTTATTTTTAGCCTAGCGTTAAATTCTTTTAGTTGAATGTTAAATTATTTATATTATCATAACATACTCTGTATTGGTTCAAAGATCTCTTCCATCAAACCTCTGACTTACTCAGAATGCCATTATTTAACTTCTATGAGGTGTCATGTCACTTCTTTAATGGAGCCCATGCTGATTTATCAGAATTTTAATTTGAGTGGCATGAAGATATTAACTCGTTCCAAGAGTATGCTTCCAAGAGTACTTATTAGATCTTCTTCTCCCATCTTTTCCTTCCTGTATCCTCACACCTTCACTACACATCACGCGTTTTGCTTTATGGCCCCTTCTCCTTGGAAAGCCATACCCAGTTACCTCAGAAGAGGGATCTCTTACTGCATCAAGATGTGGCTCTTTTCCAAGATCTTTGGCAGAGAGGCTGCTTATGATCTTGTTTTGCTGATTCTGCCACTTACTGCAGCGCTTGATCACTAAGTGGTTTCTTGCAACTGTGCGCTTGGTTGTTACCTACCTTAAATGCTCCACACTTATTTTCTCTTATTTGCTCCATTTAATTATTTTTCCAGATAGTTTGCAAATTTGGGACACCAGAGCAGAGCAGGTTGCCCCCACTCCCTGGCAACTTTTCATGGCAAAAATAAATATTTTTTATGCTCATATCTTAAAAATACATGTTTTAACATTTCTTAATAAAATATTTAGGACCCACTTCCAAAGTCTTAGGCTTACTGATACGTCCCACATAGAAGAGAATTTGCTGCCCCCTTCCCCCCCCCCCCCCGATTCAAAATCTACACTTTGCTTTCCTTGCCCCTTCCTCCCAGTCTAGCATGTCCCCTTGCTTGTAACACACATACACACTCAGAGCAGCACTGCACCCTCTCCCCACCTGCACCCTCTCCCCTCCTTTGCCACCAGGCCATTTTTAAAATTATGGTGCTGTTGTGCTGGTCTTGCCTCTTTCTGCAATGGCTGAGATTCTTAAGCTGTGGCTGCCACCTCCACAAAATCTGCTACTGCAGAGAGCAGGACAGAGCTTCTTCGGCTCTCGATGGCTTCTACTGCAGGCTGGGCTGGAATGACTCCTGCCAGACTTGGCCTCTGGTCCTAGGATTCCAGCTGTGTCGTGTCAAATCAGCAGCTCAGTTAGGTTGCTGGTTGGGACCAATTACTTGTTATGCTGGCTCTGCTGACAGGAATCTCTGGTCATTGGGTTGGCGTTTACACAAAATTCTGCTCCTCATCACTATCACCTTTTGCAGCACAATGGCTGCCTGTGGTTGGGTAGTGGGGGAAAGCTGCTGCCCAAGGTAAGATTTTGTTTTGGTTGGGCTGCGGTTACCAGATGAGTGCTGCAGCTTGGTAGCTGGTCGCACAAGGGGCCAGGGTTAGACTAGAGAAGGTAGGTGCTGTAGCTTATTGCACATGGGGCAACTCAGCTGGGGTCAAGTAGGACAGGGAGCTGCATCTCCTGCTCTACCAGTAAGCTCCAAGCTAGGGTTGACACAGACTCCCATTTCACTCTCTCTCTGCACAAAGACTGTGGCAGGCAGGCAGCATTCATGCAGATTTTTAGTGCCAAAGGTATTACTGCCTGATGCTGCACATGCAGAGAGAGAGAGAGAGAGAGAGAGAGAGAGAGACGGAGAAAGAAGAAAGGGAAGGTGCATGCCGAAGCCAAATTTCTTCCAGTCGGGGACAACTGCTTTATTGAACAAGACCAATCGAGGACTTATATAAATTTAGTAACAATCCCTGAAAATTTGGGGACATCTGGTAACCTCACCCTAATACTGCGATATGCATAACCAGGGTATTACATGAAGAAAATAAAAGAAAGCCAAAAATTATGGCACATACCTTATTACTCCCTTCTTGTATTCTGGAACCCTGTACATTGCTTTACTGTTGTGTAATGAAAAGTGGTTATGTAAAGCAAACTAAAGAGAATCCATGTGCTAATAATGACTATTCTTTTGCCCCTGATGCAGATTGATATCAAAACACAGCCTGAGTCATGCTTTTTTGCATAAGCAAATATAGCATGCCAATGACCATTCGTATGCAGCAGTGAGGTTACTTTGAACAGTATGAAATCCCTTAGAGCAATGTTTTCTTGTGCTAATTATTTTCCAGACTCTTCAGCTGCTTTTGAGAATTGTAGAAACCCATGTTTGGGAAGATGGGAAAATTAGACCTTATCTGCTAATTGTCTTTCCTTGAGTCCCTCCAGTCCAGTCCAGAATCGTGGGTTAGCTCCTCCAACCAGCAACTGGAGACTGAGCATGCCAGGTTTTGCTGATGTCACCTTAGAAGGGCTCTGTGTTCTGCCTCCAAGGCTAGTATCCTATTGACAAAGCAGACTCCAAAGAAAGCACAAAATAGTCAAATTGAACAAAAATGTATTTATTTATATTTGTTTTGTAACATTAAAGATAATTGCTGCAAAATATTTTTTATATGCGAGATGAGAAGCAACAACTCAAATAACTATATAAAAAAGGAGGCGTCGTAATCATCCTAGCAAAGAAGGAATTACAACTCTCAAAAATCTCAAATAAAATTTCACAAAACATGGACGTTATCCTAGTGGAAAATACAAACATGCATATATGTCTAATCTATAGGCCCCCTTCATCAAGCGGCGAAGAGCTTACCAACATAACAGATTACCTATGTAACATAAATAATTCTAACAGATTCACAACTGTTCTAGGTGACCTAAACCTGCCTACCACATCAACACATCTAGCCCAAGGATTTATGGAGGCAATGGATGCCCTGGGCTTTAAGCAAATAATTCAAGATCCTGCGCACATTAAGGGAAATACCTTGGACCTCATTTTTATTCCGCAAGAGCTGACAAATGGTATCTTCGATCCAAAAGTACAGATCCAACAAATTCCTTGGTCTGACCACCACACTATCCAATTCAACATCCCAGTCATTCCCAGTAAAGCAAATACAAATCAATTCAGTTATCAACATAGGAAATTCCGCAAATTTGACAAGGACAATTTCTTACCACAGCTTCAATTAGACACCAAGGACATTGAATTACTCATAAACAGATGGAATTCAACAATAAACAAAGCAGCCACCGTTTCTATCAGTACAACAACTCCCAACACTCATCCAAGGAAAAGCGCAGTTTGGTACACAAAAGATGTACGAGCCTTAAAAAGACAACTAAGGAAGTTAGAAGGAAATGGAGAAAATCAAAAAACAGACAACAAAGTATCATTCCTTATCACTCTAGAAGATTACAAGTCATTAATAAACAAAAACAAACATGATTATCACACCAAGCTAATAATGTTTGCACTGAATAGGCCAAGAGAAATGTTTGATATTGTAAAATCACTAACAACCATCCCAAAGGAAGACAACTCCACCATAGCCCCTGAGGCCTATACAATGACCAAATATTACAAGGAAAAGGTGGGGAGGACAGTACAGTGTAATTACAAATTGGAGAGGCGGTTGCCTTGAATCAAAAAAGGTCTGGAAACAATTTACTCCTATCCCCGAAAGACAGCTGGATGGCATAATCAAATTTTTAAACACTATAACATCAGCACTTGACTCTTGTCCAGCCACATGGATACAATTGTCTCGCGACTGGCTGGCACCACATATGCTGAATCTAATCAATTCCTCCCTAGAACAAGGCTATATTCCAGAAGAATCAAAAAGTGCCTCTGTCCATCCCATCTTTAAAGGCAAAGACCTAGACAAATCTACACCAAGCTCTTACAGACCAAGTCTGCCATTTATGACAAAAATCTTAGAAAAAGCAATTCAGCTTCAACTACAAAGCCACATAGACAGCTTCGCCCCACTTGATCCCCAACAACACTGATTTAGAGCTGGACATGGAGTAGAAACCCTCCTCCTGACATTAACAGACAAGCTCCTAAAAGGAATTGAAACACCTAACTCTGGTTTCATCTTAATATTCTTGGATATTACAGCAGCATATGACTCCATAATACATGATTATCTCTTAGTCAGATTACAAGAAATCGGACTTAAAGATAAACCATTGCAATACTTTAAGTCCTACCTATCAAACTGAACCATCCAAGTAAAAATGGGTAATATCATGTCAAATCCATTCTTCCAAAAGATAGGCATACCCCAAGGTTCTGCGTTATCAGCTCTTCTTTTTAACCTATACATTTAGCCTATTTGCAGCATAATCAAGGGTCACAGCATCTATTATTACTTGTATGCTGTTGATATTATGTTACACCCAAATCAACACCAAAGAACTATCACTGGAAAAAAATAGAGAAATGCTTCAACATCATATCTTGGTTGGGGGACCACAACCTTCAAGTAAATTATAAAAAAACCCTGGAATTTTATTTATAACAAAAGCCAACTCATTCACTCCACCAGAATCAATCAAGTTAAAAGACGCAAGTATCCAAGTTAAAAAAAAAAAAAAGGAGGTGAGATACTTTGGAGTCACACTAGATCAGCAACTCAGTTTCTCCAAACATGTGAGCAACATAACCAAGTCCATCTACTCAAAGCTAAAAATGCTACAACATTTAAGGCCTCTCCTCTCCACAAGTGACTTCAGAACAGCAGTCCAGGCAATGATCTTCCCACACTTGGATTTCTGCAATGCATTACTAATAGCTCTCCCAAAACAAGTCATCCGCTGACTTCAACTAGCACAAAATACAGCGGCTAGAGTAATTGCACAAGCCCCAATCAAAAATCAAATTACCCCAATATTAAAACATCTCCACTGGCTACCAATAGAAAACAGAATAAAATTCAAGGCTATTCACACAATATTCAAAACCCTCCAAACAGAAAACACCAAACTGCCTGAAGACACTTTTTCTAAACACCCTGGAAAACAGACCACAGAGAAACAAACAAAAACTCACTTGTGGTACCCATCAAATTCAGGATATGCAAGTCCTTCACATCAAAGAGGAGCTACGAACACTAACGGAGATCATGGAACTCTGCAAAAAATTGAAAACTTATCTGTTCACCAAACACTATAACATAGATAACTCATCACCTGCTTTAGACAAAGGTTAAACAGGTATCTGCTTCAAGCAAAAACCCTTTAACCCACACAGATAGCACACACTCATGATGACCTCACAGCTTATGTCCTTTCACTTCCATGTATATATATACATATATAAAATTGTATATAGTCTATTCTGTTCTGTATTATCTCACATTGTTTAGACTGTATATTCTATATAATATGATGTTCCTTGTAAATATGTTCTGTTATAATATGACGTTCCCTGTAAAACAAACTTGCTTTGTTAATTATTGTTCACTGTGAACCGCAACTGAACTTTGGAAGATGCGGTATATAAATGTGTATAAAATAAATAAATAAACAAACAAAGAGAGCCTTCTCCCTCTACGCACCAATCCTGTGGAAGTCACTGCCTGAAGACTTAAGACTCTAAGGACCCAAAAACTTTCCGCAAACTACTAAAAACATATTTGTTCAAGGAACATTTCGGGGAGATAATTACTTAATAAAAAAACTTTATTAAAGGCTAGTTGTAATACCAAACAATTCCAAAAAATCCAACTCCCCACCAAAATTATTAGTCACAATCCACAATATTTATTAATTTCATTGTAACCAAAAGTTCATATATCACTCCCTAGATATGATCTTACTTCATTCCTTGAATATAATTTATAACTGAACACAGCAGAATGAGAGACCAAGATATTACTGTATTTCCTTCAATCCTCATCATTCCATTTTACCAATGTTCCCTATATAATGTGTTAAATTTGTTAATTTTGTTAATATTGTTAAATGCACTTTATCAAACTTTGTTCAATCTAAACCTCTAAATTTTGAGTTCCTTGTAAATCGCTTTGATTCACGAAAAGCGGTAAATAAACGCAAATAAATAAATAAAAACTATATACAGCAAGAAAAAGATGAAAGAGAGCGCAAGAACCTTGAACACTATAAGCCAATCTCTGAAAGGTCCCCTTGAACTGCACGCACCCGGGCTCACACTAATGATGAAAACTGACAAATCAATAGACAGGGCAGGTCCTGAACTGGACTGGAGGGACTCAAGGAAAGAATTAGCAGGTAAGGTCTAATTTCTCCTTCCTTATCGTCCCCTCCAGTCCAGTTCAGTCCAGGATGTGTGGGATGTACCAGAGCAATACTCAACTATGGGCGGGACCTGCGAGCCCGGCCGGTAGCACACTGGCTCCAAACTGCGCATCTCTCTGCACATATATCAAGCTGATAAGGCCTCACAAAAGGTAGGAATTGACGACAAAATTGCCACTCTGCATATATCAATTGGTAGAAATAAACTGAATTCCTTCCAAGAAGCCACCTGGGCTCTAGTTGAATGAGCCTGTAATCCGGCTGATGGGGGCTTTAGTTTCCACAAGTACACTGAGGCAATTGCCTCCTTTATCCAATGGGGAATCAAAGCTTTGAAGGCTGTCTCCTTTGCGCTAACCTCCGAACAGCACAAAGAGTCTGTTTTACGAAAAGGTTCTGTCCGCTTGAAATATTTGTGCAAAACCCTGCACGCATCCAGTAGGAGCAGCTGCTGGTCCTCCGGACTCCTCCTTGCCACAACCCCCCCCCCCCCCCCCGAGGGAAAAAAACAGACGGAACACTGACTGGTTAAGGTGAAAGGCTGATACTACCTTGGGCAGAAAGGAAGGAACCGGTCAGAGAATGACCTTTTCCTTTGAAATGAGCGGGAAAGGCTCTGCACGACAAGGCCTGACTGAGCAAATAGCCACCAAAAATAACACTTTCAGAGTAAGATCCTTCCTTGTAACCTGAGCTACTAGTTCTAAAGGAGAACCTGATAATCTGGTTCTATCAGCTCTAAGATTCCAGGTAGGAACCAGCAAGCAAAACAGTGGATGTACCTGTTTTACTGCTCTAAGAAAAAGTGCCATATCTGGGTGAGCAGCTAACAAAAGCCACTTGCACTTCCAAAGAATTGAGCCCAAGACTTGTCCAGACCTGCCTGAAAAATGCAGGTATGTCCGGCACTGAAGCCGACAGGGTGCGGAGATAGCTATCTGCACACCAATCCTCAAAAATCCATGTAACTCAAACATATGACAGAGAGGTGGAATGCTTCCGAGCCTTTGACAAAGTAGAAATAACTTGGGCTGAATAGCCATGTCTTCTCAACCTTGCCCTTTGAAGAGCCAGGCCACAAGCAAGAATCGATCCACCTGGGGCATTAGACTGGGCCCTGAGAAATCAGGTTGTTCATCTGCGGAAGGCGCCAGGGCTCTGGCACCAGCATCTGAACCAAATCTGAATACCAAAGCCTCTGTGGCCAATCCAGCGCAATCAGGATCACCAGACTCCAAAGAGCCTCTGTTCTCTGAAGCAGATGAACAATCAGCAGCCAGGGAGGGAACACGTACAGGAGAACTTCCCCTGATCAGCTCTGCACCAGGGCGTCAAACTCTGACATCCATTCTCTGCACCTACTGAAGAAGCGGTCTACTTTGGCATTGTCAGCGGAGGACATCAGATCCATGATTAGAAGACCCCAATGTCGCATGCTGTGAAATACTGTCTGATCCAGGGCCCACTCCCTCGGATCTAACTGATATCGACTGAGAAAGTCAGCTTGCACATTGTCTTTCCTGGCCATGTGTGCCGCTGATAGAGATAGCAGATTTTGCTCTGCCCACACCAGTAACAGCCTCACTTCCTTCTGCCGGACTGCTAGGTACATATGACCTAGATTGGCCACTGTTGGAAACAGAATACTGGGCTTGATGGACCTTGGTCTGACCCAGTATGGCATATCTTATGATCTTATCTTATGTTCTTATGTTCTATGCTTCCTATGCCTCCCTGGCAATTAATATAGGCTACCATCGTGGTGTTGTCCAAAAAAAACCTCAGACTGCTTTGTTGTGAATGAGAGGACGGAAGACTCGCAGAACCAGAAATACTGCTCACATTTCCAGAAGATTGGTCAGGGACGGAGAGTTCCTGGCCTGATTCTCTGCATCATGTGAGACTCACAATGTGCCCACCCAATCAGTGAGAATGGCATCCATTGTCACCAGCACCCAATTGGGAGGCTCCAGAGGTATCCATGCCAGAGGTTTCCCAGACTGTAGCCACCAGTTCAGTCAGCCCTCGTGTCAAGCGTGCTAACTAGACGCCTCAAGAGTGGATGTCTCTGCAGAGACCACCGAGACAGAAGGGCTTGCTATAACAGCTGCATATGGGCCCTGGCCCAGGGTACCAACTCCAGGGTAGCCACCATAGACCCTAGGAGCTGCAGGTAATGCCATGCCTACACCCAACCTGTTCACAAAGGCCAAAAAATCCATTGCGAAGAGGGCCCTCTCGCTTGCTGCTCCCTCTATTTGGAACACTATTCTGGAAAAATTAAGGACTTTCAGAAACAGCTCAAGACCCTCCTCTTCATCAAGCACTTTAATGAATACCCCTAACTCACAGAATTACTCTAATCCCATGCCCACCCCACACGACCAATTGCATATGTATGTTACATTGTACATAAGTTATACTTTAGCACTTCCAGTTTCCCTCTCCCTTTGCTTGCTAAGAAAGTTATTCTGTAATGTGATCAATTTTTAATTGTTTTTCTCACAAGTTCTCTGTAAAATTGAAGTTACAATGTTAAACTGCCTTGATTTTAAGATAAGGCGGTATAGAAAAAAATATGAAATAAAAGAAATAAATGCCGAGGGTTGCTGCCATCCTCAAAACACACAGTACCTGATCCTTCAACTGTTACTCGATTGAGCGGCAGAGACACTACTCCCGTCTCTGTATCATAGCGAGCCCCAAGATACAGTAGATAAGATCTTGAGAAGGCTGTAATTTGCTCTTTGCCACATGGACCATCCAGCCCAGGTGCTGGAGGACGTCCACCACCTGCTGAATGACCCGAGAACTTTCCTACTTCTGACTTTGCTCTGATCAGCTGGTCATTCAAATACAGATAAATGAAGATTCCCTCACTCCGTAACCCTGCTGCTAGGACAAACATCACCTTAGTAAAGATTTGTGGCACCGTGGCTAGGCCAAAAGGCAATTCTCCAAACTGAAAATGGCCCATGGGAACTGCAAACCAAAGAAATCTTTGATGGTATGGTCTGATTGGGACATGAAGATATGCTTCCATTAGGTCATAAGAACATACGATATGCCATACTGGTTCAGGCCAAGGTTCATCAAGCCCAGTATCCTGTTTCCAACAGTGGCCAATCTAGGTCATAAGTACCTAGCAGTTTCCCCAAAGGACACAGGTTCCATGCTGCTTGTACTGGGGCAAGCAGTGGATTTCCTGGCTTCTCTTTAATGGTTTATGGACCTTTCCTCCAAGAACTTATCCAAACCTTTTTTAAACCAAGCTACACTAACAGCTTTTATTACATCCTCCGGTAACAAATTCCAGAGTTTGATTACGTATTGACTGAAAAAAAATACTCTCTCTTATTAGTCTTAAATGGGTTAAATTGTTTACACCATCAAAATGTAGAAAGACTAGGGGACATGCAATGAAGCTACGCTTGATCTACGTTTATCCTTTCCACGCCATTCATTAATTTATAGACCTCTATCATATCTCCCCTCAGCCTTCTCTTTTCCAGGTTGAAGAACCCTAACCTTTTTAGAATCTCCTCATAGGGTATCCTTCCATCCCCTTTAACAATTGGTGGCTCTTCTCTGTACCTTTTCTAATTCTGCTATATCCTTTTTAAGATACTGCGGCCAGAATTGCATACCATATTCAAGGTGCGATCGCACCATGGAACAGTTCAGAGGCATTATCATATCCTTTGTTTTATTCTTCATTCCTTTCCTTATGATACCTAGCATTCTATTTGCTTTCTTGGCTGCTGCTGCACATTGGGTGGAGGGTTTCAAAGTGTTATCCACGATGATGCCCAAAGCTTTTTCCCTGGGCGGTTGTTCCAAATGTGGAACCTTGTATCATGTAATCATAGTTTGGGTTGTCCTTTCCTAGCTGCAGAACTTTGCACTTGTCCACATTGGGCATTCAAATGGCAGATGAAATTTAGTCTTCCAATTTATCCAAGGTCCTCTTGCAATTTTTCACAATCCTCTTAGGTTTTAACAACTTTGAATAATTTACCTCACTCGTTATTTCCATTTCATTTACGAATACGTTAAAAAGCAGTGGACCCAGCACAGATCAATGGGATACTCCATTATTCACTTTTCTCCATTGGGAAAATTGGCTGTTTAGCCCTACCCTCTGCTTTCTATCTTTTAACAAGTTCCTGATCCACAATAGTACACTGCCTCCTTTCCCATGACTTTTTAATTTCACAGAGGGTCTCTCATGAGGGTCCTTGTTAAAGGCTTTCTCGAAATCCAGATACATTATATAAACCAACTCACCTTGGTCTACCTATTTATTCACACCTTCAAAAAAAACCCATAACAGATTAGTAAGACAAGACCTTCTTTGGCTAAAGCCATGTTGGCTGCCTCCCATTAAGCCATGAATCTCCAGGAACAAGCAGGAATGAGTCTTCACATATGAGTACGTCGGTACCGACGGAGCCTGCACGGGAACGCTGCCCAGCTTCCAATCAGAAAGCTTTTGGCAGCATCCCTCGCGCCTGCGCGCCGACTTCCCGCCTTCTCCAGAGCCTCTCTTCAGTTTTCGTTTTTCCGCGGAGCCGGCAGGACGTCCTCCTGTCACCGCAGAAACTTTCTTTTTACTTACTTTAATTACTTTAGTTTTTGTTTTCTTGTGGTCGCGGCTGTATTTCCCGCTGCCACCGGTATCGCCGGTGGATTTTTGACTAAATTCTGAGAAACTTTTTCTTCAGTTTTTTGCCTTAACTTGTTGGGCCTACCAGGCCTCTTCATTATGGAGCCTTCTTTTCCTAAGAAGTGCATTCGATGTGGAAACACCTGTTTCTTTTTAGACACCAATAGTTGATGTCTCAACTGTGTGGGTCCTGACCCTTTTTCCCCTAACTTGTCAGGGGATAATTTTGTGAGGAAACCTTCAGTTTTTAGAGTTTCCCTTGATACCGTTTTTTCCTCGGCAGTGAGGGTACCCGGTTTCTCCACTTCACAGGATCAGGTAACCCACAGTCTGTTAAGACTAGTCAATGCTTGAGTGGTATGTCCCATGCCCAGCATGGTGACGGCTCTGGCCTTACCCTCAAGAATCCATTGGCATTACCCCTGCGGGAGTCTTCGGGCTCCAAAGCGTTAAAGGGGTTTCAGGTTGTTCCTGGGGCTCACCCCTCACAGAACATACCTGAGCCATGCTCGGGGGTGGTATCCGCTTCGAGCGGTACCGAGCCTCCGGCATCGGCACCGGTGTCGAGTGTTCCACTCTTCACCAGGGATCGTCATCGGGCATCCTCGGTACCTTCGGGACCGATCGATACGCACCGGATTGACTTCCCTCGATCCCAGCTGTGTACGGTGCGGGTATCCGCTTCGAGCAGTACCGATGCATCGGCTTCGGTGTCGAGTGTTCCACTCTTCACCAGGAATCGTCCTCTAGCATCCTCGGCGCCTTGGGGGCTGGTCGATACGATACCGATGGACATTTCCATATCTCAGCCATGCTCCGGGACGGTACCGGCGTCGATCGGTTCCGATACCCTGGCATCGGCATCGAGGTGGACCGCCTTACCCTTTGCAAGGGGTGGTCATCGGGTATCCTCGGTACCGTCGGTACCGATCGATGTAACCCAGGCTGCCTTAGTGGTATCGGCATCGCCGATACTGCCACCGGCATCGGAACCCTCGTGACATGCATCGATAGCCTCGCTTTCTTCGATGCCGAGTCTTGAACCGATATCTAGTCTCGAGGACTGGGTACCGACGCGTCGCGGAACTGACTCCTGTCGTTTCCAGATAGGCAGTTCCGAAGATCCTAGCCATAACTCTCTCATGATCTCGGTACCACTGCAGCAGTCCCCGATAGCAACTTCAACTGCTGGTCCTGTATCAGTATCGATGTCGATGCCTGCTCTTGCACCGATTCCACCGATGCCTAGTTTGGAACCGATACCTGGCATTGATGCAGTACCCACTGCCTCTAAGTTAACATGCCAGTATCCCTGTCCATCTACTAGGTTTCTCTCTTCACACCACTGTACGTCCCCTGGTGCTCAGCCTCTTTCTTTAGCCTTACCAGGGATGGTTCCCATAGGAGATCAGTCTTTTCAGGCTTTTCTCCTGGATATGGCAACCTTTCTTAATATCTCTATCCCTGGTTGTGATGCTACTCATGGCTCACCGGCACAAATGGAAAATATGATGCTTCCTTTACATCCTGCTCTGCAGGATCTCCTTCTGAGGGTCTGGAAATCGCCCTTACGACTTCCTCTAGTTTCTACAGCCACTGAGGTTCGGTACCGGGTGCCACCCTCTCCAGGGTTTTCAAAAGCCTCAACTTTCTCATCGTTCCCTTGTAGTGGAATCAGCACTAAGGAAAGTTAAGAGCAAGAAGAAGCATTCTTTTTATCCGCCAGGTCGTTCTTCAAGAACACTCGATGCTTTTGGTTGTCAGGCCTTCCAAACCTCTATGCTGGCCTCCAGAATTCTTTCATATATTTTTCACATGAGTCTAACACTCCAGGAAGTCACAGAGAAATTGTCTCTTTTGACCCCTTTACCAGAGCCCAAGGCTACTGATTATTCCTTGCTCATCAATCACAGCCGGAATATATCCTGGTTCCTGTCTCGTGCTTCTATAGACTCTTTTGAATCCGTTAGCAGATCCTCTGCTATTGCCATTGCAGCACGTCGCAGAGCCTGGCTTGAAGCTTCAGACTTGAGCAGATGGGCACAAACTATACTGGCTCATTCTCCTTGTACAGGAGAAGGTCTCGTCAATAAGGAGGCTTTACGTCAGGTTGCTCAATGCTCCACTGACTCTCCTTCCACTAAAGACCATTCTAAGCCACCCCCTTCAAGGGGTAGGAAATGTCCTACCAAACCTTCTTTCCCTAAGAAAAGAAAGTTTCATTCATCTCCTGCCCATCATTCGGCTGTACCTAAACAAGGGACGCCTCAGCCTAGCCTGAAGTCCTCCAGCTCTGGCCAGTCTCAGCATTCCCAGCAACCATAGGGGCCGGGAATTGTAATCTACAGTTCACTTCTACCCATTAGAAGTTTATTCACTGTGCTTTTCTTTTTCAGTGTACTAACCTGTCGGAAAAGTTTTGTTCAGGGACTACAGACTTCTCCTCTTCTTACACTCTAGAAGAGCAGTTGCAACTATCCCCTGATAGTTCTGTCCCAACTGAACATTTTTTCCTTCAGTTGACTTACCCTATGGGTACGTCACCCTCCAATTACTTGCTCTACCCTCTCAACCGGGTTTTTTCCCTGACTGAGGGGTACCATACTGAAAAGCTTCTCTAGCAAGCTCGTTCCTCAGACAGGGAGAAGGGATATCTCCTCTCTTTTCTTGTCTGTTTTTCTTTATTGGGCACAGGACAATCTCTCTGCTGTTTCCGTCAGCAGCTGTGCCTGCAGGAGTTACAGTAATTGTATTACTGGTACTTTTTCCAAGTTCCAGTCCCTTGTTCAAAATTTTGTCTAGCCTCAGTAGCGATTCCAAGCTATTCGTCAGCTATCTTGGATCCTCCTACTCGTTTAGGCTTTCTCACATTATCCTAACCATCTCCTCTCCTAGGATATGGCAACACACCTGACTTCAATCAGTTTTTCTCATATCTCTCCTGCACAATGCTCTCTGCAGTCTTCAGAGAAGCTTTCTACTATGAGGGCCTTGCTATAGAGCATTGACCTTGTCTCTGAAGCTTCTCTATTAGTAGGGAAAAGCTTATAAACCCTTCCCATGCCTGTGAGGGTTCTCCACACCCTCTAGCCTGGGGTGTTAACACGAGATATAAGTTCTTCCGCGTGAAAATCCAAGGCTGATGTTTATGCATGCTACCTCTGGGTCCCTCCAGCAGGTCCCTCTGGTATCTTCTTCTGCGTTTCTGCACATCTGCCATGTCAGTGTTCTGTGGAACGCCCGCCTTGTTCCTTACAGATTCATATGATCATCTGTTCTCACGCGAACATCACGGTTATCTTGTTGGATTGCCTTCCTGCATCCCTCAATCCACGGAAATAGATTCTCTATACATATCCCAAGTGGGTTCACCCTCTTGTAGAGCGAAGAATCTTTTTCTATTATATTCCCCATGTACAATTATGGGGCTGGGTGGTAGACATGTATCTTCAACCTGTTGTCTTGTATGTAGCATCTCCATATATGTCTACATACCTATATCATTACTCTGGTGGTGCAAAACCATGCCCCACAAATGTATATATATTTAGGTATATCATATCTATATCTATATATATATATTTTGATACATTTCTCCACCCATATCCTAATATACACATATGGACATATATCTATCTATCTCTCTATCTCTCTATATATTTTCCATCCACATATATATATCTGTATATACAGGGTGAGCCAGTCAAACCTGCATTTTTGAAATGACTGTCAAAAATAAACGGATGGATATTTCAAAATTTTATTGTTACTATCTTAATGTACATTAAAAAGCATTTAAGAAACAACATTCACTGTTTAAAAATAACGCCAGTAAGATGGTGTCCTTCCCGATTGAGACAAAAATGCAAAATCGTTTTCATTCATAGCCTGAACAACCTGAATTTTGTACGGGTGATGGTGTAAATCTAACCTCAAGATTCTTTGGACGCTCGTGTTTGCCATGCCAAGTGCAGCACTCTGTCGACGCGCCGATCTCCGAGGGCTTCTTTCCACAGCAACTCTCACGCGGTCAATATTCGCGGGAGTTCGCACTGATCTTGCACTGCCACCCCTTCTGCTTCTCGTTTCACCAATTGCTTCAAAGATTGTCACCCACAATTTGATTGAATTAACAGACGGCACTGGCTTATTTCAATTAATTTGAAAATTCATCCGGAAACGACGCTGAGCGGCTGCATAACTACCACTTTGGTAAAACGCTTTCACAGCGAATGAACGTTGTTGTTTAGACCACTGCTCCATGGCGACTGAAATGCTTAGTTGTGGGGGACACAATGGTAACCTTGCTAACTCGCTCCGCCCACTTTCACGGCTCTCCCGCCCTTTTCAAAAATGCAGGTTTGACTGGCTCACCCTGTATATGTGTCTGTTAGGGGGCTTCTTAAGGGTTGATATGTCTTACACACTATCACCCTTACTGTCTATACTAAATGTTTTACCTCCTAGAGGTTTTAGACAGTCTATCGCCCTACTTCGCATACCATATTACGATGCAGAAACTGTTAGGCACCAATAACCACTGTGGTGCTAACATCTTCCATTTTTTCTTTAAGTCCTTGAAGCATCAAGCTTCAATATTTTTCCTATCTCTCACCAGCTAGGAAAAACAGTGTGCATCTTTATCTTTGAGTACACAGCTGTTCTCCTTGGGAATAGGGGTTTTTCCAGTCCCCCTCTTCCCGCCAGGACTGGGCTAGTTCTCCAACTCCGTCAGTCTTCTTCCTTTAGTCCTCAATGTTAATGACCTTATGCCTAAAGAAGTTTTCAGCTTTTTCCCATAAAGCTTTCCATTGAAGACCTGACGTCTAATCCTACCCAGTTGACACCTGGATCGTCTACTACCTCCAGGTCTGAACCTTCTTCCTCACTGCTGGGAGGTCACCTTGAAGATTCCGCCACTGCTTATCCAGTAGACTCCATCATGCTTTCTACTTCCTACGATACAGTAGGTAAGCTGCATATTTTAAGTGTACATTAAATGTGTTTTAATGCTACTCATCATATATACCAAGGACTCCTGTAGTCTGTAGGACCCTCTAGTCCTTGGCTATGCTGTTTCTTTCCTCACAGCTCCTTTATTGTCAACTCCTACCCTCCATCCCACATTGGATGCCGGGGATTCCTGGAGACAAAATGCACCCCTGGTCCAGGCTCCTGCATTTTTATGGGATCTCCCCCTGGCATCTCCAGCTAGGGAGTCCCCATATGTGAAGACTCATTCCTGCTTGTTCCTGGAGATAGCACAGTTACTTACCTGTAACAGGTGATCTCTGGGAACAGCAGGAATTAGTCTTCACAACCCTCCCACCTCCCCTAGGAGTTGCATCTCTATCTTCTTCTTCCTTTTCTCTCTCGCCTTTGTCTCAGCTTTGAAACTCAACTGAAGAGAGGCTCTGGAGAAGGCGGGAAGTCAGCGCGCAGGCGTGAGGGATGCTGCCAAAAGCTTTCTGATTGGAAGCTGGGCAGCGTTCCCGTGCAGGCTCCGTCGGTACCGACGTACCCATATGTGAAGACTAATTCCTGCTGTTCCCAGAGATCACCTGTTACAGGTAAGTAACTGTGCTTTATCTACATGTTCAGTAATTTTGTTCTTTATAATGGTTTCTACCATTTTTACGGGTATGGACATCAGACTCACCAGTCTATAGTTTCCCAGATCACCCCTGGAACCCTTTTTAAAAATTGGCATTACATTGACAATCCTCCAATCTTCAGGTATCACAGATGATTTTAATGATAGTTCACATTAAATAGTAGGTCTTCAATCTCATATTTAAGTTCTTTCAACACCCTTGGATGTATAGTATCCAGTCCAGATTTGCTACTCTTCAGTTTATCAAATAGTTGTAATACATCTTCCCGGTCTATCGATATTTCTTTCAATTCTTCTGTGGCATCACCTTTAAATACCATTTCGGTCATGGGTAACATCCCTACATCTTCCTCAGTAAAGACTGAAGCAAAGAATTCATTCAATCTCTATGTTATGGCCTTGCCCCTCTAAGTGCCCCTTTTAGCCCTCTATCATCTAATAGTCCAACTGACTCTCACAGGTTTTTTTTACTACAAGTGTACTTGAATAAGTCTTTATTATGCGTTTTTGCTTCCACGGCCAGCTTTTTTTCAAATTCTCTTTGCCAGCCTTATGAATGCCTTGCATTTAACTTGCCAGTGCTTATGTTATTTCCAGTTTGTCATTTGGCTTTTTTCCCCCCCATTTCCTGAAAGATGCTGTTTTAGAAACAGCCTCTCTAACCTCATCTTTAAACCATACAGGCAGATTTTTGGACTTCACTCCACTTTTCTTAAAACATAGCATACAGCTGGTCTAGGCTTCCAAGATAGTATTTTTAAACACCCATGCTTAATGTAAATCTTTAACCTTTGCAACTGCTTCTTTTAGTTTTTTCTTAACTATTTTCTTCATTTTATCATAGTCTCCCTTTTGAATGTTAAAAGGCAGATTTCCTTGCAGTCCTTCATCCATTTATTAAATCAAACATGATCATGCTATGATCACTATTACCAAGTGACCCCAACACCCTTATCTATTGCACCAAATCTTGTGTTCCACTAAGGACTATGTCCAAAATGGCTTCCCCTCTGGTCGGTTCATGAACCAGCTGCTCTAGGAAGCAGTCATTTATTTCATCTAGAAACTATCTCCCTAGCACATCCTGCCGTGACACTGACCCAGTTGATACTGGGGTAATTGAAATCACCCATTATTATTACTGTGCTGTAACCTTTTCTTTTTTTTTTTTTTTCAAAATTTTATTTTTGAACCATCAAACAAAACAGCAAAGATACAACAGAAAACGGTCGCTCCCTGGGGTGGACTCTGATCCCCAGGGTGCAAGATACATAGATGGTCACACAGTTTTAAGCAAGTACCCCCCCATCCCCCCTCCCCCACCCCACCCCCCCCCAAGTACCCACCTTCCCCCCCCCTTCCTCCCAAAGGCATTACCCAGCCGAACCAGCATATATAACATTACCAAAACTCAGTAGGTCTCCGCATGTAAATAAGGCTATTAACAACCTAACTGTAAAAGTACGTTACGAGCCCGAGGACTCAAAGTTTGAATGTAGGGCTCCCACAATAACCAGAAAGCAGACCATCGCTTCACATGGCCCCGCGCAGTCCTACATTCCAGGAGCATGAGTTGGTGGAAGGAGTTCCGCCACTCCCAAAAAGAGGGAGGGTGGCTGTCCCTCCACCCACGTAGGACTGGGCCCTTGCCCACCAGACATGCCTTCCGCACCAGCCAGCGACTCCATTTCCCCTTGGGAGAGGTGAGACCCAGAAGATCCAGGACGATGAGGGCCACGTCCCAGTGAACAGGTTGTCCAATAAGGTCAGCCATAAATAGGGCAATTCTATGCCAGTAGGGGCGTATGCGTCGGCAGCCCCACCACATATGATACAATGTAGCTAAGGGCTCCGCACAACGTGGACAGCTACCATCCTCAGTCAGATGGCAGCGCAGTGCCCGCCTCGGAGAGAAGTGGACCCGAGTTAGGCACTTAATCTGGATTTCTCGCCAGCGTGCACCATCTACGAGGCTCGCCACTCTCCGAAGGGCTGCTAGAATGGTGCCATGGGGAATCTCCCGGCCGAGTTCCGCCCCCCAGGCCCGTTCCACGCCACTGTAATCTGGCCGTGATTGAAATTGTTCCAACCGAAGATGAAAAGATCGAATAGATGGCCGTTCGACTTCGCCAAATCCAAAGAACGCTATTATCTGGGCCGATCGGTCGCCACAGAGGTCCGACCGGGAAAGAAGCCACGTAGTGGGCGACTTGCATGTATGCAAAAAAGTGTAGGGGCCCTAGTTCATATTCGCGAGATAGCAGGGAGAAAGGCTTAGGCTTGCCCACCAGATCCACCACATGGCCCAGAGTACGCACTCCTCTCTCCCCCCACAGACGAAACGCCGCAGTTTCAGTGCCCGGGATAAAATTGGCATTGCCTCGGATAGGTAGCCAGCTCGACACCTGCCACCGATGGCCCCAATAGGCATTCAGTTTCCGCCAGGTCCGACACACCGGGGCTAACAACACACTGTCGGCTAAGTGCGTAGGCCATCTACCGACCTCTAAGTGCAGAAGGGCTCTCAGGGAGTGGGGTACCACGTATGCCTCCTCAAAAGCCCTAGGGGTGTAAAGATCGGTATCCCCAAGCCAATCCCCTAAGTGGCGGGCCTGACAAGCCAGCGCATAAGTGCCTAGGTCTGGGAGCCCCCAGCCTCCCCCACGGAGCCTCCCCACTAGTCTACGATAAGAGATACGAGCTCTCGATCCCCCCCACAGAAAGCCCCGAAACTCCGCCTCAAAGCGCCTAAGATCCCGACGGAGGATCCAAACAGGGAGGGTCTGCAGCCAATATAAAATCCGCGGCAAAATGACCAATTTAATCGCCGCAATTCTTCCCATGAGGGAGAGAGGGAGGGGCAACCACGCCTGTAGCTGGGCTTGCACCTTGCTCAGCATCCGTCGCAAGTTGGTCTTATATAGGTGAGCTGGATGGCGGTGCAATATAATCCCCAGGTAGATGAACTGGTGCTCAGCCCAGCGAAGGGGAAACTCGCCCACCCAGCTGCCCCGAAGTTGTCCAGAGACATCAAGGGCCTCAGATTTATCCCGGTTGATACTAAACCCAGCAAACTGCCCAAAGGCACGAAACTCCCGCAACAGAAGGGCAGGGAGTCGCCGGGGGAGAGCAGGTGTACCAACAGATCGTCGGCAAAGGCCGAGATCTTAAATACCTGAGGTCCTATACTTACACCCCGGATGGTCGGCAGGCCCGCCACACGACGCAAGAGGGGGTCCAAAGAAAGAACAAAGAGCAAAGGAGAGAGGGGGCATCCCTGACGGGTCCCCCTCTGCAGCGGAAAAGGCTCTGATAAAACCCCGTTACAGAATATCGCTGCGGTGGGGTTGGCATACAGACTGTCGACCATGTTACAAAACGACGGCCCCAAGCCATAATGAGGGAGGATGAATCGCAGGTATTGCCAATCCACCCTGTCAAAGGCCTTCTCTGCGTCAAAGCTAATCAAGAGGGAAGACAGGTGTCTATGTTGGACCCATTCTAAGGATGCGATGATCTTGCGTAGGTTACGGACCGCATATCGCCCCTTAACAAAACCAACCTGGGAATCGTGAACCAGCAACCCCAAGAACTCCGCTAAGCGATCTGCCATGATCTTAGCCATTAATTTAAGGTCAAAGTTCAGTAAAAAAATAGGACGATACGAGGCCGCAGAGAGAGGGTCTTTTGCCGGTTTGGGGATAAGGACAATATGCGCATGGTTAGCCCCCCACCGAAAGGAGCCCTGCTGTGCTCTCCTATTATGTACGGCGGCCAGTGTAGGGGAGATCTGCTCATTGAGGATTTTATAAAATTCGGCGCCTAGCCCATCGGATCCAGGGGATTTGTAGCAACTGGATTTTGAGATTGCCCCCTGCAACTCAGCCACCGTAATCGGTTGATCCAACTGAGCTCTCTGCTCCGTGGAAAGGCGAGGCAAGTCCAGTCCCCTCACATAATCCGCCATCTGCGCCGGAGAGGTCGCCTCCGCAGCATAAAGATTCTGAAAGAAGGACCGAAACACCCGCACTATTGCCGGGCTTTCCCTGTGCAAGATCCCTAACTCGTCTCGCAGGGCGGGCACCAATTTAGAGCCCCGGGGTCCACGAAGGCACCGAGCCAATAACCTCCCGGGCTTGTCCCCATAGCGATATAGTTGATAACGGTAGTACAGTACGGACTTCTTAGCCCTCTGGTGCAGGAGTTCGTTTAATTCCATTTGAGTGTCCCACAGCTGCTTTTTAAGGCCCGCAGTGGGGGTATGGGCCCAGCGGCGTCGCAGTTTCGTCACCGCTCCCTCCAAAACCATAATACGTTCGGCCCTTAATCTTCGTTTTCTGGCGAGGAACCCAATTATATCCCCCCTCAGTACGACCTTTGCCGTTTCCCAGAGTAACTCGGGGTCATCCTGATGGCCCCTATGATCGGCTTTGAATTCCTGCCACCGCCGCTGGATAAATGCGCGAAATTGGGCGTCTCTATAGAGTTCCAAAGGAAAACGCCATTGGAAGGCCCGTGAGGTACTCCCACTCCAGAAGACCTCCAACCAAACAAATGCATGATCAGAGATCTCCACTGGCCCTATCTGGGCATCCCCCACCTTGGCGAACAGCCCAGCTGACACCAACAGGTAGTCTATACGTGCGCTTGTACCATGGGCCCGGGACTGGTGTGTATAGTCCCGCTCGACCGGGTGTAGTAATCGCCAGGGATCCACCAGCCCCAGTCTAGAGCAAAGACGTCGCATTGCCCGAACCGTCGCCAATCTTTCTCGTTGCTCCCCCGCCTTAGAGGTATCGAGGTCAGCATCCATGACCCCGTTAAAGTCCCCTCCCAAAATAACAGGGAGCTCCGGTAATGTTTCAAGTTGGGAGGCAATGCGTGCATATAGGGATAGATCAAGTACATTGGGACAGTACACACTACCAAGAACTACTGGCTTCCCCTCAAGGGCTCCCTGTACCAGGACAAAGCGACCCGTTGGATCTACAAGGTCTTTCTCCACCTCCATCCTTACGCGTTTGTGGATCAAAAGCACCACCCCTCCCTTCTTACCAAGGGCTGGGGCCCCCCAGACCTGTCCCACCCAATCCCGGCAAAGCTTACGGTGTTCGTCGGCAGTCTGGTGGGTTTCCTGAAGCATAGCAATGTCTGCTCCCTGCCTGGCCAGGTCCTGAAGAATTTTTGCCCGCTTGATCGGACTGCCCAAACCGCAAACATTCCAAGAGATTATCTTAAGTGGCATGTAATACTAAACTGGGCTCAGAAGTGTCTAAGATGTACCACATAAGATATAGGGAAAACACCCCCCCAGCCTGAGGTGCTCCCCCCCCGTCCCTCGAACGTACTCCTCCACCCGTCCCTATCTCAACTGGTTCTTGAAAGTACAACATTCCGTCCCTACCCTCCCCCCCTACGCCCCCTCCCCCACTCCCCCCCCTTACCTACGCCCTTCCCCCCACTATCCCTCCCCCGCCCTCCCCCCTCCCCCCTCCGATCCCTTAACTCTACTTCCATCCTCCTCGCCTCCTCTATGAATTCCTGGATGCGTGTGGTACCCCCCCCACCCCTCCAGCGCCCCAACTTCACTACAAGAACCCCTCCCCCCCAGGTCATACCGACACACCACCTCCCCCCGGGCCTCCTCCCGCCCATCCCCAGCCCCCAAAAAGGGCAACCAACAGCTCTATGTAAGGGCAATAAAGACAACCATGCAACCCTCCACCCCACCCCAATTACCAACACCATCACTTTAATGTCAAGGACAGGATAGGATGCGCTAACTTGCGCATCAAAACGATAGTCCTCTCCGCCAGTCCTCAGGATTCGGCCGCCACTGCGGCCCTCCGCCGTATCTCCTCCACGTAGGGCGTTGCTGCTGACGCGGAGTCAAAAGTCCGGCGGATCCCGTCATGGGTGAAGACCAATCGGGCGGGATATTGCACTATAAATTTAATGTTATTGTCTATTAGGGTCTGGCATAATGGTCCATAGTCTCGTCGCCGCTGTCCCAGGGCTGCTGAATAATCCTGGACAATACGTATCCGGGCATTGTCTTTCTGAATGGTTCCTTTCTTGCGCGCTGCGCGCAGGACCGCTTCTTTCTGTGGGAATCTCAAGAACCGTGCTATCGTCATCCTGGGTCGGGTATCACTGGTCCTCCGCGGCCCAACCCGGTGTGCCCTCTCTATTTGTACTGAGGTACCTTCAGGCTCACTCGCCAGGAGTTGTTTCACCAGATCTTCTATGTAAGATTGCAGGTTCCGATCTTCGACGGCGTCAGGAATCCCGAGAAATCTCAGGTTGTTTCGGCGGGACCGATTTTCAAGGTCGTCGAGTTTGGCTTCCTGCCCCTGAAGCAATTTTTTCACCTGGGCCATCTCCCGCTGGAGCTCCAACACATGCTCCTCCGACCTCTCTATCCGGTGCTCCGCCTCGTGTAGTCAACCGCCTAGGGCCTCCACTGAGGCTTGGACAAGGTCCATGCGGCCCCGCAGATCCGCGAACTGAGCGGACAGCACCCCCGCCACGGCTATGGAGATTTCATCCACCGTCGCTGCCGTGGTCTTAGCCTCCCCTTTCAGCGGTGAGGATTGTTCCCCCCCCCCCTGGGCGGCAGGGGGGTTTTCTCCTTCTCCACCCGGCGGCCTCCTTTTGCCGCCATCGCCCAGGCCTCTGCTGTAGACTGCTCCAAGGGAGGGGAGGGCGTATCTCGAGTCCCCACTTCACACCGCCAGGCGACGGGGCTCCAGTCGTCGACCACCTCAGGGCGCAGCACAGTCCCAAATCCGAGTGGCAAGTGTCACCAGAGCCGCCTAGGCCTCAGTACACAGGAAATAGAATATGGATCAGGGGCCCCGAGGTGCTAGAGAAAAGGCAGGTTTCTCGGCTGGCTAAGCACTGGTAAGAAGGCTGGGGTCCCGGGTGTCGGTGCGGCTGGGATTAAGTGCAGATCCTGGGCCCCTAAGTGCCAAAAAGGGGGGGGATGGTACTCCAGAAGGTAGATGTCAGACCCGGGCCCCTACCCGCAGGTGGGGGGGCAATGCCCCAATGTCGGGCTCCTATGCACCCGAGGCTGGGCGCAGGGCCTATAGCACCGGCTCTTCAGGGTGGGGGGGGCAGGGCGCCGGCCAGAGACCTCAAAGTGCTGGAGGCAGGGGGCCAGGCGCGCTCGTGGATGGCCCACCGGAAAAACACCAGTCACACGCTTCCAGCTGGGAGGATGGAGTACAAGTCTCTATTGCCTGGGCTGGGGAGAGGAGGACATCAGCCAGGTCCGTGAAGTGTCATGCAAGTCCCCCAGAGGAAGAAAGAAAGCAGGCTGGACAAGGGGGGGCAGTTCACAGCTGGGCCCAGGGAAGGATCTCAGCCCCTCTTGAGTTTTCTGTCTTCTTCCCCTCCCCCCCCCCGGCAGACATCCACGCGAGGCACAAAATGGAGGCGCGCTGAAGGCAAACAGGGGCGCTGAACACCAGCCGGTGAGCTGCAGCTTCCGCGGGGGCCCCATTGTGATCCCGGGAAAAGGTAATGCTGTGCCTCCCGGCCTACTCACCCCACCACGCGGCTTGCACCCCAGTGCGGTGTCCGCAGCGCCCGCAGCACAGAACTAGGCCGCCTCCGTGAATCTTCAGGTGGGGGAAGAAAAGGCACTAAATCGTCCCTCCGGGCAGCGATCCGCTTCAGTCAAAGGTGCCTGGGGGGGGGGGGGCGTGGGAGCCCCGAAGTCGAGCTCGTTAGGGCATGTAGCAGCGCCGGAGGAGCAAGGGGGCCCAGAGCTCGAGCAGCGTGCGACTGCTCGGGCTCACCGCATCACCGGAAGTAACCTTTTCTTTTTTATTTTTTTTTAGCTACCTTGATTTCTTTGAGCATTTCATCATCTATTTGTTCATTCTGACCAGGCAGTCGATTGTACACCCCCACTGCCATTGACTTCCCCTTTTTACATGAAATTTCAATCCATAGAGATTCTACAGTGTATTTTGTTTACTGCAAAACTTTAGTCCTATGTGACTCAATACCCTCTCTAGCAGAGTGCATCCCCTCCACCAATTTGATCTGCTCTATCATTACAATATAGTTTATACCCAGGTATCACAGTGTCCCACTGGTTGCCCTCCTTCCACCATGTCTCAGATACCAACCATATCTAACCTCTCATGTAGTGCTATATATTTTAACTCTCCAGTCTTATGTTTTAGACTTCTAGCATTTGCATACAAGCATTTTAGAGGCTGTATTTTATTCATATTAATCTGGTTAATTGGTAGGCAGGGGTAATTTGGAACTTTTAAGCTCTGTATTTAAGGGCATTTGGGTTACTTTTGCCTTTATTCAAACCTCTCTGTTGATATGCCCTAGCTTCAATTTTTTGCTAGTATCTTTCAAGGATACATTGTTCCGAACCACGTGCTCTTGGGCGACTGTTGGCTTTCCCCTATTATCTCGTTTAAAAGCTGCTCTATCTCCTTTTTAAAGATTAATGCAGAAGCCTGGTAGTTAAGGTGGAGTCCATCCCTTTGGAAAAGCTCTTCCTTTCCCCAGAATGATGCCAAGTTCCTAACAAATCCAAAACTCTCTTCCTTGCACCATTGTCTCATCCATGCATTGAGACTCCGGAGCTCTGCCTGCCTTTTGGGTCCTGCGCGTGGAATGGGAAGCATTTAGGAGAATGCTACCATGGAAGTTCTGGATTTCAACTTCCTACCTAGAGGTCAAATGTAGGCTTTTAGAACTTCCCTACCACACTTTCCTATGTCATTGGTACCAACATGTACCAAGACAGCAGACTCCTACCCAGCACTACCTAAGACCTTGTCTAGGTGACGTGCAAGTTCTGCTACCTTTGCACCAGGGCAGGCATGTTACCAGGCGATCCTCAGGTCCACCAGCCACCCAGCTATCTACATGCCTAATGATCGAATCACCAACTATAAGGGCTATCCTAACCCTTCCCTCATGGGCACATGGCCCTGGAGAAACTGCCTTGGTGCGAGAGGGTTTTACATCATCTAGAGCAGGGGTGTCAAACACCAATCCTGGAGGGCCACAAACCAGTCTGATTTTCAGGATGCCCCTGATGAATATTCATTAGATATAATTTGCATACAATGGGGGCAGTGCATGCAAATAAATCTCATGCATATTCATTAGGGATACACTGAAAACCTGACTGGTATGCGGCCCTCCAGGACTGGAGTTTGACACCCCTGATCTAGAGGACAGGTCCTAGCTACATGATCATTTCCTGTTACAACAGGGTGATGCTTTCCCGTCACGTGATCTCTCTCCTCCATGGCAACAGACTGGAGGTGGGATTTCAGTATTATATCCCTGTAGGTCTTGGCTATGTACCTCTCTGCCTGCTACTCTAGCATCCAGGGATCAGACTCCTTCCCCGATAGTAAAGCGCTCCTTGCACTTAGTGAACACATAAGACCCCTCACTAACTGGGAGAAAATCATACATGTGGCATTCAATGCAAAAAGGCTGGGAAGCCCCCATCTTGCTGCTAGACTGCTGTCTGCATCTTAGTTTTAAGGTTGTGTTTAGGTATTTACGTTGTTTACTTAAGTTTGCTGGGGATACTTATACTAATAAAACAATACCTACTACGTTTAATGGACTTTGTTCACTTCAAGATCAATTAATCACAGGTCCTTAATGCATGCCTGATGAGGATAAACAGCTGCATCCGGGAGTGAATGTGGGTACTTCTTTACCTTTATGAGTTTTAAGAATCTATAAAGCTATGATTATCCCAGGGGTGGGTGGGAATTGGGGAAAGAGGGAGGGAAAGAAGGCTTTTTAAAAGTTGGCTTCCTACATAGAAGCACAGCAAAGGACAGGGCACTAAGGTAGTCTTACCAATTTCCTGGGTGATTTACGCAGCCGTTGGTTTGATAGAAGGGGCCTTTTAAATTGCCCCTTTGATCTGTCACTTGCCTTTGACATCAATTTAAGGTCGAAAGATGTCAAGAACTCCCCCTTGTGGATGGCCACAATGACTGAGTGCAGAGTTTCCATGCAAAAATGAAGCACACGAAAAGCTCTGTTTATGTGCTTCAACCCAGAATAGGTTGAGAGGAACCCTTCTTTTTGGGAACCACAAAATAGATTGAGTATTGACCTTAGCCGCACTGGTCGGATGATACCTCCGCCACTGCCTTTAACTGGATCAATCTCTGCAGAGTGTCCTGCACTTCCTGAGCTTTGTGACTGGCCCTGCAGAGAGATAGCATGAAGACATCAGTCAGAGGCCGAGTGAACTCGAGTGAGTAGCCCTAATGGATGACCACCAAGATCTACTGGTCAATGTTATTCTGACCCAGTCGGAATAAAACCATTGTAACTGAGCCCCTACTGGAATCAATTCAGACTGGGCCGGCCTTGATTCATTGGTGTTTCTTGGAGGCTGCAGAGGCTCTGGAATAGAAGCCTTTGCTAGCTCCCCTGTGCCTACAAAAGGGTTGCCCTTCAGGGAAATAATGACCTCACTGAAAAGGGCAAAACGAACAGCACAAAATATCCTAAAATCTCAAACCTACCTCCTCCTAGATGGCCCAGTTGTCTTTGCCGCCTTAAGTTTGTCCTCCAGACGTCAAGATCCCTTGGACTCCCAGAGGTTTTTGACAAATTTTTCCAAAGCTTCCCCTTACAGGAGCTTACCCTTAAAGGGGAACTTACTGAGATGAGTCTTAGAATAAACATCTGCTGACCAGTTATGAAGCCAAAAAAAATCTCCTGGCCACTATTACTGATGCCATGTTTTTTGGCAGAGGCTCACACCAGGTCATAAAACGCATCCACAAGATACGTTGAGGCCGATTCCAGCTTTGCAGCCTCCAGCAATATCTGCCTCAGCTTCACCTCAGATTCTAGCAATGATTGAACCCATCATATACAAGCCTTTGTCACATAGACCCCCACATATTGAAGCTTTACAACCCAAGGCATTGGTTTTTAAAGACCTGCCTTAAAAGGGTTTCTGGCTTCCGATTCTGCACATCTCACAATGCCGCCCTGCCTTCCATGGGGATTGTGGACTTCTTAGTCACAGCAGAGACCAGGGTCTCTACCTTGGGCAATTTCAGCAGATTCTTTTCTATATGGGGAATAGGATACAGTCGAGCTATAGCCTGTCTGCCTTCTAACCCAGCCTCTGGGACTTCTGATTCAGCTTCTATCAACTGTTTTATAGCCCTATGCACCAGGAAAGAGGCCTGAGAAGACTTAATACCCTACAGAAGGGGATCCTCCAGGGGTTCCTCAAGAGCCTCAGAGGGCTGAGCAATGTTAAAGGCCCCCAGAAAGTGTGCAATGAGCTTTGCCAACTCCTTCTGCCTGAAAAACCTGACAACATTGGGATCTTCTCCTGGCACCATCTCCCCAAAGATCAGACAGACCCTCCAAAGGGTCCTCCGACACCCCCGAATGATATGAAGCCTGCTCTTCCCAAATTTCAGCTTCCAATCTGTGCCGCTCAAAGGCTGGCTCCTCCAGCTGCCAGCCACTGCCCTGATGGAGGTCTAGTAAAATTCTCCTCTGACTTCCCCAGACACCCCCACGGATAGGCTCCTCGCGCGGGCCCTGCTTCAAACAATAGGTCTGGTGCAATAAAAGAACAAAATCCACTGAAAAATGAACTGCAGGAGTACTTGAAACAGGCAATAGAGAAAGTGCAGGTATAACAGGAGGGGCAGGAACTAAATCCTTCCTTCCCTCCACCTTTGAAACAAAAAGACTTGCAGGAGACATGGCTAATAATCCCACTGAAACCGCAGTCCCCTGCTGAGAGGAAGCTGGCCCCAATATAGTCTGTGCTCCTGCCTCGTCTCCTGCTGCCGTAGATGTCAGCACAGCTTCTGCACAAACCCACAAATTTCTGCGGGTCACAGGAGCTGCAGAAACACGCCACAGACATGGAGCCCCGACAGCTCCCGCACATGGCACATCTAATCTTGATAGCCATAATCAGGAAAAAAAACACGGGAAAACCCCTCAGTGAGGCTGATGACCAAATGCTAAAGAAAAGCCCCAGAATGAAAAATGTACCCACCCCGGAGGCCCGTGAGCCAAGCCGGCAGGAAGAAACAACACAGACTGACAAGAACCAGTATTAGTGCTTTTCTCACTCTGCTGTTTTTTTTTTCAGGCTGCCACAGTAAGCGCTGATGAACGAAAATAAATTTATTGCCTGCCTTGCTGTGAAGAGCACCACCAGACTGAGGAGGAAAGCAAAGGGGGAGGGGGAGTAACCCAGACCACCAGGTAATGCACACCAAACACAAGCCTAACCAACTCCACAGTTCCAGCTTACTACAAGAGGCCCTAGCACTCTCTATACACTGTTGCCAAAGCACAAGCTGTCTCCTACTCAGATTGAATTCTATTTCCACCCCCCCAATGGCACTCAATAGGGCCAATGGCTCCGACAGAAAGACTGACAATGGCCAAAATTAAATTTTATAATCTCCTTCACTTGTCCTTTCAGTGGAGTCCAGACTGCATAGAAGGTCCTCACCAGCTGCTGGAGACTGAGAATACTGGTCTTGGAGGCAGAGCACAGAGCCCTTCTACTGTGACATCGGCAAAACCTGGCATGCTCAGTCTCCAGCTGCTGGTTGGCGGAGATAACCCACTCATCTGGACTGAAGGGACCAGTGCCGAACCTAGCCCTGTGTGAGTGGTGCAGTTGCAAAGGCTTAGGGGGTGCATTTCGGCTGCCTGCTATTGTCCTGCTGCTGCCACTTTTTGTTTTCTCAGCAGCAGCATTGGCAGCAGCTGAGCAGACCTAAAATTGAAAAACCCAAACCATGCGGGTCTTTCCGCAGGTATGGTCCCCCTCCTCTGACGCAATGTCAGAGCAGGGCAGGATTAGATCCGTTTAAAGCGCGGAGTCGAAAGACCTGCATGTGGTTTTTTTTTTAACATTTTAAATTTAGGTCTGTTCTGCTGCTGCCGGTGCCGCCATGGAGAAAACAGAGAGAAAGAGCAGGTAGCGGCTGGACGGAGCAACAAAGGTATGAGTGAGGTGGTGGGGGGGGGGGGCACACACTTAATGTGCAAGTCGCACAGGACACAATTCTGGCTTGGTAAGGGCCTGGGAGAGACATTAAAATATTCCTTAATTGCAATAGGAAAAAAGACAAGAACATTTTGCAAGTCACTCTCAGAATGGGATTATGCTTTGGGACCTATGATTACAAATTTGAGTCTGTGAAGCAACATTGATCTGGCATTCACCTGCACACGTTTGCAATAGCCTCAGCGTTCACCTCATATCCAATATGATCTGATCTGGGCAATCTCTCTCTCTTCCCTCCCCCTCTGGCATATACAATATTGCCCTTCCCTCCCTGCCCCCCACAAAAACATTTTCTATTTCCCTTCTCTACACCCTTTGCCCCCATGTCTGCAAGAGGAGTGCTGTGGTGGAGCCCAACTGCTAGAATCCCTCTATTGCGTCATGTGCCTGCTGAGTGAAGGAGATGATGGGACAGCAACAGACAGCCAGCGCCTGTATTTACTGTTATGCATACAAGATCAGACATCCCTCATTTTTTCTAGATTTTTTAATTATATAATTGTATAGAGAGTACCCCAATGGAGGCAGACAGCAGAGAGATGCAGGTGGGTGGAAGATGGTAGGAGGATAAGAGGTAGAAAGTGGGAGAGATGAAGGAAGAAGAAACAGGAGGGGTTGAAAATGGAGGTTATGTGATAAGTACAGATATAATTGAAGAAAAATAATAGGAAAGAATAGGTGTCAAGCAGACTGAGTAAGAGAGGGCATAAATAACAGAAAACAAAAAAAGGAATCAGGAGAAGAAAAGATGAAAACAGTATAAGAAAGAGAAAAGTACAAAATGTTATAAATTGCATCCAAAAGGTTTCTACAATCAGCCTATATAAATGCAAAGTCCATAGGTATTATTAGCCACAGCTTTGCACCAATTTTCAAAGGGAAAATTGAGCAGAGGTGCAGAGTATGTTAATAGTCAATAAGATAATGGCAGAGACACTGCATATACATATTTTATTTAAGAAAGCTGTATGAAGAAACCATCTTCAAATTTAAAACAAAATTGGTGGAAAACAGGAAATAGTTGATTTCAGATATTTGTTCAGAATGTCACGCATACTTACCAACCGTATCCAACGATGTTCCCTGTATGGTACTCTCTCTCATCCAAACAGGTTGTTCTTTAGCCTTTTTCCCCTTCTTCTTGACCTCAGCATCTTGGACATTGATAACCAGATTTTGGACATACATGTTGCCAGCAGAAGTCGTCTTGTCTGCCCATTTCTCAGGATGGCCTCCAATACCCATTAAGGGTGAACCAGGTCTGTGATCAGAGCTGAAGTGAAGGGCAATATTTAGTTTATATACTTCAAACACACACAGTACCATGCAGCATTCAATCAGAAGTTTACCAGTATTGGAAAAGGAAATAGCATTGCAAGAATGGAGGTGAACACAAAATATTGAATTCTGAGATATGCAAGCGGGATCAGGCCAGTCTTCAAGAGTCACCAACAGGCACAAGTTCCAGTGTCCTGTGACAGCTCATGCTTAGATTCAGTAGCAAGAATTCAAAGATTCTGCTGCAAAGCTTCTCAAATTCCAACAGTTATATTGCAGCTGAATAAATGTGCATACTAGATTTGTATTTTACTTTATATTTTTATAAAGTTGTGACATTTCTTGCTGGTCTGGTTAATTTGGCTCTGTTATTGGGGGGGGGGGGAGGGGAAGAGATCTTTGTGATCACTTCTGGTAAAAAAAAAAAAAAAAAAAAAGAGAAGGATTGAGATGGGGGAAGAACCTCAAGGCTAGGAAGGGAACATTCTGGATCCAAGGCTGGGGGAGGGGGGAGGGGGATGATGTCTTACACACATCCCTCTTGATGCTGATGGTCTAGGACTCTCACTTTTGAATGAAATATCTCCAGTCATGTCCTAATACTGAATCACACTAGAGGCCAGATGATCACCCACTATAATATATCAGAAATAAGCACTCTTCCCATTCATAAGCACCAGATCCAGTATGGCAGCTTCCCATATGGGTTTCATTTGCCAGAACAGGACTCCCTGCATTGAATCCAGGATGCCCCTACTTCTAGATGATACCACAGCAGGGATGTCCCAGTCTACATTGGGCATATTAAAATCACCCATCAGTAGCACTTGAATGTCTTCAGTTAACTCTTCATTTGTTTCTTCTACCTGTGAAGGAGGTCTGCATATCAAACCAAATATAAATAGATGCCCAATTCCCTCTTTCCAGATTAACCTACAGCCTTCCTCAATAGGCGACATCCCTTGTCATACAAAGAAAAGCACCAAAATGCCAACAGGCAAAAGATAAAAAAATGATGACATGATTAGTAGTCTGAAAGATTTTATTAAACCACAATCCAAAAAGGTATAAAAAACCCCTTTTTCACAAGATATTTTGATCAGCAGTGGAAAGTGCAAGTATCGATGCTGGCAAAAGTAACAAAAATATGAAGGCAAAACCCCTTGTATCCGACTAACTTCACCTCTCCGTGTGCCTCCAGTGCTCTCCTGAGCTGTGCTGCTGATTCCAAAACGGTGCCGGCAACATGTCTGTCCCCAGACCGTCCCTCGTAGCCCGGCTCTTACACAGACACCTCAGTGCCTGCTCGCTACTGCAGATCAGAGGCCCTGCTGCCCCTTCCAACCGCCGAAAAACGAAACCGCAGCAGTGATCGGAGGGGACCCTTCCCCCCACACTGCAAACTCATGCAGATACTAACTTCGCCGATCCAATTTCCCAGACCCTGGCTACGGTGAATGGAGGGGATTCTGCAGGCTTACTGGGGTCGCTGATCTTAGTAGCTGCGATCAGGCTCCTCAGCTATTCAAAGGATCAGGAGCTGCTCTGCTCAAATTCTCCCTGGGACAATGCAGCTCTTATTAGATTTGGC
Source organism: Ichthyophis bannanicus (assembly GCA_033557465.1). Taxonomy (NCBI): domain Eukaryota; kingdom Metazoa; phylum Chordata; class Amphibia; order Gymnophiona; family Ichthyophiidae; genus Ichthyophis; species Ichthyophis bannanicus. Next base: position 1,586,036,980 of record CM066032.1, read on the forward strand.
CTCTTTTCTGTTATCCTTTTGCTTTTTTAAATTTTGTTTTTCAAATCAAAAGCTTAAAGGGCCACTGCCCCAACACTTAGAACAGCCAGCAGCCCAAGCAATTCCTAGACCAATTCTATCATCCTTCCTGATTGTGCCCTTCAGTGGAGTCCAGACTACATGTGAAATCATGCTCCCAAGCTGCTTGGAGACTGAGAACACTGAGCCTGATAGGAGGTGCCAAATGCCTATGTAGTGTAACATCATCAAGACTTTGCATGCTCAGTCTCCAAGCTGCAGGTGGATGGTGATAACTCATGAGTCTGGACTGGACTGGAGAGGAAGATAAGGAAGGGCACAGATGAAAGGGATCTGCCAAAGTAGCGGAGTTCCCGAGGAGAAGTGTAGGGTGAGATAAGAGAGGGAAGGTAGTGAGGAGCCAAAGCATGAATGCAATTTTAGGTCAGTAGGAGAAGTTCAAACTGGATGTGGAAGGATAGTGAGTTAGTGAACTGACTTGAGAAAGAGGGGGTTACGTGAGCATAGCAACACTGGCGGAAGATGAACCGTGCAGCTGAGTTTTGAATAGATTGAAGGGAGAGACATGATTTAGAGGGAGACCAGTGAGGAACAGGTTACAATAGTCAAGATGGGAGGTGACTAGTTAGTGGATGATGGTCTTAGTGTGTGTAGAAAGTAAGGGACAAATTTTGCCACCGTTATAGAAAAGTGTAGTTACTCACCTGTAACAGGTGATCTCCGGGAACAGCAGGAATTTAGTCTTCACATATGGGTATCGTCGGTACCGACGGAGCCTGCGCGGGAACCCTCCCCAGCGTCCAATAGGAAAGCTTTTGGGAGCATCCCTCAGCACATGCGCACTGCCTTCCCACCTTTCCAACTGTCCCTCTTCAGTTAAGTTTGTAGCTGAGTGAAAGGATAGAGGGAGAGAGGAAAGAGACAAAAAGACAGAGAGACAACTCCTAGGGGAGGTGGGTGGGTTGTGAAGACTAAATTTCTGCTGTTCTCAGAGATCACCTGTTACAGGTGAGTAACTATGCTATCTCCAGGAACAAGCAGGAATGTAGTCTTCACATATGGGGACTCCCTAGCTGAAGATGCCAGGGAGATAGCCCCAGGAAGGTGCCAACCTAGAAAGGTAGGCATTCTTCCTCCCATGGATCTCTGGCATTCCACCAGGGTTGGTGGGTAGGAGTTGAATTAGGTCTGAAAGAAATTTTGAAGAACAGCTTGGCCAAAGAAGGCATCCCGACAGGAGGCTTTATCCAGGCAGTAGTGGGCTGTGAAGGTGTGCACCAAAGCCCAGGTGGCTGCTCGACAAATCTCATCGATAGACACAGAGTGGAGATTAGCCATGGAAGTTGCCATGGCTCTCACGTTATGAGCTGTGACATGGCCTTGAAGAGGAAGACCCTTACTCTCATAAGCAAAGGATATGCATTGGGCAATCCATTTTATATAAAGTTCTTTTGGAGACTCGAAGTCCCAAATGACTAGGGTCAAAAGCTATAAAAAGTTGCGAGGACTTTCTATGTTGCTGTGTTCTCTGTAGGTAAAAGGCTAAGGCTCTTTTTCAATCCAAAGTATGAAGGTTTCTTTCTGCATTAGAGGCGTGATGCCTCGGAAAAAATACAGGAAGAAAAATTGATTGATTCAAATGAAAAGGCCAAACCACCTTTGGCATAAAGTGTGGATGAGTTCTAAGAACAACTTTATCATGATGAAACCTAGTATAGGGAGGATCAGACACTAAAGCTTGCAGTTCATTAATGCGATATGCAGAGGTGATTGCAATTAGGAAGATGACCTTCGAGGTCAAAAACTTAAGGGTTGTAGTGGCTAAAGGCTCAAAAGGCGGCTTCATGAGCTGCCCGAGAACTAGATTTAGATCCCATGCCACCGGTGGTGGCTTAATGGGAGGTTTGGTTAATAGAAGACCTCTCATAAATCTGGATATGAGTGGATGAGAGGAAATTGGTTGTCCATTCAGAGGCTTATAAGAAGCTGCAATTGCACTAAGATGGACTCTTACCGAATTGGTCTTTAGACCAGAATTCGATAAGTGAAGGAGATACTCTAGTATTGATTCTAAAGGTATGACAAGGGGGTTTAATCCCTTCTTGGAGCACCATATAGTAAAACATTTCCACTTGAAGGCATAAGATCTTCCTGTGGAGTTTTCTAGAAGCCTGAAGGATATCCTTTACCTGTTGGGACAGGTTGAAATCCTGGAGGTCTAAGCCTTCAGCAACCAGGCCGTGAGATGCAGGCACTGGGGATTTGGGTGCCATAGCGTCACGTCCTCTTGGGAAAGGAGATCTGGAGTGGAGGAGTAGCCTAGTGGTTAGAACACTGGCTTGGTAACCAAGCAACTAGGGTTCAAATCCCACTAGCACTCCTTGTGGCCTTGGGCAAGTCACTTAACCCTCCATTGCCTCGGAAGAAAGGCCTGGCAATCTACTTCCGGTGACACTGCCAAGAAAACCCAGGAGCTTCTGGGTCGCCAGGGGTCAGGACTGACTCAAAGGCACACATTGCATTGCATGTTTTAGTACCTACTCCGACAACCCCTGATGAAGGTCTCCGAAACACGGCCTGTGTCGGGTTGTACTAGGTCCTAGATTAATTGATAAATAAAGTGTTTTCCACTCAGATCACGTTTGGACTGTGTGGAGCTACCCTTTGAGGACCTGCTTTTATGTTTAGTTACCTGAGATCCATGGGCAGAAGAGGAGGCCCTTGAAGATGTCGATGCAATGGATCTGGCATCCGAAGAAAAGAGTACCAAGCTTTGCAGCGCGGTTCTGTCTTCCTCTTTTAGTCATCCCCATACAGGAGAGACATTCAGATGGAGAATGTTCAGGCCCTAAACATTTAAGACACCAATCATGGGTGTCAGTGACGGAAATGGTACCGCCACACTTAGTACATTTTTTAAAACCACTAGTTGTTTTTTCCATTTTTTAGGAATATGGGGCCTAATGCCCAAAATGGCGCCTAGCACCGAAAAAGAAAAGTTTCTGAAGAGAAACAGTTCAAAGTATAAGTTGTTTTTTTTTTTAGAAAAGAAAAGAACTGGCGGTACCGGTAAGCGTCGTGCGGAGGCAAACGCGACCACAAGAAAACAATTTTAAAGATGGAATTTTCTGCAGTGACAGTGTATGGATCCCGTTGGCTCTGCGGAAAACGAAGACCTGACGAGGGACAGTTGGAAAGGCGGAAAAGTAGTGCGCATGTGCTGAGGGATGCTCCCAAAAGCGTTCCTATTGGACGCTGGGGAGCGTTCCCCCTCAGGCTCCGTCGGTACTGATGATACCCATATGTGAAGACTACATTCCTGCTTGTTCCTGGAGATAAGAAGCAACAGGTTTTAGCTAGCTGTTGGATCTGTGCAGAGAAAGAGAGTCAAAGATGAGCCCAAGGTTGCGAGCTAGAGAAACCGAGGAGTGTAGTATAAATAGCAATGGGATGATAGCCCCATTTTTTTTAGTCATACCCTAGATGTGATGGAGTACAATAATTAAATATTATTGCTCTTATAGGCTCTGGATAGCAATCCTTTATAGTGTTCAGCTAACAAATAAGAAAACATACAAAAAAAATGACTGCTTCTTACCTAAATGCCAGTTCTGGGATTTCTGTTGGCTGAGGTTCCAACAATTCAGATGCAAGAACAATGTCTTCAGTCTCCCGCAGCAACACGAAAATTGGTTCTATCTGCTCATTGAATCTCGCCAGCAGCGTCCGAGCATCACGTCTAGGCAGCGCTGATGAATCCTCCTCAACCTCGGTGCTACAGTATGTGCAACGGAAGGTTTCTGCAATGTTTTTTTAGTCAAATAAAAAACAGAACATAAAACAAAAACTTATTCTTTTCTAAATGGATCAAAACGCTAATCAAGATTTCAGAAAGACCACAGGAAAAAATGCCAGAACTAAAAAACATTAAAATCAAATAAAAATAGCACGCAGAAGCATGGCTTGAGGAATACTTTCTACAGTAGACAGGGCTGGCACTCAAAGCGATCCTTCAGCCATTTCACTTTCTGGCTCATAGACTCTGCTCTGAGATTTTGACAAATTTATCATGATCACCCAACACCATCCCTTGCAGAATGATCTGTAAAATTCTTAGTTGGACATCATGGGGGCATATTTAAAGCAATTTAATTGGTTAGCAGACCAGCTAACTGATTAGACTGTGGTCAGTGGAATATTCAACCACACTAAACAGTCTGGTGCCGCTAAGTATTGTCTGCTAACTGGGTTGTATCCCCCAGTGTTGGTTGGCTAGGGTCAGGGTGTTCCGGTGGCGGCACTAGAGTAAACCAGTCAGCAGCGATATTCGGTCACTGGAAGGGCCAGTGCAAGGATCAGAAGTCTGTCCTGCTGTTGTTACATTACCTAAGGCTCTGGTGCTGTGCCGCAGTTTCTGCCTGTTGTTATCAACCATTTCCACCCTCCACCCTCTAATGCAGGCTTTCAGATGTCTGCATCAGAGAAGGGTGGAATCGGTGTGCTATTGAGGCTGATTATGGGAGCCTATTTAATGAAGGCACATAGGTTTAAAATAGCACTTTTGTGCACATAGGAGTCCTGTTGTAAAATTTCCTGAGGGCAATGCCCAAAAGCTATTTACCCACATAAATAGGCTATTTGAAGAATACCCACCATCCCTGAGGGTAAAAAGTACACACTGATGGTTCCTCAAGTTTGTATGGCTATCAGGATCTTTTTTTCCCCTTTCAGCTATTCTTTTTTGGAAGCCTAGATGACTATTTAGTCTGCCGTATGGTTAAGCTGGCCTCTTTTCCAACAGATTTGTAAATGGGATGGAGGGGGTTCTTAATACAGTTTTACCTTTCACTTTTTTGACGATTCACTTTGGACATGTCTTTGGTACCAATTTATTTTCCAAGTGTATTCTATTATTGATTAAAAGCATGACTTAACAATGAAATTTGATGATTAGAACACTAGAATTTTACCAGAATGGACTACTTACCCAGATCATCTCCAGCCTGAAGTCTGGGTCTGCACAGACAGTTCATGCTTTTGGAATACTGACATGTATTCCATTTTAGAATACCACCCCAATCCACAAGGGCAGATCATGGGGCAGGGAAGAGGGGAAATTATGCCCTTCAACCCCATATCCTCTAATACCTCTACCTTCACTCATAGGTCTCATCACCCCGAGGAATAGGTTAGATTGGAAAGCATCTCCAAAGACAAGCCTCTGCATGCTTTTTTTCTATTTTCCTTAATTGGGAATAGAGTAGCATCATAATGGTTAGAGCAGGAGGCTGAAGACCATAGAAGCTAGCACTCAGCTCCTGTTTCTCTAACACCCCTGTGGATCTTAAGAAAATCATTTCACCGTCCAGTGCTTCGAGTTCAACTCGCATCATGAATCCTCTTAGGAAGGGGAAAACAAACCCTAGAATGCATGAATTTGAACTTACCTTGAGCTTGGATTTGCAAATGAGGGTACTTAAATCAAATTCTTAAGACTTGTAATTATTGGTTTCCTTTAACAGTTTCTTCTATATATACTGAGAGCTTGATAGAGGATACGTTTTGCCTTTGGGTTGTCTTGGATTTTAAAATTTCTTTTCTTTGCTTTTTTATTTTTGTTTCCTTAAATATCCTCTTTGCAAGATTTTTGCTTGTAAGTATTTTGAAAATATGGTAGATTTTTAAAAAGTTAATTCTAGTAGCATTTCCTCGAAAGAAACATCTAAATGCTGTTGTGAGAAAGCACTGAAAAGGAGTCAGCCAGAGAAATTACACGATATGATCAATAATTGTTCATTATTATCAACGCCCTGTATTAGGGTTGTGACTTAATTTTTATTTTAAACAAACATGATTTTAGCAACATGACAAAAGTGATCACAAAATGGTGTTATATGGGGGTGGGGCATAGGGGATGTAGCTTGGAAAGCCATGTTTCTTTTGGTGCCACCCTGTGTCTGTCTGCTTGTACTACTCTAGCCAAGCTCCTGGAGGGGCATCAGAGGAATCAGATGTGGGGGATGAGGGAAAAATGAATTCTCCTTCAGGTACCACAGTCCCATATTAGACCACAGTTTTCCATCTTGTGCTAACGTCTTCAGCTCTAAGCCTAAGTAAGAAACAGCCTGTTAACCTTTTCACCCTGGAACTGCAGAATTAGCAGCTTGAATTATGGAATATGCTGGCATCCTGAAATCATAGAGCTGACACAATGAGAGGTGCTGACCTTAACGGCTCTGGAAACTATAAGGCTACTGAAACTGCCACCTGGGTTCCTTGGTTAGGCAAAGGGGAACAAAAAGAAGAACTAGGTGGCAGGATGTAGCTAAATCACATCAACATCTGTAGACAAACTGCAGGAAACTGTCAGTGTAAGACAAGGAACTACAAGGATGGCAAGAAAAACAGGATGCCATAAGAGGAAGGTAGAGGGCAAAAGGTTAAAGGAACACACATACTTTAAAATAGGGAAAAAACGAGGGAAAGGAAACTTGACTGCAAGCAGTGCAGATTTACAAGTCCAAAACTGAATATAAATTTAGAACACCACTAGTATTTGGACAGACTGGCAGACCCTCCTTAGAGAGCAATGCTACTCTGTCCCCAGGACCCTTCATAGGAGACCTCAGGTGCTCTGTGCATAAAGTCAATTTTATATTTATTTTCCTGTTTCATGCTGATTTGTAATATAGAAATTAGAGCATTGACTTTTAATTGTAAAGTAGAAATTTTATTGTCAGGTTGTAATATCACAAGCTTCATTTCAGTGGCACAATACTTTATTTGAAGGAGGGTCCTGTGCTCTATACTTTTGTTGGGGTGAACCCTGCAGCCACGCAATTAACAAGAGGGCAAAAACCCCCAACAGGGAAAAAAATAAATGTTGGCATGGAGTGCTCCCAACATGCCACAATTAATTACCTAGAAATATGTTGGCAGAAAAAGACCATATGGCCTATTTAGTCTGCTCTTCCATATCAACTACTATAAGTCCCTTTTTTTCTCCTTTAGAGATCTTCTGTGTTTGTCTCATGCTTTCTTGAATTCAGATAAAGTCCTCATCTCTACTACCTCCACTGGGAGACTATTCCACACATCTACCACTCTTTCTGTAAAAACATATTTACACATATTACTCCTGAGTCTGTCCTCTTTTACCCTCATCCCATGTCCCCTCATTGCAGGGCTTACTTTTTTTTCTTTTACATGTTATATTTAATGAATTTTACAATATATTCAAGTCAAATACCTGTACAGAAGTCTTCCATCTTGATGGAAAAAAAAATCTATTATATTATACCAAGGAAATAATTTTCAGACGAAGATCCAAGCCCGCAATAAGGTGGAAGGCGTCTCATACAAAAAGCAAGAAGAAAATCAAAAAATGTATACAATCAGCAGGAAACAGCGAACCGGAAGTTGCAGACAGCAGTACATCCTTTTAATACAGATCAAATATTGGCACCAAATTAAACAGAGCTAGATGTAGACAGAGCCTGCAGAGTTGTAATAAAAGGTACAGTAATTAACTGAAGAGGATCAGTGAAAATCTCTCTCGCAAATTTTTATTTAATGATACATTTACAAGGATATTTTAGAAAATATAGAGCCCCAAGCTACAAAACCGCAGGTCGAAACAGCAAAAACGCCCTTCTTCGTCACTGTGTCTCAAGAGAAATGTCAGGAAACATTCTAATCTTGTATGAAAGAAACAAATCATCTTTATGACAAAAAAAAGTGTTTAATGAGCCAGTCCTGGTCCAAATAGGGAGCCAAAGTTACCAGGAGAGTTGCAGGAACAGTTCCGGCTGAGTCCAATAGTTGAAACATCTAGAATATCCATAGAAACACCTTGTACCTGCACTTGTTTCTGACAAACCCTGCCAGTAGGCAAATAATATATTTTTGAAATAGGGGAAAGTGTCTCTGGGGACACCTTTAAGACTTCAATCAAATAACGCATAAATATTTCACGTGGAGACAGATAATATTTTCCAAAGTTTTCTATAGTATCTGCTGAAGGCTCCTTCTGTAGCTCCAGTATGTTGTGCTGTGCAATTCCTCTGGTATCTCCCCTCTGTATTTGAAGGTCCTCCCAATTGGGAGTTAGCTGTTTTCTGGTTGGTGGGTTTATCGGTTAAATGCAGATGTGCTTCGATGCTTCTTTCTGCATGGGCTGTTTGTCCGGCTGTCCAGTCTGCCCCTGAAGAAGCCATTAGGCGAAACACAGATCTTAGTTGGACAAGGGCAATTCCATGACTGGTTAATGGACTTTGAATTTTTGGCAAGTGAGTTTGAATGAGCTATTGCAGAAATTTCAACTTGCAGTTCGTTGTTCCTGGAGTCCTACTGCAGCCCACACTCTGCCATTTTCAGATAAGCGAATGGTTGGGCTGTGTTGAACTGGATTATGTATCTATGCTGATTGTTTCCGCTGAATTTGTGATTTGAGCTTCTAAATAATTATAGAAAATTATGATAAAATAGTGAGTAAGAGGGTGTTTAAGCGCTTTGACAATAGCCCTCTGTTTTAGTATTAAAGATTAGAGGGAGTTTTTTGGCCTGTGATGTGAAGCTTACCGTTTCCTCTGGGACCTTCATGTTGACAGGAGAAAAAGCCTCAGGAAATAACTTGTTCCACTATAATGGCAATTAAATTATTATAAAGAAAAACTATAAATTTATTACAATAGATTAACTATTTATTTATACTGAAGGTATTTCTGCTTGCTGTCCTTTAGATGCAAGGATAATTTTGTTTTGGAAATATTTATGAAATTGGTATTTAATTGGTGGGTGTTCTGGGAGTTTGTTTTGGTGGTAATGAATATGCATGAGATATTTGCATGCACTGCCTGACTGGTTTGGTGCCCCCCCCCCCCCCGGACCAGAATTGGATACCCCTGCTCTAAAAGTATACATATTGAGATCTTTGATTATAAACCATATGAGGACAGACTTAAAGACCACTGATCATTTTGGTAGCCACCCTTTGCACCATTTATATCCCATTTATATGCTTTTAAAGCATAGCTACTCACCTGTAACAGGTGATCTCCTGGAACAGCAGGAATTTAGTCTTCACATATGGGTATCATCAGTACCGACAGAGCCTGCGTGGGAATGCTCCCCAGCGTCCCATAGGAAAGCTTTTGGGAGCATCCCACAGCACTTGCATGCTGCCTTCCCACCTTTCCCAACTGTCCCTCTCCAGTTGAGTTTAAAGCTGAGACAAAGAGAGAGGGAAAGAGAGAAAGAGATAGAGAGATACAACTCCTAGGGGAGGTGGGTGGGTTGTGAAGACTAAATTCCTGCTGTTCCCGGAGATCACCTGTTACAGGTGAGTAACTATGCTATGTCCAGGAACAAGCAGGAATGTAGTCTTCACATATGGGGACTCCCTAGCTGCAGAAGCCAGGGAGAAGGCCCCAGAAGTTGTGTGCCCTTGTGAAAAGGCTCCACTTCCCCCCATGGATCTCTGGCATCCTACCAGGGATGGTGGGTAGGAGATGATTAAGTATGGAACTGGTGTTGAAGAACAGCCTGATCAAACAAGGCATCCCGGCGGGAGTCCTTGTATAAGCAGTAATGAGCTGTGAAGGTATGAACCGAAGACCAAGTAGCTGCTCGACAGATGTTGTAGATATAGACACAGAGTGAAGATGAGCCATAGAGGCTGCCATGGCTCTCACATTGTGAGCTGTGACATGGCCTTCAGGCAGAAGGTTTTTACTCTGATAGGCAAAAGATACACACTGTGCAATCCAGCTGGACAGTGTTCTTTTGGAGACTGGAAGTCCCAAATGACTAGCATCAAAAGCAACAAAGAGTTGAGAGGGCTTTCTATGTTGCTGTGTCTTTTGCAAGTAAAAGGCCAAAGCTCTTTTGCAGTCCAAAGGATGAAGATTCCTTTCTGCATTTGAGGCGTGAGGCCTTGGGAAGAATACAGGAAGGTAAACCACTTGGTTTAAATGAAAAGGTGACACCACCTTTGGCATAAAGTGTGGACAAGTCCTAAGGACTACCTTATGATGGAACCTTGTATAAGGAGGATCAGCCACCAACGCTTGCAATTCACTGATGCGATGTGCTGATGTGATTGCAATAAGGAAGATCACCTTCCAGGAAAGGAATTTCAAAGAGGTAGTGGCTAATGGTTCAAAAGACGGTTTCATAAGCTACCCAAGAACCAGATTTAAGTCCCATGCCACCAGTGGTGGCTTAATGGGAGGCTTAGTTAAAAGAAGGCCTGTCATAAATCTCGCTATGAGAGGATGAGAGGAAATAGGTTGTCCATTTAGAGGCTTGAAAGAAGCTGCAATAGCACTCAAATGAACTCTCACTGAATTGGTCTTAAGCCCTGCATTTGATAAATGAAGGAGATACTCCAGTAATGATTCCAGAGATATCACAAGAGGGTTAAGACCCTTCTAGGAGCACCATATGGTAAACCTTTTCCACTTAAATGCATAAGAGCGTATTGTGGAAGGTTTCCTGAAAGCATAAAGGATATCCTTTACCTGCTGGGAAAGGTTAAGACCGTGAAGTACTAGGCTTTCAGCAACCAGGCACTGAGATGCATAGATTGGGGATTTGATGCCACAGCATCCCGCCCTCTTGAGAAAGGAGATTTGGAGCAGATCCTAACTCCAGAGGCGGAGCTTGTGAGAGATGTAGGAGCAGAGGGTACCACATTTGCCGTGGCCAATGTGGTACTATGAGGATCATATGACCTCTGTCTCTCTGAAGCTTGAACAGGGTTTTGGGAATTAGGGGAATGGGTGGAAAGGCATACAGGACGTCCTGACCCCAATGGAGGAGGAAAGCATCCCTGGCCTGACAACCCTGAGCCGGAATTCTGGAACAGAACCGGGGAAGTTTGGCATTCAGTGGACTTGCAAAGAGGTCTATGTCCGGGGTTCCCCAAATTTGAAAAACCTTTGGCCACCTGGTCTGCATGGAGAGACCATTCGTGTGGAAGCAGAACTCGACTGAGTCTGTCTGCCCAAGAGTTTTGAATGCCTGGAAGATACACCGCAAGGAGATGAATCTGATGCTCTCTGGTGAGGGCCCATAGTCGGAAAGCTTCGTTGCAGAGCGACAGAGAGCCTGTTCCGCCCTGCTTGATTATGTAGAACATGGCTACTTGATTGTCTGTTTGAACTAGGACTGTCTTGTAGCTGAGCTGGGTGTTGAATACTCGAAGGGCAAGGAAAATTGCTCTGAGTTCTAGGAGATTGATGTGTAAATAGGCCTCCTGTGGCATCCAGGTACCCTGGGTAGAGAGGCCTTGCAGGTGGGCTCCCCAACCCTCCTGTGAAGCATCTGTTGTTAGGGTGGCTTGGGATAGGGGTTGCTGGAAAGGAGAACCCACCAAAACGTTTTGGGGTGATTGCCACCAATGGAGGGACAAAATAAGGTGATCTGAGTTTGCTATTTTGTCTGACAGGCAACCTGATGCCTGAGTCCACTGAGTGGATAAAGTCCACTGGGCTGCCCTCATATGGAGGCGAGCATAAGCATGCATGGTGGATGCCATGTGGCCTAGCAACTGTAACATTTCCCGAGTAGTGAGGTGAGGTTTTAGCACTGCTTGGGAAGCTAACTGCACAATGCGAAGGCAGCGGGGCTGTGGAAGGTAGGCCCTTGTCTGTCTGGTATCCAGCAGAGCTCCTATAAACTCTAGGGACTAAGTGGGAGCAAGGTTGGATTTTGGGAAGTTTATGACAAGTCCCAAATACTGAAAGATGCGTATTGTGCGAGAGAGGGCAACCCTGGCCTCTGGCTCTGAAGGGGCTCGAATGAGCCAGTCGTCTAAGTAAGGGAAGACGAATATTCCTAGGGTGCGGAGAAATGCTGCCACCACACCCGTACATTTTGTGAACACCCTTGGAGCAGAGGCCAGGCCAAAAAGGAAGAACCCTGTATTGGTAGTGCTTCCCTTGAAACAGAAAGTGAAGGAACTTTCGGTGAGTTGGATGGATGAGAACATGTGTACACGCATCCTTGAGGTCTAGAGAACACAGCCAATTCTGACTCTGAAGGTATGGCAGCAGAGTTCCTAGAGAAATCATTTTGAACTTCTCTTTGAACAGGAATTTGTTCAATTCTCTGAGGTCTAAAATGTGTCTGTGTCCTTCTGTTTTCTTTGGAATAAGGAAATAGGGGGAGTAAAATCTTTTACCCCGTTGGTGAATGGGCACCTCTTCTATTGCCCCTTGAGCAAGGAGCACAGTGACCTCTTGCCCTAACTGGTCGCTGAGAGAGGTCTGAGAATTGAACTGTCTTACCATTGTAGGAGGGGGCATGCTGAGGAAATAAAGCTTGTACCCCTCTCTTACAATAGACAGAGTCCAATTTTCTGCTGTTATCTGACCCCATCTGGGGGCAAAATGACATAACCTTCCTGGGATGGTGGAGGGTTCTGGGCCATTCAGGGCCAGGAAGGCAAAGTTCTCTAGATAGGAGTCAAAGCCCCTGTGGAGGCTGAGTATGCTGAGCTGGTTGAGGCTTAGCTGCTTTTGTCTTTCTTTGTCTAGGTTGTTGCTGCTGTCCCTTTTGGGCAGACTGAACAAAACGATGCCCCTGCTGGGTATAGGAGGGATAAAACTTCTTCTTACTGAAGAATGGTTTCTTTTAGGATTTTTTCCTCGCAGGTTCAGCTGTAGATTTAGACAATCTATCCAAAGTGATATTGTCAGCATCCATCTCATTAGCTTTTTCCTGCCAATTCTTGCCAAAGAGATTCTCTCCTGTGCAAGGAATATTCCCTAGTTTATCCTGTACCCAAATTTCCAAGTCAGATGCCTGGAGCCAGGCAATCCTACGTGCACCTATGGCAATGGCAGAGGTCCTGCTTATGCACTCAAAGCAGTCATGTTTGACAAGGGCAAGGTAATCTTGCCTCTTATCAGGAAGGAGAGGTCTCATAAGCTCTAAATCTCCTGTGACCTCCTTAAGGAACATTCCCATATATAAGATATAGGCACTGATCCTAGCAGAAAGCATGGAAGCCTGAAAGGTTCGATGTCCAAAAGGCATCAAGAGTCCTACACTCATGTCCTGGAGGATTAGATGCATGCCTTTTTGCACTCTTTATCCTTCTCATAGCCGATTCCACCACCATGGAATGGTGTGGTAATTGAGTCTTCTGAAACCCAGGACAAGGAGGAACTCGATACATGGTGTCGAGTCTTCGAGCGTGAGGAGAGGTGGTTAGAGGTGTTTCCCACATCCTTAACATGAGATCATGCAAGATCTCATGAATAGGTAAGGTAGCTGCCTCCTTGGGTGCTTTAGGATATTGAAGGATTTCTAATTCCTTTGCCTCAAGCTCTTTTTCAGGAGCCACTGTGATGGAAAGACCTCAGGCCACATCTCGGATAAAATCCTGAAAGGATATATCCTCTGGTGGAGACATCCTACACTGAGGAGAAGAGGAATCCTCAGGAAGAAGTACTCTGGTATCAGCAGAGCTTTCAGAGTCTTCAGACTCATCCGAGGATTCAAAGTATCTCCGATCCGGGTGATCATGCAAGGCACAGTACCGATTGAAGTCGGCACTGGAGTGGCCCGGTACAGACTTGTCGATGCCAGATAGACACACATGACTCAGTCCCGGTAGAATACCTGCCGATGTCGATGCAGTCGGTGCTGGTACCGGTTGAATTGTTCAATAGCCAAGAATCTGTGGTCTATCGACGCTGCCGATGCTTGGGTATCGGTACCGGATGAAGCGGCCGGTACCCCAGAGCATGGCACCAGTAGTTCTGCCGAGGTTGAAGCTTCGAGAACATCCTGGAGCCCCGTTAGTGCTTTGGAAGCCAAAGCCTCCCGCCGGGGCAATTTTGCTGGTGAAAATCCCTCAAGGGCAACGCCAGAGGCATCTCAATGTCTAGAAGGAGATCTACCCTTTGAGGACCTGCTAGATTTATGCTTAGTTACCTGAGATCCATGGGAGGAAGACAAAGCCCTGGAAGACGTCGATGCCACGGAAGCTGCATCGGAAGGAAAAAGGGTGCTAAGTTTAGCAGTTCGGTTTTGCCGGCCCCTTTTCAACATCATCCCACAGGCAACACGCTCAGAAATAGAGTGGTCAGGACCTAAACATTTGAGGCAAAACTCATGGGTGTCGGTGATGGAGATGGTACCGCCACACTTAGAACACTTTTTAAAACCCAAAGCGGGTTTTTCCATTTTGAAGGAAAAAGTTGGGCCTAGTGCCCAAAATGGCGCGTGGCACCTGAGGAGAAAATTACTGGAAAGACTCCAGAAGAAAAAGTTTTTTTGTTTTTTTTTTAAAGAATAGAAAGAAGAACTGGCGGTACCGGTGTAGTGTCGAGGGAAGGCAGACGCGACCACAAAAAAGAAGAATAGAAGGGATTTTTTTCTGTGGTGACAGGATGTGTGACCTGTCAGCTCCGCGGAAAATGAAGAACTGGAGAGGGGCAGTTGGGAAAGGTGGGAAGGCAGCACGCAGGCACTGTGGGATGCTCCCAAAAGCTTTCCTATTGGACGCTGGGGAGCATTCCCATGCAGGCTCCGTAGGCTTTCCTAACCAGGGCTCCACACATCAAACAGTAAGTAAGGATTTGAGGGTTTCTTTGTTTGGTTTTTTTTTTTTTTTATTACATTGCTAGCTCTCTGACTGGGAGCTCTTAAAAGGGTTTTGTGTATACTTTTTAAAAGCAAGGTTACTTACATTTTTGCTGTTTTAGGGGAACTTTACTGGAGCACAGTAGGTTGCTGAACTCTGTAACCTCCTCAGATTCAGAAACTGCTAACACCTAATCAGGAGTTAGTGGGCCTGTTTCCTGAGTGCAGTTGAAGCCTGCATAAAAGGCTCCTGTGCCCTGCCCTTTTGAGGCTTTCCTAACCAGGGCGCCACACATCAAACAATACCTAAGCTCCACAAACAGAACAATGGCTGGGAAAAATCGTATTGCTAAAGCTGTTGCCCCCATTACAGCTTCTGCCTCGGTCCAGACAGAGGTCCTAATGCCAGTTGAAGAACCGGTTCCATGTGCAGGGTGCCTGCATGCTGAAGCTCTGAGGAAACAAGTGGAGGAACTCAGAGAGGAGGTGGCGAGGCTGAGGAGCATTCAAGACAGTGAGAAGTACTTGATGAGATGCTTCTTGCAGCAACCAGGCTCTCCAGCACAGGAGAAGATGGGTGCCAACAGAATGTCGATGGTTGGACAACAGTCACCAGAGCCTGCAAAATCACCAATCCAACTTCTCCAGCCCTTGAATTGAAGAACCATTATGCAGCCCTGGAAGTGGAGGAGGTGAAAGCATCCCTGGAAAGGGAAGAACCAGAGTTCAAGTACCCCATAGTTGCGGAATCAGTGACCAGAAGGAAACGAAGGGTAGTGGTTGTTGGAGACTCTCTTCTGAGGGGTACTGAGGCGTCCATCTGCCGACCAGACTTGATGTCCAGAGAGGTGTGCTGTCTGCCTGGTGCCAAGATCCAAGATGTTACGGAGAGTTTGCCGAGACTCATCAAGCCCACTGACTATTACCCAATGTTGCTAATCCATGTTGGAACAAATGATACTGCCAGGTATACCTCGGAACGTATCAAAAGTGACTTCATGGCTCTGGGACAGAGGGTGAAGCAGGTAGGTGCACAGGTGGTGTTCTCTTCAATCCTCCCTGTTGAGGGTAAAGGCCAAGGCAGAGAGGCTCGCATCCTGGAGATGAATGCATGGCTGCGTGGATGGTGTCTTCGAGAGCATTTTGGTTTCCTAGACCATGGGATGCTGTTCCAAGGGTTGCAGAGCAGAGATGGCATCCATCTGTCCAAGAAAGGTCAACGCATCTTTGGTAGTAGACTGGCTAATCTACTGAAGAGGGCTTTAAACTAGATTCGTTGGGGATGGGTGAAGAAAGCCCCCAGGTAAGTGAAAGCCCCCAGGTAGGTGATACATTAAATACCTTTATGGAAATGGGTAACAGGGGTAACACATGGAAAGCAGTGTGTATTAATGCCCGTAGCATGGGAAATAAGATCCCTGAAGTTGAAGCTTTGGTGGGAGTGGCTGACTTGGATTTAGTGGCAGTTACAGAAACATGGTTCACAGAAAACCATGACTGGGATGTAACTATACCTGGCTATACTTTATTCAGAAAGGACAGGGTAGGAAGAAGGGGAGGAGGAGTGGCACTATATGTAAAAACTACTATTAAAGCTTTGGAATTACAGAGCTTAAAAGGGAGAGAGGAGGCATTGTGGGTTAAACTAGAAAGAGGGAAAGAGAAATCTATTTGCATTGGTGTGATATACAGACCTCCCTCACAAGAGGAAGAGGTGGACAGAGAGTTAATTGAAGACATACGCAGCATTGCTAGGAAAGGGGAAGTGCTACTGCTAGGAGATTTCAATATGCCAGATGTTGATTGGCATATTCCTGCTGCAGTATCATCTAGAAGTAAGGAGATCCTGGATTCTCTACAGGGAGAACTAGTCAGGCAATTGGTAACAGACCCCACACGTGAAGGGGCGATACTGGACTTGGTGCTTACCAATGGTGAGAGTGTTTCTGATGTTGTAGTGGGAGATCATTTTGCATCCAGTGATCACCAGATGGTGTGGTTCAGTATTAGGACTAGGGCTGTTAGAATCCATTCCAAGGTGAAGATCTTAGACTTTAGGAAGACTAACTTTGCGAAGATGGGCCAATACCTCAGGGAGTCGTTAGTGGGATGGGAACAGCTGGGGGATGTAGAAAAACAGTGGGCAAAACTGAAAGGGGGTATTTTAAAGGCAACCAACCTTTTTGTTAAAATGGTAAATAAAGGCAAAAGGAACAGGAGACCGCTATGGTTTTCGAAGGAAGTAGCTGAAAAAGTGAAGAAAAAGAGGGAGTCCTTCATGAAATACAAGAGATCACAGAGAGAGGAAGACAGGCATCTGTATTTGGAAAACCTTAGAGAAGCTAGCAAAGTAGTCAAGAAGGCAAAGATTCAAAAGGAGGAGGAAATAGCCAATGCAATAAAATGGGGGGATAAGACATTTTTCAGATATATTAGTGAGAAGAGGAAGGGCAAAAGTGGTATTGTCAGACTCAAGGGTGCAGGGGGGGGAATATGTAGAAGCTGATAAGGATAAAGCGGAATTGCTTAACAAATATTTTTGTTCTGTGTTCACAGATGAAGAACCAGGAGCAGGACCTCAGAAAACACCCACAAATAAGAACAGAAGCGAGGGACATCTTGAACAATTTTCAGAAGACTGTGTTCGTGAGAAACTAGCTCAACTTAAAGTAGACAAAGCGATGGGACTGGATGGGATACACCCTAGAATACTGAGGGAACTTGGGGACGTTCTAGCAACTCCACTGACTGACCTTTTCAATGCCTCGTTGGAGTCGGGAGTGGTGCCAAAGGACTGGAGAGAGGCTCATGTGGTGCCTTTACACAAAAGCGGAAGTAAGGATGTGGTTGAAAACTACAGGCCGGTTAGTTTAACTTCAGTGGTGAGTAAATTATTGGAAACGCTGCTGAAAGAGAAAATAGTGAGGTTTCTGGAGTCCGGCGGATTACAGGATCCGAGGCAGCATGGATTCACCAGAGGCAGGTCTTGTCAGACAAATCTGATCGATTTCTTTGACTGGGTGACCAGGGAGTTGGACCGAGGGAGAGCTCTAGATGTGGTGTATTTAGATTTCAGTAAAGCCTTTGACACTGTTCCTCACAGGCGACTTATAAACAAACTGAGCACCCTAGGGATGGACCCTAAAGTTACTGCTTGGGTTAGAAATTGGTTGGGTGGGAGGCGACAAAGAGTACAAGTAAATGGAGCTCACTCTGAGGAGAAGGATGTTACCAGTGGTGTGCCCAAGGGATCTGTCCTTGGTCCGATTCTTTTTAACATCTTTGTTAGTGATATAGCGGAAGGGCTGTCGGGTAAGGTTTGCCTCTTTGCGGATGATACCAAAATCTGTAATAGAGTAGACACCCAGGAAGGTGTAGATAACATGAGGAGGGATCTAGCTAAGCTTGAAGAATGGTCTAGAATTTGGCAGCTGGGATTTAATGTTAAAAAATGTAAGGTCATGCATTTGGGCTGCAGCAATCCAAGGGAGCAATACAGTATAGGAGGTGAAGTACTTTTGTCCACTAAAGAAGAGCGGGACCTAGGCGTGGTTGTGTCTGATGATCTTAAAGTAGCTAAACAGGTAGAAAAGGCGACGGCAAAAGCTAGAAGGATGCTTGGGTGCATACGGCGAGGAATGGCTAGCAGAAAAAAGGAGGTGATAATACCTCTGTATAAGTCTTTGGTGCGACCTCATTTGGAGTATGGTGTGCAATTCTGGAGACCGCACCTTCAAAAGGATGTGAACAGGATGGAGTCGGTGCAGAGGGTTGCTACTAAAATGATTAATGGGCTTCATTATAAAGCATATGAGGACAGACTTAAGGATCTTAATATGTACACCTTAGAGGAAAGGCGGGATAGAGGTGATATGATTGAGATGTTTAAATACCTCCGTGGCATAAATGTTCAGGGAGAGAGCCTCTTTCAATTGAAAGCAAGTTCTGCTACGAGGGGACATGGGATGAGGGTGAAGGGAGATAGATTCAGGAGTGATATGCGGAAATATTTCTTTACGGAAAGAGTAGTGGATCCATGGAATAGTCTCCCAGTGGAGGTGGTAGAGATGAGGACAGTAACTGAATTCAAAAAAGCATGGGACCAACACAGAGGATCTCTAAAGGTAGAAAGTGGACTGTTGTAGTTGTTGTTATGGAAGGACAGACTAGATGGGCCTTGTAGTCTTTTTCTGTCATCATGTTTCTATGATACCCATATGTGAAGACTACATTCCTGATTGTTCCTGGAGATAGGTATGATCTCCAGAATTGCACACAATACTCCAAATGAGGTCACATCAAAGACTTATACAGAGGTACTATCACCTCCTTTTTTTCTGCTGGCCATTCCTCTGCCTCTTCACCCAAGCATCTTTCTTGCTTTCGCAATAGTCTTTTCTACCCGTTCATCCACTTTAAGATAATCAGGAACAAAATCATATCCAGGTCCCGCTCTTCTTTCATGGACAGAAGTACTTCATCCCTTATACTGTAACGCTCCCTTGGATTTTTGCAGCCTGTGATGGGGTCTATAAAGTGTTGCCCGTCCCTCTCCAGAACGATTATCAACAGGCCTCTTTAAGAGAGCCTGTAGCCCAGAGTTCAGGACTGGGAGGGTGTAGTTCACAAGAAGAGGTTAAAAACCCAGCAGGCTGCAAGAGGGAGAGAGGCACCCATGGAACCAGGAGTTCTTTTAAGGCAAGCTATACAAAAGATAGGAATTTTAACTGGGCAAGGAAGAAATGTTAACTGGGCTGGAGGAAGGACCGGGAGATCAGCTTTGAGAAAGTTTAACAATCTGGGTCTGAATAAAAACATATTTTTTCTCTGAATTGCTGTTTGGCATTTTAACAGAAAACCCCTTCCCAATGCACACCACACTACAGCGCAAATGCATAAAACTGCATTTTTTAGCATTAAATCTCAGCTGCCGAATTCTTGACCATCTTCAAGCTTAGCTAGGTCCCTCCTCATGTTATCTTCTCCTTCCTAGCAATGCAGTAGACACCCAGGAAGGAGTAGATAATATAAGGAGAGATCTAGCTAAGCTTGAAGAATGGTTGAGAATTGGAAACTACTAAATATGATGTTTCTATTTTTTGAACTTGTGTGAGGTATTACCATGTTCTTCCAATGTATCAAATTTGACGACTTTATGGCCCCTTCTTTTGGGAACTATTTTGCCCCTAATGGAAATGCATGGCATTCTATTGCAGTACTTCTCAACCTTATTTTGTGACACACTTGAGTTTGTTCAATCCTCATGGCACACCAAACCAAAATTTATGTGATCCTCAACCCCACTCCCTCTTACCAGTAAAAAGAACAGCAGTATTTTTTACCCAATGCCTGACTATATGAGACCAGGGCTACTGTCAGTATTACAGGAGCCCATGCTTCAGCAGATTGAAGCCAGGAAAGGAAGCATACATAGAAAGTGATGCTCTTTTCCTTCCACTGGGAAATAAGGAGGGAAGGAAAGTTTACCAGGTTTTCTGGTGGATGAATCTGGAGACTTGTTCCCTGCTGTGCCAGTAGTGAGTAAGCAGTTATTTTTTGTTGGAGGTGGGAAGAAGACCATCCCCATGGAAAACTGTAGAATTTACTCTCAAACTGTACTTAAAGAATCTGGTTTTATTTTTTTGCTTGTTACCTCAAAATAATTTTTGAGCCCACTACAAAAGACAGAGCTGGTGGGTACCTCTTTCCTAGAAGAGAAGCAAGTATGCACCAGAAAAAAAAAATCAAAATTGCTCATCTATTTCCAGCATATATATTCTGTTTGGGAGCGTCGTTCAGGCTAGAGATTTTCAACTGGGTTCTAGTATATCTATTTTATTTCAGAAGCTGCAGAGTTATTGGATCATTGTTATACATTCTAATCACTATAATGAAAATAATTTTCTTCTACATATATTATCTGGATCTTTATATTATTAATCATGTCGATCCCAGTATTTTTTGTTTTCCTTAGTTTCTCCAAACTTCTCCAGGCTCTCCTTTTCCATTTTACCTTTCTTCTATGGTCTGTCATCGCTTCCTCCCTTACCTCTCTTTCTGACATCACATTTTTCTTTTTTTCTCATTTTCCTCCTTTTCTTTCCTCTGTACCTCTAAATCCCTCCCTTATGGTATCACCTTTTCAGACTCTCTGCATCACAATTGCATCTCACCTCTCCTCCACCATATTTTATCCTCCAGCCAGCTCTTGATCCTATTCACTCTTTATCTTCCCCTAACGAGGTTGCTTTTCCATCAGTCTCCTACTTTCCGCCTCCTTTCTTCCCCAATAGTCATTCCTAGCTGTTGCATTTTGACTCTAGGACAGAAGAATGAAGGGCTAGAGCAGCTAGTGTAGCTGCTAGTCTTTGCACTCCACCATCTGCCCCAGTCACACTCATTCTCTCCTATCCTTGAATAATAGGAAGGAGGGGTGGGATTAGGGAGCAGACTACCTCTTCTTTGCTCCTAACCCATCCTCTTCCCTCCTGTTCCTACATGCTGCCAGGAAGAGAAGGGCTGTAGCAGGAAGCAGAGGGTTGTTCTCCACAGATCTTCCACTATAGACAGGGAGAGAGCTTCATGAGATCATACAAAGCCCTGTCCCTGGCTGTCACCACAAGGAACACCAAGTCCTTGGGACGCTGGTTGAGAAGCACTGCTCTATTACATAAAATTCTTTCCCTTCCATATATGAGAAAACATTAAAACATAAAGTTGTCTAATGCAAATGGTGGGGAAAAATTCATAAATCAAGTAGAATTATAAAAATGAGAAGATTATGTTTAATTTTATTTATTACATTTTGCATTATAGTGCTTGCATATTTTATATACAGACCCATCTGTATTTAGAGCCTTTGAACTTCACCATAGTCAAGTGGGGAAAGATCTCTAGGACTGGTGCAAGAACCCCTATGCCAGGGGTGAAAAACCTCTGGTACTTGACATTTGCTATCCAGTTGCATTTTCAGGATATATGTAGAGCTTAGTAGTTGGTATAAATGAGCAGAAAGGATAGGTTATATTATATTTATCTGCTGTCATTTTCTGTGTCTCTATGATTATACTTAATAAATATGCATGAGAGATTTGGATGCAATGAGGTAGCATGCATGCAAAATCTCTCTCATGCATATTCGTTAGAGGCATCCTAAAAGCTCAACTGGTTTTGCAGCCCTCAAAGTGTTGAGGGTGACCTAGAACAGGTATAAGCATTAACCATGAATAGAATTGCCAAGTCAGTTAAGAGAAAATAGTCTATATTCCCTCCCTGTACCCACTCGTACCCAACATTCCTTCATCCACTCTTCCTCCATATGCATCAAGGGGCAGTAGCTGTGCAGGACAATCCTGAGCCTTTATTTTCTCTAGAGCAGCAACATATGGTCACTCTTCTTTCTCCTGTACTGACTGCTATTTGGAACAAAAGCTTGCACCATAGAGGTGGCTCTGAAAAAGCCACCATCTCCATAATCCTCCGATCTCAAAACTAAATACATGGCCCATCTCGCAAAATACAAAGACGACGTGAACAATGCAAAAAAATTACATCACACCAACATCCTAAACAAGGCAATCAATCGCCCACGAGAGTTATTTGAACTAGTCAAATCACTAACCAAAACCGACCAAAATGCCAACCTCAACAAATCCATCAAGGTCCAAACACTGGCAAAACACTACGCGACCAAACTGACGGCCCCTGGTCCTCCACCCCCCCCACCAACACCACAAATCAGAAGTGAGAACAACACAACGCAAAACCAGTTATGGGAGCACTTCCACAAAATAGGAACCCAGCAAATCACAGCCATTGTCACAAGCCTGAAAAGCACCACCTCCCCACTAGATCCCTGGCCTGCATCCTGGATCAAGGCAGTGAAACAAGACATAGCACCTCACATAGCACACATAGTTAACCTATCCCTACAACAAGGAATCATGCCCTCAGAACTAAAGAAATCAGTCATTAGACCAATCCTAAAAAACACTACACTCAACGGAGAAGACCCAGCCTCCTACCGTCCCATATCAAGTATCTCATTCCTGGCAAAGATCATAGAAAAAACGGTCCTTCTACAACTCCAAGACCATCTGACTGACAGTGCTCCTCTTGATGACCAGCAATATGGCTTCAGGCAACATCATGGAGTTGAAACCCTGTTACTAGTTCTACTTAACAACCTCCTAAAGGGCCTTGAAAACAAAAAGAAAATGTACATTCTTGTATTCATTGACATCTCAGCTGCCTTTGATACAGTTAATCATGGGACCCTCATAAATAGGATAAAATCAATAGGAATAACAGGAACCCCACTAAAATGGTTCTCATCCTACATCTCAAATCGAACACAACAGGTTCAATTCAACGGAGAAAAAGCAGAATCTTTCTCACAAACACAGGGAATCCCCCAAGGCTCTGCTCTCTCAGCACTTCTGTTTAACATATATATGCAGCCACTATGCAAAATTTTCTCACGGCACGAAATTAATTACCACATCTATGCCGATGATATCATGCTATACACACAACTAGACACTAAAAACCCAGACTACAACCCACTGGAGACATGTATCGGAGAGATGCAAGACTGGTTACAACAAAGTAGCATGTCAATTAATCACAAAAAAACCGAAGTAATGTATATCTCCAAAGAACCGAATTTTGACCCTCCCACATCAATAACACTATGTAACAACACTTACCAAACAAAAAAAGAAATAAAGTATCTAGGAGTCACATTTGACTGTGACCTAAACATGGAAAAACACCTCCGAAAGACCAACAGAGCAGTTTTCCACAAGCTTAGAGTGCTCCAACCCATTCGGAATATTATTGATCCCCAAGACTTCAGAACAGTGGCCCAAGCACTCATCATGCCACATTGTGACTACTGCAACGCCATCCTACAAGGTTTACCTAAAAAAACCCTAAACATATTACAAATGGCGCAAAATGTAGCTGCCAGGGTCATAATGAAGAAAAATCTAAGTGACCACATCACACCAGTGCTAATTCAATTACACTGGCTACCCATAACAGCTCGCACAAAATACAAAATACTAACAACCACCTTCAAACTCATCCACAACTTAGCACCTTCCTTCCTCAACAACCTAGTAAGATTGCAACCTCCTACCCGAAACAGAAGAACCCACAATTCCAACATCCTTCACACTCCAACAGATATAAGATCTGCCAAAACTAACACCAGCCACAGGGCTTTCTCATATGTGGCGCCAACACTGTGGAACCAACTCCCACCAGAACTACGAGCTAGCAATGACCTTCTAGACTTCAGAAAGAAACTCAAAACGCACATTTTCCAATCACATTTCAACCTGAACTAAACCCACAGATGGAGCAGCCCCTGACCACTGTGTCCAAGAAGATTATCCTGTATATATGTATTTATGTATATCTGTAAATGAACTCCCCCATAGCTAAGAAGTGTTAACTCTGTATGATGTGCTTTTCTGACAATCTGTATGTAAACAAAATTTGTACCTGCCTTGATTCGACAGTCCAAGAAGATTATCCTGTATATATGTATTTATGTATATATGTAAATGAACTCCCCCATAGCTAAGAAGTGTTAACTCTGTATGATGTGCTTTTCTGACAATCTGTATGTAAACAAAATTTGTACCTGCCTTGATTCGGCAGTTTCACAATAGTAATCCTACCCGCTTCTGATCGCTGGAAGGAGCGGGCTACAAATGCTTGCTAAATAAATAAATAAATAAATAAGACTAAATGCATAATGGCTCAATTTCCACACAATACCATAATGCTCCTGGGGAGGCAAGCAGCCAGCAGTTGGCAGCAATTATACTGCTGGTTTAGAGATTCAATCAGTGCCCCATTAAAAAAAAGTCAGTCTGGCAATCTTGATGAGTAGGGGCAAAGAAAAAAAACATGGTAATATTTACAGGATTTTGTTATGGACAAGACATGCCATATTGTAGTTATGATTTTCTAACTTGCAGTGATCCAACATACGTTAATCTGTACCTGAGAATGGATCAAACAACTGATTCACCTCCAGGTCTGAGAAAGTGCTGAGGCAAGAAGGACACTTGAAGGAGGCTCTTGTAGTTGAATCTCTCTCATCTGCTTCTATCTTACGGCGGATATGATCCAGTTTGTACTTTACTACATTCACCAACACTTTGTAGTCGATGTAATAATAGTTATGTCTAGTGCTCTTTCCATTGGGCCCAGTTTCAACTCGCATCCGACTCTTGATGAACTTATCAGATTTCAGAGTGGAGAGGACAGTTCGGAGCTGCTTCTTATCAAATTTTAGGAGCATTGCCATGTCATCCTCTTTTACACATGGGTATCGAATCAGAATATCAATTGTAAGTGAATACTCCAACTCATAGAATCCTCGCACTATGTATTTTGCTAGCCGTTTTAAAGCTGCAGGGACTTCAGTGATAACTCCAGTGTCTCCCATGATAGGTAAAACCTATGTCAAAGAAAAAGACCATATTTATATATAGATATATATTGCATGTATGTGTATATAAACTAGTGGTTCTCAATCCAGTCCTCTGTGACCCTCAGGCCAATAGATTTTCAGGATATTCACTATGAATATGCATGAGATAGATCTGCATACAATGGAAGCAGTGCATACAGATTTATCTCATGCATATTCATTGTTGATATCCTGAAAACCTGACTGGCCTGGGGGTCCCAGAGGGCTAGGTTCAAAACTACTGATAAGCACAAAACAGTTCTAATCTAATTGTATGTGTAACAAATTCAAAAAAGTGCTTTAAAAAATTCTGACATATTTGACCAATGACATCAGTCACTAGAACCTGGAACTCACTAACCAATGTTGCCACGAACAGAAATAGGACTTTCTAGGTCACTAATGGACTTGTGTGCATCAGTGATGTTGAGGGCTAAGCTATTGGTAGCTTTACCAGCAGAGTCTCCTAAGATGGACAGGTCTCAGCTGAAGTGCCAAATCACCCATCTGGGCAGCAGCAGAATGGGATGGTATTTGCGGCAGAAGATCCCATTTCTGTGACAACTGCAACACTAGAATTACCTGTGTGGAATAAAGACCTGGCAGTCTACTTCCGTATCTTGACACGAAAACCCAATGAATATTATTTATTTTTATTATTTTTATTTACATTCTCTTATATACCACGCTATTCTGCATCAGTGCGGTTTACATTGAACAAACTGAAATTACATTGAACAGGGTATTATAACTTGGAGATAACTATTTTACAGGGAACATGGGCTATGGAGGGTTAAGTCACAACAAAGCAAATTGCACTATACTGCTGGAAGATGAGATCCCCAGGATGGAAGGCACTCAACTGGCTACTGGGGAGGAACTGAAGACTTTTCAGAGTAAAGCCAGCATTTATGTTGTGGTTGGTCAAAGCCCTCGGGACATCTGACTGCTGATGTAGCAGCGCATGAAATGAGAATCAGAAGCTGCAAAGATGACTTGCATATTGGGATATGGAACATACGAAGCATGAACCAAAGGAAGTTCGAGGTGGTCAAGAATGAAATGGAATGTGTACAACTTGATCTGTTGGGTATCAGCAAACTGAAATGGACTGGCATCGAGCACTTTGCATCTGAAGATCACATGGTCTACTATGCTGGAAATGAAAGAAAGAAAAAATGGTGTTGCATTTATAATTAAGAAGAAACTTGAAAGAACTGTAATGAAATCATCAACACAACTATAATTCAAGTATATGCCCCAACAACAGCTGCAGAAGAGGATGAAGTTGATGAGTTCTATGAACAAGTACAAGCTGAAATTGACAGAACATGCAAACAGGATATCCTGATAGTCATGGGTGACTGGAATGCAAAAGTTAGCAATAAAGAAGAAGGCAAAGTGGTTGGAAAATATGGGACTTGGCATCAGAAATAAAGCGGGAGAAAGACCGATAGGTCTTTGGTCTTGTAGAACTCGATTCATCTCAAACACCTTCTTCCAGCAACACAGGTGGAGACTGTACACAGACTTCACCCAATGGATTGTACACAAAATCATATTGACTACATCTTGTAAAAGCTCTATAACATCAACAAAGATAAAACATGGAGCTGACTGTGATACTAGCAAAAGATTGAAGTTAGGGCATATCAGCAGAGAGGTTCCAATAAGGACAAAAGTAGCCCAAATGCCCTTGAGTACAGAGCAGAGTTTAAAGATTCCAAATTACCCCTGCCTATCGATAGCCAGATTAATATGAATAAAATACAGCCTCTAAAATGCTTGTATGCAAATGCTAGAAGTCTAAAAAATAAGATGGGAGAGTTAGAATATATAGCACTAAATGAGAGGTTAGATACGATTAGTATCTCAGAGACATGGTGGAAGGAGGATAACCAGTAGGACACTGTGATACCTGGGCAGAAAACTATCTCATAATGACAGAGCAGATCAAATTGGTGGAGGGGTTATTTTATTTATTTATTTAAACGGATTTCTATCCCGCCTTTTCATTGAATCAAGGCGGTTTTCACAGCAAACAATCACAATAGTGTTTTTTAGGGGAGGGTCATGCAGTGTTCCAGAGTGTGTGTGAGTGTGTCGGGGTATATTCGATTAATGATGCGCTATTTACATTGTGCGCTATTATACATGCAGTGTCAAGATATCTGATTGGTGTCTCTATCATGTGACACCCCCATAGTGTTCAATGAAAAGGGTTGTCTTTAGTTGCTTCCGGAAGTCTTTGATGTCTGTAGTTAGTCGAAGTTCATCTGTTAGCATGTTCCAAATTGTCGGTGCAGCCAGGGAAAGGGCTCGTTCTGAGGTGTCTTTCCGGACCTTGGTGATCTCCTTTGGAAGTGCCCCTTCTCCTCGGTCGTGTACTGTTTTCAGGTTGTATGAGGGTCTGTAAGCTAAGGGCTGATGATTGTTGTTTAATTTTGAATATGTTTATGATTGTTTTATATTTGATGCGTGAGGTGATTGGAAGCCAGTGTAGGTCTTTCAGGATGGGTGTGATGTGGTCCTATCTTGAAGTTCCGGCTATTATGCATGCTGCCATGTTCTGTGCCAGTTGCAGTGGTCTGAAGGTTTGTTTTGGGAGGCCAAGATAAATCGGGTTGCAGAAGTCTAGGAGTGGGGTTATAAGTGCCTGGCAGACTGTGCGGAAGTGATCTGGGGTGAGGAGGGGTTTGAGACGCCGGATTAGGCTCATCCTGTGGTATGCATTCCTGGTGGTATTACTTATGTGAGCTTTCAGATTCAGTTTGTTGTCCAGAGTTACTCCAAGGTATTTAACTTCTGTTTTTATGGGTATGCTTGTGTTCTTTATCTTGATGTTGGGTGGGGGGATGAAGTTGGTATTACGGGTGATGATTAGTGCCTCGGTCTTGTTGTAGTTTATGTTTAGATTGTTTTTCTGGAGCCAGTCGTTCATTTGTATGAGACAGTTTGTTATTTTGGAGTAGTCCAGGTTGTCGATCGAGATGGGTGTGTAAATCATTATGTCATCGGCATAGATTGTATACTGTATGTTGTTTTCTCTCATGATGTTGCATATGGGCTGAATGTAGATGTTAAATAATAGTGCTGATAAGGCGGAGCCTTGTGGTACTCCCTGCATGACTTTTATGGGATGAGATTTGTTGGGGCCAATCTTGACCTGTATCTGTCTGTCCGTTAGATATGATTGGAACCATTTCAGTGTGGATCCATGCAGGCCAATGTTCCGTAGTCTGTCCATCAGAGTTCTGGGGTCGACTGTCTCGAATGCCGATGAAATGTCTATGAAGATCATGAGTATTCCGTTCTTACAGTTGTCAATGAGACGGAGTATGTTGTTGAAGAGGTATATTAGCAGGGTTTTGACTCCGTGGTTGGGGCGGAACCCGTGTTGGTTGATGTCTAGCGGTGCGTAGTTGTCAATATGCTCCTGTAGCTGATGTTGCACGGTCTTCTCTATTATTTTTGCCAGTAGGGGTATGCTTGAGATTGGCCTGTATGCTGCTGGATTGCTCTTCTCGAGTGTGGATTTCTTTGGGATGGGTCTTATCACAGCGAGCTTTAATTGATTCGGCATGAATCCTTGGGTCAGTGATCTTTGCACCATATTGTGTATGGTGTGGATGAAGTTTGACTTGGTGGCTTTGATCCATTTCACTGGGCAGGGGTCTGTTGAAGCTGTGCTTGTATTGAGTGAGGTGATGATGTGCGAGAGCTGCTCTGTGGATGGGATGTTGAATGTGTCCCATGTTTTCGGCGGTGTTCTTATCTTTGTGGGTGTGTCGGGTCTTGGCGGAAGTGATGAGTGAAATTTTTCTTGGATGTGGTCTGCAAACTCTTGTGGGTCTATTTGGATTTCATTTTCGGTTCTCTGTTCCTTGGTGAGGGTTTTCACTATTTCGAAGAGCTCTCTCGGCTTGTTGTTGGATTTAACTATGATGTTTGTGTGGTATTCGCTCTTGGTTTGGTTGATGAGCTCGTTGTATTGTTTTTGTTTTGTTAGGTATAGTTCCTGTGTATTAATTGACTTGATGTGTCTCCATCGTCGTTCTAATTTTCTGAGTTGCCTCTTTTCAGACCGTATTCTGTTTGAGTACCATGGCTTGTGCTGTAATTTGTTGCAGCGAGTTTTCTCTTGTCGATGTTCAGTGGCTTTGGCAGCGGTATTGATGACGTTGTTCCAGGTTGTGATTTGTGTTTTGAGATCCTTTTCTTCTTGGTGCAGGTGTGGTATAGTGTCCAGAAGGAATTGGTCCCTGTCGAAACTCTTGAATCTCCTCAGTGTGGGTGGGTTGTCCTGGTTCACATCTTGTTTTTGTCTTTGTGTCGTTATATTTAATTTGATCATGTGGTGATCTGACCACGGTACTGGTGTGATGGTGGGGGTCGTGATGAGTCCTCCATTGGTTAGGTGGTTGGGTGCGAAGATGAGGTCGGGTGAAGATCCTAATCTGTGGGTTGGGGAGTTAATTTTTTGAGTGTATTGTAGGGAGCTCATTGCTTGTAGGAAGGCTTCTGCGTCTTTGGTATTGGAAGATTTGAGGTTGAAGTCTCCTAGTAGTAGCGCGTGTTTGTGTTTCAAGTTGATTGCACAGACTGCTTCAATTGTGGAGGCTAGTTCGTCGGATGGAGCATTGGGTGCTCTGTAGTTGAGGCATAGGGCCATCTGTTTGTTCTCAATTGTGATGGTGTTGCAATGTTGGGTAGCTGTGGCACTGCGTGATTTAAAGTTTAGGGTATTCTTTGCGATGATTAGAACCCCCCCTCCTCACCGGTGTGTACGGGGGCAGTTGAATGCTGAGTATGTGTTGGGTATTAATTGGTTGAGTAGTACATTGTCAGTGGGTGTGAGCCAGGTCTCTGTTATACACAGGATGTCAGGTTGTTGTTCTTCTATGTGGTCTGCAATAGTGTTGTTCTTGTTTCGTATGGATCTGACATTTATGAGCTCTATTGATATTGTTATTGGGGTGTTTGTGGTTCTGTGTGCTTCCTTTGAGTGACCCTGAGTGTTGTATTTGCTCCTATTTTGGGCTTTGCGTCTGGGTGTTTTGTGGGTGTTTGTGTGGATGTACTGTGGGTCTGTGTGTCCCCATTCTGTTGGTAGTTGCCATCGTGTGTTTGTGGGTGTGGGTGTATGGGTATTGGGTGTGAATGGAGGTAGGAGTTGTGTGATGAGGCGGCTGATGGGGAGGATTAGGATTGGATTCATGTTCTCTGCTGTGTTGACTTTGTAGTCTGTTTGCCTGTTGCACTTACGTTCGAGTCTTTTGTTGTTTCGTTGTTATGGCTATTTTTTGTGTAGCTCCGGTGTGTTGTTTAGCTGGTTCCTTCTTGTGTTGTTTTCCTTCCTTTTGCGCTCGTCTCTGTGCCCCGCCTAAGGGCCACGCCAAAGGGCCCTCTGGCAAGGCCCTCAGGAGCGGGTCCATCAGGTGCGGGTGCGCCGACGGTGCGCTCCTTTTGTGCTGCTCTCCCACTGCCCCGATTGGGCAGGAGTCTCCCAGCGGGACGGTTTCCTGCTCAGTCGCCTCTCCCCGATCGGGGGAGCTTCTCAGCTGCTGGTGCAGTTGCGCTCTATGTTAAAGAGGGCAACGAGTCACAAAGGATTAAAAGTTCTGCAGGAAACAAAATTCACTGTAGAATTTCTATGGATTGAAATTCTATATAAAAAGGAGAATGGGAAGGTGAGGGCAGTGGGGGTGTACTATCAACCACCTGGCCAGAATGAACAAATGGATGATGACATGCTCAAAGAAATCAGGAAAACTAACAAAAGTTACAACACAGTAATAATAATGAGTGATTTCAATTTCCCCGGTATAGACTGGGTCAGTATAATAGCAGGACATGCTAGGGAGATAAAGTTTCTAGATGAAATAAATGACTGCTTCTTGGAGCAGCTTGTTCATGAACCGACCAGAGGGGAAGCCATTTTGGACCTAGTCCTTAGTGGAACACCAGATCTGTTGAAAAAGATAAGAGTGTTGGGGCCACTTGGCAATAGTGAGCACAGCATGATCGTGTTTGATTTAATAAATGTAGGAAGGATGGTAAGGAAATCCACAGTACTACCTTTTAACTTTTGAAAGGGAGACTATGATAAAATGAGGAAAATAGTTTAAGAAAAAATGAAAAAGGAGCAGTTGCAAGGTTAAAGATTTATATCAAGCTTGGGTGGTGTTTAAAAATACTATCTTGGAAGCCCAGACCAGCTGTATTCCACGCTTTAAAGAAAAGTGGAAGGAAGTCCTAAAAACTGCCAGTATGGTTTAAAGGTGAGGTCAGAGGCTGTTACCAAAAAAGCATCCTTTAAGAAATGGAAAAAAGGAGCCAAAATAATGAAAACTTGAAACAAAAGCACTGACAAGTTAGATGCAAGGCATTGATATACCGACTCCCCTGTTTCTTCCAAGTTTTCAAAACCCTGTTAAATGTAAAATGTACTACAGTTATCCTGTATGTATATGTTTTTGTTCCATGTGAACCGCGCTGATGACAATAGTGCGGTATATAAGAGATGTTAAATAAATAATAAAATAAATTGATAACGCAGGCAAAGAGAGAATTTTAGAAGCAGCTTGCTGTGGAAGCAAGAACACATAATAAAGACGTTTTCAAGTACATTTGTAGCAAAAATCCTTTGAGAGAGTCATTTGGGCAATTAGATGATAGAGGGGTAAAAGGGGCACTAAGAGGGGACAAGGCCATAGTGGAGAGACTGAATAAATTCTGTGCTTTGGTCTTTACTGAGGAAGATGTTGGAATGTTACCCATGACTGAAATGGTATTTAAAGGAGATGCTGTGGAAGAACCGAAAGAAATATCGATACACTGGGAAGATATATTACAACTATTTGATAAACTGAAAAGTAGCAAATCACCTGGACCGGATAGTATACATCCAAGGGTGTTGAAAGAACTGAAATATGAGATTACTAATAGTAGGTCTACAATCTGTGAACTATCATTAAAATCATCTATAATACCTGAAGACTGGAGGATGGCCAAGGTAAAGCAAATTTTTAAAAAGGGTTCCAGGGGTGATCCAGAAAAACTACAGACCGATGAACCTGAAGTCAATACCAGGAAAAATGATGGAAACCATCATAAAGAACAAAATTACTGAGCATGTAGATAGTCATGGCTTAATAGGAGACAGATAACATGGCTTTAGCAAAGGAAGATCTTGTCTTACTAATCTGTTTTTGTCAAGATGTGAATAAACAGGTAGACAAAAGGTGAGTCAGTTGAGATAGTGTATCTAGACTTTCAGAAAGTCTTTGACAAGGTCCCTCATGTGAGAGACTTATGGCCAAATTAAAAAGCCATGAGATAGGAGGCAGAGTACTATTGTGGATCAGGAACTGGTTAAAAGATAGAAAGCAGAGGGTAGGGCGAAACAGCTAATTTTCCTAATGGAGAAGGGTGAATAGTGGAGTACCCCAGGGATCTGTGCTGGGTCCATTGCTTTAACATATTCATAAATGACCTGGAAATGGGAATAATGAGTGAGGTTATCAAATCTGCATATGACAAAACTATTAAAAATTGTTAAAACCCATGAGGATTGTGGAAAATTGCAAGAGGATCTTGATAAAATGGAAGACTGGGCAACCAAATGGCAGATGACATTTAATGTGGACAAGTGCAAAGCTTTGCACCTAGGAAAGAAAAACCCAAACTATGGTTACATGATGCAAGTTTCCATATTAGGAACCACCACCCAGGAAAAAGATTTAGGCAACAT
Source organism: Ichthyophis bannanicus (assembly GCA_033557465.1). NCBI lineage: Eukaryota > Metazoa > Chordata > Amphibia > Gymnophiona > Ichthyophiidae > Ichthyophis > Ichthyophis bannanicus. Next base: position 1,586,069,835 of record CM066032.1, read on the forward strand.
CGTGGATAACATGTTAAAACCCTCTGCCCAGTGTGCAGCGGCAGCCAAGAGAGAAAATAGAATGCTAGGTATCATAAGGAAAGGAATGATATGATGCCTCTGTATCGTTCCATGGTGCGACTGCACCTTGAATATTGTGTGCAATTCTGGTCGCCATATCTTAAAAAGAATATAGCATTATTAAAAGAGATACAGAGTAGAGCCACCAAAATGGTAAAGGGGATGGAAGGATACCCTTATGAAGAGAGGCTAAAAAGGTTAGGGCTCTTCAACCTGGAAAAGAGACGGCTGAAGGGAGATATGATAGAGGTCTATAAATTAATTAATGAATAGAGTGGAATGGGTAAACGTAGATCAATTATTTTGCTGGCATAAACATAGTAAGACTAGGGGGCATGCAATGAAGCTACAGGGTAACGTATTTAAGACTAATAAGAGAAAATATTTTTTCACTCAACATGTAATCAAACTCTGGAATTTGCTACTGGAGGATGTAGTAAAAGCTGTTAGTGTAGCCAGGTTTAAAAAAAGGTTTGGACAAGTTCCTGGAGGAAAGATCTATAAACCATTATTAAGGTGGACCCAGAATATCCACTGCTTGCCCCAATACAAGTATTGTGGAACCTGCGTCTTTTGGGGAAAACTGCTAGGTACTTGTGACCTAGACTGGCCACTGTTGGAAACAGGATACTGGGCTTGTTGGACCTTGGTCTGACGCAGTATGGCATATATCTCATGTTCTTATATTCTTAACTACTAGTATGGAAACTCAAGCTAAAGCTGAAAAAGAGCAAGCCACTTATGAATGTAGAATATACCACCAGAATTTAAAGACTGCCTGCAAAATCGATTTGCTGCTTTAGATACAAATGACAGAGCTCCAGAAGAGTTACGGGATGACATCAAGAAGGTTGTGTAGGAAGAAAGTTAGTAGTCTCTACAAAATGTGAAAAGGCAAGAACAGCCAAAATGGATGACTGAAGAAACGCTAAAAATTGCCCAGAAACACAGATAAGGTAAAGTCAGAGGAGGAGGACAGAAATATTCGAGTTCTGCAATTGTCTAATATGTACCAGGACAAGACGAGGAGAATACAAGGAAATAAAATCAGAAACTATGAGAGGAAGAACAAGATCAGCTTTCTTAAAGCTATGAAAGTTAAAGAAAAAAATTCAGGCCTCGAAATGGAATGTTACTAGACGCTCAAGGATCCATGTTGAATGATGTTGAAAAGATCAAGAAAAGGTGGAAAGAATATACAGAGTCATTATACGATAAAAATCAAATAGACCAACAGCTGTTTCAACCTATACTTTATGATCAGGAACCATTGGTGATGAATGAGGTTACATAGAAACATAGAAATATGACGACAGAAAAAGACCACATGGCCTATCTAGTCTGTCCTTCCATAACAACAACTACAACAGTCCCCTTTTTACCTTTAGAGATCCTCTGTGTTTGTCCCATGCTTTTCTGAATTCAGTTACTGTCCTCATTTCTACCACCTCCACTGGGAGACTATTCCACGGATCCACTACTCTTTCCGTAAAGAAATATTTCCGCATATCACTCCTGAATCTATCTCCCTTCACCTTCATCCCATGTCCCCTCGTAGCAGAACTTGCTTTCAATTGAAAGAGGCTCACTCCCTGAACATTTATGCCATGGAGGTATTTAAACATCTCAATCATATCACCTCTATCCCGCCTTTCCTCTAAGGTGTACATATTAAGATCCTTCAGTCTGTCCTCATATGCTTTATAATGAAGACCACTAATCATTTTAGTAGCCACCCTCTGCACCGACTCCATCCTGTTCACATCCTTTTGAAGGTGCGGTCTCCAGAATTACACACTATACCACAAATGAGGTCTCACCAAAGACTTATACAGAGGCATTATCACCTCCTTTTTTCTGCTAGCCATTCATCTCCGTATGCACCCAAGCATCCTTCTAGCTTTTGCCGTCGCCTTTTCTACCTGTTAAGCTATTTTAAGATCATCAAACACAACCACGCCTAGGTCCCGCTCTTCTTTAGTGGACAAAAGTACTTCACCCCCTATACTATATTGTTCCCTTGGATTGCTGCAGCCCAAATACATGACCTTACATTTTTCAACATTAAATCCCAGCTGCCAGATTCTAGACCATTTTTCAAGCTTAGCTAGATCCCTCCTCATGTTATCTTCACCTTCTTGGGTGTCTACTCTATTGCAGATTTTGGTATCATCCGCAGAGGCAAACCTTACCCGACAGCCCTTCCGCTATATCACTAACAAAGATGTTAAAAAGAATCGGACCAAGGACAGATCCCTGGGGCACACCACTGGCAACATCCTTCTCCTCAGAGTGAGCTCCATTTACCTGTACTCTTTATCGCCTCCCACCCAACCAATTTCTAACCCAAGCAGTAACTTTAGGGTCCATCCCTAGGGTGCTGTGTTTGTTTATAAGTTGCCTGTGAGGAACAGTGTCAACGGCTTTACTGAAATCTAAATACATCACATCTAGGGCTCTCCCTCAGTCCAACTCCCTGGTCACCCAGTCAAAGAAATCAATCAGATTTGTCTGACAAGACCTGCCTCTGGTGAATTCATGCTGCCTCAGATCCTGTAATCCGCTGGACTCCAGAAACCTCACTATTTTCTCTTTCAGCAGCGTTTCCAATAATTTACTCACCACCGAAGTTAAACTAACCGGCCTGTAGTTTTCAACCACATCCTTACTTCCGCTTTTGTGCAAAGGCACCACATGAGCCTCTCTCCAGTCCTTTGGCACCACTCCTGACTCCAACGAGGCATTGAAAAGGTCAGTCAGTGGAGCTCCTAGATCGTCCCCAAGTTCCCTCAATATTCTAGGGTGTATCCCATCCGGTCCCATCGCTTTGTCTGCTTTAAGTTGAGCTAATGTCTCATGAACACAGTCTTCTGAAAATTGTTCAAGATGTCCCTCGCTTCTGTTCCTGTTTGTGGGTGTTTTCCGAGGTCCTGCTCCTGGTTCTTCATCTGTGAACACAGAACAGAACAGAAATATTTGTTAAGCAATTCCGCTTTATCCTTATCAGCTTCTACATATTCCTCCCCTGCACCTTTGAGTCTGACAATACCACTTTTGCCCTTCCTCTTCTCACTAATATATCTGAAAAATGTCTTATCCCCCCATTTTATTGCATTGGCTATTTCCTCCTCCTCCTGAATCTTTGCCTTCCTGAATACTTTGCTAGCTTCTCTAAATTTTTCCAAATACAGATGCCTGTCTTCCTCTGTCTGTCTGTGATCTCTTGTATTTCATGATGGCCTCACTCTTTTTCTTCACTTTTTCAGCTACTTCTTTCTAAAATAATAGCAGTCTCCTTTTCCTTTTAACTTTATTTACCATTTTAACAAAAAGGTTGGTTGCCCTTAAAATATCCCCTTTTAGGTTTTGCCCACTGTTTTTCTACATCCCCCAGCTGTTCCCATCCCACTAATGACTCCCTGAGGTATTGGCCCATCTTGGCAAAGTTAGTCTTCCTAAAGTCTAAGATCCTCACCTTTGAATGGATTCTAACAGCCCTAGTCCTAATACTGAACCACACCATCTGGTGATCACTGGATGCAAAATGAGCTCCCACTACAACATCAGAAACACTTTCACCATTGGTAAGCACCAAGTCCAATATGGCCCCTTCACATGTGGGGTCTGTTACCAATTGTCTGAATAGTTCTCCCTGTAGAGAATCCAGGATCTCCTTACTTCTAGATGATACTGCAGCAGGAATGTGCCAATCAACATCTGGCATATTGAAATCTCCTAGCAGTAGCACTTCCCCTTTCCTAGCAATGCTGCATATGTCTTCAATTAACTCTGTCCACCTCTTCCTCTTGTAAGGGAGGTCTGTATATCACACCAATGCAAATAGATTTCTCTTTCCCTCTTTCTAGTTTAACCCACAATGCCTCCTCTTTCCCTTTTAAGCTCTGTAATTCCAAAGCTTTAATAGTAGTTTTTACATATAGTGCCACTCCTCCTCCCCTTCTTCCTACCCTGTCCTTTCTGAATAAAGTATAGCCAGGTATAGTTACATCCCAATCATGGTTTTCTGTGAACCATGTTTCTGTAACTGCCACTAAATCCAAGTCATCCACTCCCACCAAAGTTTCAACATCAGGTATCTTATTTCCCATGCTAAGGGGCATTCATACACACTGCTTTCCATATGTTACCCCCGTTACCCATTTCTATAAAGGTATTTAATGTATCACCTACTTGAGGGCTTTCACCTACCTGGGGGCTTTCTTCACCCATCCCCAACGAATCTAGTTTAAAGCCCTCTTCAGTAGATTAGCCAGTCTACTACCAAAGACGCGTCAACCTTTTTTTGAACGGATGGATGCCATCTCTGCTCTTCAACCCTTGGAACAGCATCCCATGATCTAGGAAACCAAAATGCTTCCAATGACAGCATCCACGCAGCCATGCATTCATCTCCAGGATGCGAGCCTCTCTGCCTTGGCCTTTACCCTCAACAGGGAGGATTGAAGAGAACACCACCTGTGCACCTAACTGCTTCACCCTCTGTCCCAGAGCCATGAAGTCACCTTTGATGCTTTCCGAGGTATACCTGGCAGTATCATTTGTTCCAACATGGATTAGCAACATTGGGTAATAGTCAGTGGGCTTGATGAGTCTCGGCAAACTCTCCATAACATCTTGGATTTTGGCATCAGGCAGACAGCATATCTCTCTGGACATCAAGTCTGGTCGGCAGATGGATGCCTCAGTACCCCTCAGAAGAGTCTCCAACCACCACTACCCTTTGTTTCCTTGTGGTCACTGATTCTGCAACTTTGGGGTACTTGAGCTCTGGTTCTTCCCTTTCCAGGTATGCTTTCACCTCCTCCACTTTCAGGGCTGCATAATGGTTCTTCAATTCAAGGACTGGAGAAGTTGGATTGGTGATTTTGCAGGCCCTGGTGACTTGTGTCCAACCATCGGCATTCTGTTGGCACCCATATTCTCCTCTGCTGGAGAGCTTGGTTGCTGCAAGAAGCATCTCATCAATGTACTTCTCACTGTCTTGAATGCTCCTCAGCCTTGCCACCTCCTCTCTGAGTTCCTCCACTTGTTTCCTCAGAGCTTCAGCATGCAGGCACCCTGCACATAGAACCAGTCCTTCAACTGGCATTAGGACCTCTGTCTGGACCGAGGCAGAAGCTGTAAAGGGGGCAACAGCTTTAGCGATACGATTTTTCCCAGCCATTGTTCTGTTTGTGGAGCTTAGGTATCTGTTAAAGCAAAAGAGAGAGATCTACTAAGTACCAGCCGGTTTCCCAGCTGTCCTTTCAGAGAAAAAGCAGTTAAATCTCTTTAATTATATTCAAAATGTGCTGGTGAAAGTCTCTGTGCTTTCTTAAATGGGGAGGTGCCCTATAAAGCAAGACTGCTCACTAGGGGTGGGTGGGAGTCAGGGTGGGTAGGGAGGGAACTAACACCTGATTAGGTGTTAGCAGTTCCCAAAGCTGAGGAGGTTACTAGAGTTCAACAACCTACTCTGCTCAAGGAAATTTCCACTAAAGCACCAAAAAGAAAGTAGCCTTGCTTTAAAAATATACAAAAACCCTTTTAAGAGCTCCCAGTCAGAGAGCTAGCAATTTGAAGCTAGCTAGCAATAGAAGTTGAAGCAGCATTGAAAGCCTTATCAAAAACAAAACATTGATGGCATTCCCACTGAAGTATTACAGTACTAGAATGCAGCTGTGAACATACTTACAAGGCTCTGCCAGGAAATGTGGAAGACAACATCATAATCAACTGACTGGTAAAGATCTGTGTTTATACCAATACTGAAGAAAGGTGACCCGAATGATTGTGGAAATTAATCGCACAATTACTCTGATCCCATATGCCAGCAAGATTCTACTCAAGATTATTCAGGAGAGACTACAACCATACCTAGAATGAGAATTGCCTGAAGTGCAAGCAGGGTTTAGGAAAGGGCAAAGAATGAGACACATTGGGGATGCGAGATGGATCCTTCAAAAGACAAAAGAATATCTATGTGTTTTATCGACTATAGCAAGGCCTTTGACTGTGTAAAACCATGAGAAACTATGGGCCACATTAAAAAGCATGGGTATACCATAACACCTGATCGTTCTCTTGCACAACCTTTACAGTGATCAAGAATCAACAGTTCGTACATAGCAAGCAGAAACAGAGTGTTTTAAATTAAGCAAAGATGACTGACAAGGCTGCATACTTTTCCCCTACCTATTTAATTTATATGCAGAACAAATCAGAGAAGCAGGACTGTATGAAGACAATCCAGATGTGAAGATTGGTGGAAGACTCAACACCCTTCGCTATGCTGATACCACATTACTGGTCGAAAGTTAAGACAATCTGAAACATTTGCTTCTCAAGATAAAGGAATAGTCTTAAATGGGCCTGCACCTTAATGTAAAGAAGGTAAAGATCCTGATAATTGGCAAAATCAATGAGTTCATCATTGATGGAGAAGAAATTGAAATGGTGAACAACCTTAATCTACTTGAATCAACTATCAAAGAAACAAGCAGCAGTCAAGAAATCAGATGATGCATTGCTGTGCGAAGAATGGCTATGAAGGACCTAGACAAGATTCTCAAGTGCAGAGATGTCTCTTTCCATGCAAAGATTCAACTTATTCAAGCCATGATATTTTCAGTAATGTCATATGGATGCAAAAGTTGGACAGTGAAAAAGACAGAAAGTAAGAAAATCATTCCTTTGAATTATGGTGCTGGCGACGAATACTGTATACCATGGACTGCCTGAAGAACAAACCAGTCAGTACTAGAGGAGATCAAACCTAAGCTTTCTTTAGAAGCTCAGATGACAAGACTTCAACTTTCATACTTTGGACACATCATGCGAAGAGAAAGACATCATACTTGGCAAGGTAGAAGGTCAACACAAAAAAAAAAAAAAAAAGAGGAAGGGCAGCAATGAGATGGATCGATACAATAACAGGAGCTATGGGTGCCACTTGTTAGACGGTTGCCTGGGTGAGAATCTTCACAATCTTGGCAAGTGCATATATCTATATGATTTGCAAGGGATTGTGGGCAATGTAGTTCATTCACACCAGACACAGCTGCTGACAATAATTTAGTTGTGCTCAAGTGTTAAAGCCAATAAGATATTTATTTATGGGGTTATTTCTCCCAACACAGATATGCTTGGTAGCACATAAATCAGGTTACTTGCTTCCAGTGTTTAACTTGGAAAATCAAAGTCAAAATCAAAATCATGAAAACAACCTTTAAACTTGTCAGGCAATTAGCTAATGTTTTCTTAGCATATATCTAACAAACGAAAAGCCACAAAGAAAGAAAAAAACTGTTATTTTCAGGTTAACTTCTGATAACTTCCCACATAGATTCAGAAGTGATTCTCTCCTAGCTCACAAGCAATTAGGTAAGGCTCAATTGCTAGCAGTTACCAGCTGAAACCCCTTAGCTGGTTTGCTTTCTACTGTGTGGGTCAAATCCTGCTTCAGGAGCTTTTCTGAGTAGATTAAAGAACAAGTTTGTATTTCTTTGTGATGGTTGCTGTACTTTATAACAGAAAGTTACCAAAGGAGTTTGGACAGAGAACAGTCCATATAAACACATTCTTCATCTGCAATCATTCCCCCATCTTCAACAAGCATAGGTTCAATATCATGGATTGGCACAGATGAATCTCTCAATGGAGCACTTTCAGGAGAATACTTGTTTCCCTGCTGTCTTTCAAGGTTATAGCTAGGGCATAGATCAGTATTCATACCTGAGCTTCCATTGCTGCTAGAGTTCCTCTCTATATAGCCTGGCCAGTATGTAGTCCAGTTCTTATGTCCAGCCTTCCAATCCAGATCCCTGGACACTGGATCTCTCTTCACATACCTTCTGGCATAGGTCTTAGGGTCCCTTCCACGTGTAGCCGTCTCTCTCACAGGTACCGTCTGGAGATTCCTAGTTCTGCAGCACCATTCCTCTGGCTTTCCCCAGTCCAATGGTGTATGCTGGCCCTTGGAATACCTCCCAGTATACGTACTGCTTTGGACTCTTCTAGACCTCTCAAAGGCTTTTCTCCTCTTTCTTCCAGAGGGTTTCTTTCCCTCTGTCCATCCGGTTTGGCTTCTGCTTCTGATGATCCTTCAGATGAAACTGATGATCCTTCTCTGGATATCCAAGGTGATCATGAAGATGGTCACCTGTAGAATAAACTCTACTTTTATTCTGCTTGGATGAGTGCTCCTCCCTAACACAGCGCAGCTGTGCTGAATCAGGCCCTGCCCTTTGAGATGAGTGCTTAGGGATTACCTCATAGCCCTCCTGATTGAACACACGTTTCCCCACTTCAGCTCCTCTAATGGCTGTTGGAAACCTGGTGCATTCTGGGACTGGTAGTCTTTTATGGGAAAATTCTGTTTTCTTATTTCTACCAGAACTGACAGGTTGCTTGTTCAGAGTCACTTCACCTTTTCTATAGCTCCTTCCTGAGCTATGATAAGCTTCCTTATCACACACTCTATCAACAATGAGCTGCCTGATTGAAGACCAAACACAGCTTAGGACAACTATCCAGAGGGTCACCATGAGTCGACACCGACTCGACGGCACTTAACAACAGAGACAAGTTGATAACTCACATAAAATGAGCTACAACCTTCTAAAATAAAATAGTAGTATATATGCTCTTGTCTATTTAACAGGTTTTCTATACTGCTTTATCATTAATTCAAAGCGGTTTATATAAAAGTTACAGCAACCAGCTTTTACATAGAACAGGGGATTGAAACTTGGAGGATTAGATGGGGTATACATGTTACACGTCACTTTGCTAACTATATACAGATACATTGTTGCAGAATGATGGGGTACAGCAACTACATTTAACAGTTGTTAGCTAAAGACAGATATATTGTTGCGGTATGGGCTATGTGAATAGTTATATTTATGTAGAGGGTGAGGTCTGTGAGGTTTTAGAGGTCCTTGAGTTTTAGTCAGAGCATTAAATCACAGTGGTCATGGGATCAACAGACTGGTGGGTTGTTTCTGATCCTTTCCTTATGGTTCTTGTTTTCATGGGGTGGGACCATAACGTTCCAGGAAGAGGAGAGTCTTTATGGCTTTCCTAAAATCCAATAGGTCTTTGATTGCACGTATTGAGGTGGGTAGATCATTCCATAGCTGGGAAGCGTACAGGGAGAAGGCTCTACTGCAGGTGGATTGTTTTGCTGTTCTGAAGTTTAATGAGATTTCCAGGATGTTGTCGTCTGCTCCTCTTTTTGTTGTGGTTGGATGTGCTTTTTTGATCAGTGGTTGAAAAGGGGATGTGGATAGGTTATTTAAGATCTTGAAGATTATTATGTTCTTGTATTTAGCACGCACGGTGGTAAGGAGCTGGTGAAGTTGGTGGAATGTAGGTGTTATGTTTGTATTTTGCTGTTCGAGTAACGATTCTTGCAGCAGTGTTTTGTACCAGTTGCAGGGGGAGTATTTTTTTTTTTATTTTTTTTTAGGAAGACCATGGTAGATTACATTGCAATAGTCTATTATGGGTGTTACTATGGCCTGGCATACTATTTGAAAATAACTCATCGAGTAGTGGTTTGAGCTTGTATAGTGTACACAGCTTGTGGTAGGCTGATCTGGTTGTTCTTTTTATGTGAGGTTGGAAGCTGAGTTGTCAGTCGAAGGTAACCCCGAGGTATTTGACTTCTTGTTTGTTGGTTAGGGTGTGATCGGGGATTTTTATAGAGTCGAGTGGAAAGAATATATCGTTTCTGGTTATTTGCATTAATTCGGACTCTACTACTACTGCTGCTAATCATTTGTATAGTGCTACAAGGCATACACAGTGCTGTACAGAGACATGTGAGGGATCTCTGCTCTTCAGAGCCTACAATCTAGTCAGGACAGACAACATATCAGCTGGGTACTAGGATATATCTAGGGGAATGATAAGGAAACACATAGTTGGAGAGCAGGAGACTAAACAAATCAGGATCCAAATGCAGCTTTGAAGAGATGAGTTTTTAGCCTGGATTTGAAAAGGACCAGAAATGGAGCCTGACGTACCAACTCAGGTAGTTTTATTCCAGGCATAAAGAGTGGAAAGATCAAAGTCTGGAGTTGGCGATCAGTGCTAGAATATCTCCAAGGGCTTTCAGTATCTTTTCATTTGAGACAAACACCCCAAGATCTTATGTCCAGGACGTAGCTAAATCCACCTTCCTCACCAAGGGACACAGTCCCACTAAAGACTGGTGAAGGTGAGTGATGTGGACATGGCAATCCCCACCCATAAGTACCTCCTCCAAGCGGGAGCAAACATCAGCTACTAATGTTTGTGGTAGAATGCGAACATAGCTCCAGACCTACAAGTAGGGAAAGATGTGTGTTTCGGGAAGCCAAAAACATTCCTTGGAGGTCTACAAAAGAGTGGCACCCCTGATTCTTCCACAACCTGCTCCACATTGATAATATCCTTACTTTCCCATTGGACAAACACTGATCCCCAAATCCCCAAGGAGAATGCAGCATTTCCCCGCAGAGGCTAAAAAGGGGAACTGGCAGTATCGCAATTTAACAGTCCACAAAGAGGTTGCCATGCATGTTGGACCAAATAAAAACAGCACATTCAGCTTCATTATAGGCAATCTGCACAAGCTTTCGGCATATAGTACATATTGTAAATAAGGGGTAGCAAGGGCACGATCCCAGTCCATAGGTATATAATCGGACCTATCCCAAAGCCAGTCCTGCACATGACAAAATGCACAGGCCAAATTATATCACTGTAGATCCAGGAATACCATCCCTCCCTGGGCCCAAGACCGCTGCAGTACAGCGAGCTTCATACGAGGCCTACGTCCCCTCCATAGCAGAATAATAATCTGCCATTCCAGTAATTACAAGTCCCGCTGCTTGAGCACCAAAGGGAGCATCTGGAGAGTATACAGCCACTTTGGGAATATTACCATTTTAAATAGTGCTCTCCAGCCCCCCAGAGATAGAGGAAGATCCTTCTATCATTGGACTCACTGTTCTAGATCCGCCATTAAGATCATGATGTTTGCTCGATAAAGATTTGTTAATTGCGATGGAAGCTGGATTCCTAAGTATTTAAACCGCACTTTGGCCCATTTAAGGGGAAAGTGCTCCTCCATTTCCGTGGGATGGTAAGATCCAATGGAAGCACTTTGGATTTGTCTAGATTTAATTTAATTTGAGTCCTAGCAACTGTCCATAAGCTTGAAAGAGTGATAACAATGCTGATCATCCCCACTAGATTCTCAAGATGCATCTGCGAAGGCCACCACTCGGAATTCAACTGGGCTTCATTGTACCCCCTGTAGTTCCGGTGACAAACAGAATGCAAAACAGGGGTTCCAGAGTCAAAACAAATAGTAGAGGGGATAATGGATAGTCTTGCCATGTGCCCCACTGAAGAGGAAAGTCCAGCCGGACTTTCCTCTCAACATCATTTGTCTGTTAACCATCACCTGCCCTGAGGGTTTGAGTAAAGCAGCCGAACTGCATCACAAAAAAACCCCGGACACCAATCACCTCCAGAACCTGGTACAGTTCATTGGATCGAAAGCCTTTTTGGCACTGAAACTTACCAGCACAGATGATTGGGATTCCTCAAGACTGGTATATAGTGAGGTTAGAACCAGACACATGAAAGCCAGGTAGGTTTTGGAAAAGGGCAGAGTGCTGCGGCGGGCATGTACCAACCCAGGTAAATATATTGCTAATCTATCCGCAAGTAGTTTAGCCATGAGTTTGATATCCACATTTAACAACGAAATCGGATGGTATGATCCCAATAAGAGTGTCGTGCCCTGGCTTCATCAGTACCGTTATCAATGCCTTCTTGGGCTCAAAGGGGAATTGCCACCGCTGAACCAGATCAGAATAATATTACGCCAAGGACATCACCACTTTGTTATTCGGTAATTTATAAAATTCCCTTTGAAACCCATCTGGACCAGGAGCACATCTCTTCCAGAAGCCCTTAATGGTCCGCTGTACGTGCTAAGGGGTAATAGGAGCATTCAAAGCTGCCAGTTGGTTCTCCGTCAACTTAGAGAGACCACATTTTTCTAGAAACACTCTCCCAGCTGTACCCAGGTCTGTCTCTGATATAAAAGTTGGTAGAAATTGCATAAAACTCTTTCCTCCTGCTGACGACTGTTATAATCCTTACCCCGCATCCCACAAAGCTCCCACGTGCCTTGGATCACCACTCACCCAGATGAGAGATGAAAGGAGCTTTCCAGCCCTGTTGCCAAAATTTATATAATAGCGATACTATAGAATTGATTTGCTCTCTGATGGATGAGCGCGTTCAACTCCATCTGCACAGTATGAGCCATAGTCCGATGTTCAGCTCAGGGATGTACTACTATTTTACACCTTGCCTCTCTCAATGCTCATTCCAGTTGAAGGACTCTGCCATTTAATCGTTTATGTCTAGCTTTCACATAGCCAATAATTTTACCTCCCAACACTGCCTTTCCCATCTCCAAAAACAGATACAGATCCTCCATATGTTGATTGTTGTGAAGGGTATATTCCTCCCACCTTGCCCTAAGAAAAGGCGCAAATTGGGGGTTGCTGATAACTTCCAAGGGGAAGCGCCAAGGAGATGATCCCGCTACATCACTCCATTGCAACTCCAGGGTTACGATGGTATGATCAGAGATTACTACCAGTCTGATTTCTGCCATGATTACTCGATCAAACAATCCTGCTATCATAAAATAATCTATTTAGGACCATGTTCCGTGTGCACGAGACAGGTACGTATAATCACATTCACTGGGGTGTAGTACTCACCAGAAATCGAGCAAGTCATATCCTTCACAAAGGCCTTGGATTCTTCATGCCTGGTGCTGGTCACGTACCTCAGCTCCCTGTGATCTATCTAGTGAAGTCTCCAAGGCACAGTTAATCTCCAGCCAAAATCAACAGATTGTCTCCTATCACTGACAGGCAGCATCCCAGATCTTGATAAAACAAGGCCTCATATGTATTTAGCGCATAAATAGGCCCAAGAACCACTGCGGTGCCCATGAGTTTGCCCTCCACAAATACATATCAACTCTTTGGGTCGACTTTCAAATTGCTGACCTCAAAATCTAGGCCTTTTGCTACCATGATGACAACCCTTGCCTTTTTACCTATTGCCGCCGCACCAGAGACCTTTCTCACCCACCATCTCTGCAACTTCTTAGCATGTTCTGCCATTTGGTGAAAGTCTCCTGCAAAAAAGCAATATCAATGTGGTGGGCATGCAGCTATTGTGGTAATTTATGTCTTTTTATGGGTGATGTGATGCCACAGACATTCCAAGAGGTTACTTGTATTTCTTTACCCAGTATTCCATAGCATGCCTAACCAAACCAGAAAAAAAAAGCTGCTTCTTCCGTGTTGCTGGCTCCCCCAGCACAGAGCTAGCCCCATATTATCCATCCTTACTTGAAAACCCCAGGCTTTTTTCCATTCCATTCCATCCTCCATGCACAATTCCATGCTTGTTCACCCATTTCTCTTATCCCTACTAAGGAGTCCCAGATTAGTAGTTCATCTACCCCACCCTCCTCCTACCCCTCCTTCTCCCCCCCAGTCCTCATCCCTACATCCCCACATCCATTACTCTTCAGAGAAGCCCACTCATAAAATATCCATGTCCACCTTTGTTCTACACCCTTCCCTACATTCACATGCCCTCTCAATTCACATCCCGAGATTGCATTTACTACACACTTAGAGGGGCATTGCACAAATTTAATACCAGCCCGACCCAGAGTTTAAGCACCCATCCTCAGAGAATATGTATATTTCTTTCTTCCCCGAATCACACTCATCCTTTACCACTATCCTTCCACATAAATCCTATCCATATTTCCTAGCGTTCTAAAAAGCATTCATCCCCATCCTCGCTCACTAGACCATCTCTTCCGTACAACGATCACAGCATAATAGGATGCAAGATTAGCCCCCACTACTTGTTCCCTCCATCCCACAAAACCCATCAAGAGTGTTCTCATCTATCAGAACCTTGTATTCCACAATGAGTGGGGGCTTTGAACACAGGACAAAAGGACACAACAAAAAGAGAAAGAAACCACCAGTTCATTGCCCAGCTTAAATCCACAATCAACCTAAACAAATTATGATATATAAATTGTAGAGGCCACGCAGATGCTTATCAGGGGTTGGTGTCTGTCCTACCTCCATCAGTGCAAGTGACCAGAAGAGGACAGAATAAAAATCTCCACAGGCCTAGTATGAAAGAGTAGCATCTCCTAACAGATACCTTGGGATACAGCCAATACCATGTGATCTTGGGGATGGGAGATATAAAGAGATAATAGAAAGAAAAAAATAAGTACAAATAAAAGAATAAGAGAAAAACCATGAAAGCAGGAAATAAAGTGGGGAAAGAGAAAAGAAAAAAAAAAAAAAGAGAAATGAGCAAAAGGAGAAGAGAGGCTGCCAAACACTTTAGCGGCCCTTCAGTCCATACCAAATACCGACAGGCTTTACGTAATCGCAATTATCATACATTTAGCAACTTTAACTGGTTGAATTGTCCTCTGTCCCAGAAGAATCACCTCTCAGTGCAGGCAATCGTAACGATTCTGCAGTGTTTCAAAGCAGAGCGATAGTGCCGTCACCAAGAGTTAAACCACAGCTGAACTTAGTGTAAGCCACAGTACTAACTTCTGCATCCCCTTACTGTTGACTGAGATGCCATATGGTCATCTGTTTTGCCAGTGCACGCTAACAGCAAAGAAGACAACCGGTGTTGTGCTCTGTCATCTTCTGCACTCACAGTGAGGAGTTTGGGCAGAAAAGTGCAAGATTTATTAGCAATATGCAGTGGACAGTCCCGGAGCTGATGAGAGTGCAGCCACCCCGGTTCACTGCATCATGTGACCCTCCAGTCATTTCTTTTAATAAAGTGATTAATTGTTACTATATGTTATAGTCGTTCAAGAATGGCTTTTTAGTTGTAATCTGGCCCTTAATCCTACAAAAAAAAAAAAAAAAAAAAAAAGAATTTGTTTACCTGTAATGGGAGTTCTCCGCAGACAACAACCAACCTGCAGCCACACTTGTTGGTGTCATGCTACACGGAGCCTTGTTTGCGGAGATGAACAAGGTATATTAAACGTATTAGGTACAGTTTTATTAGTATAAATATCCATAGCAACCCTTAGTAAGTAAAGAACTTAAAAATCTAAACACAAGCTTAAAACTAAGATACAGACAGCAGTCCAGCAGCAAGATGGGGGCTTTCCAGTCTTTTGCATTGAGTGTCACATGTATGATTTTCTCCCAGTTGGTGAGAGGTCTTACATGTGCACTAGGTGCAAGGAGCTCTTTGCTCTCAGGGAACGAGTCTGTTTTCTAGAGGCTAGAGTAGCAGACTTGGAAGATATAAGAAAGACAGAGGTACATAGATGAGACCTACAGAGATATAGTCCTGAAGTCCCACCTCCAGTCTGGCAGCATCCCTGTTGCCATGGAGGAGAGAGGTCACGTGACAGGAGAGCATCATCCTGGTGTGGCAGGAAGTGATCCTGTAAGTAGGACCTGTCCTCCAGGTGATGTAAAACCCTCTCGCACCGAGGAAGTTTCTCCAGCGCCATGTGCCCATGAGGGAAGGGTTAGGACAGCAGTTATAGTTGGTGATTCGATCATTAGGCATGTAGATAGCTGGGTGGCTGGTGGACGTGAGGATCGCCTGGTAACATGCCTGCCTGGTGCGAAGGTAGCAGACCTCACGTGACACCTAGATAAGATCTTAGATAGTGCTGGGGAGGAGTCTGCTGTCTTGGTACATGTCGGTACCAATGACATAGGAAAATGTGGTAGGGAGTTTCTGGAGTCTAAAATTTAGGCTTTTAGATAGGAAGTTGAAATCCAGAACTTCCAGGGTAGCGTTCTCCGAAAAGCTTCCCGTTCCACGCACAGGACCCAAAAGGCAGGCAGAGCTCCGGAGTCTCAATGCGTGGATGAGACAATGGTGCAGAGATGAGGATTTTGTGTTTGTTAGGAACTGGGGAACATTCTGGGGAAAGGAGGGGCTCTTCCAAAGGGATGGGCTTCACCTTAACTGGGATGGAACCAGGTTGCTGGCATTAACCTTTAAAAAGGAGATAGAGCAGCTTTTAAACTAGATAATTGGGGAAAAGCTGAGAGTCGCCCAAGAGCGCATGGTTCGGAAGAATGTATCCTTGAAGGATACTACCAAAAGCAGAGAGGTTCTTAAAAAAAAAAAAAAAAAAAAAAAGAGTAAAGTAGTCCAAATGCCCTCGAGTATGGAGCAGACAGGACTTAAAGATCCCAAATTACCCATGCCTACCAATAGCCAGATTAATATGAATAAAATACAGTCTTTAAAATGCTTGTATGCAAATGCTAGAAGTCTAAAAAATAAGATGAGAGAGTTAGAATATATAGCACTAAATGAGAGGTTAGATATGATTGGAATCTCAGAGACATGGTGGAAGGAGGACAACCAGTGGGACATTGTGATACCTGGGTACAAACTATATCATAATGATAGAGTGCAACCCCTCCACCAATTTGATCAGCTCTATGTTAGAGAGGGCATTGATTCAGAAAGGATTAAAGTTATGCAGGAAACAAAATTTGCCGTAGAATCTCTATGGATTGAAATTCCATGTAAAAAGGGGAAGGCGATGACAGTGGGGGTGTACTATCGACCGCCTGGCCAGAATGAACAAATGGATGATGAAATGCTCAAAGAAATCAAGGAAGCTAACAAAAGTTACAGCACAGTAATAATGCGTGATTTCAATTACTCTGGTATCGACTGGGTCAGTGTCACAGCAGGACATGCTAGGGAGATAAAGTTCCTAGATGAAGTGGAGGAGTGGCCTAGTGGTTGGGGCAAGGTACTTCGGGCCGGAGGGTCAGAGGTTCAAGTCCCGCTGAAGGACAGCAACCTTGGGCCGGAAGGACTGGGGTTTCTAGACCCACAGATGCTTCTTGTGGTCTTGGGCAAGCCACTTAACCCTCCATTGCCCATGTTCCCTGTAAGTATTAGTGTATATGTCTCATATCCCCTCGTGTTAAATGTATCCCCCAATTGTAACCGCTTTGACCCGGAGAAAGGCGGTATATAAATATGGCTAACTAAATAAATAGATAAAATAAAATGAAATAAATGACTGCTTCTTGGAGCAGCTGGTTCATGAACAGACCAGAGGGGAAGCCATATTAGACCTAGTCCTTAGTGGAACACCAGATCTAGTGCAAGAGATAAGGGTGTTGGGGCCACTTGGCAATAGTGATCATAGCATGATCGCATTTCATTTAATTAGTGGAGGAGGGATAGTAAGGAAATCCACAGTACTACCTTGTAACTTTCGAAAGGGAGACTGATAAAATGAGGAAAATAGATAAGAAAAAAAAATAAAAGGAGCAGTTGCAAAGGTTGAAGACTTACATCAAGCTTGGATGTTGTTGAAAAATACTATCTTGGAAGCCCAGACCAGCTGTATTCCACGCTTTAAGAAAAGTGGAAGGAAGTCCAAAAAACTGCCAGCATGGTTTAAAGGTGAGGTCAGAGAGGCTATTGTTGCCAAAAAAGCATCTTTCAGGAAATGGAAAAAAGAGCCAAACGACGAAACCTGGAAACAGCACAAGCACTGGCAAGTCAAACGCAAGGCATTGATAAAGCAGGGAAAGGGGGGAATTTGAGAAGAAGCTTGCTGCGAAAGCAAAAACGCGAAATAAAGACTTTTTCAAGTACATTTGTAGCAAAAAACCTGTGAGAGTGTCAGTTGGTCCATTAGATGATAGAGAGGTTAGAGGGGCACTAAGAGGCAACAAGGCGATAGCGGAGAGACTGAATGAATTCTTTGCTTCAGTCTTTACTGAGGAAGATGTAGGAATATTACCCATGACTGACATGGTATTTAAAGGTGCGGAAGAATTGAAAGAAATATTGATACATCGGGAAGATGTATTACAACTATTAGATAAACTGAAGAGTAGCAAATCACCTGGGAGGGATGGTATACATCCAAGGGTGTTGAAAGAACTGAAATATGAGATTGCAGACCTGCTATTAGTAATCTGTGAACTTTCATTAAAATCATTTAATACCTGAAGATTGGAGGATCGCCAATGTAAAGCCAATTTTTAAAAAAGGTTCCAGGGGTGATCCGGGAAACTACAGACCGGTGAGCCTGACGTCAGTACCAGGAAAAATGGTAGAAACCATCATAAAGAACAAAATTACTCAGCATGTAGATAGTCATGGCCTAATGGGAGACAGCCAACATGGCTTTAGACAAGGAAGATCTTGTCTTATTAATCTATTATATTTTTTTGAAGGTGTGAATAAACAGGTGGACAAAGGTGAGTTGGTTGATATAGTGTATCTGGACTTTCAGAAAGCCTTTGACAAGGTCCCTCATCAGAGATGTTTGGCAAAACTAAAAGAGTTATGCGATAGGAGGCAGTGTACTATTGTGGATCAGGAACTGGTTAAAATTTATTTATTTATTTTTTATTTATTTATTTAACATCTTTTATATACCGCACTATTCGTTATCAGCGCGGTTTACAGAGAACAAGAAAACTTCAGACAAGATAGAAGATAAAAGATAGAAAGCAGAGGGTTGGGCTAAATGGCCAATTTTCCTAATTGAGAAAGGTAAATAGTGGTGTACCCCAGGGATCTGTGCTGGGTCTGCTGCTTTTTGACATATTCATAAATGACCTGGAAAAGGGAATAACGAGTGAGGTTATCAAATTTGCAGATGACACAAAACTATTCAAAGTTGTTAAAACCCAAGGGGATTGTGGAAAATTGCAAGAGGATCTTGATAAATTGGAAGACTGGGCATCAAAATGGCAGATGAAATTTAATGTGGACAAGTGCAAAGATATGCACCTAGGGAAGAACAACCCAAACTATGGTTACACGATGCAAGGTTCCACATTAGGAACCACCACCCAGGAAAAACATTTAGGCGTCATTGTGGATAACATGTTGTTAAAACCCTCTGCCCAGTGTGCAGTGCGGCCAAGAGAGCAAATAGAATGCTAGGTATCATAAAGAAAGGAATGGAGAATAAAACAGAATATATTATAAATGCCTCTATATCGTTCCATGGTGAGACCGCACCTTGAATATTGTGTGCAATTCTGGTCGCCGTATCTTAAAAAGGATATAGCGTTATTAGAAAAAGGTTCAGAGAAGAGCCACCAAAATGGTAAAGGGGATGGAAGGATACTCCTATGAAGAAAGGCTAAGGCTCTTTAACCTGGAAAAGAGATGGCTGAGGGGAGATATGATAGAAGTCTATAAATTAATGAACGGAGTGGAAAGGGTAAACGTAGATCAATTGTTTACGTTATCAGAATATAGAAAGACTAGGGGACATGCAATGAAGCTACAGGGTAAACTATTTAAGACTAATAAAAGAAAATATTTTTTCACTCAACGTGTAATCAAACTCTGAAATTTGTTACCGGAGGATGTAGTAAAGGCTGTTAGTGTAGCTGGGTTTAAAAAAGGTTTGGACAAGTTCCTGGAGGAAAAGGTCCATAAACCATTATTAAGAAGTGACCGAAGATATCAATGCTTGACCCAGTACAAGCATTGTGGAACTTGTGTCTCTTGCGGAAACTGCTAGGTACATATGACCTAAATTGGCCACTGTTGGAAACAGAATACTGGGCTTGATGGACCTTGGTCTGACCCAGTATGGCATATCTTATGTTCTTATGCTCTTGTGAACTTATGGTGAAGAGTGTGTTCTTATGAGGCCTTCTTTTAACGAAGCCTCCCATTAAGCCACCACCGGTGGCATGGGACTTGAATTTGGTACTTGGGCAGCTCGTGAAACCATTTTTAATAAGGGACCCAGGATATCAATGCTTGACCCATTACAAGCATTGTGGAACCTGTGTCTTTTGGGGAAACTGCTAGGTACGTATGACCTAGATTGGCCACTGTTGGAAACAGGATACTGGGCTTGATGGACCTTGGTCGGACCCAGTATGGCATATCTTATGTTCTTATGCTCTTGTGAACTTATGGTGAAGAGTGTGTACCCTATAAGAGAGCTAGTGTTGGAAAATTAACTGAAGAGGAATACAAGACCAAAGAGATTTCCAAGGGAAGGAAATGCCTTTGTGTTAAGGTTAATTTGCTGCAGACAAGAAGTTGGTATAAATAAATATCTGCCAAGTTAACATTGTCTTCTGGAAGTAAGAAACTGCTGCACACATGAGGAGAGGAGTTGTCTCCCTTTGTCTCTCTCATCAGGTTACAGCACTAGAGCCAGAGTTGATTACTCTCAGTCAGCTGGAAACTTAGAGCAAAGCAGCTTGCTCTCAGTCTCTTTTCAAGAAACCAAGAAAACCTGTTATGGATCTTTGATGCCGAGGAACTGAACGATGTGATAAAGACAGTACTATCCAATATCTTACTTCTTGTTGGGTTTGTGCTGATCCAACCGCCTTAATCACAATTGGTGAACTCAATGGACTTTTCTAGCTTGTCAGTATAACAGAGTGAGCACCATTTTTGAAGCTATGGTAGATGGAAGCTCATGTAAAAAAAGGCCCTCTGAAAGGGTATAGATTGAAGACTGTATGGTCTCAGATAGGCAGCCACCTGCGATTGTCTGCAAGGGTTGTACAGGTAAATGGAGCTCAGTCTGAGGAGGAGAATGTTACTAGTGGTATGCGTCAGGTATCTGTCCTTGGTCCGATTCTTTTTAACATTTTTGTTAGTGATATTGCAGAACGGCTATCAGGTAAGGTTTGCCTCTTTATGGATAATACCAAAATCTGCAATAGGCATAGATAACCCCAGGAAGGAGTAGATAACATGAGGAGGGATCTAGCTAAGCTTGAAGAATGGTTTAGCAGCTGAGATTTAATGCTAAAAAATACAGGGTCATGCATTTGGGCTACATAAATGCAAGGGAGCGGTACAGTATAAGAGGTGAAGTACTTTTGTCCACAAAAGAAGAGCAGGACCTGGGCATGACCGTTTCTTATGATTGTAAAGTGGCTAAACAGGTAGAAAAGGTGACAGTGAAAGCCAGAAGAATGCTTGGGTGCATAGGGAGAAGAATGGCCAACAGAAAAAATGGGAGGGGATAGTGCCTTTGCAAAAGTCTTTGGTGAGACCTCATTTGGAGTATTATCTGCAATTCTGGAGAACACATTCAAAAGTATATGAACAGGATGGAGTCTGTGCAGAGGGTGGCTACCAAAATGGTCAGTGGTCTTCGTTATAAACATATGGGGACAGACTTAAAGATCTTAATATGTATACATTAGAGGAAAGGTGGGATAGAGGAGAGATTATAGAGACATTTGAATACCTCCGTGGCATAAATGTGCAGGAGGAGAGGCTCTCTCATTTGAAAGCAAGTTCTGCAAGGAGGGAACATAGGATGAGGGTGAAAGGGGATAGTCTCAAGAATAATATGCCTAAATATTTCTTTACAGAAAGTGTGGTAGATGCACGGAACAATCTGCCAGTAGAGGTAGTAGAGACAAGGACAGTATCTGTTTTCAAGAAAGCATGGGACAAACACAGAAGATCTCTAAAGGAAAAACAAGGGATAGTAGATATGGGAAGGGCAGACTAGATAGGTCATATGGTCTTTTTCTGCCATCATGTTTCTATGTCTTTGGGAAAGTCAGCCTGATTGAGAGTTATTGTTTTAAAGGTTATCCTGACATAAAATAGTACAGTATGCATTATCTATAAACATGAAGCCTCTAGTATTTTTTGTGTTGAAAAGGAGCCAAATTAGCAGGCATAAAGTGCTTTATAGCTCCAAGTTCCAATCTATATGCCTGAAAACAATCCATAGCATCTCTTCGCTGCCACAATACCTCCTTCTTGGGTAAAATTGATGAAAATACTGTTTTGCAGTAAAAGTGTGGTTGAGTTCTAGAGGTTTCTCTTATAGAAAGTTCTTTCACTGCTGAGTAGTTGTCTTTAATTTGAGACACAGTTTTTCACCTTTGACCCAAAGAGGCTGTCACGTAGACAGGGAGCATCAACTCTTTTGTTGTGACGATCTTCCCTCAGTCCTGGAGCTTTGAGTCAGGCTCTTCTTCTACCTGCTATGGTTGAAGCTGTTGCTGTATATATGGTATCATAGGTGTTATAAGTGGATTTTTGTAGATTAAGATCTAGTGACTCTTGCTGGATATCTAACCAGTCTAGGATTATATGATGGTAGTGTAGGATTAAAGCTGGCATGCTACAATTTTCAAAACTAACATGGCACTTTGATATACTCCCTTTGCTACATTGTCCAATATTTTGTGATTTTTACCCAGAGGGATTTGAGCCAAGGGTCTGGCAAATTTATTATGTTTAATGGCTGCTTCCGAGATCCACTTACTGATGGGGAAGATGAGTGTGTTCGTGCCCTGGAGCAGGAAGGACTTTGCATCTTAATTCTAGTCTTGTTTAAAGTCAGCTGGATAGAGGATAGGGTTTTCCATATGGATATTTGAAGACCTTGTAGAATTGGAGGTAATCTGTAGGGCTACAACTTCCTTGGGGGCACTGCAAGTCTGCAGAATGAATTGAAAACTTTTGGTTGGTTGAGGCTGAACTGGTCGATAGAGCCAAGGCTTTTGAGAAATTTTGTAGGAACTTTGGGTAGGAATATTCCTCACTGGAGGCATCAAGAGGGAGGGATTTTCTTCAGGTTGTTTTAGTACTAGGGTAACATCGTCCTGTTGCTGCTCTCAATACTGTGAAATAGTTATGCTCCTGGGGGAATTATAACCATCTTTAAAGTTTGGTGTATGGAAGATTTCTGGGGACCAGTCAGTGTCAGGATGGACTGATGGCAGCTGAGACTAGGATACTGAAGAAAAGGGAGACCCAGCAGTTGAAGGGGCTGCTCTGCAGCAGGGTTTGAAGGGTGTTCAACGTAGCTGTATGGAGGACAGCAGAGGTGTACTGTATGAATTTAAATAAAATGTGAAAGAGCGCAGCATGAGAGGGAGAGACTATATTTCTGGCAGAGATATTTTGTTTTCTAGTGACACGTCAGAAGGCAGAGTGGCATCTGGTTTGCACAGAGACACAGATGGAGGGTTGGGGCGGGGGGGGGGGGGGGAGGACAGGCCAGTGATTTGTGGCATCCTCTGTGTCCTGCCTCATTTTCTGCCTGTGCTTTGATGGGGGTGCCTCTGAGTTAGGTACTGATTTTGAGGAATACGCTTTGTGTTTTGACTTCCCCTGCTCCAAGGTAGAGGATGTTGGTTTTTCCTTTGTAGATTCTAACTTCTTCTGTCTGACAAGCTCTCTGCCATTAAAGAAGTTGGAGGAGGAGTACATGCAAGAGCCTTGTTTCCATGAGGCAATAATCTTTGAAGGTGCTGCTGCTGCTGTTGTCAGGAGGAAAGCTGCCCCTGACAACATGCCACTACCTGGTGCTGAACATTTCTCCCCTTCTGGAGCCTAAACTGGGGCTGGTGGGGTTTGTACAGCTGTTGAGGAGATCTGTGCCATTTTCATGGTGCTGCAGGAACTGGCAGCAGCATAGTTCAAGTCAATGATGGATCAGGCTTCCTTTCACTTTGCCGCAATGCTGAGAGGTTTGTTCATTTTTGTCTTTTTGTTTTTTTAAACGGGGAAGCAAATCTGAAACAGCAGCACAGATGTAAAGAAATACAGTAGCAGAAAGTGGGCTGGTTATAGGGGAACACAATCAGAGGCGTGAGACATCTTAAAAGACTTCAATTGGCTAGAGGAGAGCTCTACAGATTCAGGCTCTGTGCAGGACGTCATCAACAAGAGTGGCTGCATGGTGCTGTCTCTCTATGGAGAATGCAGATTGTGCTTGGTGAGACAAAAAGAGGTGATAAATGCAACTGGGTTGAAAAAAGAAGTTAGTTACCCTGGTTTAGGTGTGGAGCAACTGAGCATGATCCCCAGTGACCAAAGAATCAATTGCCATCTTAGATACTGAAGAAAAGAAGTGTGGAAGTCTTGATAACATCATGATTGAAAGCCCCCGATGCAGCGACTTAGTCAAAAGAAGGTCTCCATCAAGCTATTGCATTGTGCAGGTAAGTTAGCTAATGTGTCTACGGGGCATGTTTACTAGAAGCTGTTTAATAGAACCTACTTACAAACAGCCTTGCTAACAGCCCAGCTTAGTACAGTAAACATGCCCCTAAGTGTTTGAAAAGATAGTTGTGAAAACTTTATGTAGTGACCCCCATATAAAGGAACTATTTTGTGTGATAAAATAAAAGGAAAATCATATAAGGACTAAAAATAAGAACTGGACCAACTATAGATGACAAAGGATATTTAATATGAACCATAAGGAATTTAAGGACCAGTCATGTTCTATGCTTCAGATAGCCTTTTGTTCTGCTAGAAACAAAGTGATTTGACACAGAGGTCTTTTTTCTCTTTCAAAGGTGGACCACACATTTTTATAGAGTATGAAGAAAATAATTTAACTTTCTATATATTATAAATTATATTCAATAGGTTTGGAAAAATTAATTAAAAACCATGTAGGATTGAGTAATCAGAAACCTTTTGTATGTGGTTATAATTGGTTTATTTCAAAATGTATTATACTGCCCTTTGTTTATACATTAAGGCACTTTAAAATAAAACACACATTCAAAACTGCATAAAAACCAAACAATTCCAAAAACAAAAAGTACAGAAAATCCACAGTCCGCTCCTGACTCTGCTACTGCCATCCCAGCTGAGTATATCTTACATCTATCCATTTTGAAATATCATCTCAAAATAAAAAGGTTTTCCATGCCTTTTTACAATTTAGAAAATATCGTCTCAGACCGAAGATCCTGATCAAAGCATTCCATAGCACAGGAGAAACAGCTGACTGTCAAGTAACCTCAAGATATGCCCTAGAAACAGATGGAATAACCAACCTATTTTGCTGGAGAGATTGAAGAATCCTACCAGGAACATACTGAACAAAATTTGATAGATAGAACAAGAAGGCCCAAATAAAAAGGCCTTGTGTACCAAAATAAGAACCTTAAAATCTAATACGATAGTAATCTGGGAACCAATGATGCTCCTTGAGCATTGGAGTAACCAACCACACGAATTGCCATCGATTGAACATTTTGTAGATGCTTCAATAAAGGTCATGGGCAGACCACTATAAATCAGGTTACAGTAGTCCAACCTATTGACCAACACATGAACCAGTGTAAGTAAAGCTGGCTTATCTAAATACACTTGAATAGACCAGATATGTCATAATGCCAAAAACAAGGATTTAGACACTGCCGCTGCTTGTGCTTTAAATGACAGAATCCAAATAACAGCCTAATTCACTCAAAGTCTGCACTAAAGAAATCCCCTGACCTTGAAAAACAGGAGCTACATCAGTCACCCAGGGCTGCCTCAAAATCCACATTACCTGTGTTTTTTATATATTCACTTTTAAACAATTCTCAGTCAACCAGTCCAACACAGAAGCTAGATAGTCATTTAGCTGGAATATATCATGCTACAGAAGAAAGGCCTAGCAATATACTGCATTGCATCATGCTACAAAGGGTCTATAAAACAGAGTAGTTGAATATCATCAGCCAAAGAAAAAGCTACTTATACCCAACGAATGAATCTGAAAAACCAAAGACTGTATATAGATATTAAAAAGAATGGGAGATAAAAATAATTCTATGCAGTCCGATAAGTATCCATTGGTGTGTGGGATGAAACATCACTGTGAAAGAACAGTCTTCCAAGATAGATCAAAACTAGAAAGGGATTTCAGGTACACTTCTTAAAGCACATAACCTTTGCAATAGTATTTGATGGTCAATTAAATCAAACAACAATAAGCCCAAGGAAATCAAAAGAGCTACTTGCCCATGATATAAAGCTTCATGTATTTTGCTAAGTATAGCAATCAAACTGGTCTCCAAGCTATGCTGCGAAAAGAATCCAGACTGCCAAACATGAAAAAATATTCCTATCCTGAAGATATTTAGATAAAGGCATAAAGACTGCCCTTTCAATAATATTGGTAATAAAAGGAATATTAGACACAGGCCTATAATTATCCATAATGGAGAGATCCAAATTACCTTTTCTTTAATGGTGGAAAAATATAAGCGTGTTTGCGTTGTTTTGGAAAACAACCTGTTTATAGACTAATTACGATAGCCTGCAGCAATGGATGTAGCTCCATTAAAATTGTTGAAATACACCTAGAAGGTGGAGAATCGAGATCTGATGTAGACGGTTTAAGAGAAGTTGACGTTTTTAACAAGGCTACAGAAGACACTGCCTGGAAAGAATACCATCCCTATCCATCTTCTTGATTAACAGCCAGATAGCACAGGTGCTTATGGCAGATACACTCACCACCACACTATGCAAAGTCTGTACTTTGGTATAGAAAAACAATTAGCCAGATCTTCTGCTGCCAGTACAGAGCAAATCAATGAC
Organism: Ichthyophis bannanicus; assembly: GCA_033557465.1. Classification (NCBI taxonomy): domain Eukaryota; kingdom Metazoa; phylum Chordata; class Amphibia; order Gymnophiona; family Ichthyophiidae; genus Ichthyophis; species Ichthyophis bannanicus. Next base: position 1,586,096,352 of record CM066032.1, read on the forward strand.
CTGTTTCTCACTATCATTGATAGCGTAGTTACTCATCTGTAACAGGTGATCTCCAGGAACAGCAGGAATTTGGTCTTCACATAAGGGTATCATCGGTACCGACGGAGCCTGTGCGGGAACGCTCCCCAGTGTCCAATAGGAAAGCTTTTGGGAGCATCCCACAGCGCCTGCATGCTGCCATCCCACCTTTCCAACTGTCCCTCTCCAGTTGCGTTTATAGCTGAGAGAGAGAGAGAGATACAGAGAGAGAGAGAGAGAGATACAACTCCTAGGGGAGTTGGGTGGGTTGTGAAGACTAAATTCCTGCTGTTCCCGGAGATCACCTGTTACAGGCGAGTAACTACGCTATCTCCAGGAACAAGCAGGAATGTAGTCTTCACATATGGGGACTCCCTAACTGCAGATGCCAGGGAAATGGCCCCAGGAAGTTGTCAACCCTTGTGAAAGGACCCCACTTCCCCCCATGGATCTCTGGCATCCTACCAGGGATGGTGGGTAGGAATTGATTAAGTCTGAAAAAGGTGTTGAAGAACAGCTTGGCCAAACAGGGCATCCCGGCGGGAGTCCATGTCTAAGCAGTAGTGGGCTGTGAAGGTATGTAGAGATGTCATCGATAGACACAGAGTGAAGATGAGCCATTGAGGCTGCCATAGCTCTCACATTGTGAGCGGTGACATGGCCTTCAAGAGGAAGGTTCTTACTCTCATAGGCAAAGGATATGCACTGTGCAATCCAGTTGGACAGTGTTTTTTTGGAAACTGGAAGTCCCAAATGACTAGGATCAAAAGCAACAAAGAGCAGAGAAGATTTTCTATGTTGCTGTGTCCTTTGCAAGTAAAAGGCCAAAGCTCTTTAACAGTCCAAGGTATGAAGGTTCCTTTCTGCACTGGAGGCATGAGGCCTCGGAAAGAATACAGAAAAGTAAACCGCTTGGTTTAAATGGAAAGGCGAAACGACCTTTGGCATGAGTCCTAAGAACTACCGTATCATGGTGGAACCTCGTATAAGGAGGATCAGCCACTAACGCTTGCAATTCACTGATGCGACGTGCTGATGTGACTGAAATGAGGAAGATGACTTTCCAGGAAAGGAATTTAAAAGATGTAGTGGCTAATGGTTCAAAGGGCGATTTTATGAGCTGCCCGAGTACCAGATTTAAATCCCGGTGGTGGCTTAATGGGAGGCTTTGTTAAAAGAAGGCCTCTCATAAATCTCGCTATGAGAGGATGAGAGGAAATAGATTGTCCACAGAGGCTTGTAAGAAGCTGCAATAGCACTAAGATGGACTCTTACTGAATTTGTCTTGAGACCCGCATTTGACAAATGAAGGAGATACCTCTGGAATTGATACTGGAGTATTGCAAGAGGGTTAAGACCCTTCTGCGAGCACCATATGGTAAACTTTTTCCACTTAAATGCATACGAGCATCTTGTGGAGGGTTTCCTCTGAAGCATAAAAAATATCCATTACCTGTTGGGAAAGGTTAAGATCCTGAAGTTCTAGGCTTTCAGCAACCAGGCCCCGAGATGCAGAGACTGGGGATCGGGATGCCACAGCATCCCGTCCTCTTGGGAGAGAAGATCTGGAGCGGATCCCAACTCCAGAGGCAGAGCTTGAGAGAGATGTAGGAGCAGAGGGTACCACGGTTGCCGTGGCTAACGTGGAGCTATGAGGATCATATGACCTCTGTCTCTCTGAAGCTTGAATAGGGTTTTGGGGATGAGGGTAATGGGTGGGAAGGCATATAGGAAGTCCTGACCGCAGTGAAGGAGGAAGGTGTCCCTTGCCTGACAACCTCGAGCCAGAATTCTGGAACAGAACCGGGGAAGTTTGGCATTCAGCGAACTTGCAAAGAGGTCTATGTCCGGGGTTCCCCAAATCTGAAATATTTGAGCAACCTGGTCTGCATGGAGAGACCATTCATGTGGAAGCAGAACTCAACTGAGTTTGTCTGCCCAAGAATTTTGAATGCCTGGAAGATACACCGCAAGGAGATGAATCTGATGCTCTCTGGCGAGGGCCCATAGTCACAAAGCTTCGTTGCATAGCGACAGAGCCTGTTCCACCCTGCTTGTTCACATAGAACATGGCTACCTGATTGTCCATTTGAACTAGGACTTTCTTGTAACTGAGCTGGGCGTGAAATACTTGAAGAGCAAGGAAGATTGCTCTGAGCTCCAGAAGGTTGATGTGAAGACAGGCCTCCTGTGGAGTCCAGGTACCCTGGGTAGAGAGATCTTGCAGGTGTGCTCCCCATCCCACCTGTGAAGCATCTGCTAGGGTGGCTTGGGATAGAGGTTGCTGGAAAGGAGAGCCCACCAGAAGGTTTCTGGGTGATTGCTACCATTGGAAGGGCGAAATAAGATGGTCTGAGTTTCTCATTTTGTCCGACAGGTAACCTGAGGCCTGTGTCCACTGAGTGGATCAAGTCCACTGGGCTGCTCGCATATAGAGGCGAGCATAAGGAACCACATACATGGTGGCCTAGCAATTGTAGCATTTCCCAAGCAGTGAGACAAGGTTTGAGCATTGCTTGGGAAGCTAGTTGTACTATGCGAAGACAGCGGGGATGTGGAAGGAAAGCCCTTGTCTGTCTGGTATCCAGATGAGCTCCTATGAACTCTAGGGACTGAGTGGGAGCAAGATTGGATTTTGGGAGGTTTATGACCAGTCCCAAATACTGAAGGATTTGCATTGTGCGAGATAGAGCAGAGCTGACTTCTGGCACTGTAGGGGCTTGAATGAGCCAGTCGTCTAAGTAAGTGAAGATGAATATTCCCAGAGTGCGGAGAAATGCTGCTACCACAGCCATGCATTTTGTGAACACTCTTAGTGCAGATGCCAGGCCAAAGGGAAGAACTTTTTATTGGTAGTGCTTTCCTTGAAACAGGAAATCTGAGGAATCTCCTGTGATTTGGATGGATGAGAATATGAGTATACGCATCCTTGAGATCCAGAGAACAAAGCCAATCCTGACTTTGAAGATATGGCAGCAGAGTTCCTAGAGAGACCATTTTGAACTTCTCTCGGAACAACTATTTGTTCAATTCTCTGAGGTCTAAAATGGGTCTGTGTCCTCCTGTTTTCTTTTGAATAAGGAAATAGGGGGGAGTAGAACCCTGTACACTGATGGGGAATGGGTACTTCCTCTATTGCTCCTTGAGCAAGGAGCACTGTGACTTGTTGACCTAAGAGACTGCCGAAAGAGGTCTGAGAATTGAACTGTCTTATAATTGTAGGAGGGGGCAGCCTTTGAAAATGAAGCTTGTACCCCTCTCTTATAATGGACAGAGTCGAATTTTCTGCTGTTATTTGGTATCATCTGTGGGCAAAATGACATAACCTGCCTGGGACGGTTAAGGGTTCTGGACCCTTCAGGGGCAGGAAGGCGAAGTTCTCTAGAAAGGAGTCAAAGCCCCTGAGGAGGCTGAGACTGCTGAGCTGGTGAGGTTTTGCAGCTTTTGGCTTCTTTTGTTGTCTGGGTTGTTGCTGCTGTCCCTTTTGAGCAGTCTGACCTGGACGGTGTCCCTGTTGGGTATAGGAAGGATAAAACTTCTTTTTCTTATTGAAAAATGGTTTCTTAGAGGATCTTTTCTTTGCAGGATCGGCTGTAGATTTGGACAATCTATCCAGTGTGATATTGTCAGCATCTATTTCATTAGCCTTCTCCTACCAATTCTTGCCAAAGAGATTTTCTCCTGTGCAAGGAATGTTTCCTAATTTATCCTGTACCCAAATTTCCAAGTCGGATGCCTGAAGCCAGGCGATCTGACGTGCTCCAATGGCAATGGCAGAGGTTCTGCTTATGCACTCAAAACAAAGGCTGCACAATTAACAAACTTGGAAACATCCTGAGCATGTTTGACAAGAGTGAGATAGTCTTGTCTTTTGTCATCAGGAAGAAGGGGGCTCATAAGCTCCAAGTCTCCTGTGACCTCTTTAAGGAACATTCCCATATACAAGATATAGGAACTTATCCTAGCTGAGAGCATGGAAGCATCGACACCCAAAGGCATCGAGACCCCTGCATTCACGACCTGGAGGATTGGATGCACATCTCTTTGCACTTTTCATCCTTCTCATGGCTGATTCCACCACCTTTGAATGGTAATTGAGTTTTTTAAAAGCCAGGACAAGGTGGAACTCGATACATGGTATCGAGTCTTTGAGAATGAGGAGATATTGTTAGAGGTGTGTCCCACATCCTTAGCATAAGATCATGTAAGATCTCATGACTAGGCAGAGTAGCTGCCTCTTTGGGAGCCTTAGGGTATTGGAGGATTTCCAACTCCTTAGCCCTAGGCTCTTTTTCAGGAGCTACTGTGATGGAAAGGCCTCGGGCCACATCATGGATAAAGTCCTGAAAGGACATATCCTCTGGCGGAGACATTATATGCTGAGGAGAAGAGGAATCCTCGGGGAGAAGTACTCTGGTATCGGCAGAGTCTTCGGAGTCTTCAGTCTCATCCGAGGATTCAAAATATCTCTGATCCCGGTGATCGTGCAAAGCACGGTACCGGTATCGATCGAAGTCGGTATCGGGTTGTTGAGGTACCGATCTGTCGATGCCGGAGAGAGATGCATGACTCGGTATGGGTGGCATACCTGCCGATGTTGATGCAGTCGGTACCGGTACCAGTGTCAGTACCAATATCGGTTGAGGTGTCTGAAGCGTTTTCAATGGTACCGAAGCCGTGAGAAGAGCCGCTAGACTGTGTTCAATAGCAAGGAATCTCTGGTCTATTGACGCTGCTGATGCTTGGGTGTTGGTACCGGTAGAAGCAGCCGTGACCCCAGAGCATGGCGCCAGTAGTTCTGCTGAGGTTGAGGCCTCGAGAACATCCTGGAGCCCCGTTAATGCTTTGGAAGCCAAAGCCTCTCACCAGGGCAGTGTTGCCGGTGGAAATTCCTCAAGGGCAGTGCCAGGGGCATCTCGATACTTAGGAGATCTACCCTTTGAGGACTGGCTAGATTTATGTTTAGTTACCTGAGATCCATGGGAGGAAGATGAAGCCCTGGAGGACGACGATGCAACAGGGAAAAAGGGTGCTACGTTTAGCAGCTCAGTTCTGCTGGCCCCTTTTTGACATCATTCCACAGGAGAGGCACTCTGAAATAGAGTGGTCAGGACCTAAACATTTGGGATACCAATCGTGGGTGTCGATGACGGAAATGGTTCCGCCACACTTAGAACATTTCTTAAAACCTGAAGTAGGTTTTTCCATTTTTAAGGAAAAATTGGGCCTAGTGCCCAAAATGGCGCCTAGCACCAAGGAAAAAAAGTTTCTTAAGTAAACCACTTCAGAAACTATAGGTTTTTTTGTTTTTTTTTTTAGAAGAAAGAAAGAACCGGCGGTACCGGTATAGCGTCGAGGGAAGGCAGACGCGACCACAAAAGCAAAGATTAAAAACAAAATTTTCTGCGGTGACAGGGTATGCGACCTGTCGACTCTGTGGAAAATGAAGAACTGGAGGGGGACAGTTGGAAAGGCAGGAAAGCAGCACGCAGGCGCTGTGGTTTGCTTTCAAAAGCTTTCCTATTGGACACTGGGGAGCGTTCCCGCGCAGGCTCTGTCAGTACCAATGATACCCATATGTGAAGACTACATTCCTGCTTGTTCCTGGAGATATAAACAAATGTGATATGTTATTTTTACAATGTAATATAATTCTTGTATTCCACTCATCTACCACTCTGTAATATAATTTTGTATGTAATGACTTTGATTCCCTTTGCTGTATGTCTGCATCCTGGAAGGAGAGACTACGTGGCTAGTAACACGTAGCCTGCCACAGTTGCGGAAGTGCAAAGAGGTGGAGTGAGACAGTATTAACCAATGAGTTATAGACATGTTGGAAGAGGGCGAGGACATAGTGTACTATAAAAGAACTGTGAAACAGAGGATAAATGTGTCTGCATCAGTCAGACACCATTCTTGCAAGAATGTAATAAAGTTAAGTCTTGCTTCACTGAGGAATCTGTTATTGTGTAAAAACGTTATGTATTATTACATCATTAACCCCAGTGGATTGATTAACAGGAAATAACATTTTTTGCTGGATTCAGCCCATCACAAATTCTCTGTGAAAAATAGGCCCATTTAGCAGCCTTAATACCGGTATTCCTCCTATACTCCCTAGCCCTTTCAGATACAGACATTTAAAAATTTTCCAGCCCATGGTATTCTCCAGAACATTGTATTTGAGCAATTCAAAATGTAAAATTAAGTTCTTCACACCATTGGTACCACATGCTTCTGTATCACTTGTGATATCGCTTTGACCTCTGTATCTAGTTCTGATGGTGGGTTACTATGTTTCTATAGATAAACTCACACTTGACCACACATTTAGGAGCTTGTAATTGTAAAGCCTAGTTTTGTATAGGTCATCTCAGTTGAAAAATTGATGTTCAAGTTGGGACATTCAGAATTTGCAATGTGCTTCATATATGTAAAAAAGTAAGACTTGAATTCCTGACTTAGCTGACCTGGAATACTCAGCCTATGACAATGTTAGCCCTGTATTATACTACTATCTACATGTATAGATTCCCACCACATATACATGTGGATACAGGATTTTGCATGTCCAACAGGATCCATTGCTCTTCAAGGTGAACACAATTCTATCCCCTCCCCCCGCTCCCTAAACTCTATGTCCAAACGAGTAGTTTTCTGCAAGGTGTATCTCAGAGCAGGTGTAAATGCCAACAAAGAAATCTTTTGAATTATAAGAATATTTGCTGGAAAATAGGGAATACCCATATACCTCAAAAAGGTCTACCCAAACCACACCCAGAACATGGCCCCTTAAATCTTTGCATGCCACGGGCATACATGGGTAAGTAAAAGGCTTTTCTAAAATTGCTATCTACGTGTATATGACCACTTATATGTGCATATCAGCTTTTCTACACATGTAAATGATACCTAATGGGAAATTAAAGAGTCATGGGAATGGAAGATATGCCCTTTTATGGAATGCAAACGAAGTACAACTATAAGATCAGTTATCCACAAAACAAACAAAAAAGGTCAGTAATGGAGTGCCTCAAGGGGTCTGTACTTGGACCAAGCTGTTCAACATATTCATAAATGATCTGTAAATAGGCATGACAAGTGAGGTGATCAAATGTGTGGTTCACACAAAATTATTCAAAATCATTAAAATGGAAAACTATTATGAGAATATGCAGAAGGATATTTTGGGCATCTAAATGACAGATGAAATTTCATGTGGACAAGTGAAAACTAATGTACACAGAAAAAAGTAATCCCAGATTGTAGGTACAAAATGCTGGCGTTCTGAGTTAGGAACTTGGAGTCATTGTATTTTAACATTTTCATTTGACAAAAAAAAAAACCAATTAAAATCAATGGTGAAGAATACCCATGATCTGGCCACAATACCACGACTCTTTCGGTCTCTGGTCCCTCAAGCAGTGAGAAATAAGCAGAGAGTAACACAGAACAATCACACACGAAGTGCTACTTTCTTTGAGCTCAGAGGGAAAGCAACAGAAGGTCCATGGACACAGCACGGTTCCACCTCTGTTGGATTCAAAGTCTTCCTCCGTTGAAGCTCTTTTTATTAAAGAAAAAGGGGAAGTAACACAGTCAATCATAAACATGAAATAACACAAGGTGTCACTAGAATTATTTTACAGAGTAAGAGCTGATTACAGTGTATTAGATGAAATTTACTTGATTATGACAGAATTATTTATAATTGCCGAGTTGCAGAAATTATGTTGTGCCAGCAGGGACCTATAGTTGACTGTACAATGAACTATGGTTGCACAGTTCATAGCCTATGTTTACTTTTTATGCTTGCGTTAACAATGTTCTCAAACTGTTTTAAAGACAGTTACACAGAACTCATGATCATGATATCCTATTCTATTTAAGAGGAAGTCCATTTCTACAAATGGGATGTTTAAAAAAGGGGGTGAAGAACAAAACCGAGGATACAATTTGCTTCTGTAGACCTTGAGTACTGTATATATGGTTTTGGTTGTCCCATCTCAAAAATGATAAAGCACAATTAGAAAAGGTTCAGAAAAGGATGCCAAACATGATTAAGGCAATTAGAATACCTCCCTTATAAAAGGAAGGTTAAACAAGACTACCTAGAGGGGATATGATAGAAGTTTATAAAATCATGAGATAGGTAGAACAATTAATTAGGAAACAGTTTAATCTTTCAAACATAAAACAAAACAAGAGGACACTCCCTGAAAGTATTGACCAGCAGAATCAAAACAAACCATAGAATTTGTTTTCACACAGTGCATAATTAAGATCTAAAATCTGTTACCGGAGAATGTGGTCAATAACCAGCTACTACTACCAAACATATATAAAGCACTACAAGGCATACACAGTGCTGTACAAACATAGTTAGAGATTGTAAGCTCTGATGAGCAAGGACTATCTAAACAAGACAGACAAAAGATAAAAATAAGGGTAGAATAGGGAAGGGTAAGGAGACACAAGGAAACAAGGGATCCAAAAGCAGCCTTTAGCATATATTTGAAAAAAGGGGCAGAGATGAAGCCTGATGCACAGACTCAGGAAGTCTGTTCCAGGCATAAGGAGCAGCAATGTGAAAGGACCGAAGTCTGAAGTTAGCAGTGGAAGAAAAGAGTAAAGAGCGGAGTTCACAAGGAGGGGTGTAGGGGGAGAAGAGAGAGGAAAGGTAGTGAGGAGCAGAAGAGTGAATGCATTTAAACAGGAGCAGTTCTATAATGAGGCAGCTGCCTTAGGCAGCAAATTTTTTGGGGTGGCAAAAAATGCCCCCAAATCACACCAGTGCCGGCCGCCTCACACTGCCAAAAAAGAAAACCCTCAAAAGCCAGAACATCAGTGATTTGGCGCAGTTCTGCCATGCCCTGCCACTTTTGCTGTGTCGGGGTTGGCATCAGCAGAAGCAGGCCACCGAAGCTGGGAGTTTGTTTTTTAATTCAACCAAAAGCACAGACCCATGCATCATTCTGCTCATATGAGTGGCCCCACCAGTTCCACCCCCTAACGCAATATCAGAGGGGGCAGAATCAGCCAGGCTGCTCACATGAGCAGAATGATGCACTGTCCCACACTTTTTTTTTCTAACTCTCATTTTTGGCAGCCTGCTTCTGCAGCTGCTGATCCTGACACAAGAAAAGCAGCAGGGCAGGGCTGCATGGAATCACTGATCTTCTGGGATTTGGGGGATTTATTTTTTGGTATGATGTTGAGCATTGTTCTTGGGGGTGCTGATGGTTGGTGGGATTGGGCGGTCTGTATAGGTGCCTTGGGTCCAAACTTAAGATTGAATGATTGAAGGGGGTGGGGAGGGGGGGGGGGTGACACAGCTGCTGCCACCATTGATATTGGGGAGGACATAGCAGCACCTGCTGCTTGTCCTATTCCTATTCCTGCTCCCCCGCTCTGGGTAATGGGATCCTCCTGCACTTCCTGCAAATGTAGGGAACTCAGGCTAATGCTGTGAAAGCCTCATGCATGGGGCGGCTCTATAATGAGGCAGAGTGAGACGGCAGCCCTAGGGGCAAAGATTTGGGAGTGGCAAACAATGCCCCCAAAACAGCCAAGCGGCTGTCGCCTCACCCTGCCTTCTAAGGTAAAAAAAAAAAAAAAAAAAAAAATTTGGAGTGGGCCAGCTGCTGCTGCTGCTGCTGCCGCCACCTCTGCTTCTTCCAGGTTGACAGCGGCAGAATCAACCCCCTTCCCCTTGCTGCTGCCCCTGCCTCAGATCAGACACTGGGCAGTGGTAGCGAGCTGTCAACTTTAGAAAAAATAAAGGAAAGCAAAAGCACGAGCTCTTACGACTCCGGCATGCTTGTAAGGCCTTGATGGGTCCCGCCCCCCTCTGATGCTGAAGTTTTCAAAACCCTGTGCTTTTGCTTTCCTGCTGCTGATATTGAGAGAGGCATCAGCGGCAGCAGCAGGAAGATAGGCAGGGGTGGACAGCAGATGCTGGACAACAGGGGAGCGGGACAGGAAGACAAATGCTGGACAGAGAAGGGGAGAAGCAGGAAGATGACAAATGCTGGACTAGAGCTGGCACTACCCGGTAAGCTGGGTAAGAATGGCAAGGCAGCACCAATGTCAGAAGGACGCCATGGCTAACCACCTGCCCCCACACCCCATTCATGAAGGCCTGCAGAGTGCCAGAGGCCTAGTGTAGAGCCTGCCCACAGGACATGCTGCTCCCATGGGCAGGAAGGTGTGAATAGCGATTGCAGCCTCTTACAGCCTTCTGCCTGTGGGAGCAGCATGTCCTGCAGGCAGACTCTCCACTAGGCTGCTGGGGCTCAGGCCATCATGAATGGGTTGTGGGGGCAGGTGGTTAGCCATGGCGTCCTTCTGACATTGGTGCCGCCTTGCCATTCTTACTCAGCTTACCGGGTAGTGTCAGATCTAGTCCAGATCATCCTGAATTGAGAGTGGGGTGGGTGGGCGGCCAACGATGGTGCCCTCTTGACACCGGCTCCTGCAAGCAGGCTCTGGTTTCTCTGGGCTGCAGTCATGGCTTGCACAGTCCCTGCCCGCAGGATATTTTGCTCCCGCAGGCAGAAGGGTGTGCGAAGCAGCGATTGTGGCCCAGAGAAGCAGATCCTGCCTGTGAAAGCAGCATATCCTGCAGGCAGTGTCTGTGCAGGGCCAATTGTGCCCTGTCTCTCTTTGCTGGGATCACGACTTGCACAACCCTTGCCCATAGGACATGCTGCTCTGTGGGCAGGCTCTGCCCCTTGTACATACAAAGGGTTGACATGGTGGGGGGGGGGGGGAGGGTATTGGGAGGTGGACATGGATGGGCACAGGGAGCCAGAAGGGAGATGCTGGGTGCAGGGGGGGGGGGTGGAGGGAGGCAGCAGGGATAAGATTGAGGTGGGGGGCTAGGGAGATACTGGAAATGGAAAGGGGCATAGGAAGAAGCAAAGAGGGGAGATGTAGTGGTGATGTTGGCCAGGGGGTTATAGGAAGACTATGGGAAAATGCTGGACTTGGGGAGGGAGGGACAGAGGGAAGATGCTGGACATGGGGGTAATAGGGAGAGGGAGGGGAGAAGATGGATATAGGATAAATAGGTTGAGAAAGAGACAGAGATGCTGGACATGGGAGTAAGAGAGGGGATGGTACAGTATGGAGATACGGAGATGGCAGACATGGAAGGAAAGAGAGCGGAGGTACTGGATAGAGGAAATGAGTGCCAGAGAAAGCTAGAGAGACATTCACTGGATGGGGGATGGAGAGAGAGTGAGCAAAAGACTGGGGTATAATGGACTAAGGAAGAAGAGCTGGGGAATGGAAGGACTGGGGTGAAGATTGAAAAGCAGTAGGTAGATGGCGTTACAGAGGGAGATTGAGAAATGGATAGTAAGGAGCAGTGAAGTCTGGGTGGACAGAGTGGGAGAGAGAGAAATAAATGGAAGAAAGCTGAAAAGAAAAAAAGAAATCAATATCCATGATGGAAGGAAGTGAAGAAAACAAAAAGGAGAGACAAGAAGTGGGAGGAGTGGCCTAGTGGTTGGGGCACGTTCCTAGAGGGAAAGGTGTATAAACCATTATTAGAGAGGACCCAGGAAATCCACTGCTTGACCCAGGACAAGCATTGTGGAACCTGTGTGCCTTTTTGGAAACCTGCTAGGTACTTATGACCTGGATTGGCCACTGTTAGAAAGAAGATACTGGGCTTGATCATACTGGTCTGGCCCAGTTTGGCATTTCTTATGTTTATTTATTTATTTAGTATACCGCTACTTCCAGCGATCAGCAGCGGTTTGATTACAGATTGGAAATTGTCAACCAATGTTACCAATGCAGAGCTTAGGAAACATGCTGCTAAATATAAGGGTAAACAGTTAGAGAAGATAACCAAATCAAGGCAGTGACCGCACTGATGAGTGGGAGCAGAAGAGCAAAGTTGGAGATTGAAAGAGGTGGTAAGGGACAGGAGCTTAGAAGCATAGGGATCAGAAGGGTTATCAACATGAATACTAAAGTCACCAAGAATAAGTGAGGAGGAAGAAGAATCTAGAAATAGGGAAAGCCATGAGTCAAAGTCAGTGAGAAAGATAGAGATGGACTTATCACGGGATCTATAAATAGCAGCTATCTGGAGAGGTAATGGATTAAAAAGACAGATGGAATGGCTTCAGAGGAGGAAAAGGAGCAAGACAGAGATAGAAGAGGGGTTGGAGTTGGCAGGAAGGAGAAAGCAGAAACCAAACACCACCACCACAACTAGTGGCACATGGAGTGTGGGAAAATTGGTATCCACCATGACAGAGGGCAGCGACTGAAGCAGTGTCATCAGGGAGGGGCCAGGTTTCAGTAAGAGCTAGAAGATTGAAGGAATTAGAAATGAAGAGGTCATGAGTAAAGGGGAGTTTATTAGATATGGAATGTGCATTCCATAATGCACAAGAGGAAAAGGGAGAGAGGGGGGAAAGGAGAGGAATATAGATGAGATTAGAATGGTTGAGAGAGGAATGGGAGAGAGACAATACCTTAGGGGGGCCAGGGTTAGGATTAATGTCACCAGAAGACAGGAGGAGTACAAGGCAGAGAGGAAACGGAATGGCAGAAATGAGGATGAGGTATTTTAAGAGAGGAAGGAGAGGGATGAATGAAAGGAAGAAAAAGGTGAAGTTCAAGAGCTGAGGAAAGGGAGGAAGACAAGATGGGGCAAGAGATAAGAAGAGAAGAGAAAAGATAATAAGGAGGGGAGTATGTGGGAAGGTAGCTAGGGAGTGACAAAAATAAAAAAATGTGGAGCCATGAGAAGAAAAGAGATGGAGGGGGAAGCAGAATAATTAAGAACTTTAACAGTATTAATAGTACTATTTTAAGTGGAAGAATGATCAATCATATAGCACAAAGGCATAGGCAGGGCTGCACAGACAAATGCAAGAGACTGTCTTAATGCAAATATCCACAGTAATTAGATCCATGTATGGTACAGCTGAGTCTTAACCGATAGCACACAGTCACTGGTATAGTCCAGATACGGGAAAGGGGCCCGTGTTCAGAATCAGACTCAGAAATATGCTATTGCTTTGAAAAGCTGCTGGACGGCTTTGGCTTATGAATTCTTAAGTTTTCTCTGAGGTTCGCAGCAAAGATTCTCTAGTTCCATTTACTTCTCTAGTCGAAATGTCCCTTGAGAGCTGGACAAACGAAAGGAGCTCCGCACCTGCTTCTTGTACACCCTGACTAGAAGACATGGGGCAGCATCTCTGCAGATAACACACTGGTATGGCAAACAAAGCAGACTCACAAAAGAACCTTATAGGCCTCAGAAGAACTCCAGCGTTCCCTCATAAATGATGTCTGGGAATCAGACCTCAGAAGATCACGAGGAGCAGCAGCACGTGGCAGACTGAGTAGAGGTAGAGTAGTACAGGCAGTGCGGTTTCTCCTCTGTCTTCCAGGCCTCGTGCACCTTGGTATGTGTTCCGCTGGGGCTCAGGGCTCTGCAGGCTTGCACCAATCGCTCCGAGCTTGCTTTGACTTCCCTGCGATCAACCCCTTAAAAGTGGAGCAACAACTTCACCGGGATCAGCTCCAACTATCTCCAGCAGCAACTTCCCTGGGACTATGCGATGGCAACAATCAGCAGCAAACTAACATAGTAGAATTCAAAAGAAGACTGCACTAGTCAGTGGCGTAAGTCAAATGAGGGGCCCCATTTTGCTGAGGGCCCCTTATGATGGTGGCAAGAAGAAGAGGGTCAGAAAACACCTTTCCTTCCCTGCTTCCACCCCGCCTGAAAAAAAAGTCAGAGCAAGACAAACATCATACATACAATAAAGATGTTTGGAAATAGAGAGGCAGCAAGAAGTGGCATGGTAAAGTACTTTACCATGGTAGACCAAGGTCTGGAACAGCATCTCCCCACTTGGAGCCAAAATCTTGGGTATCACGAGACTTTGGTTGCAAAGTAGAAGCTGCCGCGGTAAAGTAGTTTGGAAAACAGGGAGGCAGCATGGTAAACATCTTTATTCTAAGCACGATATTTTCCATGCTCTGAGACTGCAATTGCAGGCCAGGGACTAGGGACCGCTGGGCCGAGTGGGCCCCTCGTCTAGCCTAGGGCCCCCCCCCCATATTATGGAGGCTACTTGGGAAGTATTTATGCCACTGGGATTAGTTTCTGGAGGAAAAGTCAATAAAAAATATTAGCCAGGTAGATTTTGGAGAGCTACTACTCATCACAGAAAATGAGCTAAAAGAAAGAGATCCACTTTTTTGGAATTTGTCAGGACACTGGTGACCTGGATTGGCTGCTGTTGGCTGTTGGTTTGATGACCTTGGTCTGACTCAGCATGACTTATGTTCTTATATTGTGTATTCACAAGGAATCAATGACCATCTTAGAAAAACAAGACAAGATCTGCAGAATCCATAGCAAGGAAAATATCAAGAACTTGGAATGGTCAAATCCTTATGTGATAAGAACGTCAATGATCTGAAATCTTTGGTAGGTACTAGAAAACAGATTGCTATGGCAAAAACTGTCACAGAGGTGAAGAACCAACAGCGCCTATATATTGTGCAATCCATAATACTGTGGCTTCCAAGAAATCATACAAAGATTTTGGTTGGACAACCTAACAAGACTGATAGCAGCTGTAAACGAAGAACTGCTTAGATTAATAGAAACATAGAAACATAATGACAGAAAAAGACCACATGGCCTATCTAGTCTGTCCTTCCATAACAACAACTACAACAGATTACTAGTGATATGTATAAAATTCCAAGACCAAATAAAAAATGAAATCAAACATAGAAAACAATGGTAGATAACTATTGCAAGGTCCATCTAAGTCTGCCTATTTTTGATACAATGCTACAGATCCTAACTGATCTTAGATTTCACACTCACCTCCTTGCGTCCAATGACCCCCATGTCAACATGATCTAAACAGCAAAAAACAATGGAGTGACTTCAAGAAGGTTAATGGCCAATATTCAAAGGCACTAGCAGTACCTGCCAACCAGATAATAGTCACCAAATATTCTCAGACCACCTCAGAACTATACAGAGACATAGCTGACATTTAGCTGGATAGTGAGTTTTCAGCAGGGCTACCCATATATAAATCCATATAACCTAGAGAGCAGAAAAGATGTCCCAATTGCATAGTGGCTGAATATTGCTGCTATCCAGATAAATGTCAGCAGTGATAGCTATATCTGGAATTTCTGGAAAGCATAGTTACTCACCTGTAACAGGTGATCTCCGGGAACGGCAGGAATTTAGTCTTCACATATGGGTATCGTCGGTACCGACGGAACCTGCGCGGGAATGCTCCCCAGCGTCCAATAGGAAAGCTTTTGGGAGCATCCCACAGTGCCTGCATGCTGCCTTCCCACCTTTCCCAACTGTCCCTCTCCAGTTCTTCGTTTTCCACGGAGCCGACAGGTCGCACATCCTGTCACCGCAGGAAAAAAATCCCTTCTATTCTTTTTTGTGGTCACATCTGCCTTCCCTCGACGCTACACCAGCACCGCCGGTTCTTCTCTTTTCCTTTTTAAAAAGCGTCCCTAGCGTCCAATAGGAAAGCTTTTGGGAGCATCCCACAGCCCCTGCGTGCTGCCTTCCCGCCTTTCCCAACTGTCCCTCTCCAGTTGAGTTTAAAGCTGAGACAAAGAGAGAGGGAAAAAGAGAAAGAGAGAGATAGAGATATAGAACTCCTAGGGGAGGTGGGTGGGTTGTGAAGACTAAATTCCTGCTGTTCCTGGAGATCACCTGTTACAGGCGAGTAACTATGCTATCTCCAGGAACAAGCAGGAATGTAATCTTCACCTATGGGGACTCCCTAGCTGCAGATGCCAGGGAGATGACCCCAGAAGTTGTGTGCCCTTGTGAAAGGGCTCCACTTCCCCCCATGGATCTCTGGCATCCTACCAGGAATGGTGGGTAGGAATTGATTAAGTATGGAACAGGTGTTGAAGAACAGCCTGGGCTGTGAAGGTATGAACCGATGCCCAAGTAGCTGCTCGACAAATGTCGTCGATAGACAGAGTGAAGATAAGCTATAGAAGCTGCCATGGCTCTCACATTGTGAGCTGTGACATGGCCTTCAAGAGGAAGGTTTTTACTCTCATAGGCAAAAGATATACACTGTGCAATCCAACTGGACAGTGTTCCTTTGGAGACTGGAAGCCCTAAGTGACTAGGATCAAAAGCAACAAAGAGTTGAGAGGACTTTCTATGTTGCTGTGTCCTTTGCAAGTAAAAGGCCAAAGCCCTTTTGCAGTCCAAAGTATGAAGATTCCTTTCTGAATTTGAGGCGTGAGGCCTTGGGAAGAATACAGGAAGGTAAACCACTTTGTTTAAATGAAAAGGTGACACCACCTTTGGCATAAAGTGTGGATGAGTCCTAAGGACTACCTTATCATGATGGAACCTTGTATAAGGAGGATCAGCCACCAACGCTTGCAATTCACTGATGCGACGTGCTGATGTGATTGCAATAAGAAAAATAACCTTCCAGGAAAGGAATTTCAAAGAAGTAGTGGCTAATGGATCAAAAGGCGGTTTCATGAGCTGCCCAAGAACCAGATTTAAGTCCCATGCACCGGTGGTGGCTTAATGGGAGGCTTAGTTAAAAGAAGGCCTGTCATAAATCTTGCTATGAGAGGATGAGAGGAAATAGGTTGTCCATTTAGGGGCTTGAAATAAGCTGCAATAGCACTCAAATGAACTCTCACTGAATTGGTCTTAAGCCCTGCATTTGATAAATGAAGGAGATATTCCAGGACTGATTCCATAGGTATCGCAAGAGGGTTAAGACCCTTCTGTGAGCACCATATGGTAAACCTTTTCCACTTAAATGCATAAGAGCGTCTTGTGGAAGGCTTTCTGGAAGCATAAAGAATATTCTGTACCTACTGGGAAAGGTTAAGACCGTGGAGTTCTAGGCTTTCAGCAACCAGGCCCTGAGATGCAGAGACTGGGGATTGGGATGCCACAGCATCCCGTCCTCTTGAGAAAGGAGATTTGGAGCAGATCCTAACTCCAGAGGCGGAACTTGAGAGAGATGTAGGAGCAGAGTGTACCAGGTTGCCATTGCCAACGTGGAGCTATGAGAATCATATGACCTCTGTCTCTCTGAAGCTTGAAGAGGGTTTTGGGAATTAGGGGAAGGGGTGGAAAGGCATACAGGAAGTCCTGACCCCAATGGAGGAGGAAAGCATCCCTGGCCTGACAACCCTGAGCCGGAATTCTGGAACAGAACCAGGGAAGTTTGGCATTCAGTGGACTTGCAAAAAGGTCTATGTCCGGGGTTCCCCAAATTTGAAAAATTTTGGCCACTTGGTATGCATGGAGAGACCATTCGTGTGGAAGCAGAACTCGACTGAGTCTGTCTGCCAAAGAGTTTTGAATGCCTGGAAGATACACCGCAAGGAGATGAATCTGATGCTCTCTGGCGAGGGCCCATAGTCGCAAAGCTTCGTTGCAGAGCGACAGAGAGCCTGTTCCACCCTGCTTGTTCACATAGAACATGGCTACTTGATTGTCCGTTTGAACTAGGACGGTCTTGTAGCTGAGCTGGGTGTGGAATACTCGAAGAGCAAGGAAGATTGCTCTGAGGTTCCAGGAGACTGATGTGTAGATAGGCCTCCTGTGGAGTCCAGCAACCCTGGGTAGAGAGGCCTTGCAGGTGGGCTCCCCAACCCACCTGTGAAGCAACTGTTAGCGTGGCTTGGGGTGGGGGTTGCTGAAAAGGAGACCCCACCAAAAGGTTTTGGGGTGACTGCCATCATTGGAGGAACAAAATAAGGCGATTTGAATTTCCTTTTTTTTCTGACAGGCAACCTGATGCCTGAGTCCACCGAGTGGATAAAGTCCACTGGGCTGCCCTCATATGGAGGCGAGCATAAGGAACCACATGCACGGTGGATGCCATGTGGCCTAGCAACTGTAATGTTTCCCGAGCAGTGAGGTGAGGTTTTAGCACTGCTTGGGAAGCTAACTGCACAATGCGAAGGCAGCGGGGATGTGGAAGGTAGGCCCTTGTCTGTCTGGTATTCAGCAGAGCTCCTATAAACTCTAGGGACCGAGTGGGAGCAAGTTTGGATTTTGGGAAGTTTATGACAACTCCCAAATACTGAAGGATGCGCATTGTGCAAGAGAGCTACCCTGGCCTCTGGCTCTGAAGGGGCTTGAATGAGCCAGTCGTCTAAGTAAGGGAAGACGAATATTCCTAGGGTGCGGAGAAATGCTGCCACCACAGCCATGCATTTTGTGAAGACCCTTGCAGCAGAGGCCAGGCCAAAAGGAAGAACCCTGTATTGGTAGTGCTTCCCTTGACACAGAAAGCAAAGGAACGTTTGGTGAGTTGGATGGATGAGAACATGAGTGTACACATCCTTGAGATCTAGAGAACACAGCCATTTCTGACTCTGAAGGTATGGCAGCAGAGTTCCTAGAGAAATCATTTTGAACTTCTCCTTGAAGAGGAATTTGTTCAATTCTCTGAGGTCTAAGATGGGTCTGTCCCCTCTTGTTTTCTTTGGAATAAGGAAATAGGGGGAGTAAAACCCTGTACCCCATTGGGGAATGGGTACCTCTTCTATTGCCCCTTGACCAAGGAGCACAGTGACCTCTTGACCTAACTGGTTGTTGAAAGAGGAAGTGTGAAACTAAGAGTGAGTGGAGCTGGAGTGCAATAGGCCTCCCAGCTTATGCTGTCCCTGCCCCAAGAAGCCTTGAAATCCCTGGCTCCTGGAGGTTGTTCCCCCGGTCAGTTGAATGGTGGAAAGGGACAATGTGAAGGCTTTATGATCATGCTGTAATTTATCACACTATCCATAACTGTATATATTGCACTGTTGCACTGTATATATTGCTGTAAATAACACTGTAGATATGTTATTCCCTGTTGAATCCAAGTTTTGACCCTTGTTTAATGTAATTTCTATGTGGCCCGTCCGCATAGTAATATGTTGTTTTATTGTAAACCGCACTGATATGTAATAGCGCGGTATATAAGAGAAGTTAAATAAATAAATAAATAAAAGAGGTCTGAAAATTGAACTGTCTTTCCACTGTAGGAGGGGGCATGCTGAGGAAATGAAACTTGTACCCCTCTCTTACAATAGACAGAGTCCAATTTTCTGCTGTTATCTGGCCCCATCTGGGGGCAAAATGACATAACCTTCCTGGGATGTTGGAGGGTTCTAGGCCGTTCAAGGCCAGGAAGGCAAAGTTCTCTAGATAGGAGTCAAAGCCCCTGAGGAGACCAGTCGGCTGAGTCGGTTGAGGCTTAGCTGCTTTTGTCTTTCTCTGTCTAGGTTGTTGCTGCTGTCCCTTTTGGGCAGACTGACCTAAAACGATGCCCCTGCTGGGTATAGGAGGGATAAAACTTCTTCTTACTGAAGAATGGTTTCTTATAGGATTTTTTCCTCGCAGGATCAGCTGTAGATTTAGATAATCTATCCAAAGTGATATTGTCAGCATCTATCTCATTAGCTTTTTCCTGCCAAAGAGATTCTCTCCTGTGCAAGTAATATTCCCTAGTTTATCCTGTACCCAAATTTCCAAGTCAGATGCCTGGAGCCAGGCAATCCTACGTGC
This sequence comes from Ichthyophis bannanicus, assembly GCA_033557465.1. Lineage (NCBI taxonomy): Eukaryota > Metazoa > Chordata > Amphibia > Gymnophiona > Ichthyophiidae > Ichthyophis > Ichthyophis bannanicus. The sequence goes on from CM066032.1 coordinate 1,586,115,949, forward strand.
TCCTATGGCAATGGCAGGAGGTCCTGCTTATGCACTCAAAGCAGTCAAAGGCTGCACGATTCACAAACTTGGAAACATCCTGGGAATGTTTGACAAAAGGTAAGGTAATCTTGCCTCTTATCATCAGGAAGGAGAGGGCTCATAAGCTCAAAATCTCCTGTGACCTCCTTAAGGAACATTCCCATATATAAGATATAGGAACTGATCCTAGCAGAAAGCATGGAAGCCTGGAAGGTTCGACATCCAAAAGGCATCAAGAGTCCTACACTCACGTCCTGGAGGATTAGATGCATGCCTTTTTCCACTCTTTATCTTTCTCATAGCTGATTCCACCACCATGGAATGGTATGGTAATTGAGTCTTCTGAAACCCAGTACAAGGAGGAAATCGATACATGGTGTCATGTCTTTGAGAGTGAGGAGAGGTGGTTAGAGGCGTTTCCCACATCCTTAACATGAGATAATGAAAGATCTCATGAATAGGTAAGGTAGCTGCCTCCTTGGGAGCTTTAGGGTATTGTAGAATTTCTAATTCCTTTGCCCTAGGCTCTTTTTCAGGAGCCACTGTGATGGAAAGACCTCGGGCCACATCTCGGATAAAATCCTGAAAGGACATTTCCTCTGGTGGAGACATCCTACGCTGAGGAGAAGAGGAATCCTCAGGAAGAAGTACTCTGGTATCGGTAGAGCTCTCAGAGTCTTCAGGCTCATCCGAGGATTCAAAGTATCTCTGATCCGGGTGATCGTGCAAGGCACGGTACCAGTACCAATCAAAGTCTGCATCGGAGTGGTCCGGTACCGACTTGTCGATGCCAAATAGACATGCATGACTCGGTCCTGCTAGAATACCTGCCGATTTCGATGCAGTCGGTGCCGGTACCGGTTGAATTGTCTGAAGCAGTTTCAGGGGCATCAAGGCCATGAGAAGAGCTGCCAGACTGCATTCAATAACCAAGAATCTCTGGTCTATCAACACTGCCGATGCTTGGGTATCGGTACCGGATGAAGCGGCCGGTACCCAAGAGCATGGCACCAATAGTTCTGCCGAGGTTGAAGCCTCAAGAACATCCTGGAGCCCCGTTAGTGCTTTGGAAGTTGGAGCCTCCCGCCGGGGCAATTTTGCCGGTGAAAGTCCCTCAAGAGCAACGCCAGAGGCATCTTGATGTTTAGAAGGAGATCTACCCTTTGAGGACCGGCTAGATTTATGTTTAGTTACCCGAGATCAATGGGAGGAAGACGAAGCCCTGGAAGACGTCGATGCCATGGAGGCTGCATCGGAGGGAAAAAAGGGTGCTAAGTTTAGCAGCTTGGTTTTGCCGACCCCTTTTTGACATCATCCCCCAGGCAACACACTCTGAAATAGAGTGGTCAGGACCTAAACTTTGAGGCACCACTCATGGGTGTCGGTGACGGAGATGGTACCGCCACACTTAGAACACTTTTTAAAACCCAATGCGGGTTTTTCCATTTTGAAGGAAAAATTTGGGCCTAGTGCCCAAAATGGCCCTTGGCACCTGAGGAGAAAATTACTGGAAAGACTCCAGAAAAAGGTTTCTTTTTAAAAAAAAAAAAAAAAAAAAAAAGAAGAACCGGCGGTACTGGTGTAGCGTCGAGGGAAGGCAGATGCGACCATAAAAAAGAAGAATAGAAGGGATTTTTTTCTGCGGTGACAGGATGTGCGACCTGTCGGCTCCGCGGAAAATGAAGAACTGGAGAGGGACAGTTGGGAAAGGTGGGAAGGCAGCACGCAGGTGCTGTGGGATGCTCCCAAAAGCTTTCCTATTGGACGCTGGGGAGCGTTCCCACGTAGGCTCCATTGGTACCGACGATACCCATATGTGAAGACTACATTCCTGCTTGTTCCTGGAGATTTTGTTTTACCTACAGTGATCAAAGTTTAACAAATATGCTGATCCCTGAGGGCTGAGTATTAGGGTCGCCAACCGGCCGGTTTTCAGCCGGCCTGGACGGTTTTTCCATGGCCAGGCCGGCTGCCGGCACAGATGTAAAACCGGCCATTGAAAAGCCATTTTTTTGCTTTGGCCGCAAGATCGGGAGCGGCCAGAGCAAAAAAACGGCTTTTGTGCCGAAGTCCATGGCGAGAACGCGAACGCGATTCCCCATAACAGAGCAGCGGCTGCTTCTGCTTTGTACAGAGCAGCGGCTGCTTCTGCTTTGTACAGAGCAGCGGCTGCTTCTGCTTTGTACAGAGCAGCGGCTGCTTCTGCTTTGTACAGAGCAGCGGCTGCAATACACTTACATTGAAAACTAAAGATAAACTGTGTGAGGAGCCCTCCGGTCATCGCAGAGCCCGAGAAAGTGATGTCTTGGGGGCGGGCTCCTCACAGGTTGTCTTTCCTTTTCAAATTAACTTTAGCTGCAATAAAGTTAATTTGAAAAGGAAAGACAACCTGTGAGGAGCCCGCCCCCATGACATCACTTCCTCGGGCTCTGCGATGACCGGAGGGCTCCTCACACAGTTTGTCTTTACTTTTCAAAGTAAGTGTATTGCAGCCGCTGCTCTGTACAAAGCAGAAGCAGCGGCTTGGGCAGGGGGGTGTGAGTGAACCAGCAGGGGGGGGGGGTGGTGTGAGTGTACCAGCAAGGGGGGGGGTGATGGTGTGGTTGAACCAGCAAAGGGGGGGGGGGTGGTGGTGTGAGTGAACCAGCAAAGGGGGGGGGGGTGGTGTGAGTGAACCAGCAGGGGAGTGGGGTTGGTGTGAGTGAACCAGCAGGGAGGGGAGGGGTGGTGTGAGTGAACCAGCAGGGGAGGGGGGTGAGTGAGTCAGCAGGGGGGGGGGTGAGTGAGTCAGCAGGGGGGGTGAGTGAGTGAACCAGCACTGAGGGGAGGGGGTGTGTGAGAACCAGCACTGAGGGGGGTGTGAGTGAATCCTCGGTAATTTTTGTGGGTGGGGCTGGGGCGGGGCAGGGGTGGGGCTGGGGACGGAGAATGGGTGGAGCATGGCGAGCCACAGGTGTCGGGTTTTTCTCGGTGAAAAAGTTGGCAACCCTACTGAGTATTGACCCTTGAATATCCACCAAGTGGCCCAGTCAGAGTCCAGATCTGAATCCAATAGAAAATCTGTGGCAAGACTTGGAGTGTAGGCCACAGATGATCCCCAGCCGACTTGAAAACGAAAACAAAAACAAAACAAGCTATTTTGCCAAGAGGAATGGGGTCAAAAAACCCATGCATTATCCTACTATGCAAGCTTGGTAGATATTTATCCTAAACTGCTCATGGCTCTTAATACTGTATTGAGTCAAGGGGTATGACGACTTTTGCAATCCAGATTTTTTTGTTATTGAAAACATAATTTAGAGTATTTCCTACCAGGGAATGATTCAGGTAGGCAGTGTGTGTGTGTGTGTCTGTTGGTGGGAGCTGGGACCTCTAGACTGCAGTTCTTTAACGTGCTGGCCCTTTGAAGGAAGGCCCCCAGAGAACATCCGGCCATACGTTTGTCTGTGGATACAATTTTTCATGCAAAATACTGTGCATACATCTGAAAATCAAATGTGTGTGCGTTGTTTGCATAACATGCTATCTTCCTGGCTAAAAAGCATACATTGGCTTCCACAGTTCAGATATTTTTAGCCAGGCAGCAAAGGGACAATTTACCTAGGTGAACGGCTTTGAAAATTGTGCTCAATAGACAGTAGGGACAGGGTAGAAGCAGCATACTTACTAACTACTTGTACATTACACACAAAAATACTTTCCCTCTGTTGAGATACACCCTCTTTCAGCCACTGAACACTGGAAACAGATTATGAAGAGGGTCTGGGTCTCTCTTATTTTTTGTTTGTTATGCCAATGTACTTGAAAAAATAATCTGACAAATTCACACCAAACATGTTTCACTACTGTATTTTAATTCAAGATTTTCATTAAAATCATATACAGAAATGGCACTACCACAGACATACTCAATATTTAGTATGTACAACTGTAGCACACTGTTCTTAGCAGTCCCCTCAAGAAGGGTCACAGGTCCTGGCTTTGGAATCATCATTGATATTGACATCTGCATTTTGTGATCTTCTTTTAAATAGCTTGACAGTGCCCCCCTCCCCTTGCCTCTTCCTAATGTAACAAAGGTCTGGGGGGTGGTACACAGGGGCTACACTGCAACATTACTAAGGTGTGTTGAGGTAGGTGGACAGAGGCACATCTTCAGAGCTCTACTCTGCCAACAGTCTGTAGGCACCACACTCTCCACTACAGAAAAATAAACAAATCAAGCAGTGTTTTTTCCCCCTAAAAACACACTTTTATTGATGTTCTCCCGTTCTGAGTAATTTTCCTGGTCTTCTCCAGCCTCTTTGACAGAAAGGTCTGACTCTGAAGCTTTTTCTCCTCAAACCTACAGGCCACATTTCTGGAACTCTGTAAAGTACCAGGCAGAGTACCAATACAATCCTTTCCTGAAACCCCCTCCCCCCATACACACACGAAATGGGATGTACTACAGAAGGCATGCAGTTACTGCTTTTCTATAAAATTCCTCACCATTCTTGGCATACACCTACAGAAGGCACACTTAGGAGAAGAAATATAATGCATCCTTGGGAAGAAAAAAACAGTTCAAAGAAAACATCTATAAGTGGCATCTCCAAACACAATGATGTTGAGTACTTCATTGTGTTGAGGATGCCTAAAACAGTAAGATTCAAAATCTCAGATTGAAACATGCTGCACTAATAGGATATTCCTACACTCCTGGATGGCTTCTAATGATTACAGGAGTGGGCCAAGGACCAGGGAAGCTCAGTTTGAATCCCATTGCTACTTCCAGTAGCACCCAGGGGATGAGTTTCCAGGAGTCAACATTGACACGACAGCACATACACATAGCGCTGCTCCTTGTGATCTTGCGCAAAGCGTTGTTACTCACCTGTAACAGGTGATCTCTGGGAACAGCAGGAATCAGTCTTCACATTTGGCCCATGTGAGAACGCTCTCCAGAGTCCAATAGGAAAGCCTTTGAGAGCACTCCACTACACCTGCATGCCTGCCTTCCCAACTCCTCTCCTCAGTTGAGTTTGTAGCTGAAAGGAAGAGAAAAAATAAGCCAACCCCACAACTCCTAGGGGAGGAGAGTAAGTTGTGAAGATTTATTCCCGCTGTCCCCGGAGATCATCTATTACAGGTGAGTAACTACACTATCTCCAGGAACAAACAGGAAAGAGTAATTAGTCCTTACCTGCTAATTAGCGTTCCTGAAGGAACTCCAGTTCAGTCCCTTTTCCACTGGGTTGTGCCCCCTTCCAGCAACTTGGAGACTGAGCACGTCATCATCTTGATTACCCTTCGGTATAAATATCTCTGGCACAACCCACCAGATCCAGTATCCTATTGACAAAGCAGACTCAACGGAGAGACAATTTAAGCAAAAAAAAGAAAACCCCACCTTAACATAACTAAAATAAAACTTTAGATCACCACCTCTCCCTCACCCGAGAAGAGACCTCCCACCTCCCCAAGGATGAGAAAAGGAGAAGAAGTAGGAGGAGGACACTTACCTGAAACAGCTCTCTCTACCCTGCTCATTGCCCATGAAAAAGCTGGGCTGACCACATCCGCCCCTGCCTCGACAGCGTGGAAATTCTATGTAATTCTTTACTTCTGCCTACCTGAAGTTAGTTATGCCACCCCCACCTGAAAGATTGCAAAATTGAGAGGGATCAGGGAACTGGACTGAAGTTCCTTCAGGAACGCTAATTAGCAGGTAAGGACTAATTACTCTTTCCTAAGCGTCCCTCCAGTCCAGTCCCTTTCCATTGGCATGTAATAGAGCAGTTCAAATCTGGGAGGGGCCTGCAATACCAGCCCAAAGTACCACTTCCCCAAAACCAGCATCTGCTACCGCCTGAATGTCCAGACAGTAATGTTTGGCAAAAGTATGAAGGGAAAACCAAGTTGCCGCTTTACAAATATCAAGTGGCGGCACCAGACTAAACTCCACCCACGAGGCCACCTGGGCTCGGGTAGAATGAGCCTGGAACCCCACTGGAACATGCTTTCCCTCCTGATCCACCTGGAAATGGAGGCTTTAAAAGCCGCCTCTTCCCTTTGTGCGGTGCTCCGAACAAGATGAACAACTGCTCCGATACACGGAATGTCACCGTGCGTTTCAGGTAGCACTTGAGTAACCTGCGCAAGTCCAGATAATGTAGTCGCGCATCCTCAGCACCTTGAATTGGCCTGGAAAAGGAAGGAAGCAACACTGACTGATTCAGATGGAAGGCCGAGACGACCTTGGGCAAAAAGGAGGGTACTGTTCGCAAAACTACCTTTTCTTTGAAAAAGGAAAGAAACGGCGGATGACAAAGAGCCTGAAGCTCCGAAATCCGACTAGCTGAACAAATCGCCACAAGGAAAGTGGTCTTGGAGCGTTAAATCCTTTACAGAGGCTCGCTCCAGCGGCTCAAAGGGTTTTCCAGCTAGAAAATTCAGGACGAGATTAAGATCCCAGGGAGGCACCGACGATCTTCACTGCGGTCACAGATGGTGAACCGCCTTCAGAAATCTACCCACGTCGGCATGCTCACCTAATGTCTTACCCTAAAATCTTGCCCCTGTAACAGGCAATAGCCGCCAACTGTACCCGCAAGGAGCTGGCCACTAAACCCTTCTCAAAACCTGCCTGCAAAAACTGCAAGACTTCTGGAACTGAAACAGCCACAGGCCTTTTCTGCTGTGACCCACACCAGTCCTCAAAAATGCGCCAAACTCACACATAGAACAAACAGGTTGAACGCTTGTGGGCTTTCAGCAACATCGAGATCACTGCCCCGGAATATCCAAGCTTTCGCAGATTTGCCCTTTCAAGAGCCAGCTGTAATCGAGAACCGATAGACCTGTGGCATCTGCAGCAGTCCCTGGACCAGGAGGTCGTCCCTTACCAGGAGATGCCACAGGCAGTCGTCCAGCAATCACATGAGATCGGCATACCACGGGCGACGCGGCCAATCCGGAGCTATGAGAACTACCCATCCTCGGTGGGCCTCTATTTGCTGGAGGAGCCTGGCTATTAGTGCCCATGGAGGAAACCCGTACAGAAGCCCCTCCGAGGGCCACTTCTAGACCAGCGCATCCAGGCCCTCCGACATACTCTCTTTTCTTCTGCTGAAGAAGTGGCTCACTTTGGCCGACCTCCAGCGAGCCATAAGATCCATGACGGGGGGACCCCATCTGCACACTACCTGCTCGAACACCTCCTGACAGAGTTCCCATTCACCATGATCCACTCTGACTCTACTCAGGTAGTCCACTGTGATGTTTTCTACTCCAGCCATGTGTTGCGCCAACAGGGCCACTAGATGGGCTTCAGCCCAGACTGCCTCTTCCTCCAGTGGAGGACTGCTTGTGCCGCCCTGCCAATTGATATAGACTACTGTGGTTACATTGTCTGATAGCATCCGGACCGCCCTCCGGTGGACCCAATGCTCGAAAGCCCTGAGAGCCAGAGTCACTGCCCTCAACTCTAATCTGTTGATTGACCACCGGGCTTCCCACTGATTCCAGCTCCCCTGGGCAAAGCGACCCTCGCAGCGAGTTCCCCAACCAGTCAGACTGGCATCTGTTAACCACAGCCAGTCCGGAGGCTCTAGGGGCATGCCCCTTTTCAGATTCCCTGGCCAGAACCACCACCCCAACACCTCCCTGGCCACTAAGGGACGGGGAGCTCCACTGACAAGGCCTGTCTTTGATGGGACCAACGACAAAGAAGTGCTCTCTGGAGCAGACACATGTGCACCCTGGCCCATGGTAGCTGCCATGGTTCCCAGCACCTGTAGATAATGCCAAGCAGAGTGTGCCTTCATGACCAGAAACCGACAAACAAGATGGTGAAGGTCCTTCGCTCTCTGCTGCTGCTTGCCCATGGAGGTGTTGAATCTCGGCCCAAGATACTCGAGTTCCTGAGAGGGAACTGATCTGCTCTTTGCCAGATTGATGACCCAACCCAGGCTCCTTAAGAGTCCAACTACTCTGTCCATTGCTTTCCAACTTTCCTCCTTGGACTTGGCACGAATCAACCAGTCGTTGAGGTATGGATGGACCAGGATCCCTTCTTTGCAAAGCGCCGCCGCCACCACCACCACAACCATCACCTTGGTAAAGATCCGAGGAGCCGTCGCTAAGCCAAACAGCAACGCTTGAAACTGAAAGTGTCCGCTTGGCACCGCAAACTGCAGAAACGGTTGATGTGAGTTCCTGACGGGAATATGCAAATACACCTCTGAGATCGAGAGAGGTTAGAAACTCTCCCTGTCTCACCGCCACTATCACCAACTTTAGAGTTTCCATTCGAAAGTGAGGGACCCAGAGGCATCGATTGACTTGCTTTAGGTCGAGGATCGGTCGAAAGGAGCCCTCCTTTTTTGGCTCTACAAAATATATGGCATATTGACCAGAGCAGCATTGGCCTCTGGGAACCGGCACGACCGCCCCCAGAACCGAAGTTGGGATAGGGTCTCCTCCACCGCCAACCTCTTGGCTGGAGAGTTGCAAGGGGACTGCAGAAAGAATGGGAGAACCGGTCTTACCAATTGAAGGGCATACCCCCCTTAAATCACCTCCAGGACCCGGGCCCAGGCAGAGAGGAACTGATGCAACTGCCCCCCCCTACTGGCAGAACCTCCGCCCAGGCCTCCCTCGCTTCATTGTGGCTTCCTAGGCCCTGAGGAGGAGGAAGAGACCCCAAAACCTCTACTTGCCTCCTGAAACCCCCAAAAGCCCTGTCCCCTAGAGGAGAAACGACCCCTCTGAAAGGGCGTCGAGCGAGCCATTCGAAAAACTTATGGAACTCCCTTGGCTGGTACCTCGCAGGTATAGGCATATGACTCTGCTTCTGTTTGTCCTTAGGGAGCCTACCTCCCTTGGACTCCCCCAGCTCCTTAACTAGCTTGTCCAGCATCTCTCCAAACAGAAGTCTGCCCTTGAATGGGAGCCTGCTGAGGCGAGCCTTGGACAAACCATCCGCCGCCCAATTATGGAGCCAAAGGTATTGACGCGCCGCCATAACCGATGCCATATTCTTTGCCAAGCTCCAGATGAGATCATACTGGTTGTCCGCAAGGTAGGCAGCACCAGACTCAATTCTGGCCGCCTCCCCGGGAGATTCCCCTGGTTGAGCACCCAACAGCTGGAGCCATTGAGACCACCGCACGCATGCCCTTGCTACCCACGCGCCACACCCCGATGCCCATAGAGCCAGGGCACTAACATCAAAAGCTTGCTTCAACAAAGTGTCCAACTTTCTGTCCTGGGTATCCTTTAGGGCCGCACTGCCCTCAACTGGTATGGTCGCCTTCTTGGTGACTGCGGCATCCACCCTGGGTGACTGCAGTAGCTCCCTTTTGAGCTCTGGTAAGGGGTACAGACATGCCATAGAGGGCACCCCCCTCAGACTGGACTCCGGCTGATTCCACTCCTCCCGGATCATGTGTCGTACCACCCGGTGGACTGGAAAAACTTTTGCTTCTTGTGCACTACCTGAATCAGCAGGTCCTCCAACGACTCCTCTTCCGCTGAAGCACCTGCGACAATGTTGAGGGGCTTTCAAAGACTCTCCAATCAATGCTGGTAACTCCTCTCGGCGGAAGACCTGCACAATTCTCTCTTGCTCCTCTTTGGGAATTTCGCCTTCTTCCAGCTCCTCCTTGCCCTTCCCCAACTCAGAGGCCTCCCAGATCCTCAGAGAGAGGAGAGCAACCCCCCTCCCCAGTCTGGGTCGTTTGGGCGGGACACCCACATCCTCCTCCTGGTGTCTTACAGTCCTCGAGGTCGTAGGCCCTGTGCTACCCCCTGATCAAGCCCTCCCTGCTCCCGAAGACAAAAAGCCTTGTGCAGCAGCAAAACAAATTCTGGGGAGAAGTCCCCCAAAGCTTCCCCTGTCAGGTTTCCCAGGGAAGCAGAGGATGCAGGCTGACCCTGGGAAGGAACTGTCTGCTCTGGAGCCAAGGGCAACGGGGACTCAGACCCTAGTCCTGTGCCTAGAGAGTCTCCTGACTCCTGAGAAACAGGAGGCAGAGGGTCCTGGGACATGCTGGCCTGGATACCCCGTTCTACGGAGGTGGCCTCCACTGCGCAACCTCTGCAGACACCCGCCTCTGACACCATTCCCCGTCAGGTACTGCAGACTAGACACTGCGGTCTGGATGGCATGATGGTAGTAACTTGCTGAAACAAAGTTATACCCTTTTCAATATCTATTCTTTCTTTTAAACTTCAATCAAACCTAAGCACACCAAGTTTTAAAAACTTCAGCTAACCTAAACCAAAAAAATACATTTTTTTTAAAAATTAGACATTAAATGCAGCCACAAAGGGGCCCTTAACCCTTGGGCCTAAAAACGTCTGCAGCGCCGAAAAGCGTGCAAAAATGAGCCTCACACCTACCTCCGCTTTCCTGTTTCCATCCCCGGAGGTGGCTGGCCGCACTAGCACTGCGGTCGACGAACCCACGGTCAATTGCAATCTCCGTGGGATTCGCCGCCGTGTGCTGCGCTGTTCCTAAACTCCTCCCGGCAGTCACAATCAATGGGCCTTGCTTCTCCACGATGGGGTGCAGTTTCCCGCCCTTGTGCTCAGCCACCATTAGGGCTTCGGCAGCGAGGCGGGATATGCAGTCTGTGAGCTTCTCTATGAATAGCCGATTTGCCCCCGCAGCTCTTCACCTTAAAATGGAACGTTTTTTTTTTCTTCCCCAAAAACGAAGCCGAAGATGAGAAGAAAAAGAAGAGGGGGGGGGGGGGGAAGGGAAGGAAATCTCTCCCTTGATCCTCTCTAGCAGTAGCCAGCAATAAAAATAAAAGAAAATTAAAGAAATTAAACCAAAGGAGAACCCCCCCTAACTTAACTGTGTCTCTCCAGAAAGCCTGAACTCTGGCTTCCTGACTCCCTGCAGCTGCTTGGAGACTGAGCAATACAGCAATACTGGATCTGGTGGGTGTTGCCAGAGGTTTTTATACTGAAGTGTTATCAAGATGATGACGTGCTCAGTCTCCAAGCTGCTGGAAGTGGGGCACAACCCAGTGGAAAGGGACTGGACTGGAGGGATGCTTAGGAATGCAGTCTTCACATTTTATCATTAACCCATTCTATTCCCCGATTCATCCTTATACCATAACTCCCCTTCGTATACCCCATATGAGCAAGGAGCTCCCTGAAAGCAATTCTATAATTCATAAATGGAGACACATAACCCCTATAAATAATGTAAAAAATGTATTCTGTAAATATGTTGGTTGTAAATGTTATGAGCAATTCTTTTGTTACATTCATGTTTTAAAGTTCAATGTACCTGTTCTGTTCATTGTAAAACCACCCTTGATCTCTGGAAGGGTCAGTATAAAAAAGCTTTTAAATAAATAAAATAAATATGGGAAACACTAGCTCCCAGGTACCAGACTGGCATGGGGGGGGGGGGGGCGGGGGGGTGGAGAGTGGTGTGATCCTTGAGGCTAAAGCTTAAAGCTGAAGAGTGTGGACACAATGTGGCCCGTTGGACTCCATGCCAGGCGGCTATACCACCTCTAATGATAGTTTGGCCACTTTTAAAAGTCCAAGATAGAGGGTAGTAGTTGAGATTGTCCCAAAGAGGTGTTGGGAGTACAGCTTGACCAAAGACAGCATCCCGACAGGAGTCTCTGTCCAGACAATAGTGTGCAGCAAAAGTATAAATGGATGACCAGGTAGCTGCCCGACAAATCTCCTCAATGTATACTGAGCGGAGATTGTCTATGGAGGTTGCCATAGCCCGAACATTATGAGCGGAAACATGGCCCTGCAGAGGGAGTCCTGCTTGTGCATAAGCAAATGAAATGGATAGAGTTTGTTTTGTCACCGGTAGCCCAAGGTGACTAGGATCAAAGGAAAATGAATAATTGAGAGGATTTTCTGTGAACTTTAGTTCTATCCAAGTAGTAAGCTAGTGCTCACTTGCAGTCTAAGGTGTGTAGCACTGCTTCAACTCAAGGTGCATGTGGTCTCGGAAAAGAAATTGGTAGGATTACTGACTAGTTTAGATGGAAGGAGGAGACTACTTTTGGAAGGAAATGGGAATGGGTATGAAGAACTACCCTGTCATGGTGGAACCAAGTATATGGCAGATCCGCCAGCAGAGCCTGCAGTTCACTGATGCGGCGAGCTGATGTGATGGCAATGAGAAAGATTTCCAAGATAGTGACTTCAGTGAAGTGATGGCTAAAAGACTCGAAAGGAGGCTTTAGAAGTTGAGCGAGAACCACACTGAAGTCCCAGGCCACTGGAGGTGGCTTAATGGGTGGCTTGGACAGCAGAAGACCTCACATGAAGTGTGCTACTAAGGGGTGTGAGGAAATAGGATGTCCTTCCAGTGGTTTGTGAAAGGCCGCAATAGCAGTAAGAAGAATTCTCACTGAGTTAGTCTTAACATCTGCCAAGGACAGGTGGAGGAGATATTGTAGAAGGGACTCCACCGGGCAAGCAAAGGGGTCAATGCCCTTTGGGGAGCACCAGAGGGCAAACCTTCGCCACTTGAAGGCATAAAAGTGCCCAGTGGAATCCTTGTGTGATGCAAGAAGGATATCTTTGACCTCCTGTGGCAGGTTGAGGTCAGCGAGCACTATCCCTTCAGCAGCCAGGCTGTGAGGTGTTGGAAGTGAAGATTGGGATGGAGGAGCATCCTTTGGTCCTGGGAGAAGAGTTTGGGTGCACATCCGAGTCTGAGGGGTTGAGCCTGTACAAAGCAAAGCAGTAGAGGAAACCACGGTTGACGGGGCCAAAAAGGGGCTATGAGGATCATTGAGCCCTTGGCAACCTGTAGATTGAACAACATTTTGGGTAACAAGGGGATGGGAGGAAGGTGCCTGAGGTGCAGGGATAGAAGCCAGGAGCAGAAGAGTGGAAGCTGTGTGTTCTGAAGAGTGGCGCAAAAGATCAATTGTGGTACTCCCCATGTTCAGGAGATACAAGCAGCCAATTCCCAGTGTAAGGTCCACTTATGGAGATGAAGAATACAGCTTAGCCTGTCTACAAGAACATTGAGCTTGCCCAGGAGGTACACCACTCTGAGGTGAATGCAGTGTGCAATGGCAAAGACCCACAGGTGAAGTGCTTCCTTGCTTAGGGGACAGGATCCCAACCCCCCCCCCCCTTGTTCACATAGAACATGGCAACCTGGTTGTCTGTCCTGACTAGGACATATTTATTTTTTATTTAAGAGTTTTCTATACAGCCTTATCAAAGGAGTCAAAGCGGTTTACAATAAACTAAGTCAAACACTTACATTAAACAATTATTTAACATGATAAATAATTCTGGTGGTGGGATAAAAGCAGGGATAAAAACATGAGCTAAATATTGCCCTGAAAGTTGGGATTGAAAACACAAAGGGCATTTGTTAGTGCCCTTAGTTCTAGGAGATTCCTGTTGTGTCCACAGTCGCTGTGTGGTCGGGTCATTCAGATGCACTCCCCAACCTAGCTTGGAGGTATCCATTGTCAGGGTGCATTGAGGTGGAGGCATCTGAAAAGGTGACCCGCTGAGTAGGTTCTGTGGGGAACATCACCACTGAAGAGACTTGGTCAGTTGAGGAATGATGTGGATCTTGTCTCCAAGACACCCCTTTAATTTTATTTATTTTATTTTATTTACATTCTCTTATATACCGCGCTATTCTGCATCAGTGCGGTTTACATTGAACAAACTGAAATTACATTGAACAAGGCATTATAACTTGGAGATAACTATTTTACAGGGAACATGGGCTATGGAGGGTTAAGTGGCTTGCCCAAGACCACAAGGAGCCACCTGTGGGACTAGAAACCTCAGTCCTTTCGGCCCAAGGTTGCTGTCCTCTAGTGGGATTTGAACCCCCGACCTTCCGGCCTGAAGTACCTTGCCCCAACCACTAGGCTACTCCTCCACTCCTTTGCTTGTGTCCATCGAGAAGACAGAGTCCATTGGGCTTGTCGCATGTGTAATGAAGCATAGGGGATGACGGACATGGAGGCCATATTTCCCAACAGACGTAGCATCTGTCCAGTCATACTGCTTTCCTGTTGCATTCCTTTTGCCAGCTTGATGAGGTGAGCACAGCAATCTTGCAGAAGAAAAGCCTGGACCTGTTGAGTGTCCAATAATGTTCCAATGAACTCCAGACATTGAGCTGAAGTGAGATGAGACTTTGGGAAGTTTAAGACAAATTCCAGATGTTGGAGCATCATGATTGTGCGATGAAGGGAGGGTTTTACCTCTTGAGGGGAGTCTCCCCTGATTAGCCAGTCATCTAAGTAAGGAAAGATGAAGACCCCCAAAGTGCAGAGATGGGCAGTGGCTACTGCCATACATTTTGTGAATACTTGTGGTGCAGAAGCTAAGCCGAAGGACAGCATCTGGTATTGGTAGTGGTTTTCCTGAATCATGAAGTGCAGATACTATCTGTGCAGAGGACGGATCAATAAATATGTGTACGCCTCCTTTAGATCTAGAGAATATAACCAATCATACCTCTGGAGGTATGGGAGAAGCAGAGTTCCCAGGAAAATCATTTTTAAATTTTTCCTCGGACCAGGAACTTGTTTAGGTCTCAGAGATCCAAGATGGACCTGAATCCTCCTGTTTTCATTGGGATGAGAAATTATGCAGAGTAGATGCCCATCCTTTGAGGAGGAGGAACTCTATCGCACCCTTGGACAACAGGGTGGACACTTCTTCTCTTAAAAGACTGCTTGAAAGGGGATGGGTCCCCTATGAACCTGGTGGGAGGTAAAGTTTCAAAGTGAAACAGATACCCCCTTTGGATGATGTTGAGAGTCCACCGTTCTGAAATTATGGAGGTGCCATCTGTGGGAATAGGAACAGAGTCTGCCTCCTATGTGGAGAAGCTGGGGACCCTCCAGAGGCAGAGTGGCAGTACTCTCTAGGAAGGAGTCAAAAAACAGGCGCACGTTGTGCCTGAGCTGCTGGTTGAGGCTTAGGAGACTTGGTCTTTTTGGGTTGGCGAGGGCCCTGTTGCCACTGTTGAGGATGCTAAGGCTGGGTAGGAAGGATAATATCTCCTCTTAG
Organism: Ichthyophis bannanicus; assembly: GCA_033557465.1. Classification (NCBI taxonomy): domain Eukaryota; kingdom Metazoa; phylum Chordata; class Amphibia; order Gymnophiona; family Ichthyophiidae; genus Ichthyophis; species Ichthyophis bannanicus. The sequence continues at coordinate 1,586,131,006 of CM066032.1, forward strand.
AATTGAAAGCTTTTCCCAGGAAACCTTTCCTTTTGGAGGGGTCAGTTTTCCTAGAAAGGCATTTGAGACAGGTGAACAGATCTCACCCTCAATCTCTCCGGCTTTTTCTCTCCAACCTTTTTCCAAAAAGGTTTTTTCCCCCCATACATGGGATATGGCCAGCTTGTCCTGGACCCACTGTTTGAGGTCTGATGCCTGTAACCAGACCATCGTGTGAGCTCCAGTGCAGACTGCTGAAGTTCTGCTTGTTGACCAAAAGGCATCAAAAGAGGCCCTAGTAATAAATTACGTATTTTGACCTTGCTTGATTAGTGTCTGAAACGCACTCCATTTATCATCAGGCAGCATGGGGGCAAATGTCTCCAGATCCCTGGTAATATCCTTTAGTTACATGCCCATGTATAACATGTAGGAGTTTATCCTGGAGGCAAACATGCATGGCCTGAAAGCATCAATGCCCAAAGGCATCAAGGGACCTCGAGTCTCTACCCGGAGGCATGTATAAGTGATTTTCTGAACTCTTTATTCGGTGCACCACCACCGAGTGGTGTGGGAGCTGAGACTTCTAGAAGCCTGGGCACTCTGGAACTCGGTACATGGTACTGAACCTCTTGCTGACAGGCGAAACCTTGAGAGAAGCCTTCCACATGCGGAGTGCAAGATCTTATAAGATGCAATGCACTGGTAGAGCAGCCACTTCCTTGGGCATGGGAGGGTATTGCAGTATCTCCAATTCCTCTGCCCTCAGTTCCTTCTCAGAGGCTACTGTGATGGCCAGTCCTGCTGCCATGTCCCAGATGAAGTCCTGGAAAGACATATCTTCTGGTGGAGACCTGCACCACTTCTGTGGAAGGGAAGGATCTGAATGGATGTCTGGAAGCTCCTGGGAATCCAGTGATCCATCAGAATCAGAAGAACTGGAATCTGAGTCCGACAAAAAGTCGAAGCATTGGTGGTCTTGGGTTTGACCTCGACGCTTCGTTGATGTCTAGGGTTGATGCAGATACAGATGTTCAGAGGTATTTGAATCAGGAGCCATGGCAGTTTTAGCCTGTTGGGTACCGGTGGTATCGGTCGGGTCCAGCGGAGGCATTGGCCTTGGGAGCGCCAATGATGCAGGTTCAAGGGCCAGCATCGGGGTCGATACACTTGACTGTAGACAGGGTGCCAAAGTCTGCAATGTTGGAGCTGTCGATACTATCTGTACTGAGGCTGTCAAGAGTATGGCCAAACTCCTCTCGAGAGCCAGCATGCACTAGTCCAGGGAGATGGCCGATGTCTGGGTGGAATCACCAACGGGGCTTTGAGACACTGTCCCAAAGCATGGAATCAGTAGCTCTCCAGAGATAGATTCCTCGGGAGTGTCCCGGAGCCCCTCTTGTGCTTTGGACGACAGGTCCTCCCACCAGGGCTGCTTGGATGGCCGGCCTGCATCAGAAGCACCCCTAGGAGAGAGAGTCTTGATGCTTATGCTGCGATTTTTCCTCTAGTCTGTCTTCAATGCTGATGCCTTTTTAGAAATCAGAGACTTACAAGAAACCTGAGACCCATGAGAAGAGGCCGATATTCTCGATGTGGAAGCTATTGAAATAGAGTCCGGGGCAAACAGTGATCCATACTGTCTGACAGTGTTCTTTAAGCCTCTCCTTGTCATTTGTTGACACAAAGTACAAGAATCTGGTAAATGGTCAGGGCCCAAACATTTTAGACATCAGTCATGTTTATCCATGACTGTTATGGTACATTTCTTAAAACCACTAGTTGCTTTTTCCATTTTTAAAAGTATTCTTCCGAATTGAAGAGGATATGGAGGCCTAGAGGCCTAAAGGCCTAGTTAGCGGTGAAACCCTCAAGAAAAGAAAAGAAGAGAAATAGAAAAAAAACCTTATAACTAAAAAGAAAAATTTAAAATCGGGACCAGTGTCGATTCTGACGAAACCAGCATCGATGGAAAGGCAGAGCACGTTATTACATCAAAAAAGAAAGGTTTTTCAGCAGTGACAGGATTGAGCAACCTGCTGGCTCCGTGGAAAACAAAGAACTGAGGAGAGGAAGGCAGGCACACAGGCGCTGTGGAGTGCTCCCAAAGGCTTTCCTATTGGACGCTGGGAGCCAAGTAGGCTCCGTCTGTACCAATGTCACCCATATGTGAAGACTGCATTCCCGCTTGTTCCTGGAGATGCCACTTAACCATCCATTGCCTTGGAAACCAACTCAGATTGTAAGCTCACCAAGGGATAGGAAAATATCTACTATACCTGAATATAAATTCATCTGAAAAAAGGTGCAGACTAAATCCAAAATCCCTTCCCCTTCCTTTAAAATTAAATACCCTCTCATAATAAATTGAAAGTTACAGTAGAAGCATAAAAGTTGTGAGATATGAACGAAACAGAAAGGCTGTATTCCCAAATAATGTTTTAAGCAGAATTCAAAGCAATTCTACAGGGAATAGGAGAAAAAAATATCAGTTAACAACTAAAGCTAAAACAGAAAAGTTCTGGAGAAGCTTGTATGAGAATCTGGTTCTCTCACAATGTGCTTTATCTGTGTAAATAAGAATGCCCCAATTGATAAATTCTTCATGCTCCACAATTCTAGCAGATCATCATCACGGTGTTTTATGGTACAGCAATGTTAGTGTTTACATAGCTTCCGGCAAGTGGGACATGCCACCTTACGGTGTCTTTCTATAAGCAGTTTTTTTTTCTTAACATAAGCATATAATGCCCAGTGGTGAGATGTGTGTCTGCTTCCGCTTCAATGCTACAAAATCTGCATCTGTTTTACAGTTGCCTGTGAACCACCTTGCTCATAGTCAACTCCCCTGTACGGCAATTCTCTCTCTTTCATCTTTAAGTTTAAAGTCACATTTCCCTTAGTCATTCTTGTGTGAGGTTTGGATGCACTTGAGGTTTGAGGTTATTCTGTATCTTCCCACTGTAATTTCTGCTTTAAAACTAGCATTTCCTCATGTGCTGGTCTAACTCTTGGAAGAATCTCGCTTGTTTTGCAAATATTGCTTCTTTCCCACCACTCTCGCTCATTCCTTCTGTTTATCAGAGTGCTTTTACAAATTTAAGAACGGAGACTGACCCCAGCCATTTGCTTTGATACTTCAGCATGAGTGTTTGGTCTGTTTATGCTGCTAGGTATGCCTGAAAGCATATGATGGTTTCCCACATCTAATGCCTATTTTTTTTTAAACATGCAAAGAATGTAATTTTATAAAAGCCTGTCACTTATGCATGTAAAAAGCAGGCACATGAGAAAAGAGCACCTACTTTTGTACAATAGATAGGCATGCGGGGGGGGGGGGGGGTGTCATCGTTTGGATAGAATGGAGATGGAATTTTGATGTTCAGCCTATTTTATAAAAACTGTGGGTACACAGAGTACATGCACACATTACATTTACTTAGAAAAAAGGTGTAATTTCATATATAGGTATCCTCCTGGGAGTCTTTTATTAAAAAAGCACCTAGCTGCTTATGTTGCCTTTGTAAAATACACTTAAAATAGTACACCTTTGTGAGAAGGCCAAAAATGTGCCTATTATAAGATTACCTCCATACAGTATATAATGCCCATACCATATTCATTTCTTGCGATATACAACTGCGGCATACACTACTTCTTATAAGAAGTTACCTGATGGGCATGGAGATTTCTTGTTCTAAAATCAAAATTTTTTAAGATCTTTATGGGGCCAGTCAGGGGCGGCCCAAAGGGGGGTGCGGGGCCTCATTTGCATAAGGGGCCTCATTTGCATAAATATTTGCATAATATTACCATATATGCATATGCATATATGCAAATATGCATATTTGTATATTTGCATAATATTACCATATATGAACAGACGTGGAACGAATTCTGCAAAATTGATGATAAGCAAGCAGTGGAAATAATAACCAGCATAAATACCACCACCTCACTGCTTGATCCATGCCCAGCTACCTGGATTAAAGCGGCAAAAAAGGACATTGGTTCACAATGTGAGCGACTTGGTGGCCAATCACTGTCCCAAGGAATCATGCCTAACCAGCTCAAAAAGTCTATAATAAGACCAATACTAAAAAACAACTCGCTAAACAAAGATCCATCTTCCTACCGTCCAATCTCCAGTATATCGTTTTTAGCAAAAATCATTGAAAAAGAAGCCCTCATCCAACTGCAAGAACACCTTGAAGACAACGAAATACTGGACAAACAGCAATACGGATTCAGAAAAAATCATGGGGTCGAAACCCTGCTTTTAGCCCTGTTTAACAACCTCCTCAAGGGGCTGGAAGACAGGAAGAAAATGTTTATCCTCATTTTCATCGACATATCCGCTGCATTTGGCACTGTCCATCACTTAACCCTCCTGAACAAGCTGGAATCAATTGGAATTTTAGGAACCGCCTTGAAATGGTTCTCCTCCTATATAACGGGCAGAAAGCCACAGGTCCAGTTCAACGGAGAGAAAGCTGAACCGTTCATCCAAACACAAGGCATTCCTCAGGGTTCGGCACTCTCGGCGCTACTTTTTAACATTTACATGCAACCACTCAGTGAAATATTCAGGAAATATGGCATAAACTACCACATATACGCAGACGATATCATGCTGTACACCCAACTAGAGACCACCGACCCGAACTACGCCCAGCTTGAAACCTGCATGGGAGAGATGTCGGGATGGCTACAACAAAACAACATGTCGATTAATCATAAGAAGACCGAAGTAATGTTTATATCAAATACCTTGGGCTTCGAACCACCTCCAACAATCACATTGTGCAACAATACATACAATACTAAGAAAGAAATAAAATATCTGGGAGTCACAATTGATAACAAACTGAAAATGGAAAAACACCTCAACAACACCAACAAAGCCATCTTCCACAAGCTTAAAGTGCTACGACCCCTGCGGAACATACTAGATCCGTGCGATTTCCGATCAGTTGCTCAGGCTCTCATCATGCCCCACCTGGACTACTGCAACACCATCTTGCAGGGGCTACCAAGGAAAACAACCAACATACTACAGATGGCCCAACACGTAGCAGCAAGGATCATCATGAGAACTAGCGTCACCGAACATATCACACCTGTATTGATGGAACTACACTGGCTTCCAGTCGTTGCAAGGATTCAATACAAAACATTGGTAACTACATTCAAGTTAATTCACAACCTGGCCCCCTCATTCCTCTCCACCCTGATCTCCATGCAACCTACAACCAGAAGCAGGAGAACCATGAACTCTGACACACTAAGAGTTCCAAACAGCTTTAGGCACGTAAAGGTCAGTACTAGTCGCAGAGCGTTCTCCTTATCTGCCCCCACGTTATGGAACCAGCTCCTACACGAGCTGAGAGAAATTAAAGACATAAGCAACTTCAGAAAACAACTGAAGACGCACCTGTTCAATTGTCATTATACCAGATGAAAATCCAAAAGGACAAAAGAAATTGAATTGCTGTATGTACAAATGTAAATAGATGGTGGTTAGTGCCTGTGTAAATGTATGATAATAGCTAAGGTCTTTATATGGACCCGCATATGTGTGCTGTGTATCCCCCTGCTCTCTCTATCTAATCCCCAAATAATTCTGTCTGTAATTTATGACAAATCCCGTAATTGTAATCAAACCGCTTCTGATCGCTGGAAGGAGCGGTATATAAGTCCTTACTAAATAAATAAATAAATTACTAAATATACTAACTTTTAGTAAACATGCCTCTTAATGAGTGTATGGATAAAGAAAGACTAAAAGATTTCTACATTACTATAATCCAGTGCCAACCGCCAGGCATATTAGGAACTACTACAAACACTGCTCATTTAGAACCCATAGCACACCCGCCGTATCCTAACAGCACTACCAGGACTCACAAAGCACCATACCCTACCTATCAAAAGGAAACATGCAAATATTAAACCAAAACATTTCCTAGAACAACAATACATGACCTACTGGGGAAAGAGAACAAGTGGCAATGTCAAATAGGAATTATATAAAAACAGAACACCTCAGCTCAGTTACACATGCAGAACATAGACCATCAAACAAGTAATCACAATTTAGAAACAGGAAGACAATAATTAAACTGGGAATCCCAAAAGCCAAACTTGGAATGTACAACACTGTAGAAATAAAACTATACATTAATTTGCTCTTGTACTAAACAAAGCGCAGACGTTAATGATGCACATTTACCAGAGCTGACATATTCCAATTAATAAATTCAAAATAAAGAGATATTTTTTACCTTTTGTGCATTTTTTTCAGCTGCAATTGCTCCAGCCACTTTCTTCTGGTTTCTTAGTGTCTTCTGCTAACTCTCCATTGTCTGCTGTCCATTTGTCCTTTCTTCTCTTCTAGTTTTTTTCCATTCTCTCTCTACATCTGCTTTAACATACTAATCTTTCTCCTTCTGCTCCTTCCTCATTCCTATTTCCATCCACTCAAATTTTACCCCTCCATCCTCAATCCCCACTTACTCTCCCAATACCCGGCCAATTGTAGATTTTTTATCCCTCCCACACAAAATATTTTTCCCCTCTCCATTTTACTCTCCCAGCCCCATCCCATTCTAATCCTCCCCCAACATCAGCTCCCTTCTAGCCTCACCCAGCATCCATTCCCTTCTAGTCCCTGCATCAGCCGATTTCCAGTCCTAGCAACCCCCCAACCCAATACCAGTCCTAACCTCCCCATCAACCCATTTTCAGTTTAAGCCCCCCCCTATAACCCATTACCAGTCCTAACCCCCCCCATCAGCCCACTTCCAGTCCTAACCCCATCAACCCATTTCCAGTCAGCCCCCTATAGCCCACTGCCAGTCCTAACCCCCCCCATCAGCCCACAGCCCATTACCAGTCCTAGCCCCCCATAGCCCATTATCAGTCCTAACCCCCCCATAGCCCATTACCAGTCCTAACCCCCCATCAGCCCACCTCCAGTGTTAACCCCATCAGCCCATTTCCAGTCCTAGCCCCCCCCATATCCCATTACCAGTCCTATCCCCATCAGCCCACCTCCAGTCTTAACCCCTCCGCATCAGCCCATTACCAGTCCTAACCCCCCCCAACCGCCCATTACCAGTCCTAACCCCCCCCAACAGCCCATTACCAGTCCTAACCCCCCCCCCATCGTCTCAAGTAAAACTTAAAAAAAAAAAAAAAAAAAAGCTGGTTGCTACCGCTGCGGCAGCGGCAGAATGGAGTGTCCCGTGGGGCCCCCTCTGCCCAGCTGAGTCCCTCCCTCCCTCTGCGACGGCTGAGCCCCTCTGTGCTGGCTTTCATATTCGCGAAGGGAGAGTGTCTCCCTTGCGTCTCTGTTAAGCCTGCAGGGGCAGATGGGAAATTTCCCATCAGCCCCTGCAGTTCCCATCTGCCCCTGCGGGCTTAACAGAGACGCGAGGGAGACACTCTCCCTTCGCGAATCTGAAAGCCGGCACAGAGGGGCTCAGCCGTCGTAGAGGGAGGGAGGGAGGGAGGGACTCAGCCGGGCAGAGGGGGCCCCGCGGGACACTCCATTCTGCTGCTGCTGCGGCGGCAGCGGCCAGCTTTTTTTTTTTTAAATTTAATTTTGAAAAAAAGCAGAATGTTCTTTGTGCGGGGCCCCCTGAAACGCGGGGCCCTGTGCAAAAAACATTCTTGCTCAATGGACGGGCCGGCCCTGGGGCCAGTCTACAGTTACAAAGTCGTAAGACAGCACAGGGACCGCAAGACTGGCAGAGCACTCTTCAATATTAGTTTCAGTCTTCTATGGCATTCCTTGTTGATCTCTTCTCTTAATACATTTGTGCTGCATTGTTAAGAACATAACATAAGAACATAAGATATGCCATACTGGGTCAGACCAAGGTCCATCAAGCCCAGTATCCTGTTTCAAACAGTGGCCAATCTAGGTCATAAGTACCTAGCAGTCTCCCCAAACCACACAGGTTCCTCAATGCTTGTATTGGGTCAAGCAGTGATATTCCGGGTCCCTTTTAATAATGGTTTAATGGACCTTTCCTCTAGGAACTTGTCCAAACCTTTTTTAAACACAGCTACACTAACTGTTTTTACTATATCCTCCAGTAACAAATTCCAGAGTTTGATTACACGTTGAGTGAAAAAATATTTTCTCTTATTAGTCTTAAATAGGTTACCCTGAAGCTTCATTGCATGTCCCCTAGTCTTTTTATATTCTGATGACGTAAACAAGCGATCTACGTTTACTCGTTCCACTCCATTCATTAATTTATAGACCTCTATCATATCTCCCCTCAGCCGTCTCTTTTCCAGGTTGAAGAGCCCTAACCTTTTTAGTCTCTCTTCATAGGAGTATCCTTCCATCCCTTTTACCATTTTGGTGGCTCTTCTCTGTACCTTTTCTAATAATGCTATATCCTTTTTAAGATACAGGGACCAGAATTGCACACAATATTCAAGGTGCGGTCACATCATGGAACGATACAGAGGCATTATAATATCCTTTGTTTTATTTTCCATTCCTTTCCTTATGATACCTAGCATTCTATTTGCTCTCTTGGCCGCCGCTGCACACTGGGCAGAGGGTTTTAACATGTTATTCACGATGACACCTAAATATTTTTCCTGGGTGGTGGTTCCCAATGTGGAACCTTACATCATGTAACCATAGTTTGGGCTGTTCTTTCCTAGGTGCATAACTTTGCACTTGTCCACATTAAATTTCATCTGCCATTTGGCTGCCCAGTCTTCCAATTTATCAAGATCCTCTTGCAATTTTCCACAATCCTCTTGGGTTTTAACAACTTTGGAAAAGGGAATAACGAGTGAGGTTATCAAATTTGCAGATGAGACAAAACTGTTCAGATTATAAATATGTCAAAAGCAGCAGACCCAGCACAGATCCCTGGGGTTCTCCACTATTCACCTTTTTCCATTGGGAAAATTGGCCATTTAGCCCTACCCTCTGCTTTCTATCTTTTAACCAGTTCCTGATCCACAATAGTACATCACCTCCTATCCCATGACTTTTTAGTTTTGACAAATGTTTCTGATGAGGGACCTTGTCAAATGCTTTCTGAAAGTGAAGATACACTATATCAACCGACTCATATTTGTCTACCTGCTTATTCACACCTGCAAAAAAACAAAACAGATTAGTAAGACAAGATCTTGTTTGTCTAAAGCCATGTTGGCTGTCTCCCATTAAGCCATGGCTATCTACCTGCTTTGTAATTTTGTCCTTTATCATGGTTTCTACCATTTTTTCCGTTACTGACTTCAGGCTCACAGGTCTGTAGTTTCCCAGATCACCCCTGGAACCCTTTTTAAAAGTTGGATTTACATTGGAAATCCTCCAGTCTTCAGGTATTACAGATGATTTTAATGATAGGAATCTGTGAACTAATAGCAGGTCTGCAATCTTATATTTTAGTTCTTTCAACACCCTTGGATGTATACCATCTGGTCCAGGTGATTTGCTACTATTCAGTTTATCAAACAGTTGTAATACATCTTCCCGGTGTAACAATATTTCTTTCAATTCTTCTGCAGTATCACCTTTAAATACCACTTCAGTCATGGGTAACATCTCAGTAAAGACCGAAGCAAAGAATTCATTCAGTCTCTCCGCTATAGCCTTGCCCCTCTTACTGTCCCTTTTACCCCTCTATCATCTAATGGTCCAACTGACTGTCTCACAGGTTTTTTGCTACGAATGTATTTGTAAAAAAGTCTTTATTATACATTTTTGCTTCCACAGCAAGTTTCTTCTCAAATTCTCTTTGCCTGCCTTATCAATGCCTTGCATTTAACTTGCCAGTGCTTGTGCCGTTTCCCCGTTTTTGTCATTTGGCTCTTTTTTCCATTTCCTGAAAGATGTTTTTTTGGCAACAGCCGCCTCTGACCTCATCTTTAAACCATGCTGGCAGTTTTTTGGACTTCCACTTTTCTTAAAGCATGGAATACAGCTGGTCTGGGCTTCCAAGATAGTATTTTTCAAAACATCCAAGCTTGATGTAAGTCTTTAACCTTTGCAACTGCTCCTTTTAGTTTTTTCTTAACTATTTTCCGGCAGAATGTGCAGTGTGTGCCAATGGCTTTGGCGACTTGATGTACGATTCCTTCGGCGACAGTGCACTGTACAGGAACATGGCCGTTTCATAAGTGATTTTTTTTGAGTTAAACGATTCTGGGGAAGTCTCACTCCCCCTGGTCTGGGACGCCTTCAAAGCCACGGCTCGGGGCCGACTCATTGCGGAAGCGGCTCGCACGCGGAGGGCTTGGAGACGGGAATACTGTCAACTAGTGGGAGACTCTACCTGGCTGCGCTTAGAGCAAGCCCGGACTGGATCAAAACGGGTCTTGCGCCAGTGGAGGGTTACCCGGGCTAACTTGGATGCATGTTTACAAAGAGAATTAGACAATAAACGTCGGAAATTGCGACAAACTTTTTATGAGCGGGGGAATAAGACAGGCCGTTTCCTTGCCTTACGTCTCCAGCAGCAGCAATCTATGAGGGTGGTTCGCGAGCTTCGAGATTCTGGGGGGCAGAAGAGGGTGATTTCTCGGGAGATCCGCAACGTCTTCGCTACATTTCTGGAACAGTTATATAAAGCTGAACCTTTTGATTTGGCATGTGTGCAGGGCTTCTTATGGACGATTGCTTTGCCGCGGTTGACTGACTTAGATCAGGATCAATTAGATACTGAACTTACAGTGGAGGAGGTGGAACTCGCAATCCGACGGCTGAAAACTGGGGGAGCGCCGGGTAATGATGGCTTTCCCGCGGAGTATTATAAAAAATTCCGTGCGCAATTAGCACCGACACTGGTAGTACTCTTTAATGAGGTTTTGTGGGGGGCGCCCCTTCCTCCATCTCAGCGTGAGGCTTTGATAGTAATGCTCCCTAAGCCAGACAAGCCCCTGCAGGACGCTGCCTCGTACCGCCCCATTTCCTTACTAAACACGGATGTCAAAATACTAGCCTCCATATTGGCTGCGCGATTGAACCGGGTTCTCCCAACTTTGGTACATCCTGACCAGGTTGGGTTTGTGCCGGGCTGCCAGGCGGCGGATAATTTTAGGCGAATGCTGCAGGTTATTTATGCTGCTCAGCAAGACTTACAGCCGACCCTAGTGGTGGGAGTTGATGCCGAAAAGGCCTTTGACCGTGTTAGCTGGGGTTACCTCTGGTGCGTGTTAGATACGATGGGCTTTGGTCCTAATTTTATTCGCTGGGTTCATAGCTTATATCAAGACCCTAAGGCATGTGTCCGGGATAACGGGGGTCAATTGAGAAATTTCTCACTGGAAAGGGGCACTCGCCAGGGATGTCCTCTGTCGCCGCTGTTTGCACTGGTGATGGAACCTTTGGCGCAAAGCTTTTGCGAACATCCGGGCATATGGGGCATTTGTGTGGGCTCCGCGGATTACCGGATTGCGCTATTTGCGGATGATATCATATTATCTCTGGTGAAACCCGCTGCGTTCCTCTCTGCTGCTATGTAGCTCTTTGAGACCTTCTCCCGGGTGTCTGGATTCAAAATCAACTACACTAAATCTGAAATTCTTAATGTTGGGGTTTCAGAAGAGGTTTGTGAGGAGCTCAGAGCCGCCTACCCCTTCCGGTGTGTGTCGGGTGCTCTTCGCTATCTAGGTGTGAATATGACGGTGGAGCGGGCGGCGCTTTTGAAGGCCAACTATGAACCACTACTTCGGCAGGTTTGGCGAGATTTGGAGTCCTGGAATAGCCTGACGCTATCCTGGTTTGGGCGTATTGCGGTGGTTAAGATGGTGGTCGTCCCCCGTTTTTTGTACCTTTTCCAGGTCCTCCCTATATCGTTGGCTCGGGGAATATTAACCACTTGGCAAACCATGCTCATGAAGTTTATATGGCAGTACCGTCGACCGCGTTTAGCGCGCCGAATTCTTTATACACGTACGCGTTATGGGGGCACCTAATCTTCACTGGTACTATGTGGCGGCGCAGTGTCGTGCCGGGGTGGAGTGGATGATCGCGGATAGCTCCAAGCGTTGGGTGCAATTGGAAATGAACATTGCGGGGGGAGCGGGATTGGGGGATCGGCTGTGGCTTGGTCCCAAACTGCGAAGTGGACTGCGTTTAAGTAATCCCTATATCCTCCATACCCTCCGCTGCTGGGACCAATTCTTTCGGCCTCGCGGGATGGACCTGACCCCTCTGGCACCTATAGTGGATAATGCCTCATTTCCTCCGGGGATGGCAGATCCGGTTTTCCGGATTTGGGGACATAAGGGCCTTAGCCGTGCAGGACAATTGTTTGATGAGGGTAAGTTGCAAATGTTTAGTACGCTTCAGGAGGTATTTGGCCTTCCCGACAGTCAGATCTTCCAATATACGCAAGTGGCTCACTGGGTTCAGACTAAATCCGTTCGGCCCCATGTGGCCTGAGATTTGACGGATCTGGAGCGTTACTGTGAGGGGTGCACCACTACAAAAGGTCTTATAGCTGCCTTGTATGCCCAGTTGCAGGTGCAGCAGCCGAGATTCGGCAAGCATAGAGAACTTTGGAATTCTGATTTGAATCTTCCTTACTCTGAGCAGCAGTGGGAACAGGTAGAGGGTAGGCTGTGGAAGAGTTCAGTGGCGATTAATGTCTGTGAAACTAACTATAAATTACTATATAAATGGTATATGACACCTGCGCGGATTGCTCGCGTGTATCCGGGGGTTCCGGATCTGTGCTGGAGGAGATGTGGGCAGAAAGGTGCTCTGGCGCATATCTGGTGGTCTTGTCCTCGCGTTCGAACCTTTTGGAGGGGGATTCAATTCCGTTTACAGCAACTAGTTGGGTTGAGCATTCCATGGGATCCGGGTATTTTTCTTTTCGGGGTTGCTGTACCCGGGGCACGTAGCCCCCAGCTGGCTTTGCTTCAACATGGTCTGAATGCGGCTCGGCTGTCTGTAGCTTTTGCTTGGAAGCAGGTTCTCCCATCGTCTTTTTCTGTCTGGTTGGAACGGATGTGGGACACGTATACAATAGAGCGCGGGGGGGGGGCAGCCGGTAGGATGCGATTGACGCGCTTTGAGCAGGTGTGAGAACCCTTTGTCCTTCGTTATGGCTCCTGATTGCTCAAGGACGCTGTACATCCTGGAAACTTGCGGGCCACATGCTATTCCGCAAGATGATCTTCTGGAGTTCCGCCTTTTGTTCTATGTGTGATGATTGGCTGGCTTGCTTTCTTTATTGTGGGTTGGTATAGAGGTTCGTGGGGGGGCGAGCTGGAGGGTGGAGGGGTTGATGCTCTACTTTGGGTGTGCTTTCTGAGGTTTGATGGTGAGCGGGGGGGATGGAGAAGAGGGGAGGGGGAAAAGAGTAAAACAATAACAAAAACAACAACAAAAAACCCCCAAAAAGGCGTTTCGTTGGCTCGCCTCGTGTTCATTGCTTGTGATTTTGGCTTTGTTATCTTTTGATATTGTAATATGCTTATGGTTTATGTTCTTCTAATCAATGGCTGCCTTTCAATAAAAAAAAAAAAAAAAAGAGAAATACCCCCACCTTTCCCAGAAGGAAAGGATCTGGTCATCCTGAGTTTCTGTTCTGTACAGGACAAGCCAGTGTTCTATTCATTAAACATCACTCAAGTACAGTAGGTGCCACCAGTTTCCACTTCTCTAGAAAGGACACAAGAATTGAGGGCACTTCCAGAACATTACTTTCTAGGTCCTCCTGCCTTGTTTTTGTACAATATTTCCTGTCAGGACAGAGGTACCTGGAAAATAACTTATACATGGGTTGTGAGTGATCAACAGCACATCACTGAGACTTCATTCCTTTTGGATGTATCTTGTTTACCTACCACCCCTCATCCCACCCCTCCCACCACTTCTGCTCCTCCTGTACTCTACCTTTCTGATATCCACCCATTTCAGGAAGGACATCCCTTTCAGATTAAATATGATGCACCACACGATGTTTTATATGATGTAGACTACCATTTTCTTACTTGGCATCTATTTTCCAAATCGTTTCTAGTTACTCACAAATATCCAAATTGCTCTCAGTTTGTTGCCAACCACATACAAATGCTCAATACTTGGTTTGATATGCAGGCAGTAATACCCCGAGCCAAGCTATTTCCACACAAGCGTGAATTAATTGATACAATTTTAGGTGGCACAGGGACCTGCACTGGGTGCCCTTAATATAATTGATATAGAGGTGCTCCGTAATAAAATGGGATCCACTGCTCAGCATGCTGCTGATGGTTTTACCTCACAACATATTATTAATGAAGCTTCCTCTAAACTGTCCAATGTAGTTGTAGATACCTTTGCTCTTATATCTCCCATTATAGAACAGAAAATTGTTACCTTAGCACATGCAGAATATAGATTGGGAAAGAATATTTCCTGGGCTCTTGCCTGCGATCAAGTACAGATCGAGCTTATTGCTATACTAAAGGAAATTCTGATCACTGCTAAGTTAGGACACTGGCCACCATCTCTCGTCCATATGGCTAGTACCAAAATACCTGAATTTGCTATAGCTCACCTTGATTGGTGGACAGTTAGTGTTCCCATTTGTTCACCACAAAGCTGCTCTATCTGTACTTTGATCCCATGGTCAGGACAACACACATTTATCCTATTGTTAATATTGGGGTGGTTTGATAATATGCTTATGTATCCTGTGGACCATCTCACATGGGTGCAGCCACTGGACGACACTTGGACTTCATTCAAGCCGATGGACCCCAGTTTGTGTGAGCAGACTACATTTCAGTTCAAATGTCAACCTCACCAGTTTAAAGAGGCTGACACCTCCTGCTGGAACAACTCCTCCTCCTGCTCCCTGACTGTTAAGCTCTCATATTCCCTGACTACCTCACACAGTTTGTATTACCTTGGAGCTGGACACTTTTGTTTTCATCTGTTCTTTCCCCAGAATGTTTTTTTCGATTGCTCCCAGAATGCATGACATTCGCCTTCCCAAGAACACGTTGTTGTACAGTTCAAACTATTTACCAAACAATACCTGGTGCAGTCATACACCACTGGTCTCCATCACCATTAACGGGACAACTTATTCCACACCGCTCGTTACCAAGGACTCTATGGACATTCCAGACTGTATCTCATATGCTGTGCATCCATTACCACTTGGCATGGGAGAAGAGACACTACATAAACTGCTCATCTTTACAGAACTCCATGCCTATATTGATCACCTTAAAACATCCACTGAAGTGAATCACGCTATCACTTATGAGAATGGACACATTCAACAAATTGTTGGACACTTGCTACAAGATGCTCATGTGTCTGTGTGGGAATTGTTATTTGGTTACTCACCTACTGCTGATCATGTCTTTAATGTTTTTATTCACCCTATTATTATTTTAACTGCTGTACAAAATATTGCTATGCATTATCATAATTTTCCTGTTGCAAAATGAAACAAAATGTACATGTCCTTGCAGCGCATGTCCTAAAGAACAACATTTTAAGGTAGTTACACGGAATTTCTCCAGCACCTACCTCTACATCCAGGCTCATTTGGCCTGCTAATTTGGCATTTCCTATTACATCGAATACCTGAGTCAGCTGCAGTCTAGTATTGCTTCCTGTCCTCAC
The DNA here is from genome assembly GCA_033557465.1 of Ichthyophis bannanicus. NCBI lineage: Eukaryota > Metazoa > Chordata > Amphibia > Gymnophiona > Ichthyophiidae > Ichthyophis > Ichthyophis bannanicus. The sequence goes on from CM066032.1 coordinate 1,586,146,601, forward strand.
TCATAGCATCCTGGTACCTTTCGGCTTTAACCTCCTCAAAAATTCCTGCAGCCCTTATGCACTGTTCACTCTCTCTAAGACGGGCACGGAGGTAGCATATTGGGTTCCCCCCCCCCCCCATTAGTGGCTGCCCTACCTAAGACACGAGGTTTGGACTCATAAGGGGACTTGTTTATCTCTAGAACACTAGAGACAGTACTGTGCAGGACAGGGGACCTGCTAGACATAGCAAGGTATTTAATACAGGAGGTATTAGACAAGCTGCCTACTATCATGTAATGTGAAAGTCCAAAACAATTACTCCATTCTTAACTACTGGCTATACATTAAAGAACTGTTGGTGTATTGTTAGCTTAAACTTTTAATCTCACCCGTATGTAGTCTCAGATCAAAGCTGCGCTCTCGTGCACCTTATGGCAAACACCTTAACCGCGCTTGATGACATCAATGACTACCGGGTTTCCCCTGTTTGTATGTCTGATATTCAGTACTTTTTTTTGTAGTTTTTTTGTTGCTTTCACCTGTGTTCACTCCTTTATAATTTAATTAAATAACTGTGGTTTAAAATTTCCGTAGAGAACAGTAAATACTGAAATTCTTTAGTGAACAAACTTATCTTCGCTTCTGTAAATGTTTGTTCATCTGAGTTCCTAAACAATTCTCCTCACGCCTCACACTTTTGACGTCCTCGCGTTGCACTCCTCACCAGGAGTCTTCTCATGGAGAATCTAAAAACAAATATCACTAACTAAATTAAACTGTTTTGCCCACCATGAAACTTTAAAATATTCAATTAAAAAACCGCTCTCTCTAATATATATTATTACTCACTAGTAGATGCTGCCCACGTCTTTCTAAAGTGTTCTCTGATTTCTGTCTGTCCAAAAAACGCTGCGCATGCGAACTATTAGCTCATGCGCTCTTTTATACTTATTGACAATTGATTGATCCATCCTGCTACTTATCTGCATGATTGCCACTCAACGGAGGCATTTAGACCTGCTGGTTGCACTGTGAACCAAGAAGATCCACCGTTGTTCATAGAACACTAACGTTTCTTCTAGGGTCTTGCCCCTTCTCGGTTTTGTTATTCGATCAATGCAAAAACACCGCAATTGAGAATAGTCATGCCCCATATCTGTGCAATGTTGGACTATCGGTGCTGTCATTACCTTGTTTTGTAATCGACTCTTGTGTTCCTGAATCCTGCGTTTAAAAGGTCGGCTGGTCTTGCCTATGTATAATTTAGCACACGGGCATCTAATTGCGTATATAACTGAAATAGTATCACATGAAGTCACTTTGTTTAACCGGTAAGTTCTTCCTGAATATTCAAATTCTGTAATATTTTCTGCGACTGGGCAGATTGTACAATGACCGCATGCTGTATGTCCCCTTTCCTGTGAACCCATAATCTCTATCGAGGAGGGATTAGTATTAGTTGAACTTAATTGTTCTTTAATATTGTTGTGTCTTTTCCAGACACATCTCACTGGTTTGTCTGCCATGCCTGGAATGGTGTAAATTAGATATTGATGCTTTTTCAAAATCTTCTGAATTTGATAACTAAGAGGGGAAAACTTAGTAATCAGATTTACACTCTCTTTCTCTTGTTGTCCCTTTTTATTTCTTGTTTCTAGCAACCAGGCACGATCATTGTTCAGTGCTCTCGTATATGCCCTCTTTGAAATCTGTTCTGGGTAACCTCTGGCCGTGAAGTCTTTAAGTAGCTGCTGAGACTTTTTTTTAAAGTCAGATTTATCTGAACAATTACGCCGGAACCGCAAGAATTGAGAAAACGGTAAACTTTCTTTCAGACGAACTGGATGGGCGCTTGTATAGTGCAGGAAAGTATTCCGGTGTTTTTGCATTGATCGAATAACAAAACCGAGAAGGGGCAAGACCCTAGAAGAAACGTTAGTGTTCTATGAACAACGGTGGATCTTCTTGGTTAACACAGTGTAACCAGCAGGTCTAAATGCCTCCGTTGAGTGGCAATCATGCAGATAAGTAGCAGGATGGATCAATCAATTGTCAATAAGTATAAAAGAGCGCATGAGCTAATAGTTCGCATGCGCGGCGTTTTTTGGACCGACAGAAATCAGAGAACACTTTAGAAAGACGTGGGCAGCATCTACTAGTGAGTAATAATATATATTAGAGAGAGCGGTTTTTTAATTGAATATTTTAAAGTTTCATGGTGGGCAAAACAGTTTAATTTAGTTAGTGATATTTGTTTTTAGATTCTCCATGAGAAGACTCCTGGTGAGGAGTGCAACGCGAGGACGTCAAAAGTGTGAGGCGTGAGGAGAATTGTTTAGGAACTCAGATGAACAAACATTTACAGAAGCGAAGATAAGTTTGTTCACTAAAGAATTTCAGTATTTACTGTTCTCTACGGAAATTTTAAACCACAGTTATTTAATTAAATTATAAAGGAGTGAACACAGGTGAAAAAGCAACAAAAAACTACAAAAAAAGTACTGAATATCAGACATACAAACAGGGGAAACCCGGTAGTCATTGATGTCATCAAGCGCGGTTAAGGTGTTTGCCATAAGGTGCACGAGAGCGCAGCTTTGATCTGAGACTACATACGGGTGAGATTAAAAGTTTAAGCTAACAATACACCAACAGTTCTTTAATGTATAGCCAGTAGTTAAGAATGGAGTAATTGTTTTGGACTTTCACATAAGTTATAATACTCCGGAAAGACCAACAATAGTTCTTGTATTTCTACTATCATGTAATGGCAGCTGGGACAGGTACCACAGGTTTGCTTCCACCATTTCCAGGCACAAATAATAAATATAAATAAAAAAGGTGTGGGAGATGTCAGCATACACCAGCAGGACATTATGCCTAGCATAGGTGTCATGGCTGTTCCCAGACCTTGGATTTCAAGCAGCTTTGTTACTCTGGTGATATCAGTCTCCAAACTTAATGAGGGTTGTTTACAAGATGAGATTAACTCTGACCCCCCTGGTGATGTCAGTCTCCGGGCCTGATGATATTGGTCTGCAGCCCCTCCTTGCTAAATCAAGAATAGCAGACCTCAAAGGGAGGTGCTAGAGAAAATTCACTATAAAGGACAGAAATACTTCCTCTTTCTCTCTCTCTTCCTATTTTCATCGGACACACCTTGCCATGAGGCTCTGACATCCACTTCTCTCCTCTCCCCCTTGTTCTCTCTTTCTCTCCCTATTCTTCTTACTATGAGGCTCTGACCCACATTTTCTTACCTCTCTCACACACACACACAGATTCATTGAAGTAAACTGAAGCAGCTTTCTAAACAACCTCCTACCTCTGTTCTGTAACTTTGTAATAAGCCTATTTCTATATAAAACCCTTTTTCCAAGCCAAACCTGTTTGGTTATCTTATTTGTGCTGCTTACCCTACTGTCTCTGTGAAATGAACCCAGGACCAAACGGAGAGTAGACCAGAAGATTACATTCCAGAAGATTACAATCATAGTCTCCCTTTCGAAAGTTAAAAGGTAGTACTGTGGATTTCCTTACCATCCCTCCTCCATTAATTAAATCAAACACAATAATGCTATGGTCACTATTGACAAGTGGCCCCAACACCCTTATCTCTTGCACCAGATCTGGTGTTCCACTAAGGACTAAGTCCAAAACGGCTTCCCCTCTGGTCGGTTCATGAACCAGCTGCTCCAAGAAGCAGTCATTTATTTCACCTAGAAACTTTCTCCTTAGCATGTCCTGCCGCGACACTGATCCAATCAATACCGGGGTAATTGAAATCACCCATTATTATTATTGTTCTGTAACTTTTGTTAGCTTCCCTGATTTCTTTGAGCATTTCATCATCCATTTGTTCATTCTGGCCAGGCGGTCGATAGTACAACCCCACTGCCATCGCCTTCTCCTTTTGACATGGAATTTCAGTCCATAGAGATTCTACAGCGAATTTTGCTTCCTGCAAAACTTTAATCCTTTGTGACTCAATGCCCTCACTGACAGAGCGCAACCCCTCCACCAATTTGATCAGCTTTATCATTACGATATATAGTTTGTACCCAGGTATCAGTGTCCCACTGGTTGTCCTCCTTCCACCATGTCTCTGAGATAACAATCATACCTAATTTTTCATTTAGTGCAATATATATTCTAACTCTTCCTTCTTATTTTTTAGACTTCTAGCATTTGCATACAAGCATGTTAGAAACTGTATTTTATTCATATTAATCTGGTTATCGGTAGGCAGGGGTAATTTGGAATCTTTAAGCTCTGTCTGCTCCGTACACCAGGGCATTTGGGCTACCTTTGTCTTTATTTAATTTATTTATTTACATTCTCTTATATACCGCGCTATTCTGCATCAGTGCGGTTTACATTGAACAAACTGAAAATTACATTGAACAGGGCATTATAACTTGGAGATAACTATTTTACAGGGAACATGGGCTATGGAGGGTTAAGTGGCTTGCCCAAGACTACAAGGAGCACCTGTGGGACTAGAAACCCCAGTCCTTCTGGCCCAAGGTTGCTGTCCTCTAGTGGGATTTGAACTCCCGACCTTCCGGCCTGAAGTACCTTGCCCCAACCACTTGGCCACTCCTCCACTCCACTTTATTGGAACCTCTCTGTTGATATGCCCTAACTTCAAGGATACATTGTTCCAAACCATGCGCTCTTGGGCGACTCTCTGCTCTCCCCTATTATCTAGTTTAAAAGCTGCTCTCTCTCCTTTTTAAAGGTTAATGCCAGCAGCCTGGTTCCACCTGCATCTACTCCTAAATATTTATACATACTGTTTTGCTCACACTCTTTATACTACAATTTTTTGTCTGAGAGATATTTACCGTTTGCCTTAGAATTTTCCATTATGAAAAAGTGCATTTGCAGATTTGTCTAGCCAAAAAGTTATCGTATCGTAATCTAAGAAACTCTTTACTACTCTGAATGGTTCCATCAAAATATGATCCCAGCTTCAAATTGACAAATAGTAGATATGATATTTCTGAAGATCATCATTACCTCTAGGATTAAGGCTAAATCTACAGCCTGAATTAAAGATACTCAGTAGGTTTGTCATCAGGCAGAGCCAGAGTGGTAACAGAGAATCTCCCTGGAATATTCCTCACTGGATCTTGATGTCAGGAATGACAAACTGTCCTCTATAATAAGATGGAATGTAGTTTGCTCTGTACATGTCATGCTATTGACAGGGCCGGCCCATCCATTGTGCGAGAATGTTGTTTGCACAGGACCCCGTGCTTCAGGGGACCCCCGTGAACTTCATTCACACACAATGGATGGCTTCAGAGGTGAGCTGGGGAAGCCTGCGCGAGGCCCCAGCTCACCTCTGAACAGCCGCCAGCATGAAGGGCGGTGTTTTCCCTCACGCTGAAGGCTGTGTTACTGTTAAGTGTGCGAGTGCTGGGAAATGCCCTTTAACTTTTCCTGCCATTCAGCACGCTTCACAGTAACACAGCCACCAGCATGAGGGAAAACAACGTTCTTCACGCTAGTGACTATGCAGAGGGAGCCGGAGCCTCTTGCAGGCTTCCCTGGCTCACCTATGAAGCCCCTTAGACAGCCACGGGGCTCTTCGGGGGGGGGGGGGAGGGGGTGGTGTCTAGGATAGGACAAGAAATGGCCGATGAGGGACTAAGATTGGAAATGGGCTGATGGGGGGGGGGGGGGGGAGCAAGGACTAGAAGGGAGCAGACGCTGGGTGGGGCTGGAACTAGAAGGGGATATTTTGTGTAGGAGGGAAGAAAAAAATCTATGAGTCGCTGGATATTGGGAGAAGTAGGGATTGAGGATGGAAGGGTGAAATTTGAGTGGATGAAAAAATAAATAGAGGAAAGAGCAAAAGGGGAAGACCAGCATGTTAAAAGGAGATGTAGAGAGAGAATGGGAAAACAATTTTCTTCTCAATTCTAGGACAAATGGACAGCAAACAATGGAGAGAGTTAGCCGAAGACATAAGAAACCAGAAGAAAGTGACTGGAGCAATTGCAACCAAAAATAAAATACCCAAACAAAAAAGGTAGAAAATACTTTATTTTGAGTTTATTAACTGGAATATGTCAGCTCTGGGAAATGTGCATTGCTAACAGCTTTCTGTTTTTGTTTAGTTCAAGAGGAAATTAATTTATAGTTTTATTTCTCCAGTGTTGTACGTTCCCACTTTAATTACTGTCTTTCTATTTCTAAATTGTGATCCCTTGTTCTTTGGTGACGGTCTGTGTTCTGCATGTGTAACCGAGCATGTAGTTTCTATTTGACAGTGCCACTTGTTCTCTTTCCCCAGTAGGAGATGTATTAGTGTTCTCCGAGATGCATTGGTTTAACATTTGCAGTGTTGCCGTTTGATAGGTAGGATGTGGTACTTTGTGAGTCCTGGAAGTGCTGTTATGATACGGTGGGTTTGCTATGGGTTCTAAATTACTAATTCTAATTACTAATTCTAATTCTAAATTAATAATTTACTGTTTAAACTTTATACTGTTATCTGTACCTAGTTCATCTGTTCTATGTAAAATGACTTGGTATGATACTATCCATACCATACAACATACTGTTCATTGTAAACCGCACTTGATACTTGTGAAAGAGCGGTATAGAAATAATTGTTAAATAAATAAATAAATAAATAAATGGGCAGTGTTTGTAATACTTCCTAATGTGTTGTCGCAGGGCACCCTCTGTAGATGGGTAGTAGACCCGGGAGAGGCCCGGACACAAGAAAGGTTAGGGTTGAGGTTGGCCTATGCTGCAAGGGTCAAGGGTGGTTATTCCTTGTGGCTTCCTTGTAACCAACGCTTAAAGAACGAATGCACAGAGTGGAGGGAAAGTTAAAGACTTTATTTCCCTTTCTTGCACAAAACGGTTCATAAGGATTGGCTATGGTAACAACTGAAATGTCCTTACTTCAGGATAGAGAAAAAAATAAAAGCAAGCAATAAAGTAAAGGCTGTTATCTTCACAGAACATTTGTACAAAAACAATAAACTTCCTTCACTTAGTTATCTGATACATTGGGGATATATTCAACACTCCCCGAGGCACAATATGTACAATCCATTGCATTATCTGATTCTTCCCCCTCTGATCCTACTTGCATGGACTCAACCTCAGAAGCCTCTGAATCTGTAGCATCAGGGTAAACGTAATTGGGTTTCTTATATACTTGTTGCACTATGTCCCAATGCCTAGCATTTAGCTTTGGGCGTCGGTCTCCAGGAGTTTTGCAGTACAACGGTCCCTCTCTGATTAGAGGTTCAAAAGCAGATTCATAAAAAGATTTCCCACTCAAAGTTCTCTTCTTAGACAAACTTCTTTCATAATCTTGCTTACAAGAATGTTTAGGGTAACAGTAATCCTCTTCCCACTGTCTTCCCCATAATTACCTTCAGAAGCCTAAAGTATCAGTGATAAGAGTTTTACCTTTGAGGCTTCTCTTCCTTCTTTCTAGTAAGGCTTGAGGCCTACCTTGGTTTAGCTTCAGCGCAGCAGTGCTCAGGCTCTCCTGTGGTCTTTCCTTAGACTTCAGACCATAGTGGTAAGGATGTTTTCTTTCCTCCAAACAAACATTTCCCACCTCTGAAAATGGACGAACCTCTTTATTCCACGGTTGCTGTGAGGACCTTCTGCCAGGTACTCCCTTGCGGTCCCAGTACTTCTCTTGGCTTTTTCTCTGTTCCTTATTCCACTCCAACTCTGGTTGAAGCTCCTGCTTTGCTTCCTGCTCAGGACTCTGCTTCTTTCTGCTCTTGCCAGTGTATTTGCCTTCCTCTTGGCCTCCTCTACTCTGGCTCTGGCTCTGGCTGCTGCTTCTGCTTTGGCTGCTGCTTTGGTCCTTCTCCTCCTCCCCCTCTAAGTCAGACCTGCCTCTGTTCAAAAAGAAGCTGTCTGGGCTTGCGTCCCGCCCAGAGGGGCGTGATTTCTCGGTCTCTCTCTCGACTCTCCTGCTCCCTCTAGATGGATCCTTCCAATATTGCAGGTTGTGCTTGCCTTTTTCTGGTTTTAAAAAGCTTTTTCTCTCTCTTCAAGAGGGTCCGCTGCATCACAGTGTCTGGTGGTTGGCACTGGAGTATAGTAATATAGAAATCTCAGTCTCTCTTTATCAAGACACTCATTAAGAGACATGTTTACTAAAAAAGTTAGAGCATGTTAACATTATGCATATATTTATGCAAATGAGGTCCCATAATGAGTCTTTGCACATGGCCCCGCACCCCCCTTGGGCCGCCCCTGGCTATTGAATGCTTTTATAGTCAACCCTTTGCTATATTGAGATTGTTTGTCTTCAGAATATCATAACAGCTTTATTCATCATCCACTTTGTCTTTAACATAGTAACATAGTGAATGACATCAGATAAAAAAAAAAAAAAAGAGACCAGGATGGTCCATCTAGTCTGCCCAGTAAGGTGGCAAGAGTTGTAACTGCCGCTCCAGACAGATTATCTCCCTTTATTTAAAAGTTTTTACGTTTGCTTTGATTCCATCCTCTTGCTATGTAGTGATCCTGTGTGTCTGTCAGTCAAATATCACTTTTAATCTGAAGATTTGAACCACGAGTCCTTATAATATCAAGCAACTAGTAGCTCTGAACCTGCTTTTAGTTCCAATTGCTCCTTTTTTTTTATTTTTAAAGCAGCCCTTCTGTTCTAGGGTCATATTAGAAGAATACATTTTGATTATATCAGTTGCAGAGATGACCTTAAAAAAGTAGCCAAACAGGTAGAAAAGGTATGGCAAAAGCCAAAAGGATGTTTAGGTGCATTACAAGAGGAATGGCCAGCAGGAAAAAGGAGTTAATGTCTCTATATAAGTCTCTGTACACAGGACTCAAAATGAAGCCTTGCCAAATTTCAGAGACCGCATCTTCAAAAGGATATAAACTGGATGGAGTCTGTCCAGAGGGTGGCTGCTAAAATGGTCCATGGTCTTCATCATAAAACATATAGGGACAGACTTAAAAATCTCTATGTATACTCTGGAATAAAGGCAGGATGGGAGATATAACAGACATTTATATACATCCATGATATAAAATACACAGGAGGCAGGCCTTTTTCATTTGAAAAGAAGCTCTGGAATGAAGGTGAACTCAAGAGTAATCTAAAAAATTCCTTAATAGAAAAAGGGTGGTGGATGCATGGAACAGTCCTCCAGTGGAGGTGTAAAAGACTGCTAATGTATCTGAACTTAAGAAAGCATGGGACAAGCACAGAGGATCTCTCAGTGAGAGGAAAGGATTGTAGAGTTTAGAAGTTATGGATGGGCACACTGGATAGGATGCATGGACTATTTACCATACTTTCTAGATTTTGTAGATGGTAGTTGGGTCTCCTTTGGAAAGACGTGTATGCTACAGTTTATGAGTTAATATAAAAACATTTATGACTTCCTAGGGTCCAAGTGTCAGCACTGACTTGAAGGCATACATTGCATTGCATTATAAAACCCAAAATGTTAAATCACAGGCAGCCCCCAAAACATCGATCTCTTTGACAAGTGGCTAAGTTGGGTACATGAGGGCTCAGGCTGCGTTTATCTTCTCCAGAATCCTTAGCATAAGATGAACAGAAATAAATCAGAGGCATTAATGCAGGAACTCAACTTCTAGAATTCTGCCTGATTCACTGGGACCAAGGGGAGGGGGGGGGAAGGGGAGAAAATATAGTTATTTTCCAGCACAAACCTGACAAGGCTCACCAGCGCAGAGTAGCTCCCCTACTGGCAGATAAACTAATCAAATACCACCTCTTCCTTCAATACTACCCTAACAGCAATTGAACCAAAAGAAGTGACACACTCTTTAAACCACCCTTCCGTGCTTTATATTACTATGACTATGACTATGACTCTATTCTGTTCTATGTAAATATCTCATGTATATAGTTTAACCCGGTTCTCCAAGTTGGTACTCCTGTTCGATGTAAACCAAACAGCTTGTTGTTATGGTCTTTATGTTATAATGTAAACCGCGCTGATGCCGAATAGTGCGGTATATAAGAACTTGTAATAAAATAAATAAATAAATAAAGCATAGTTCCCTTCCTGTCAACCACAGGAGGATGACTAAGGGTCTGCTGACTTCATAAGCAAGAAGAAGCCAATGTAATAGCTGTGTGCCAAGATTTAGGGCACAGTTGCCTTAAAGCGTTTAACTCATGATGCACCAGTCACCACAGTAGCATGCCTTAGAGATTTCTGTAGACATTATGTACAGAAATACAGTATATATTCTCTGTGCAGACTAGGAGTATCACAGGCATATACAGACAGAGGTAGAGCCTGCAACAATTAAGGACCATATTTATTAAGGATGTGCATTTGTTAGTGCACCTTAAAAATGTAGTGCACACTAAATTGATTTAAGGCACACTATCCTACGAACTAACAAGTGTTAAAATAATCAATGCATATTAAAATGTTATGGCACACATTAAAACCAAAACCCACACCTAAAATCAGTGATAAAAAGCCAGATGAAAATAGAAAAAAAAATTGCCTGCTGCACACATTCCTAATATTTATCTAGGGAAGAGGTGTGTTTTTATTATAGTATACTAAAGTATTCTGTAGGGTAGTTAATGCATTCTTTCCCTTTGATATGGGGCAACAGAATTTGCCTTGGGACAATTAACTGTGATGCTTCATCTCAGGGAGGTTGTGCTGGCTGTCATTAGACCCTTTGAGAAACAGAGCATGGTAAGACTGTTAAAAGATGCCTGGGAGTGGAATGCTGGTCTTCTATACCAGAAACAAACAAACAATGTTCATCATATTGATAAACAATACAAAGAATTCATATAAAAAGTGTTTTATGGTGGTTCCTCTCATTTTGAATGTCTTTCCTCCTATAATTATTCTTCTTATTTAGCTCTTGAATAAATATCTGCTTTTATGCTAACTAGTGTTTTAATCATACAATAAAGTCTTCCACACAATATGTGCCATCCAGAATCAAAAATCAGGTTCAACTTCTCCCCCTTGCCCTTACTCTGTTATAAAAAGTAGCATTTATATAACATTTATCCAAAATATAATACAAATGAGAATTTTGAAGCATGAGACATAAAAAGCCACTCCCGGATGGTGTCAGATGAAAAGGTTCTGGATGACTGGATTGTACATTGGCTTAAAAGGAGAACAAGTACGAGTTATCTTATCACTGCCCTTCTGACCATTCTATAGACTTCTCTACATTTAGATTTTATGTAGTAGAAAAAATAAATTCCTATGGCAAATATGAAATTTGTTTAGCTTTAACCGTTGAGCATTCCCAATACACGCTGTGAAAATGAAAAAGCAAAGCATCGAGACACGTCAAAGCTTCAGGGTATACATCATCCTCATCTGATCTGGTACATCAGTACTAGGCTCTGGAGGATGTGGATATGGTCTAGCAGGATAAGGAATTCTTAATATACTAGAAGAAAAAAAAAAGCTACACTCTATAAAGAAGGAAATTCACAAGCCATTCAGTCTAAAATTCTCAAACTGCCATGATTACATGGTATTACAAGAGAATTTTGGGAAGCTATTTAATAGCAGGCGGAGTCTCAAACTTTATGGCTTCCTGCTGGTGCTCACTCAGCTATCCACATTCTGTCATTTCCCTACACTATGCCCTGGCTCACAGTCAATTAAGACCCTAGAATGGCTTGGTTATGAATGTTTTTCCTGATTTTTATTGTACGACCCACAATACATAAAAGTACGATAAACAATACATAAAAATACTAAGAAAAAGATTGTATAAAAAATATGTTAAATAAAATATAGAGACCTCCAGTATTCCCCAACCACCAGCACTGATCCACCCTAACCAGGCCCACCCCTTCCCTCTCCCCAGTAAAAGCCTCCTTAAAAAACAGCCATGCTTTTGGAAGTTTACTGAAATGCAGATTACCATTTCTCTACATTGCATTATTTAGCAATCAATTCCACAAATCTAATGCAAAACACTAGAAGCACTCATTCTGTGTAGCTTTCAAACTTATCTATGGAAAACAAGGACCCCCAATAGACTTTTCTGGGATGAGCACAAAATCCTGCCCATCACACAAGATTGAGGCAAGTTTGCTAGATACAAGATCGAAAGGCCAAGCATAGAGCCTTAAGTTTGACTCTCTGAATTACTGGCAGCCAATGTAACTCCTTTAAAAAGGGGCATCACATGATCATGTTTGCGTTTTGCAAAGATCACCTTAGCATCTGTGCTCAGCACCAGCTGAAGTCTTTTCAACTGGTATCCTGGTAAACCCCAATATACAATATTGCAGTAATCTATGCATGATGTTACCAAAGTATGGTTAACTATCAAACAATCCTTCCTATCAACAAAAAGATGCAATTTGTAGATTTGCTGCGATGACGACAAACTCTTGACACCTACCCATCTGTACTCAATTGATCTACTTCAGATGCATACCTTAGGTTCAATCTCCTCTAGGTGATATTTTATCCTTCAATCTAATAGTTGACCCAAGGGTGCTATGAAAATATTGAATAAAAGTGGAAACAGCACAGAGAATCCCACAATCCAAAAATCTTGGATTTGCATACTGATCTTTCCATGATATTACCAGAGTAAGTTCCTCCAAAAAGGAACGTACTCATGACTGAACCTGTTCCTGCACATCCAAAGATTTCTACTCTCTGAATCGACCTCCCATGGAGGAACAGCATTATAGGTAGATGTCAGATCTAATACAATTATCAGTCAGTCAATTCCCTGATCAGCATAAAATGTCTCACCAAGTCCAATACTGCCAGTACTATTGTTTGTGCTACAATAGGAATAAGTTGATTCTCCATAAAATCCCTTAGCCGACAGAACATAAGCGGAGGCGCCGTCCGGCGCTTGGGAGAGCTGAGAGAGCCCCAATCGGGGGACTGGACTCCATCGGGCTCCCGCCGCTGCATCGCTGTCCAATCGGGACAGGCAGCCGGGATACATAAGCGGAGGCGCCGTCCGGCGCTTGGGAGAGCTGAGAGAGCCCCAATCGGGGGACTGGACTCCATCGGGCTCCCGCCGCTGCATCGCTGTCCAATCGGGACAGGCAGCCGGGATACATAAGCGGAGGCGCCGTCCGGCGCTTGGGAGAGCTGAGAGAGCCCCAATCGGGGGACTGGACTCCATCGGGCTCCCGCCGCTGCATCGCTGTCCAATCGGGACAGGCAGCCGGGATACATAAGCGGAGGCGCCGTCCGGCGCTTGGGAGAGCTGAGAGAGCCCCAATCGGGGGACTGGACTCCATCGGGCTCCCGCCGCTGCATCGCTGTCCAATCGGGACAGGCAGCCGGGATACATAAGCGGAGGCGCCGTCCAGTGCGCCCGCGCCTGGCGGGCCCACACCTGAGGGCCTCGCCAGAGGGCCCTTTGGCGTGGCCCTTAGGCGGTGGACCGCTACTACCTCCGACCCAGCACGTAGGCAACCGGGGCCCGCGACCAACCCCAGCCCTGTCTGCCTACGCGGACCGAGCACCGCACCCGAATCAATCAAAAATAGCCGGGTTGTAAAGGTACAAAAGTCCCACGCTTACTGGCTATGCGACGGCAGCAGCACAGCACAGCTTGAACTCCCAGGACAGGTAGAGCTCGCTGAAACCTCCCTTCTCAGCGGTCTGCGACGATCCCAGGTAACTTTTATCCACAGACTATACCGTTATATACCCCGCTCAGTCACCATACGGAACGGAAACCTACAAATCCACACTAGAATGTGCACTGTACCCTGCCACATGTAAAGAAAAGCGTGTCATTGTTTTGGTAATCCATGCCTAACCGTTCTCAGATTGCCTACTAGCATAACCAATCTAAGTGCTCTAAGTTAAACAATCTACATAGATGTATAATGCAATTGTTGATTTCATGGTTGTTTTAAATGTAGCGAGTTATATAGGGTAAAAATGTCCCGCACTGCACTAGTCTTCTAAGGTGATAAATCAAGTCTGCTAGCAACGTTCAAAAATACTACACATTAGAATTTGCTTTGCATAGTGCTTTAGTCCGTCCTGGTTACATCGGGTTATATCAGGCAAACGGGACGTTTTAAATAACTGCATATTTCTAAATATAAATGTTTGTGAATCAAATACGGAAAACCAGGTAGCCGCTCCTCTTTTAGAGTGCACCTCCCTGAGTTTTGAGTCTCAAGCGTTTCTTCGTGCGCATCCCCCCATTTACCCAACGAAGCAATATGGATCCTGGTAACTTCTCAATACTTTGGTTGCTTTGCCTAGCCGCATGCCTAGCCACATGCATAGGAAATACTATCCAACACATCTACACCCCCTATACCTGGCAGCCATTACTTTTCTGCAACCCTCTCCCAGTCCTTGCAGTTCAAAATATCTATCTGCACCCACTCCCTCAAGCTACCACTCTACCCCATATCGAGCCCAGCAATGCGTGCAATAAAAAGCAGCAACCCCGTCACCACCACAAATCAAGAAAAGCTCACAGACCGAAGAACCAAGACCCACCAAGATAAGCAAGAACGGGGGCAAGAACCTGCAAACGACTTACACAACGCAGTCCACAATTTCCATCATACTCGTGAATGCCAGATCCATAAGAAACAAAACTCATGTAATATATGACCTCCTGTCAGATGCAAAGCCTGACTTACTTTGCATCACCGAGACTTGGATAACCGAAACAGACCCTGTAATTATCAATCAAATAAGCAAACCCGGATATACTGCGTATAACTGCCCTCGCAATAAGAGAAAAGGAGGAGGGGTCTTAATCTTGGCCAGAACTGAATTGTCCTTAACAAGTACACCGATAAGCATACCCGAAGGCATCGACATACTTAAAGTTGAAAATAGAACCTTAGCCATATGTCTTATCTATAGACCACCAACGTCACCACATGAATCACTGGCAGCAGCACTGGAAATCATCTCAGCTACAGCGCCCAAAAAGACCCAGGTCATCCTAGGAGACCTGAACTTACCCTCCACCACCGCAATGCAAGCAAACATTTTCCACGAAGCTATGGAACATCTGGGCTATGAGCAAGTCATCCAAGACGCAACCCACATCAAGGGTAATACACTAGACATGGTGTTCCTACCCACCAAACACCCCAAGATGTTGAAATCCAAACCTAGAATAACCCAAGTACCATGGTCAGATCATCACCAAATTGAACTCACCCTACTCCCCCCCTCAGCTCCTGCCCAATCTCAACCAGATCAAGCACCACCCCAACGGAGATGCTTCCAAAAACTCAAAGAGGACCTCCTTGAATCCATAGCAAAATACATCCACCCAGATTGCTCAGACCTCGAGACACTGGCGAACCAATGGAACATAGGAATCGAGGCTGCCTCAAAACCCACCTGGAGTCACCCAAGGCACCTAACCAGGGTCAAGACTGAACCATGGTACACCTCAACGCTACGAGAACTGAAGAAGGACCTGAGAAGGCATGAGCGAAGATGGAGAAAGCACAAAACCGATGAATGCAAAAAGTCCTACTTCGACCGCCTATCAACCTACAGGAATGAAGTCAACCAAGCAAAGAGAACGCACCACACAATCACTCTCAATAAAGCCCTCAACAGGCCCAGAGAACTATTCGCGCTTGTCAAATCCCTCACAAAAGCCCCACAAGACACAATTCCAGCGGCTCCATAACAGCTCAACAACTGGCAGATCACTATGCCAGCAAACTCAATCCTGCAGCACCTACCCTCATCACCCCCACGCTGGACCCAACCAACTTCCAGCAAGAGAGCAGCACACAGGAAAGGACCGATCACAGCAGAAAATGGTTAACCTTCCGGAAGGTGGACAATCAACAGATAAAAGCCATCATCACCAACCTAAAAACCACCACCTCCCCTCTTGACCCCTGTCCAGCCTCCTGGATCAAGGCAACCAAAGAGGAAATAGCGCAGCACATCTCCCATATAGTGAACCTATCACTGCTGCCAGGTCTCATGCCATCACTCCTCAAGAAGTCACTTATACGCCCCATCTTGAAGAACAAAACACTCAGCAAAGATGACCCTACCTCATACCGCCCAATCTCAAGCATAACCTTCCTCGCCAAAATCATTGAAAAGGCAGTACAGCAGCAACTGCAAGACCACATTGATGATACAAATGCCTTGGATGTGCATCAATACGGGTTTCGACAACATCATGGTGTGGAAACCCTCCTGCTAGCCTTGCTGGACAATCTACTTAAGGGGCTGGAGAACAAGAACACGATGTATATGCTTATCTTCATTGATATCTCAGCTGCCTTTGACTCAGTGCACCACTCAACACTACTGGAACGACTTGAGTCCATAGGCATTGCAGGGACCCCACTAAAATGGTTCTCCTCCTATATAACAAACCGAATGCAGCAGGTCAATTTCAACAACGACAAAGCAACTCCCTTCCCACAAACCCAGGGCATTCCGCAAGGTTCCGCCCTCTCCTCTCTCTTATTCAATCTATACCTGCAACCAGTGTGCAAAATATTCCAGACCCACGGCATCAACTACCATATCTACGCTGATGACCTAATGCTCTACACACAACTGGATGCAAACAATCCGAACATCAGTAAGCTTGAAAATTGCCTACTCGAGCTTCAAATCTGGCTCCAACGAAATAACATGCTCATTAACCATAAGAAGACAGAAGCAATGTGCATCTCCAGGAAACCAGGTTTTGAGCCCCCTAAAAATGTCACCATGAACAACAATATTTACAACATAAAATCAGAAATAAAATACTTAGGTGTGATGCTTGACAACAACCTAAATATGGACAGGCACCTGCGAAACACCAATCGAGCCATATTCCACAAATTAAGAATACTGCAGCCTTTACGTAACATCCTTGATCATGATGACTTCAGATCTGTCGCTCAGGCCCTCATCATTCCACACCTAGATTGGCAAGCCTTGCAGTATGGCATTGCAGTAAAGAAAACTACAAATATTCTGCAAATGGCACAACATGTTGCAGCCAGATTCATCATGCAAAAAAAACTCTGACCACATTACACCCACCCTAATTGAGCTGCATTGGCTCCCCATCACGGCCCGCATTCAGTACAAATTACTAGTCACTACATTCAAACTTATCCATAATATAGCACCCTCTCACCTCAACAGCTTGATTTCCAATCCACCCAACAACAGAAGTAGGAGAGCAGCGAACCTCAACACCATCTGCCTCCCGAGATCATTCACAAAGGCTAATGCCTGTACCACTAACAGAGCTTTCTCGTTTACAGCTCCTACACTCTGGAATCGGTTACCAAGTGATCTGCGTGAAATCTATGATCTAAAGGACTTTAGAAAGGAGCTTAAGACACACCTTTTCAAGTCCCATTACAACCTAACATCATGAGCTACACGCAACCGCGTGTAAATATACATATACATATGCAGACCACTTTTAAAGTTTTACAGTTTAGTCAATTGTAAATATGTATATAACAATCATGTGTAAATATGTATATAGCAATCAACTGTAAGCCTGTAATCTGTATTCTGCTGTGCCCCCCCCCCCTCTAATCAGAGTGTTTTAATCTAATTCCTGGCCAGTACAGCCAACATCACCATGTGTAACAACCGCTGCTGATCACTGGAAGCAGCGGGATATAAATGTACGCTAAATAAAGAACATAACACATTCAATTACCTTACTTAGAAATGGAAGTAAAGACACAGGATAGAAATTCTATGCAATAGAAAAATTTTCACCATCATCCTTGATAAGTGGCTGCACAATACTTTAAGACAGCAAGGCAAGGTACTCAATTACAAAAAGACTCAATTACAATGGTGACAAACCATTGTTGAAACCAACAATTCCCTTTCCTTATATAGCTTGATGGTATGGGATCAGTTGCACAAGCCACCATACGCATTTGAGACACTAAAATACTATATCAATGTAAACATTTCCAACAGTGCCCTGCTTTAACAAATCCAAATATATACAGGGTGGCCCAAAAAAAGTGAGAACATCTCGTAAATTAAAAGCTTAGTTTACTTATTTACCTTTTTTAGCTATATAACGTCTTTATTTTGACAATTTCCAGTCACCATCTTTTTTATTTTAAATTTGTCAATCATTTACATCTGTTTTTTTGAATTTTTAAATAAAACTTATATACTACGAGATGTTCTCACTTTTTTTGGGCCACCCTGTATATACCTAAAGGAATCTTAAAACTTACAGACTCAAAAAGTAACAGATTCCTGAATATAAAAGACTCATGAATTCTATTACTATTTACCAGCCAAATAATGCTTATATTAACAAAATGTACATATACATACATATACATACATATATATACATATATATATATATATATATACACATACACACATACATATATATCTATATATAGTCACAGAGCAGACTCACTAGTGACCCCTATGGAGACAGATGATATTGCAGTTCAAGAAGATAATAACGTTTGGGGAGAGCACATGATAGAAAGTTGCCATGGGCAATGTAAGCAAGTGAGGTCACAAGCTAGGGGGACACACCCAGCCAGTAGAGAAACCAGGAGATTCTCACCTGACTCTAATCAGCTGGGGGGTGGTGCAGCTAGGAAACACCTAGATAAGCTCAGCTCACAAGCAGTGAACCAGACCCAGGATAGGACTCATTGGAAGAACCAGGGTAGGACCCAGAGAAGGAACTGGATGAACGTAGAGGACGAGAAAAGCTGTGAAGAGAGCAAGTCTAATTACCACTTTGGAAGCCTGAACGGAGGTCTGAGTGAGTCCGGTGAATGCTTGAATGAAAGGTACAGACAGCTTGACACAGAAAGTGAGAGTGAATATAACAGCCCAGATTGGAACAGAGCCAGAAGGAAAAAGGTACAAGCCAGGAAGTTTTATTCTTGTCCAAAAAGGGGAAGCACAGGGCTTGGCTACAAAGGACAGTTTATTGAAGTCCAGAAGCCATCCAAAGCCAGCTTAAGGGAAGCAGAGAAGCTTCTTTACCCTTATCATACACAAGAGAAAGAGAAAGGCTTTTTACTTTCAGAAGTAAACCACTCTGAGAGATACGTGAGGCACAGAGTTTCAGAAGGGCTGCCGTTAGAAGCTCCAGCTGTTTCCAGGGTCCTAAGCAGAGCAGAGCCTAGAGCTGAAGTAATTCCTTCTAAAAGCTGGGCAAGGGAATGTTTTAACTTGCCTAACAGGTATCAGCAGAGGGGAGGCTCTTACCGGAAAACCTCAGTAAATGTGGTAACAGCAAACAGTTTTACCCTAGTGAAAGAAAAGTACGTCACAGCCAGGACGGACTGTTTGCCAAGCTCCCACAGGAGGAAGATAAAGAGGTGTCAATTCCTGTTGAGGAACCTATGCAATATGAGACATCTATAATTGAAGATACCATTGAACAAATGGACTGTAGCCTTTCTTTGGCAGACAACATAGTCTCACTGAGATAGAGAGGAATAAGAAGCCTGACAAGCTGAAGGGAAGGCCTTATTCCTGATTGCTACAGGTCTGTGTTTTGAATATATTTTGTTTTGTTAAGAAGCTGAAAGAAAGCCATTTTTGTGTTACAGTTTTCTTTCTGTTATACCCAAGAAGGGTTATGTTTCTTTATTTTTGTACATATTGAGATCTCCTATTGGGAAAGGGAAATAAAGCCCTATTTAACCTTACATCGGTTTTCCACGACTAATTTGTAACTGGCAGCAACTACAACTACCAGAAGACCAGTTGTAGTACCTTGTTTTACCGGCAGGTGCACAGAGAGGGCTCATGACAATTATTTATAGAGATTATATATATATATATATCTAGATATCTATATATATAGATATACACACATACACACACACACACACACACACACACACACACACACACACACACACAGGGTGGCCCACAAAAAGTGAGAACAGCTCGTAGCATATAAGTTATTTAAAAATTCAAAAAGACAGATGTAAACAATTGACAAATTAAAAACAAAAGATGGAGACCAGAAATTGTCAAAATAAACATGTTATATAGCTAAAAAAGGTAAATAAGTAAACTATTTAAGCTTTTAATTTACGAGATGTTCTCACTTTTTGTGGGCCACCCTGTATATATCTATATCTATATCTCTGTGTGTGTGTGTGTGTGTGTGTGTGTGTGTGTGTGTGTGTGTGTGTGTGTACCCCAACACACCTCACATTCAACTCTTAGAGCAAATTATTGATCCAACTGGACCTTCCAGTATGACAGCTGCTAAGTCCTGTTCTAGTACGCTCTGAAAACAATCAATCAGTCTATTTTTTACTCAAAACACACTATACCTAGTTAGTAAAGGACACACACACAAAATTATATACTTAGAAACCCTATAAAATTCTAACTCCAAAAAAACATCAAAAATCCCGACACAATATTGTGTTTTGCTAAGAAAACTTTTTTTAAAATTTTATTTAGACAGTTTTGTATACCACCTTATCCTTCAATCAAAGTGGTCACAACACAATTGGGGGATACATTTAACATGAGGGGATATGAGACACATACACTAATACTTACAGGGAACATGGGCAATGGAGGGTTAAGTGGCTTGCCCAAGACCACACTTGCCCAAGACTTATCTGCATCAGGGGAATGTGTCAAAACAGCTAGGAATTCCACAAGTAACAATGATGGAGCCATACTCCAGCCAGCTGAATGGTCAACTGCATACTGAAAAAACTTCAGTTGAAATAGCAAAAAGATAGTGGTGGTCATGTGAACAGAACAGCCAATTAGAGCAAGGAGGACCAATCAACAGCCAAGTTCAGCCCAGTAGGCTCAAATGAATGTAAGTGGAACATCCAGGTATGTTCATGCAAAGCCATCTGTTTTATGCATTTCCCACCTCGCCAGGTATATGGTATATACTCCAAATCATCAATCGAAGATCAGAAATAGAGTGGTGGTGGTTGTGTAGCCAGTGTGCCACTAACGGAGCTTCCAACTTCTTAGTATTAATTTGACTTCTATGCTCCCCAAGTTACACAAGAATTATTTGGATAGTCCATACCACATAAATGTAACAGGAACATACAATCATGTAAATTACCCCCTCCCCCCGCTGAAGTACAGGTAGTATGGCTATTTAAGATATAAGACCAACTATCCCCATTAGTCCATGTCAGGCCACGCAAAGTTTGATCACACGAATTATAGCCACCACATGGGTAGCGACCCATAGGTTCTGGGCCATCTTCAGAAAAATCAGCATTGAAACAAGCGAGTGACTCCCCAAGATTCCTACCCTGATGAAATGCAATTCGAGGAGGATAAGCCAGACTTGGATGGAGACTCATAACTGTCCAATGCTTCCAGATGGATTTAACTGCCTTATATAACTCAGCTGTATAAGGTAACATGCATACAGGCCTATTCTCAACTTCAGGTTGTCTATAATGCAATAGGAGCTCTCGCTGGACATATTTAGCTCGTAAATATGCATGCTTCACATCTGCCTTAGGATACCCCCAGCCTGAAAATGAGAATTAAACAAACAATCTAACTTCAGCACAAAAAGCTTCATCAGTGGAGCAACTTCAACAGCCTTGTAAATACTGGCCGACAGGTAAAGCATAGTTACTCACCTGTAACAGGTGATCTCCAGGAACAAGCAGGAATGTAGTCATCACATATGGGGACTCCTTAGCTTTAGGTGCCAGGGAGAGACCCTGGAAGTTGTGTGTCCCTGAACAGGGCTCCACTTCCCCCCATGGATCTCTGGCATCCTGCAAGGGATGGCGGGTAGGAGTTGATTAGGTATGGAACAGGTGTTGGAGAACAGCCTGACCAAACAAGGCATCCCGGTGGGAGTCCTTGTCCAAGCAGTAATGGGCTGTGAAGGTATGAACCGAGGCCCAAGTGGCTGCTCGACAGATGTTGTCGATAGACACAGAGTGCAGATGAGCCATTGAGGCTGCCATGGCTCTCACATTGTGAGCTGTGACATGGCCCTCCAGAGAAAGGATCTTACTCTGATAGGCAAAGGAAATACACTGAGCAATCCAGTTAGACAGTGTTCTCTTGGAGACTGGAAGTCCCAAATGAGAAGGATCAAAAGCAACAAAGAGTTGAGAGGACTTTCTATGTTGCTGTGTTCTTTGTAAGTAAAAGGCTAAAGCTCTTTTACAGTCCAAGGTATGAAGATTCCTCTCTGCATTTGATACATGAGGCCTTGGAAAAAACACAGGTAGGTAGACCGCTTGGTTCAGATGAAAAGGCGAGACCACCTTTGGCATAAAGTGTAGATGAGTCCTAAGGACTACCTTGTCATGATGGAACCTTGTATAAGGTGGATTAGCTACTACCGCTTGCAACTCACTAATGCGGCGTGCTGATGTGATTGCAATGAGAAAAATGACCTTCCAAGAAAGGAATTTCAAGGAGGTAGTAGCTAAAGGTTCAAAAGGTGGCTTCATGAGCTGCCCAAGAACCAGGTTTAAGTCCCATGCCACCGGTGGTGGCCTAATGGGAGGCTTAATTAAAAGAAGGCCTCTCATAAATCTTGCTATAAGAGGATGAGAGGAAATAGGCTGTCCCATTTAGAGGCTTAAAGGAAGCTGCAATAGCACTCAAATGGACTCTTACTGAATTAGTCTTAAGACCTGCATTGGATAAATGAAAGATACTCCAGCAATGATTCCAGAGGTATCGCAAGGGGGTTAAGACCCTTCTGCGAACACCATATGGTAAACCTTTTCCACTTGAAAGCATAAGAGCGTCTTGTGGAAGGTTTCCTGGAAGCAAAAAGAATATCTTTCACTTGCTGAGGGATATTAAGATCATGGAGATCTAGGCCTTCAGCAACCAAGCCCTAAGATGCAGAGACTGGGGATTGGGATGCCATAACATTCTGTCCTCCTGAGATAGGAGATCTGGAGCAGACCCTAACTCCAGGGAGGGAGCTTGAGAGAGATGTAGAAGCAGAGGGTACCACACTTGCCGTGGCCAATGTGGAGCTATGAGAATCATATGGCCTCTGTCTCTCTGAAGCTTGCACAGGGTTTTGGGAATTAGGGGGAATGGGTGGAAAGGCATACAGGAAGTCTTGACCCCAGTAAAGGAGGAAAGCATCCCTGGCCTGAGCTCCCTGAGCCGGAATTCTGGAACAGAAATTAGGGAAGTTTGGCATTCCACAGACTTGCAAAGAGTTCTATGTCCGGGGTTCCCCAAAGTTGAAATATCCTGGCCACCTGGTCTGCATGCAGAGACCACTCGTGTGGAAGCAGAACTCGACCGAGTCTGTCTGCCCAAGAGTTTTGAATGCCTGGCAGATACACTGCCAGAAGAGGAATCTGATGCTCTCTGGCGAGGGCCCATAGTCGCAAAGCATCATTGCAAAGCGACAGAGCCTGTTCCCCCATGCTTGTTCACATAGAACATGGCTACTTGATTGTCCGTATGAATGAGGACTGTCTTGTAGCCGAGCAGGGTGTGGAACACTCTCAGAGCAAGAAAGATTGCTCTGAGCTCCAAGAGATTGATATGTAGATGACTCTCCTGTGGAGACAAGGTGCCCTGGGTGGAGAGTTCTTGCAGATGAGCTCCCTAACCCATTGGAGAAGCATCTGTTGTGAGAGTTACTTGGGGTAAGGGTTGTTGAAAAGGGGACCCCAGCAACAGGTTTTGAGTGGACGTCCACCACTGGAGGGACAAAATAAGGCGACTTGTGTTTGCTATTTTGTCTGACAGGCATCCTGATGCCTGGGTCCATTGGGTGGATAAAGTCCACTGAGCTGCCCTCATATGGAGGCGAGCATAGGGAACAACATGCACAGTAGATGCCATGTGGCCTAGTAGTTGTAACAGCTTCTCAAGCAGTGCTAAAGCCTCATCTTACTGCTCGAGAAGCTAACTGCACTAGGCGAAGGCAACGGGTCTGGGGGAGATAGGCCCTTGCCTTTGTGGTATCCAGCAAAGCTCCTATGAACTCTAAAGACTGAGTAGGAGTTAGACTGGATTTTGGGATGTTTATTACCAGCCCTAAATACTGAAGGATACGCATTGTGCAGGATAGAGAAGTCCTGGCCTCTGACTCTGTTGGGGCTCGAATGAGCCAGTCGTCTAAGTAGGGGAAGACGAATATCCCTAGAATGTGGAGAAATGCTGCTACCACAGCCATGCATTTCGTGAACACCATTGGTGCTGAGGCCAGGCCAAAAGGAAGCACCCTGTATTGGTAGTGCTTTCCCTGAAAAAGGAACCGAAGGAACCTTCTGTGAGTTGGATAGATGAGAACATGGGTGTATGCATCCTTGAGATCTAGAGAACAAAGCCAATCCTGACTCTGAAGGTATGGCAGCAGAGATCCAAGAGAAATCATTTTGAATTTCTCCTTGACAAGGAATTTGCTCAATCCTCTGAGGTCTAAGATAGGTCTGTAACCACCTGTTTTCTTTGGGATAAGGAAATAAGGGGAATAGAATCCTGTACCCTGCTGATGAATGGGTACTTCTTCTATTGCCCCTTGGGCAAGAAGGATAGCGACCTCCTGACCTAACAGGTTGATGAGAGAGGTGAGAGAATTGAACTGCTTTACTATTGTGTGAGGGGGCATGCTTGAAAAATGAAGCTTGTACCCCTCCTTTATGATGGAGAGTGTCCAATGCTCTGCTGTTATTTGCCCCCCATCTGGGGGCAAAATGACATAGCCTTCCTGGTTCTCGGGGGACCAGAACCTTACACCATTCCAGGAAGGTTAAGTTCTCTAGATGAGAGTCAAAGGCCCTGTGAAGGCTGAGCCTGCCTGGCCGGTTGAGGCCTAGCAGCCTTTGCTTTCTTCTGTTTGGGTGGTTGCTGACCTTTCCTGTCAAGCTGACCTGCAGAACGTCCCTGCTGAACATAAGCAGGATAAAATCTTTTCTTTTTAGAAAAGAAAAGAATGGTTTCTTGAACAATTTTTCTAGCAGGATCAGCAGTGGACTTGGATAATCTATCCAAGGTGGAATTTTCAGCATCCATTTCATTGGTAAAGATTGGCAGGAAAAGGCCAAACAGGTTCTCACCAGTACAAGGGATATTTCCCAATTTGTCTTGTACCCAGAGCTCTAGATCAGATGCCTGGAGCCAAGCAATTCTACGTGCACCTATGGCAATAGCCGAGGTTCTGCTTATGCACTCAAAGCAGTCAAAGGCTGCACGGTTGGAAAATTTAGAAACATCTTGGGCATGTTTGACCAAAGTGAGAAAATTCTGTCTTTTATCCTCAGGAAGTAAAGGACTTAAAGCCTCTAAATCATCTGTGACCTCCTTCAGGAACATTCCCATGTAGAGACTATAGGAACTGATCCTGGCAGAAAGCATGGAAGCTTGGAAGACCCGACGTCCAAAAGCATCCAGGGTTCTGCACTCACGTCCTGGAGGATTAGAGGCATGCCTTTTTGCACTCTTGATCCTTCTCATAGCTGACTCCACTACAATAGAGTGGTGAGGAAGCCGAGTCTTATGGAACCCAGGACAAGGAGGGACTCGATACATAGTATCCAGTCTACGAGAATGAGGAGAGGTGGTAAGAGGTGTTTCCCACATCCTTAACATGAGATCATATAAAATCTCATGAATGGGCAAGGTAGCTGCCTCCTTAGGAGTTTTGGGATATTGTAGAATTTCCAACTCCTTGGCCCTTGGCTCTGTTTCAGGGGCCACAGTAATGGACAGGCCCCGAGCCACCTCCCTGATAAAATCTTGGAAGGAAATATCCTCTGAAGGAGACATCCTGCGTTTAGGGGAGGAGGGCTCCTCTGGGAGAAGCATCACTGCATCGACAGAACTGTCAGAATCCTCAGATTCTTCTGAGGACTCGAAGTATCGTCTGTCCGGATGCTCCTGAAGAGCCCGATACCCGTACCGACCAAAGTCGGTACCAGTAGTCATCGGATGACTGGGTACCAGCAAAGCAGACACCGATGCCGATGTTGATGCTATCGGTACCGGTACCGATATCGATACCAAGGCCGGTGCCGGTGGAATTGTCTGTCGCAGTCCCGAGGGCGTCGATGCCGCAAGGAAAGCCGCCAGACTGCGTTTCATAGCCACAACTCTCTGGTCTATCGACGCTGCCAATGCCTGGATGTCGGTACCGGAGGAGAACGCTGGTACCCCAGAGCATGGCACCAGTAGTTCTGCTGAGGTTGAGGCCTCGAGAACATCCTGGAACCCTGATAATGCTTTGGAAGCCGAAGCCTCCCGCCGGGATAATTTTGCCAGTGCAGAATCCTCGAGGGCAACGCCAGAGGCATCTCGATGCTTAGAAGGAGATCTACTCTTTGAGGACCAGCTGGATTTATGTTTAGTTACCTGAGATCCACGGGAGGAAGAAGAAGCCCTGGAAGACGTCGATGCCACCAAAGCTGCAGAGGGAAACAGGGTACTGAGCTTAGCAGCTTGGTTCTGCCGACCTCTTTTAGACATTATGGCGCAAGACATACAATCTGTGATGGAGTGGTCAGGACCTAAACATTTTAGACACCATTCATGGGTGTCGGTGATGGAAATGGTACCGCCACACTTGGTGCACTTTTTGAAACCTGAGGCAGGTTTCTCCATGGTAAGGAAAGGTTTAGGGACTAAGGCCCAAAAAGGAGCGTGCACCCGAAGAACAAAAACAGTATATATTTTGTTTTTACAGAAATAAGAGGAGAAAAAACCGGTGGTACTAGTAGAGCGTTGAGGAAGGCAGACGTGACCACAAAAAAAAAAAAAAAAAAAAATTCTTCTGCGGTGACAGGAACACGACCTGCTGGCTCCGCGGAAAAAGAAGAACTGGAGAGAGGCAGTTGGGAAAGCAGCACGCAGGTGCTGTGGAATGCTCCCAAAAGCTTTCTAATTGGACATTGGGGAGTGTTACCGCGCAGGCTCCGTTGGTACCTACGATACCCATATGTGATGACTACATTCCTGCTTGTTCCTGGAGATACCTTTGTGAAGATTCAAAGGGCGACAGCTCCTAAACTGAAGATAAGCATTCCGATCCACCAACTTCCAAAAAACAGAAGTCTGTACTTCAAACCCTTTTCTCATGTGGTTAACATCCAAGAAGTCCATCAACTGAGCATGCTATTTCAGAGAAAACTGGGAGGTTGGAGTCCAAACCATTCAGCCAGCCATGAAATCGAAGAAGTTTCAATTCAGAACCAGTCCACAGGTAAAACGCATCATCCAAATATCTATGCCACATCCTAATATTAGATGCATAGACAGATTCCACAATAAACTCGTCTCAAATTTGGCCACATATGAGGCGACAGAGGGGGCCAAAGTCGCCCCCATGGCTACCCCATGATATTACTGATAAAAATTCCCTTTAAACCAAAAATAGTTGTAGCCCAGAACAAACTTGGCCAGATCATCAAACAAAACTCAAAGGAATATGGGCTGGGGAGGCTTCAGATTTAAAGCAAATTGTATCACCTGTAATGCTCGATCTTGAGGAATATTAGTATATAAACTGGCAATATCCATTGCTCCATAAAAGTCACTGAAGGCCAATCAGAAAACACCTGCAATAGTTGTAGAAAATGTGAAGTATCCTATATAAATGAAGGAATCTCATCATCTCTAGGTTATAAAAAAACATCAATAAAAGCGAGAGAGAGGTTCTAACTGAACTTTGAGTGGAGACAATGGAGTGGCCAGGCAATCGATGTAGAAATTTATGAACCTTTGAAAGGAAATAAGTCATTGGTGTAACTGGAGTAGGTTCAATCAAAAATGTTTGTTCACCAGACAAACATCCTCTGTCAGTCACAGCTAACGCTAATTCTTTAATCCGCTGGACTAGTTCAGCCATTGGGTCAGCTGCCAACATTGAATAGAATTTTGGGTCAGACTCTTCATAGGAACAATGATCTTGAATCACCACACTGCCACCTTTGTCTGCTAGAGTTATAACTATAGATTTATCATGTCATAAAGAATCCAGAGCTGAATGCTCAGGAGGAGATAATTACAGCAGGCTTTAAATACATATGGATCTTCCATCTGAGCATAGAAACATAGAAATATGATGACAGAAAAAGACCACATGGACTAGTCTAGTCTGTCCTTCCATATCAACAATATCCTTTATATTAATACCTTCAAAGATTTGGCCTTAATCAGTAGGACCCAGAGGCATCCAAGAAGAGGAAGGGCGAACTATAGAAGTATCAGATTGTGCAGGATGTTTGTCAAAAACCACTCGTAGCTGTAAAAAAGTCTAATAAAACGATGGAATGTTCTTAAAATATGATTGATATCCCCAGTCACATCTGTAACACCAAACACTCCTCAAGTAATAGGGCTTTCGCCTACATTTCCCCAACACTTTGTAATACGTTTCCAGATACATTAAGAGCCATAAAAGACCTCCACTTGTTCCACAAGGAGCTCAAAGCATTCCTATTCTTGGAATATTATGGCAACCTGACTGACCCTCAAAAACAACCAACATAGATATTGTCTCTCACTGTCTCCTTAGCCCCCTGCACTACATAGCCTTACCTACCAGGATATTAGCCATCTATGTACAATCCTCTGATAATGGAATATCAAGAAAACTCCTAACTATTTTGTACATAAGTTGAATATGCTTATCTATATTTTTGCTAAACAGCTGTTAAGATACTAAAAGCGTGTTGTATGCTATAACGTAATTGTGTTATGTTCAATGTAAATCACCCTTGATCTTTGGAAGGGGAGGTATAGAAAAGCTAATTAATTAATTAATTGATGTCATTCAAAACTGAAATGGGTCATAAAATGTAGTGGGAACATATTCCAGACCTAGATTTAAAACCTGCACTTGTAGCTTAGCTAGCCATATCTGTGATGAATCAATCACCACAGATGTTAATGTTTTTCTTGAGCTTTGGTCTATGCATGTGTCTGAGGGCCGCGTCGTTGCCCCCAATTCCAACCGCATCCCAAACCTCATTCTAAAAAAAATCCTCCTGCTCATTTTCTGAATTAGTACTCCAATCAGATTCTTCAGACACACCAGCAAATGAGACCTGCTTAAAACCACCAGTACTATTCAAAAACTCAGGCTTCAACTAAAGGGTAAACCTGGTTATGTTGATAATCATAATCATCATGATTTTATTTTTTAATTTTAAATTGCTTAACTGAATTGACGAAACTGATTCATATTAGTTTGGAACTCCACATGTTTCTGAATATAAATCTATTAACTGTTTTTAACTTAGACCTCAATTCAGTAATTGAGGCAGAGTTCCTGCTCAGTCTTTCAAGGTGAATTCGATAATAAGCAGCATTGTCCATACTGTACTTATTGAGGATATGAACCCATTTCTTCAAAGATATTGTATCTATAGTAAATAGCTTAATGCTTTTAAAAATTCTTAATCCCCTTGGAATAATCTTAGTATGAACATACTGGGCCATAGAGTCCCCATGGACTTCAGTGCAAAACAACTGGCTCTGCATATTATATAAATCACCTCCCATCTTGCTGGGCAGACTAGATGGACCATGCTGTTCTTTATCTGCCGTCATTTACTATGTTACCTCAGGACTTATCAGTTTGATGAAACTTCTGTAAGTGCCGCACGTTGAACCAACATAGCTAATTGGTCATCAGTAAAACTAAAAAACCCCACAAACAAACCACTGTCTGCACACATGCAATTAGCCATAATTGAAAATAGGTAACAAAATCTATATAACATATCTATATCTATACACACACACACTTAAAGGAATCTTTAAAATTACAGACTCAAAAAGTAACAGATTCCCCAGTAAAAGACTCATGAATCCTATAACTATTATTTACCAGCCAAATAATGCTTATATCAAAGATTTATATACATAAGGACCTCAAACTAATTCTTAGAGCAGATTACAGATCCAACCGGACCCTCTAATATGACAGCCACTAAGGCCAGTACTAGTATGCTCTGAAATCATCATCATCGGTCCATTTTTTTAATCAAAAACACCCTACTTAATTAGTGAAGGACACCCACAAAATTATATACTTAGAAACCCTACAAATTCTAACTCCAAAAAATCATCACAAATCCCGACACAATATTGGGTTTCAATAAGTTAAACCCCCCCCCCACAAAAACAACCCCCCCCCCCCCAATTCTTATCTGCGTTAGGGGAGAATATCAAAACAGCAAGGAATTCCACAAGTAGTAATAATGATAGCAACATAGTGACATAGTAAATGACGGCAGATAAAGACCAGTATGGTCCATCTAGTCTGCCCAGTAAGATGGCAAGAGTAGGTGCACCTGCCGCTCCATGCAGGCCACTCCTCCCCATATCTGTTTTAGGGGTGAACCCACCGCTCCGTGTAGGACACCCCTGTATGTTGAGAAATTAGGTAGTTAAATTTATTTTGATATTATCCTGTTGCTGTAAAGGGATCTACTCTGTCTGTCCCATGCAATTTTGAATTCCGTCACCATGTTTGCCCCCACCACTTCCATCGGGAGGGCATTCCAAGCATCCACCACCCTTTCAGTGAAAAGGTATTTCCTGATATTGCCTTTCAATTTACCCCCTTGCAGCTTCATGTTATGCCCTCTAGTTTTACATCTTCCCCGTCTTTGGAAGAGGTTTGTTTGTTCATTATTTCTCTAAGTATTTAAAGGTCTGAATCATATCTTCCCTGTCCCTCCTCTCCTCCAGAGTGTACATATTTAGGTCTTCAAGTCTCTTCTCATAAGGCTTCTGATGCAGGCTCCAAATCATTTTGGTCACCTTCCTCTGAAAAGACATAGCAAACAATCCACCTGTAACAGGGCCTTCTCCCTCTATGCCCCATCCTTATGGAATACCCTTCCTTACGAGCTGCGGAACTGTCCTACCCACTCTGAGTTCAGAAAGAAGTTAAAAACTCTTCTTTTCCTTTTACATTTTTCCCTACCTCCTTAGTAAATAACCCTTTCCTCCACGTCCTCACTACTGTCTACCACTCTCTAACCTTAACATGCGATCGTATGATATCCCAGGATATACTATTGTAAATAGTTGTTCACTGATCATGTAATTTGTTCACTTTGTTTTCCTTATATTATTTTTTTCCTATATTTCTTTGTTACTTGGTTCCATGTAAACAGTTGAAACATACTGCCACATTGTTTTATGTAAACCGTCTTGATTTGTAGAAAGACGGTATATAAAATCTGTTAAATAAATAAAAATAAATAAAAAGATGCTCCAAATGATGAAAACGCTTGGTTCTCTTCAAGTACTGGTGAAGAGTCAAGTGGACATCCAACTTGTGGAATAGAAACATAGAAAAAATGATGACAGAAAAAGACTACATGGCCTATCTAGCCTGTCCTTCCATAACAACTACAACGGTCCCCTTTTTTCCTTTAGAGATCCTGTGTTTGACCCGTGTTTTTTTTTAATTCAGATACTCTACCACCTCCACTGGGAGACTATTCCACAGATCCACCACTCTTTCCGTAAAGAAATATTTCCACATATCACACCTGAATCTATCCCCTTTCATCCTCATCCCATGTCCCCTAGTAGCAGAGCTTGCTTTCAATCAAAAGAGGCTCTCCTCCTGTGCATTTATGCCACAGAGGTATTTAAACATCTCAATCATATCACCTCTATCCTGCCTTTCCTCTAAGGTGTACATATTAAGATCCTAAGTCTGTCCTCATATGCTTTATAATGAAAACCACTAACCATTTTAGTAGTCATCCTCTGTACTGACTCTAGCCTGTTTATATCCTTTTGAAGGTGTGGTCTTCAGAACTGCACACAATACTCCAAATGAGGCCACACCAAAGACATATAGAGGCACTATCACCTCCTTTTTTCTGCTAGGCATTCCTCTCCATATGCACCCAAGCATCCTTCTAGCTTTTGCTGTCGCCTTTTCTACCTGTTTAGCCACTTTAAGATCAGACACAATCATGCCTAGGTCCCTCTCTTTTTTAGTGGACAAAAGTACTTCACCCCTATACTATATTGCTCCCTTGGATTGCTGCAGCCCAAATGCATGACCTTACATTTCTTAACATTAAATCCCAGCTGCCAAATTCTAGACCATTCTTCAAGCTTAGCCAGATCCCTCCTCGTGTTATCTACACCTTCCTGGGTGTCTACTCTATTGCAGATTTTGGTATCATCTGCAAAGAGGCAAACCTTACCCGACAGCCCTTCCGCTATATCACTAACAAAAGATGTTAAAAAGAATCAAACCAAGGACAGATCCCTGGGGGCACACCACTGGTAACATCCTTCTCCTCAGAGTGAGCTCCATTTACCTGTACCCTTTGTTGCTTCCCACTCAACCAATTTCTAACCCAAGCAGTAACTTTAGGGTCCATTCATAGGGTGCTCAGTTTGTTTATAAGTTGCCTGTGAGGAACGGTGTTAAAGGCTTTACTGAAATCTAAATAAAGTTTCTGGATCTCCTTCTGATCCGGGAAGAACCAGGGGGGAAAAAAAAAAGTCAGAGCAACGTAAAATGCCATCAAACACTCCATGTAGAAAAAAGGGCACTGGAATTAAGGACTATTTTTTCTTTCAAAGCCAACAAATGACTCTCTGCACGACAATGCTTGGAGCTCAGAGATCCTATGTGCAGAATAAAGTGCCATTGAGAAAACAGTCTTTAGCATCAGATCCTTCAAAGACATGACAGAGACTCAAATGGGGCCTCCAAGAGCGCCACTAACACTAGATTAAGGCCCCAAGGAGGTACTACCACATGGCCCAGGGACCACAAATGCGCCACTCCTTTCAAAAACCAGACCACATCCAGATTGAAGGCAAGAGACACGTCCTGAATTTTACCCCAAAAGCAAGCTAAAAAAAACAAAAAACAAAAAACACAGCTACCTGCATTTAAAGCAAATTCAGGAATAGTACCTTTTCCAGCCCTGCCTTCAAAAAGCCTAAGGCATCTGGTAGAGAGGACCCCAGGGAATAAAGATGCCACTCCTTGCACTAGTTTTTAAAAAGCCTCTGCATGAACATAAGCTAGTGGAATGTTTTGTAAGTCCAAAGCAAGGCTGCCATGACCTTTAAAAGGAATACTCCTCTCTCAACCATTGCTCTTTGAAGAGCCAAGCTGTAAGCAAGAATTGACCCACCTCTGGCATGTGGATCAGTCCCTGAGACAGGAGGCCGTCCAACACAGGTAGGGTAAAAGGATCTTCCACTACCACATGACCTCAGAAGCCATGACGTGCAGACCTAGTACAATTTGAAGCCACCAGCATACTAAACCTGGATGAGCTTGCACCCTCTTATCACACAAATGTATCAGGAGCGATGGAGGAACCATGTAAAGCAGACTTCCATTGAGGCTACCTCTGAACCAATGCATCCAGACCTTCTGACATTCTTTACTCTCTGTGGTTGAATAAGCTGATCACCTTGGTGCTGGCCATGGACGCCATGATGTCCATTAATGGCAGCCTCCAGCTCACAATCTGATGAAACACAGTTAGCGAGGGTCCAATCTCTCAAGTCCAAGAGATGTTAAATACTTAGAGAGAAATAATGAACAAACCTCTTCCAAAGACGGGAAAAGCTGTAAAACTAGAGGGCATAAAATGAAGCTGCAAGGGGGTAAATTGAAAAGCAATGTCAGGAAATACTTTTTTCACTGAAAGGGTGGTGGATGCTTGGAATGCCCTCCCGATGGAAGTGGTGGGGGGAAATACAGTGACAGAATTCAAAATGGCATGGGACAGACACAGTGGATCCCTTTACAGCAACAGGATAAAATAAAAATAAACGTAATTATCTAATTTCTCAACAAACAGGGGTGTCCTACATGGAGCGGTGGGTTCACCCCTAAACAAAGGCATTGGGAGGGGTGGCCTGCATGGAGTGGCAGGTGCACCTATTCTTGCCATCTTACTGGGCAGACTAGATGGACCATACTGGTCTTTATCTGCCGTCATTTACTATGTTACTATGTAAATCAGCCTATATGTTTTCTCTTCTGGCCACATATGCTGCCAACACTGCCACCAAGTGAATCTACACCCACTCCAGACAGGGTGCCATGGGGGGGGGGGGGGGGAACGACTTCCTCATGCTCCCCATGGCAGTTGATGTAAGACACGGAAGTCATATTGTTGGACAGGATCTGTACCATCTTGCACTGGATCAAAGGGCAGAAGGCCTTGAGAATCAGGACCACTGCCAACACCTTCAACTGATTTATGGACCAGGAGCTCTCCTCTGCAGACCACTGCTCTTAAGCCACTTGCGACAGACAGTGAGCTCCCCAGCTGCTCAGACATATCCATGGTCACTAGCACTCACTTCAGAGCCTCCAGACTCATCCCTACTGACATCTTGGTCGGGTCCAACCACTAACTCCCTGCACAATGGCAGCCTCTGCAACAGCTCCTGCGACTGTGCCAACTATTGTGACAAGTGACCTTTGCAGAGAATGCATGTGTGTCCTGGCCCAAGACACTAGCTTCAGCATGGCTGCCATAGTCCTGAGGAATTGCAGGTAGTCTCAAGCCAGAGAAGAATGTATCTTAAAAACACTTGAATCTGAGCCTGCAACTTCTGTATCCTCTTCTCCATCAATGAAATCAGGCTTGTCTTTGTGTCAAAGTGTGCACCCAGATAACTCTAGGACAGAGTCAGTTCCAACCTGATCTTGGAAAAGGACTCCTCTGCCAGAGTGTTGAAGAAAAAAAAAGAAAAAGTCAGCAGCTATCTTGTGGCTAATTGACTCTCTTGTAGGGACTTTAACCTGATCAGCCAGTCATCCAGATAAGGGTGCACACCCCCCTTCTTTTTCAAGGCCACCGCTACTACCACCATCCCCTTGGTCAAAGTCTGAGCAGTCCTAGCCAAGTCAAAGGGTAGGGCCCAAAATTGAAAAATGACCCATGGACATTTCAAAGTGGAAGTATAATTGGTGTTCCAGTCGAATAGGAATATGGATACACCTTGCAGAGATCCAATGACATCAACTACTCCCACTGATGCACCGCCACTATTACTGATCGCAAAGCTTCCATGCGGAAGCATGGCAAGAAAAACAATTCTGTTGACCCGTTTGAGATCCAAAATAGGGCACATGGTTCCTTCCTTCTTTGGCACCATGAAGTGGAGTACCATCCTAAAACCCCATTCCTCTAGAGGCATTCTCACTACAGCAAATGCTCAAGGGAAATCAGCCACCGCCTGTGCCTTTTCAGGCATTCAACATGGAGACTACATAAAAACGTCCAGAGGGGCCATGCCAGCTTGAGGGCCTATGACTCTCAAATCATTGCTAACACCCACTGGTCTGATATTCTTTGGGTCCACGTGGAGTAAATCCCCTGCAAGTGACCATCCACTGGGGCTACCTCCACC
Source organism: Ichthyophis bannanicus (assembly GCA_033557465.1). NCBI lineage: Eukaryota > Metazoa > Chordata > Amphibia > Gymnophiona > Ichthyophiidae > Ichthyophis > Ichthyophis bannanicus. Next base: position 1,586,181,913 of record CM066032.1, read on the forward strand.
TAGACCCCGAAAACCTCATTAGGAAGACTTAGAGCCATTTGTGGCCCCATTGGTGCCTTCTTTTCCTCCTCCGCGGTCACCCTGAAAAAGACCAACCCCGAGGGAAAAACCTCAACTGCTAGAAGGAACCATCTCAGTTTGGACAGAACCTTCAGGACTCTCAATGACAACCCCACAAGAGGAAGTCTTGGATCCCCATGACACCTGTCCTCCAGAAGTAGAGTCAAATTAAGAAATCACCCAAATCCTTTAACAGTTTCTCAAGAGCCTCCCCCCAAAAAAAGTAACTTACCCTTAAACAGGAGCTTACTTAGCCGGATTTTGGACTATATGTCTGCTGACCAACTGTGCAACCACAGCAGACGATGCGCCGATACAACCAAAGCCATATTCATGGCCGAGGCCTAAATTAGATTGTATGGGGCAACCGGCAGGAAGTTCAAACTAGACTCCAGGTGGACTGCCTTTGAAAGGGATCCGAGGACCTCTTGAGCACTCTCTGGCAATCTCTGTGACCACCACAGGCACACCCAAACCACATACACCCCACAGACTACCATCTGCAGGACCAAAGCCGAGACCTTGAATGATTGCTTCAACAAAGCCTCAAGCTTACAATCCCGAGTGTCCTGCAGTGCTGCATCCCCTTTAACAGGAAGTTTAGTCTTAGTAACTGCTGTGACCAACACATCTATCTTTGGCAATCATAACAGCTCCTTCTTCTACAGTGAAATAGGTCTATGTCTTGTTTTGTATCCTAACTCAGGCCAGCATCTGGGGGGTCCCATTCTGCTGCTATAAGTTTTTTTTTTAGCCCTATGAACAGTAAAGGACTTTAAAGGCCTAGAGATACCTTCCAAGAAAGGATCTTCCACTATGCCCACCACCACAAGCTGTTGTTCTGCTGTAAGTCTAAAGAATAAGATGGGAGAGTTAGAATATATAGCACTAAATGAAAGGTTAGATATGATTGGAATATCAGAGACATGGTGGAAGGAGGACAACCAGTGGGACACTGATACCTGGGTACAAACTATATCGTAATGATAGAGCTGATCAAATTGGTGGAGGGGTTGCGCTCTATGTTAGAGAGGGCATTGACTCAGAAAGGATTAAAGTTTTGCAGGAAACAAAATCTGCTGTAGAATCTATATGAATTGAAATTCCATATAAAAGGGGGAAGGCAATGGCAGTGGGGGTGTACTATCGAGCACCTGGCCAAAATGACCAAATGGATGATGAAATGCTCAAAGAAATCAAGGAAGCTAACAAAAGTTACAGCGCAGTAATAATAATGTGTGATTTCAATTACCCTGGTATCGACTGGGTCAGTGTCACGTCAGGACATGCTAGGGAGATAAAGTTCCTAGATGAAATAAATGACTGCTTCTTGGAGCAGCTGGTTCATGAACCGACCAGAGGGGAAGCCATATTAGACCTAGTCCTTAGTGGAACACCAGATCTAGTGCAAGAGATAAGGGTGTTGGGGCCACTTGGCAATAGTGATCACAGCATGAACGCCTTTGATTTAATTAGTGGAGGAGGGATAGTAAGGAAATCCACAGTACTACCTTTTAACTTTTGAAAGGGAGACTATGATAAAATGAGGAAAACAGTTAAGAAAAAACTAAAAGGAGCAGTTGCAAAGGTTAAAGACGTACATCAAGCTTGGGTGTTGTTGAAAAATACTATCTTGGAAGCCCAGACCAGCTGTATTCCATGCTTTAAGAAAAATGGAAGGAAGTCCAAAAAACTGCCAGCATGCTTTAAAGGTGAGGTCAGAGAGGCTGTTGTGGCCAAAAAAGCATCTTTCAGGAAATGGAAAAAAAGAGCCAAACGACAAAACCTGGAAACAGCACAAGCACTGGCAAGTCAAATTCAAGGCATTGATAAGGCAGGCAAAGAGAGAATTTGAGAAGAAGCTTGCTGCGGAAGCAAAAACGCGAAATAAAGACCTTTTCAAGTACATTTGTAGCAAGAAACCTGTGAGAGAGTCAGTTGGTCCATTAGACGATAAAGGGGTTAAAGGAGCACTAAGAGGCAACAAGGCGATAGCGGAGAGACTGAATGAATTCTTTGCTTCGGTCTTTACTGAGGAAGATGTAGGGATGTTACCCATGACTAAAGTGGTATTTAAAGGTGCGGAAGAATTGAAGGAAATATCGATACATCGGGAAGATGTCTTACAACTATTAGATAAACTGAAGAGTAGCAAATCACCTGGGCCAGATGGTATACATCCAAGGGTGTTGAAAGAACTGAAATATGAGATTGCAGACCTGCTATCAGTAATCTGTGAACTATCATTAAAATCATCTCTAATACCTGAAGATTGGAGGATCGCCAATGTAACACCAATTTTTAAAAAGGTTTCCAGGGGTGATCCGGGAAACTACAGACCGGTGAGCCTGACGTCAGTACCGGGAAAAATGGTAGAAACCATCATAAAGAATTAAATTATTCAGCATGTAGATAGTCACAACCTAATGGGAGACAGCCAACATGGCTTTAGACAAGGAAGATCTTGTCTTACTAATCTGTTATGTTTTTTTGAAGGAGTGAATAAACAGGTGGACAAAGGTGAGTCGGTTGATATTGTGTATCTGGACTTTCAGAAAGCCTTTGACAAGGTCCCTCATCAGAGACTTTTGGCAAAACTAAAGAGTCATGGGATAGGAGGCAGTGTACTATTGTGGATCAGGAACTGGTTAAAAGATAGAAAGCAGAGGGTAGGGCTAAATGGCCAATTTTCCCAATGGAGAAAAGTGAATAGTGGTGTACCCAGGGATCTGTGCTGGGTCCGCTGCTTTTTGACATATTCATAAATGACCTGGAAAGTGGAATAACGAGTGAGGTTATCAAATTTGCAGATGACACAAAACTATTTAAAGTTGTTAAAACCCAAGAGGATTGTGAAAAATTGCAAGAGGATCTTGATAAATTGGAAGACTGGGCATCAAAATGGCAGATGAAATTTAATGTGGACAAGTGCAAGGTTATGCACCTAGGGAAGAACAACCCAAACTATGGTTACACGATGCAGGGTTCCACATTAGGAACCACCACCCAGGAAAAAGATTTAGATGTCATTGTGGATACCATGTTAAAACCCTTGGCCCAGTGTGCAGCGGCGGCCAAGAGAGCAAATAGAATGCTAGGTATGATAAGGAAAGAAATGGAAAATAAAACTAAAGATATTATAATGCCTCTATATCGTTCCATGGTGAGACCGCACCTTGAATATTGTGTGCAATTCTGGTCGCCGTATCTTAAAAAGGATATAGCGATTTTAGAAAAGGTTCAGAGAAGAGCCACCAAAATGGTAAAGGGGATGGAAGGATACTCCTATGAAGAAAGGCTAAAAAGGTTAGGGCTCTTTAACCTGGAAAAGAGACGGCTGAGGGGAGATATGATAGAAGTCTATAAATTAATGAATGGAGTGGAACGGGTAAACGTAGATCGATTGTTTACGTTATCAGAATATAGAAAGACTAGGGGACATGCAATGAAGCTACAGGGTAAACTATTTAAGACTAATAAAAGAAAATATTTTTTCACTCAACGTGTAATCAGACTCTGGAATTTGTTACCGGAGGATGTAGTAAAGGCTGTTAGTGTAGCTGGGTTTAAAAAAGGTTTGGACAAGTTCCTGGAGGAAAGGTCCATAAACCATTATTAAGAAGTGACCGAAGATATCAATGCTTGACCCAGTACAAGCATTGTGGAGTTTGTGTCTCTTGGGGAAACTGCTAGGTACTGTGATGCGGCGGACCCTATTGCAGAGAGAAAAAAAGTTTTAAATCCAGGAAAAGACAGGTATAGCCTGCAATGTCCTGAGGATCCACCTAGAGGGAGCATGAGAGTCAGTACAGAGTCTGAAGAACCACGCCTCTATGGGCAGGACTTAGGCGCAGTCAGTTTGGATTTAAACAGAGACCGGTCTGAATCAAGGGAGGAAGGAGACTCAAAAGCCAAAGAAAGAGCAGACTCGAAAGGCAGAGAGAAAGCGGGCCCGAGAGGCAAAGAGAGTGCTGGCCTTGAAGACAAGTGGAGAACACAAAGAACGGGTGTGCACAGAAAAACTGAAGGAGCTGGGCTACCAGGCAAGGGCAGAGGCAGAGAAACAAACTGTAAGCAAATATCTGGCAGATGGCAACAGCTGCAGCCTTGGAACAGAGAGATTCTTCCCTATACTAAGGAAGGAGAGATACCCTTGTAGAACCTGGACCATGCTAAGCTAGAAGCCGACTGGGGTAGGCCTCAAGCCTTCTCAGAGAAGGAGAAAACTTAAAGGTAAAACTTTTATTACTTGTAATTGTCTGCATAATCCTAACATAAGAGAAGGACAGTGGAAGGAAGCTTCTCCTTGTAACCGAGATACTTCTAAGCAAAAGCTTGAAAACAATTGGGCTAAAAAGAGGACTGTAAATGCTAAACATTGCGCTGAACAGGCTTTTAAAACTCTAACTGAAGAGGAGCCTTTGTTTTATCCAGTGGCCAGAAACCTACGCCCTAAGCTATCTGCCAGACACTGGAAAACAGTACAGCAAGCTTTTAAAAAACCAGAGTATAGTTGTGTGGAGACATCGGATTCAGAACTGTCAGAGGTAGAATTCATGCAAGTGGAATCTGCAGGCGAAGAGTCTGACCAGCCGATGGAATGCACATACTGTACAGCAGAGAACCTGGAGTCTATCCTTAGCTCTATGAATGAATAAATGAATGCAGTATATTGTGTTGCCTTAAGCTACTGTGAAGTTAACAGTCATTACTTTGATCTTTTTCATTTATGATTTAAACCTGATGCAAGGACTTGTTCAGTTGTGATACCATCCAATCCGTTTATCCTGTTTTGAACCATTTGTGCAAAAAGGGGAAATAAAGCCTTTTCATTTTCCCTCCATTCTCGTGCGGACTTGTTTCTCTTTGGGAAGTTGGTTACGAGGCCGGCACAAGGGACTGCCACCCTTGACCCTCGCACCTGTCCAACCCCAATTACCACAATCTTGTGTCCCCCAGCTCTTCTGTGGAAAACTACGCCGCCACTAGGGGGGGCTGTGGGGGACAGTACATATGACCTAGATTGGCCACTATTGGAAACAGAATACTGGGCTTGATGGACCTTGGTCTGACCCAGTATGGCGTATCTTATGTTCTTATGATCTTATGTATTAAGGGCAGCCAAGGTCTGGGAGATGAGTGAAGCCAACTCATCACTATGAAAGGGCCTCACTAATGTGAGATCTTCCCGCACCATGATCTCATCTTCTTACAATTCTTCCTCCAGGACCTTATTCTAATTCTGAGGGAACTACCAAAGGATCCTCAGAGGGTTGCCTCACAAGACTATTGTCTCCATCATCCCACAGATCACATTGTGGCACTTGGCCTAGGGAAGCATGCTGGAAGCCTGTCTTACCCTAGAAACAACTGCCAGGGTATGAATTGGCCTGGCACCAGGCCCTGCTTCATGAAGATAGTCTGGTGCAATAACAGGATAAATCTGTGGGAAACTGAGTCCCCTTGCCCCAAAGGCATGCCAGGAAACCAGACTACCCTTTTCCCCAAGCCACAGTATCTGGTACTAAAAGCAGCCAGGGTACTGCAAACCTCTCTGCCCTCAGTTCTGGGGCCTGACAAAATGGTAGTGGCTTTCCACTAAAATCCACTACTCTTACTCCTGAAGAAAGGCTGTTCCCAGCAATTCTGCAGTCGTCCTGGTCTTCTCTTGCCTAGCAATTGGGCTTGAGATGGCCAGCAGCAGCTCCTCCATGTTGAGGCTTTTGCAGCCATGGCAGAAACTGAAGCCAGAGAGATGATGCCAGTGTGTTTTTTTGAAGGTGCGAATAAACGTAAACAAAGGCAAGTTGGTTGATAAAGACTTTCTGAAAATCCAGATACACTGTGACAAGATCCTTCAGAGACTTTTGGTGAAATTAAAAAGTCATGGGATAAGAGGCAGTGTGCTATTGTAGATCAGGAACTGGTTAAAAGGTAGAAAGGAGAGGTTAGGGCTAAATGGCAATTTTCCCAATGGAGAAAGGTGATTAGTAGAGTATCCCAGGGATCTGTGCAGTCAGCTGCTTTTTAACATATTAGTAAATGACTTGGAAACGAGAATAACGAGTGAGGTAATCAAAATTTGCAGATGGACACAAAAACTATTCAAAGTTGTTAAAACCCATGAAGATTGTGGAAAATTGAAAGAGGACCTTGATAAATTGGAAGGTTGGGCATCCAAATGGTAGATGAAATTTAATGTGGCCAAGTACAAAGTTATGCACCTAGGAAAAAACAACCCAAACTATAGTTATTTTTTATTTATTTATCTATTTGAACAGCTGTTATATATGGCTGCTTCCAAGGATCAGCAGCGGTTTACATTACAACAAAAATCAAATAGATACATAAAACTTTATGAACTATATTACATTATAACATAAATTGTATAGAACAATATTACAGGATTACAAAACAACAAGAACATTATTGAACTATATTACATTAAAACTGTATAACAGGTATCAAAGTTTACCTTGATTTTTATATATATGTGAGAAGAATCATTATAATGTTAAATATCACTTATAGTTGACGTTGTTCCAATTGTATATATGTTTGAATGGGGTAAATAGATTCAATTTATGGTGGTTGGGAAACTATACTTGTTTCTCCATTGGTGTAGTGTTGTCTGAATAGATGAGTTTTTAGATCTTTTCTGAATGTTAGTAGATCGTTTGTTTCTCTTAATTGATCCGGAAGATTGTTCCACAGTATTGGAGCTACTAGCGAAAAGGCACTGTTACTTGAGTGTTTTGTTTTCCTTATTAGATCTGGGACTGCTAATGTGTTAAGGTTTTTTCTCCGTCTTATCCTATTTTCGAGTGGGCTGTGAAGAAGAGTAGTTAAGTATGATGGGGCAATATTATTAATTAATTTGAAAGTGGTTAACAGTATTTTGTATTGGATCCTACTGAATATGGGTAACCAGCGTAGTGTGTATAGAATAGGGGTAATATGGTCAGATAGTTTGGCTTTAAATATAACTCTTGCTGTTACATTTTGGGCCATTTGCAGGATTTTGATGTTCTTCTTAGTTATACCATGTAGTATGCTATTACAAAAATCGAAATGTGGTATTATCAAAGCTTGTGTGACGGTTCTAAAGTCTTTGTCTTGTAATAGTGGTCTTAGTTGTTGACTAGAGCGCAGTTTGTAATAGATTGTTTTTGTTAGTTTCTTGATGTGTGTTGTAAAACAGAGTTTTGTCAATGATAACTCCTAAATATTTTATTTCTTCTTTGATTGGATGAGTCGCATTCAGGATTTTAATATCAGGTGGGGGAGTATATTTCATGTTTTTTGTTGCAATCAGGACTTCAGTTTTTTTAATGTTAATAGCTAAGTTGTTCAAACGAAGCCATTCTTCAGCTTCTGTAAGGCAGTTTATTAGATTGTTGTGATTTGGGTTATTTACGTTAAATTCAGAGAAAAGCATAATGTCGTCCGCATATTATATAATAATTAATCTTGTATTTTTTGATTATGGTACATATAGGCTGGAGGTATATGTTAGAGCCTTGGGGTACACCTTGTTCTTGAGGGAAAGGGGATGATGATGATTGATTAAGTTGAACATATTGTGAACGATCGGATATGTATGATTTAAACCAGTCTAGAGTAGTTTTCAGTAATCCTATTTGTTTAAGTCTTGCAATGAGTATGTTGTGATTAATGCTGTCAAATGCAGCTGATATGTCAAGGAAGACTAAAATGAATGCTTGTTTTGTATTGTCCAAGCCTTTGTTAAGAGTGTCAAGAAGAGAAATGAGCAAGGTTTCAACACCATGAAAAGGGCGAAAGCCGTATTGGTGTTCATCAAGTGGGGCAAAAGTGTCTATGTGATCTTGTAACTGTAATTGTATGGCTTTTTCTATGATTTTAGTTAGGAAAGGGATGCTAGCTATCGGACGGTGAGATGATGGGTCATTTACATTTAATGTCTTGTTTTTTAATATAGGACGGATTGCAGATAGTTTTATAGTTCTTTAGGTAATATCCCTTGTAGGAGTGATTGATTCACTATATTTAGGATAAAGGGTGCTAGTTCCTGCTTTGTTTGTTTGATCCAGAGAACTGGGCAGGGATCAAGTATGGATGTAGTTGTATTGATTTTCGATATTATATTGAGTAGTTGTTTATCTATTGATTGGAAAGCATTCCAGGTGTGGTTATTAAAAGATGGAGTTGTGTTGAAGGGTGTTGGTATCATTGATGATTTAAGTTTGCTAGCAAAATAGTCTGCCATATCTTGTATGTTAATTGAGGCTGATTGATGATTATCTATGGGAGCTTTAGATAAAGATTTTACTATTTCAAACAGTTCTCTAGGGTGGTTAATGACTTTATTTAGAATCCTCGCATGGTATTGTTTTTTGGCATTGTTTGTTGCTGATCTGTAAGTGTTGAGATTTGAGAAGCATAAGTTTCGTAGGTCTGGTGTTTTTGTTTTTCGCCATTCCTTTTCGATTTTGCGAAGGTTTTTTTATGGAGGCTAGTTCAGTTGTATACCATTTTTCTGAAGATCTAGTGTGGTATATTTTGTGTATTATGTAACGGTTTAGATGCTGATTTTATAGTTGTATTTTAAGTGGTTGTTGCTTCATCAAGGTTATTTATGTCTGTAGATAATTGTGGAATGATCAAGTTGAGAAATTCTTCAGGTGAAAATGATCTAAATTTGGGTCCGTGATGAATTTTAGGTTGATGAGAAGAGGTAGTAGATGGGATATTAATGGAGAAATTTATTATAAAGTGGTCAGACCATGGGATTTGTGATATTATAGGAGGTGTATATTCATGTGTTATGGTGAAGGACAAGGGGAGAAATACTAAATCCAGTGTATTTCCTTTAGTATGAGTAGGTTGATTAATAATTTGTTGATAGCCCATATCTTCCATTGATTCTAGAAAGATTGTGGATTGGTTATTATTGCAGGCTGCTAAGTTAAAGTCTCCCAAGATGATATGAGGTTTGTTTGCGGATGCTTTGCATGCTGTTTCTAGTATAGATGTTATGTTTTGGAGTATCTGATGCAGGGGGTCTGTAAAAAAGGCAGATTGCTAAATTTCTGTTTTCTATCATTAGTATATCTGTATTTTCGTTAGTTTCACTAATGGAGGTGGAACAATTCAAACTAGATTTTGCTAGTATTAGGACTCCACCACCTTTTCTTTGATTGCGGTTACAGATGAATAGAGTATATCCTCTTATTTTTAATTGGTTAGTTAAGACTGTATCAGAGTTGCTTAGCCATGTCTCTGTTAGAGAGAGGTAGTGTGGGTTCTCGTCAGTGATGAGATCTATGATGATTGGGATTTTATTCCTAACAGATCTTACATTTATGAGGATAATTTTCAGGTTTTGATTGGGTGAGTTCAGTTTTTTTATTTCGTTATCTGTTTGTTTGTATGTTAATTAATCTTCTTATCCGTGTATCTGCGTACCTAGCTGCTGGTGGGATATGTATGTGTGTGTATGGTTTGTAGTTATTAATGTATATTTGATTGATATGTTGTGGGGCAGTATGTAAGTGAACCATTCTAGCATGGTGATAAGGTAGGTATTGCGAATGGTAGCATATTCCAGGAGAAGTTAGTATGCTTATAGCAATACTTATGATATATAGAAGCTGTATAATGAATTGTGCAGATTTCATTTTTGCCTTGATTAATTTAAGTGGTGGATAGGTAGTAAGTGAATGTGTGAAAGATTTCTATTTTGAAAGAAGAGCAAGTTAAGGTAGGTGTTGGAAGGAGAGTTTGTTTTTTAGTTGTATGGGGAAGGAGTATTAGCACAGAGAGTACTGGTGAGTAACAATAGTTGTTGTGTGAGAAGTATTAGGAATAATGGTGGAGGCAAATGTAGACTATGAGAATACTAATAGAAAGATTGTTAATATATTAACAACCATAGGGACAGATGGTAGAATACTGGTAATAGTAGAGAGAGAATGTTAGCAATATTGGTAAGGTATTAGCAACAGTGTAACCATATGGGAGAAGTACTGGCAACAGTGGAGACAAAATGTTGCTTGAGAGGATGCTCGCAGCAAAAAATGGCAATGTATTAGCAACCAAGAGAATATATCAGCAATATTTGCAATATTAGCAACATTGGAGACACATATGAGAATTCTGGCAATAATCTTAGCAGAGAATATTAGCTGAGAGAATATTAGCACACTTATGGTAATGTGTTAGGGAACAGTAAAAGCAAGTAAATTCACTATATCTAAGGTATATAGTGTCTTAGGCAAATTTATGATAGTGTTATGTGCTCACGTTTCTTACTTTTCATACTATAGCTATTGGTGATGTAACTTACAGTCTGTTTACTAGTGAGCTGGTCTTGTCGATATCTGCTATATAGGACCGTTTGTAGTTCTGGTGCTTTGTTTGCTGATTATTCGCTGGGTTACGGTTTGTTTCCCGCCTGTCGTGCCCCGCCTAAGGGCCACGCCAAAGGGCCCTCTTGAGAGGCCCTCAGGCGCGGGCCCGCAAGGTGCGGGTGCACCTGCCGGCGGCACCTTTTAAGTGAGCCGCTGTGTCCTCCCACAACCCCGATTGGGCTGGAGTGCAGGAGCGGGAAACCGAAGCTCGCCCTGTGCTCTACCCCGACCGGGGAGCTATAGTTATACGAATACAAGGATCCACAGTGGGAACCACCACCCAAGAAAAAGATTTAGGCATCATTGTGGATAATATGCTAAAACCCTCCACCCAGTATGCAGCGGCGGCCAAGAGAGCTAATAGAATGCTAGGTATCATAAGGAAAGGAATGGAGAATAAAAGAGGATATTATAACCAGGGCCATACCAAGACTGAAATGCGCCCTGTGCGACTTGCACATCAGTCGCACGCCCCCCCTCCCACACCTCCATTTAGACACTTTATGGGGGTGTAGGAGGGGGGCACGTGCCTGATCTGCAAGTCACTGGCACGCAAAGCAGGTCTGGTCCCTCCTGGAGAGGCCAGACCTGCTTAGTGTGCCGGCACAAAGACTTAAAAGGGTGCATTTAGTCTCTCTGCTGCAGCCTGCTGCCGAAAAAGTGGCGGCGGCAGGCAACGGCAGAGAGCCGAAATGCGCCCTTTAAGTCTTTGCGCCCTGTGCGGCTGCACCGCTTGCACAAGGCTCAGTATGGTCCTGATTATAACGCCTCTGTATGTTTCCATGGTGTGACTGCACCTTGAATATTGTGTGCAATTCTGGTCACCGTATTAGAAATAGAGAAGAGCCACCAAAACGGTAAAGGGGATGGAAAGATATCCCTATGAAGAGAGGCTGAAAATGTTAGGGCTCTTCAACCTGGAAGAGACGGCTGATAGAAGTCTATAAATTAATGACTTGAATGGAATGGGTTTATGCAGATCAATTGTTTACGCCATCAAAACATAGAAAGACTAGGGGACATGCAATAAAAGCTACAGGGTAACCTATTTAAGACATAAGAGAAAATAATTTTTTCACTCAACGTGTAATGAAACTCTTGAATTTGTTACCGGATGATGTAGTAAAAGCCGTTAGTGTAGCTGGGTTTAAAAAAGGTTTGGACAAGTTCCTGGAGGAAAGGTCCATAAACCATTATTAGAGGGGACCCGGGATATGCACCGCTTGACCTAATATAAGCATTGTGGAACCTATATCCTTTGGGGAAACTGCTAGGTACTTGTGATCTAGATTAGCCAGTGTTGGAAACAGGATACTGGGCTTGATGGACCTCGGTCTGACTCAGTATGGCATATCTTATGTTCTTATGCTGTCACAGGACATGCAGGTTCCATACTGCAAAGTAGTGGCAAATCTGGGATGAGGCTCACAACTGCCACCCTCGAAAGGCCTGGCAGTCTTATTTATCTTGCCACTACTGATCAGTGCTCTGCTGCCTCAGCTTTCTTAAAGAGCTAGCACTCACTGTAGACAGCCCAGTCACTCCAGGTCCCCTCACAAATGTTTGAGAGAAGGACAGAGGACACACTTAGAGCTCCCTGAGAGACAGCTCTAAACCTGCATGGAAGCCTCAGTAAGGCATAATGTGAGGGGGAAGGGGTGTGGAGGAGAGGGACCCAGACCTATGGGTTTTGTGCTGTGTGTTTTTTTAAAAATTCTCTTGTCCATTTGCAGCAGAGTTGCCAGAGAAGGGAGGGGAGGGAAGAAATAGTCTGGAGCAGCAGAATGAATGCATTTGTAGGTCATCAGAAGTTTGAACGCTACAGCTGTGGTCAACATTATTGGCATCCGTGCATTCTAGGTATGTTGTGTACAATATCTTGAGAACTTATTGGAAATATTCCAACTGTATGTCATCATAATATTTTAATAGTATATTCAGAAAGGTATACATTATTTGTTGGATCACCCACCATGAAAGGGAAACCCTCTCTTGTAGTAGGTCTTATTTGGCTGGTGATTCTTGTATTAGCTGGCCAGTAATAGATGCCCTTATATTGTATCATTGGATTTGAAATGGAGTTCAGTGGTTTTTCAATATCGCATAATTGATGGGACAGTTAGAATAATTTTGAGGTGCACTCTGGTGGGTGTTCACCTTGTGATGATCTAAGCTGTATATACGGCTGATTTTAGAATTTACTTGATTAAAAAGGAGGGCCTACTACTAGAGAGGGTTTCTCTCTCACGGTGGGTGATCTGACAAAAAATTTAAAAAAAACAAAACAAAAATAGTAATTAATTTTGATAGGCAGGTACGGAGAGTAGGATATTTTTTGCTCACCTTATTTTTTAGAATAATTATGTCCTGGCAATGTCCCATTTTTTTATACTATGTCCTTTAATTGGTCTTGTTTTGTTTTATTTGATTCTTTCATGTGCCAAATATGTGTGCATATAGACCAAAGCCATTGCACTAGCCACTTTTAAGGAGATATTGGACATTAAAGGGTTGAACTACAAAAGGTACCAATAACGTTGACCACAACTGTATGTGGAAAACGATAGGGAGCCAATGAAGTGACTTTAGAAGACGGGTTACATGAGCATAGCAACACTGGCAGAAGATTAGCCATGCAACAGAGTTTTAAACAAATTGAATTAGAGAGAGATGATTCAATGGGACATCAGAGAGCATCAAGTTGCAATAACCTAGGTGGGTGGCAACAAGGGAATGGATAAAGGTCCTGGTAGCATGCTCAGAGAGGATAGGGTGAACTTTGCTGATGTTATATAGAAAGCTACAACCTGTTGGATATGTGCAATGAAAGAGAAAAGAAAAGAATCAAAGATGACCCTGAGGTTGTGAGCTGAGGAGACAGGGGGGATGACCATATTAACCACAGAAACTGTTAATAGGAAGGGAGGAAAGGAGAAAAGGAGGAGATGGGTTTAGGGGGAAAGATCAGAATCTCCATCTTGGCCACAGATTTCAAAATAACTAGTCTGGATAGCATTCAGTAATTTCAGAAAGTTGCGACGACAGCAGCCCTTCTTGAGTTATAAACATGTACACAAACATATGGTTAAGCTTTATGTTAAACACACCACACAATATCATAGGGACTCAATCAAAAAGATAATCTCCAACACAGAGCATCCCTAGATCATAACCCTATTAAACGATGAACAGAGGAGCTCTCAAAAATAAATTTAATAATATTGTGATCTAGGGATGCTCCATGTTGTATAGAAAAACTTTATACAAATGAGAGAATTTCCATTTCTAAAAATGCCCCTTCTTTTTTCAGAAACGTTTTTACATATTCTTCTACCAAGATTGAGAAGACTACCATTAGAGAGGTATGCAAGAGCCATAGAAGCAGGAAAGAAAGAAAAAAGGAAATGAACTATAAGTGTCAGAGACAGATGTAGGGAGGGAATAGAGAAGATAGGAGGAGAGAGAGGAGAAAGGATAAATGGACACACATTGAAAAGAGTTGGCAAAAAAAAATAAATAAAAAAAATAAAAAAAAAGCAGAAAAAAAACCTGGGACCAATATGATTGGAAAAATAAAAACCCAGACAACAAAAGGTAGAAAAAAGTATTTTATTTTGAATTTAACTAGAATATATATATACTAGCTTTTGGGTGATATGTATTATGGATGTTTTTGTACTTTGTTCAGTACAAGAGAAAATGCACGTCTAAGTTTTTTTTTTTTGTTTAGTTTGACTTCTTGGGCTTCCCAGTTCAATTTTGGTCTTCATATTTTTGTTTCGTGGTCCCTTGTTCTGTATTTGGTAAGAGTCTTGTCGGAGTTTCGTGAGTGACTACAGTGTGGTGGCATTAGTGTGTAGTTTCTGTAGAGATCCGTAGTAGTCCCACTTATTCTGCTTTACTAGAAGTAAGCGTATTGGTGTTCTGCTGCCTGTTGTGTGGTAGGGTTCTAGCTGCTTGAATCATAGGAAATAGTGCTGCTAAAGTATAGCATGGCATGACGCATTTGCTACATATGCGAGGGGTGGTTGTTTTTTTCAGGTTGTGTGTTCTTCCCACAATCAGGCACAATGTGAGAGTTATGTTGCTGTTACTCAAAATGATGGGTATATCAGAATATTTTTTGTATGGTTACGTCTATGGAGAAGTAGCCTAGTTCTGATCTGCACTTGTTAAGACGCAAAAATGTTCTGCATCTGCAAAAATCCTACAACTATACTGTGTCAGACCAAAGACCCACGAGAGTTACATGTACGGTGCGTCATATTCATGCAACATCTGCCCAATGGTAAAAACAGGTTGAAAGCCACTGAACTACAGTAGTTTATTATTTTTTTGTTAAAGTTTGTTATTTTTTTTTTTAATTGGAAAAGACACCGACAGTACAGATCAGAGTGTGGGGCTACTTATACACTCCAGAAAACAAAACACTTGTTTGAAAAAAATAAAAATAAAGTGTATTGTATGCTCATATCACCTTCTTCTCCCCTGTTCTTCCCTCCTCAGTCCCCACCATCAACCCCTTTAGAATACCTAATCCATAACTTACTAAATAAATCAGGCCAAATCTCCTTCCACACATATATACTGTCACCAGCTCTCCTTGAACCCCCGTATATAAGTGAGTAGAGGTTAAGTGAGTGGGTCTTCCCCACTGAAACAGCTACTTTACAAATCCTGAAGCTGGGCTTTTTGGGAAATGTAGTCCCTTCACCGAATCAATGAGGAGCAGTTGTGGAAAAGTGGTTTAAGCAACCAAAGGATTTTATTTCCCCTCCCGGGGTGGATTTCACCATGAACAAAGTAACACAAACCAGGTATTTACTGGCATAAGGACAAAACAAAGGTTCTTTAACAGAAAAGGCTTACTTCAGCAATAAACAGGTTGATATCTAGCATTCCAACGTAACAATGCTGTTTCTTCACAGCTCTCTGCTTCCCAATGCTAGTAGTGCTGTACTTTCTCTTTCAAAACATGCCTTCAGCGTAATGAGATTATTTCATTAGCAAGCGATATCTTACAGTCCATGATATCTTCATCAATATTCACACACTCTGGTTCAAAGTCCATTAACTCTTCCTGGCTAGAAGGAAATGTTTGTAACGGCACTCCTGATGCCACGCCCTAACTGCTTCAGGTTTCACCTGATATTCCTGAGTTAAATACTGGCTTTCACAAACGTTATCAGCACATTTATTCTCTTCCCAGCTCCAACCCTCTGGGTAAATACAGTCACTGTAAGTATTTTTATACCAGCCTTTTGGCTTGCCTTTTAGCCTAGCTGGTGGAGGTTTTCTTTGTGGCTTTGGACTGGCTGTAGGTTCCCAACCTAAGCCTTGCACAGAAGATTTCACTTGCCTTCCTGGCTTCCTTTCACTTCTGTGTTCCCCTGGATACTGCAGGTAATTCACTCTGCCCTTATTATATCCTTCCCTTGGGGTTTTTTCTTTTCCTGAAGAAAGACTCTGTCTCACCCTTCCACAGAGACTCTGGTTTTTTCCTGGCACTGCTGTCTTCACCGTAGCTCTCATTAGCTTCCTTATCCAGCACACGTGCCTCAGCTCCTACTCCTACTCCTTCTCCAAACCCTTCTAACTCCATAAGCTCAACTGAACTCTCTTTATCAGGGTGAATTCTAGGGCAGTGCTCAACTCCACCCCCTAGCAGGTGTCCTGCATTAGCTCGTGACTCATTCCCTGAATGGTAGCAGGGGCGTTTCTCTTGCCTCTGTGCTTGGTTTCTAAGGTAACCAGGAGCCATGTGCTTTTGTTTACAACTCAGCCCTACTCCTGTTCCTGGCTTTTTAGCCTCATCTAACGAGCTGGAAGGACCCACTATGTCACAATACACACCACAAAGATGTCCTACACCTACCACTCCAGTCACTTAACCACACATGATTGGATGTCCACACAGAGTCCTATCCCTCAACTGTTGACCCACCATAACCTATTAGCTTTAATTCCCAATTTGTTTTGTTTTATTTTATTTTAATTGTGGTGTTACCAAGAAATGTCTTGAAATCATACATAAAAGAGGTGTCAAGAGTCAATAAATATGAAGTGTTCAACCCCAAAAATAAGAATTTTCAACAGCATTACTTTTGCTCAATTACTTGCCCTTGTTTTATTTTTGAAAAAAAAAAAATAGGGACTTGTGTGTGATAAAGAATAAAAAAACAAATGAATTTTAAAAAGTCTGTTGCAGATTCAAGAGGGTATTTCCCTGGAAAGCCTGATGTCAGAAAGTCACGAGTAGAGTCATGCTGGACACAGGCTGCGAGTCACTTCACTGCTTATAAGGTTGTACCAGCAAGTCAAACTTCACAAATTTCAGACTTGAATTTCATATCTTTGCTGATTGTGTATTCTACTCCATGATTAAATCTACTCTGACTTTTACTTAATCATACAGATCTGTTATGATTATATTTAGTAGCAGTAACAAGGTTTTAATTCAGAAAAGATGATGATATTTTACTTATCAGATAATGTCCTCTCTTCGAGTCTTGCTAGACCAGTCCAGACAAGTGGGTTGTGTCCCCTACCAGCAGACGTGGGGTCAGAGGAAGCATCCAGAGGCTTCTTATGACATCATGCAATACCAGCTAGAACCCCTAGGAGGCAGCCTTCAGTATTCATATCAAAGCATATGGTGAGGAACCTCAAATCTCACACAATCTCAATGAAGGTAACCTGGTTCAAAAGAATAACCATGCTTTCTGTTGAAGCTGATCCTGTACATAGTTTTGTCAGAAGGGTATGAGCACGAAGGGAATAGCAGACTAGGCAGTTAATCAGGGTGGGTCCTGTACTGATCTAGCAGGACTCAAGGGACAGACAGGTAAACTATCACCTTCCATATCATCCTGCTAGACAAGACCAAACAAAGTTGAACATAGCAAAGCTTCAACTCCACTAGGTGGAAAGACGACATGGCAGCTTTTTAAGACCTCTGAGCCAAAAGCCATGTCTGTCCGAGCATGGACATCCAAGTTGTAATGCCCACATTACTGCTGGACAAATGTCTGAAGGGGATACTGAGTTATGCTACGCCGACAAAGATGCTTGTGCCCAAGTAGAAAGCACATGCAACCCCTTTAGAACCAGCTGGTTCTGCAAAATACATGAGGAGGCAATCGCCTCCTTGATCCAGTGCCCCAAAATAGACAGCAGCCATGTAACATTTACATGGTCCTGCAAACAGCACAAATAGATCATCTGACTTAGGGAAAGAAAGTTAGTAACTTTAAAGTAGCGGAGAACTCTCCAGATATCTACTAGGTGAAGGTCCTTGTCCATCCCTTGGCATTGCTCCCTGATGGGGGGGGGGGGGGGAAAGAAAAGGGAAGGGCAAAACAGAGTACTTGATTCACATGGAAGGCAGAAATCACCTTGGGCAAGAAGGAACAGGCCGAATACACAGCCTCCTCCGAGAATAAGTAAGGATCTCTGAATGATAAGGCTGGCAGCTTGAAGATATGTCTCGTCTTGCCAAACAGATTGTGACCAGAAAGATGGTCTTGAGCTGGGATGGCGAACTCCAGTCCTGGAATACCACAATCTAAGCTGGTTTTCAGGATGTCCCTAATGAATATTCATGAGATATTTGCATACAATGGGAGGCAATAGATGCAAATATCTCATGAATAGTAATTGCAAAACCATAAAAAAACCCTCTCAGATCCCTAGCTCTTCAAAGTAACAACACTTTCAAATTATTAAAGTTTTAAATGTATTTATTTTTATATACCACTTTGTTTTGGTAATCAGAGCGGTTTAGAGATTACATTTTAACTACTGCACAAGGCAGTTTACAAGGAACAAGTATGTAATAATTGTACAACTAACAAGATGATGATGTTCAATAGTTATTTAAACAATAACAAAGTAGTGCAGAACTACTTACAGGAGGTATTAACGTTAGTGGCCTGGGTGATATTCTGGAGTTATGCGAGTCAGGTGCCTGGAGACAGGAAGTGGTCGATGAGTGTGGTAAAGTGTTGATAAGGAAAAAAGTGTGAGGTTTATGGTGGTTGATCACATTGATAATAATCTATAAAGATGAATATTTTGAGACATTTTCTGAATTAAGTTTTTTATTTCTCTGAGTGTGCTAGGAAGACTATTCCATAGGGAGGGGCATAGAGTGAAAATGCCCTATTAATTGTAGATTGGTTTAGTTTTCCCGACACTAATAGGAGTGGATAGCATGTTTTTCAGGTTGTCTCTTTTTGTTCTTGTTTGTTGTTGAATGTTTATCAGTGTGCTGAGGTATGTTGGTACTACATTTATTGTTTTGAAAATGATCATGAGAGCTTTGAATTTAATTCTTTGAAGTATTGGGAGCCAGTGGAGCTGAAACAGGATGGGTGTTATATGATGAGCTTTCATAATTGTGCACGCAACCGCATTTTAAGCAAATTGTAGGGGCTTTAGGGTTTTCTTTGGGAGACCATGGAGGAAACTGTTACTGTAGTCAAAACGGGAACTTATTAGTGCCTGGGCTACAGAATGGAAGTCTGTGGGGGAGAGCAGTGGTCTCGGATGCTGAATCATTCTGATTTTATTGTAAATTGCGTGAGTAGACATGTGAATGAGTTTGGTGAAATCCAGGTTTTGATCAAGGTATATCCAAGGTATTTTATTTAATTTTTTATTTCAAGTGAGGCATTATTTACATGAAGTGAACTGGGGGGAGGGTGTTGAATGTTTTATTCCTAGTAATAATGAGTGCTTCTGTTTTCTTCAAGTTAACTGAGAAGTTAACTGACTTGAACCATTCAGAGACATCTTTGAAACAGCTGGTAATCTTTGTGTAGTTAGGATTTTTGGTGTCAAAGGTTGTGACTAGAGAATTTATGCAGAAGATATAATGCTATGTTGTTTGATTGGATGATATTGCAGATAGGTTGTAGATATATATTAAACAGAATTGTAGATAATGCAGATCCCTGGGGGACATCCTGAGGTTGAGAGAAAGAGTTAGATAGGTTGTTTTCAAAGCACACTTGTTGGGTTCAGTTGGACAGGTAGTCTTGAAACCATTTGAGGGAGGAGTGGCCTAGTGGTTGGGGCAAGTTACCTCAGGCCGGAAGGTCAGGGGTTCAAATCCCACTAGAGGACAGCAACCTTGGGCCAGAAGGACTGGGGTTTCTAGTCCCACAGGTGCTCCTTGTGGTCTTGGGCAAGTCACTTAACTATTTTACAAGGAACATGGCAATGGAGGGTTATCTCCAAGTTATAATGCCCTGTTCAATGTAATTTCAGTTTGTTCAATGTAAACCGCCTTGATATCATGAAAGGCGGTATATAAGAAATGTTAAATAAATAAATAAATTGTATAGTTCCACCTATGCCCAGGTGTTTTAGGTGGTTGATTAGGATGTTGTGGTTTACAGAGTCAAATGCGGATGATATATCTAGGAAAATAAGGATGAAAGCATTATTTACGTTGTCAATTCCTTGTATGACCAAGTCAAGGAGAGATGTTAGCAATGTTTCAACTCCTTGATGTGCTCTAAATCCATATTGATGAGGGTCAAGTGGAGCATTTGAATCGATGAAATCCTGCAGTTGCAGCTGAACTGGTTTTTCCAATGATTTTGGATAGGAAGGATAGGCTAGATATAGCTCTGTAAGAAGTGGGGCAGGATTTGTTTAGTACATTTTGCTTCAAGATTGGGTGTATGGATGCCTTTTTTAGTTTGTTTGGTAAAAGTTCTTGAGCTAGAGAGAGGTTGACAAATTTTTTGGATGTATGGTGTTAAGTGGACAGTGGACAGTGAAAAAGATAGACAGGAAGAAAACTGATGCCTTTGAATTATGGTGCTGGCGGCGAATACTGTGTATACCATGGACTGCCCGAAGAACAAACCAGTCGGTACTAGAGGAGATCAAACCTAAGCTTCCTTTAGAAGCTCAGATGACAAGACTTCGACTTTCATACTTTGGACACATCATGCGAAGAGAGAGATCATTAGAGAAAGACATTATGCTTGGCAAGATAGAAGGTCAACGCAAAAGAGGAAGGCCAGCAATGAGATGATTGATACAACAACAACAGCTACAGGTACCAGTCTGTCAACAATGAGCCACCTGACTGAAGACCGAACACAATTTAGGATAGCTATCCAGAGGGTCGCCATGAGTCTACGGCACTTAACAACAACAACAACAACAACATGGTGTTAAGTAATGAATGTCTAGATTTTATCCAACTGACTGGACATGGATCTAGAATCGAGGTGGTAGTATTCAATCTGTTCCTTGCTTCTAGGTGAAAATGAGTTCCAAGTTACAGGGCAGCGTGGCACAGGATCAGAGAAGTTTGAGTCACGCATTGACTTGGGTTTGGATTTTTCCATGTAATGATTTGTAAGATGCTGAGTATTTATGTTGCAGGTTTATTGGTCCTCTGAGTTCGTTTTTTGTTAAGTTTTGTATTATGAAGAACAGTTCTCTTGGCCGGTCAAGAGATTGAGAGGAGTTTAGAGTAGTATTCTTTTTGTTTCTAAGAGGCTTTGACGGTAGTTTAAATTTGTTCATATATTTAAAGCTTGTCATCTTCAGATTTGGAAACTCTCCATTTTCTTTCATTCAGTTTTCCTTGATTCTCTTTTTGCATGTTTTAAAGTTGGGGAGTACCAGGGTTGAGAGATTTGTGTTTTTTGGTTGGTGGTTTTGATGGTTTGCTGATGCTGCACTTAGGGTTCTGTTCCATGTTGCGATGAGGGTGTCAGTGTCATCGCTGATGATTGAGAGATCTGGGCTTATTTTATTAATGAATTTATCTTTGTCAAATTTTATGAATCGATCGTGTGGTAGTGTTACATGGTTATTGTTGGTTTGATGGGGGTCTGATTCAATACTGAAGCATATGAGGTAGTGATCTGACTATGGAACTAGCTGAATACTTTTGATAGAAATATTTTTATTAAGAGACCAAGTTTTAGGGTAGAAAATTAGGTCAAGTGTGTTCCCTGTTGTAAGTGTTGCTGTATCAATTAGTTGATTGTAGCCAACATCTTCCATTGCCTGAAGGAAGGTCATGCTCTGTGCATTATGTAAAGATAGATAGAAGTCACCCAAGATGATATGTTCTTTATTTGGTGGAGATGCTGAACATGCAGTTTCAATTATGTTGTCCAGTGCGATGATTTCAGTGGAGAGTGGCCTATATGAGTGTGATGGTAAGCTTTCTTGTGGTAATCATTAGTATATCTAAGCTTTCGGTACTTGAAGAGGAGCATTGTTGGGGACATAAAGAGGCTTTACATAGGATAATTAATCCTCCTCCCTTTTTGTACAGTCTTGAGGAGTGGTAAATGTTGCATCCTGGTGCTTTTAGTTGATTAAGGAGTACAGTGTCAGCGTCATAGATCCATGTTTCAGTTAGGCATATGAAGTCTGGGTTGGAATCAATTGTAAGGTCTTGAATGATAGGGATTTTCTTCTTTAGAGATCTGGCATTTATTAGGTACCATTTTAAAAGGCTCAGAATACTGTCTTAAGCAACATCAAAATCAGCATTGTCATGGTTGCTTTTTTGTGTCTATGAGCAGAGTAGGTATGGCGTAGAGGAGATGGGGAGGAGAGTAAACTGAACAGGTATCTCTATGTTTGAAATGGTAAGGTATTATTGGAATGAGATATTGTTGCCAAGGGTGGGATAGGGAGTTAGCTTGGTTGAAGGAGATGCAGATTAATAGTGTGAGTAAGAAGACTATTTTTGTTGACATTTTACAGCAGTAAATGTGGTAAGAGTTGATACAATGTGTCTCTGAAGTCAAAAGGGTACAGAATATACAAATGTATCACTGTAGTACAAAGGATATAAAATATTATAATGAGCTACGTAAATAGACAAGATACAAATTGATACTATGGATTTGAGGCAATGCTAAAGATGCAGGATGATATAATGTAGTGGTTAGAACAATAAGAACTATGCAGAATGGATGAGCATGTGGTGATTTGAGGCATAATAAATCTGATAAGCTAAGCAGTTGTGTGTGCATTAACATAGGCAATAATATGGAGGGAATAAATGTGGAGAACTTACATGTGAGGGTCCGGTCGTTGAGCGTGTCAGTCACCACCTAAGGCACGCCTACACGTCTTTACTTTTGGATGTGGCAGCGGCACCTGATAGGTCCCAGCGGTGGGGAGCAGGGAGGAGCTCATCTGCTCGCTCCCTTCTGCTGCAGCTGATCGGCGGACGTCTGAGGGCATTTCCTCACCTTTGAAACTTTCAATATATGCCAGTATGTCAGTTATTTGTCTTTGAAATTTTGTGTTTTTTTATGAGGAGAAAAAGCCTTAGGAAAACAACAACAACAACAACAACATAGTGGGAGAAGTTAAGTGCCGTCGAGTCGGAGTCGACTCATGGCGACCCTCTGGATAGCTATCCTAAATTGTGTTCAGTCTTCAGTCAGGCGGCTCATTGTTGACAGACTGGTACCCGTAGCTGCTGTTATTGTATCGATCCATCTCATTGCTGGCCTTCCTCTTTTGCATTGACCTTCTATCTTGCCAAGCATAATGTCTTTCTCTAATGATCTCTCTCTTCGCATGATGTGTCCAAAGTATGAAAGTCGAAGTCTTGTCATCTAAGCTTCTAAAGAAAGCTTAGGTTTGATCTCCTCTAGTACCGACTGGTTTGTTCTTCGGGCAGTCCATGGTATACACAGTATTTGCCGCCAGCACCATAATTCAAAGGCATCAATTTTCTTCCTATATTTTTCACTGTCCAGCTTTCACATCCATATGATGTTATTGAAAATACCATGGCTTAAACAAGTCGAATCTTTGTATGGAGAGAGACATCTCTGCTCTTGAGAATCTTATCTAGGTCTTTCATAGCCATTCTGCCAAGAGCAATGCATCGTCTGATTTCTTGACTGTTTGTTGCTTCTTTATTGATAGTTGATCCAAGTAGGTTAAAAGTTGTTCACGATTTCAATTTCTTCTCCTTCAACGATGAACCTGTTTATTATGCCAGTTGTCATGATCTTTGTCTTCTTTACATTAAGGTGCAGGCCCATTTTGAGGCTATGTTCTTTGATTGTGAGAAGCAAATGTTTCAGATCATCTTCACTTTCAGCCAGTAATGTGGTATCAGCATAGCGAAGGTTGCTGATGAGTCTTCCACCAATCTTCACACCTCTGTTGTCATCATACAATCCTGCTTCTCTGGTGATTTGTTCTGCATATAAATTAAACAGGTAGGGGGAAAGTATGCAGCCTTGTCTTACACCTTTGCTTATTTTAAACCAACCATTCTGTTTCTCCTTGTTCCGTTCAAACTGTTGCTTCTTGATCAATGAACAGATTGTGCAAGAGTACGATCAGGTGTTCTGGTATACCCATGCTTCTTAATGTGGCCCAGAGTTTCTCATGGTTTACACAGTCAAAAGCCTTGCTATAGTCGATAAAGCACAAATAGATATCCTTTTGGTATTCTTTAATCTTTTCAAGGATCCATCTCACATCCGCAATGATGTCTCGCATTCCTCGGCCTTTCCTGAACCTTGCTTGCACTTTACAATCATACCTGGAACAAGAACTACCTAGTCTCTTTTGAATAATCTTCAGTAGAATCTTGCTGGCATGTGGGATCAGAGCGATTGTGCGATAATTTCCACAGTCAGTTGGATCACCTTTCTTTAGTATTGGTATAAACACAGATCTTTTCCAGTCAGTTGGCCATGATGTTGTCTTCCGTATTTCTTGGCAGAGCCTTGTAAGTATGGTAACAGCTGCATCAGATTGCTGTAATACTTCCATGGGAATGCTATCAATGCCTGGTGCTTTGTTCTTTGATAAGGCTTTCAATGCTGCTTCAACTTCTTCTTTCATCACCAATGGTACCCGATCATAAGGTACAGGTTGAAACGGCTGTTGGTCCACTTGATCTTTATCATATAAAAAAAAAAAAAAAAAGAAAGAGCTTTGTATATTCCTTCCACCTTTTCTTGATCTTCTCAGCATCATTCAACATAGAACCTTGAGCATCTTGTAACATTCCAGTTCGAGGCTGGAACTTTTTCTTTAACTCTCGTAGCTTTAGGAAAGCCAATCTTGTTCTTCCTCTAATAGTTTCTGCTTCTATTTCCTTGCATGCGTCGTTGTAGTACTTTTCCTTGTCCTGTCTTGCTGCACGTTGGAAATCTCTGTTGAGGTCTGTTATTGTCTTTTTCTCCTCTGGCTTTAGCTTCTCTGCATTTCTGGGCAATTTTCAGAGTTTCTTCAGTCATCCATTTTGGCCGTTTTTGCTTTTTCACCTTTTGTAGAGACTTCTCACTTTCTTCCAACACAACCTTCTTGATGTCATTCCATAACTCTTCTGGAGCTCTGTCATTTGTATCTAAAGCAGCAAATCGATTTTGCAGGCAGTCTTTAAATTCCAGTGGAGTATTCTCAAGGTCATATTTTGCTGCATTCATGAGTGGTTTGCTCTTTTTCAATTTTAGCTTGCGTTTGCATACTAGTAGTTGATGATCTGTACCACAGTCAGCTCCAGGTTTTGTCTTTGTTGATGTTATAGAACTTTTCCATCGTTGACTTCCACAGATGTAGTCAATTTGATTTTTATACAATCCATTGGGTGAAGTCCATGTGTACAGTCGCCACTTGTGTTGATGGAAGAAGGTGTCTGAGATGAATAGATCATTGGTCTTGCAGAATTCTATCAGTCTTTCTCCAGCTTCATTTATGTTGCCAAGTCTTTATTTTCCAACTACTTTGCCTTCTTTGTTGCCAACTTTTGCATTCCAGTCACCCATGACTAACAGGATATCCTGTCTGCATGTTCTGTCAATTTCAGCTTGTTCTTGTTCATAGAACTCTTCAATTTCATTCTCTTCTGCAGCTGTTGGGGCATATACTTGAATTATAGTTGTGTTGATAGGCATTCCTCGTAGACGAATAGAGATTAAGCGTTCGCTGACTGCATTGCATTTCATTACAGTTCTTGCAAGTTTCTTCTTTACTATAAATGCAACACCATTTCTTCTTTGTCTTTCATTTCCAGCATAGTAGACCATGTGATCATCTGATGCAAAATGCCCGATGCCAGTCCATTTCAGTTCGCTGACACCCAACAGATCAAGTTGTACACGTTCCATTTCATTCTTGACCACCTCCAACTTCCCTTGGTTCATGCTTCGTACGTTCCATGTTCCAATGCGTAAGACATCTTTACAGCTTCTGACTCTCATTTCATGCGCAGCTACATCAGCAGTCAAGACGTCCCGAGGGCTTTGATCCAACCACATCATAAATGCTGGCTTTACTCTGAAAAGTCTTCAGCTCTTCCCCAGTAGCTAGTTGAGTGCCTTCCAACCTGGGGGTCTCATCTTCCAGCACTATAGCACAATTTGTTTTGTTGTAACTATCCATTGGGTTTTCATGGCAAGATACAGAAGAAGATTGCTGGGCCTTTCTTCTGCGCAGTTTAAGTTTGGTGTTGTTGCCGTTGTCACAGAAATGTGATCCTCCGCCGTCAACACTATCCCATTCTGCTGCTGCCCAGATGGGTGGTTTGTCTTGGTCTGGCACCTCAGCTGAGACCTTTCCATTTTGGGAGACCCTGCCAGTAGTTAAACTACCGATAGTTTAGCTCTCAGCATCACTGATGCACACAAGCCCTCACAGCACGACAAGCTGCAAACTTACATGCCATCTCTGCACTTACATCAGGAAAGATCAAGGCTGTCCAATTGTTGTACGAAACAGTTTTACTTTTCCTGGCTTCTAAGGATTATGTGCTCCTTCTCTTGATAGCGGAACAGTCTCACGATTAGGGCACATGGCTTTTGCACTGCCCTGGGCTTTGGCCAGATCTCCCAATGCGCACGTTCTACTTCAGACGTGGGCTCTGCTAGTGTGATGGGAAAACAAGTCCTGAGAAGCTGTTGTATAAGTTTCCTGGAATCTGGCAATTTTGCCCCCTCAGGGATGCTGAATATTCTTAAATTTTGCTGGCAGTCTCCGTCTTACCGGTCAATTGCCTTCTCCTCTAGCCACCACACTGCTTTTTCTAGCCACTCCATATCTATCACACTGCACCTCGTGGTCTGCAACCTGGCTCACCCTCTCCTCTACTTCAGAGATCTGACTGACCAGAGCATCAAATTGCTCAAACTTCGCTGAGATCGTGGTGATGATTTCGAATTTAGAGGCCCAGATCTCCATCAAGGTTGCGGCCATACTGTCACCAGCGGGAGCATTGGGGCTAGTAAGGTGATTTTACTTGTGCATCCTTCATTCCCCAACTTCTCCGATCGTGTTTGCAGAGGCTTCGGCATCTCTCCCAGAGTGTATGCACACCACCTAATCTTTTTACATTGAGGCAAGAGGCGATATTTACTAAATTCACCCAGAGACCTGCTCACATCGAAACTGGAAGCCACAGTATGATATTTCTTATGTTCTAATCTGTGCCAAAGCATCAGGACTGGACTCCAAGTCTTGGCCAAAGGACAATCTTTTCAAATCTCCAGACTCCAACAGTTGCTGAGAGCTCTTAGAAGGCGGAGACCAAGCCAGGCTCGGACTCATCTGCTGCCCTTCCTCTGAGTTGGCAGAAAAATCAAGAGGACCCAGAAGCTCCAGGGAACACGTTACCATACCAAGCTTGCTGCAGAAAGGAGAACCCCTTGGAGGACAACCTGGAAATGGGGAGGTCTCCACAAACCAGATGGCCCATCACCAGGGGGAGCAGCAGGTGATCAACCCTTCCACAAAGGGGAGTTTCCAAAGGAGATAGCACTGAGATGGTAGACCTGATAAGTATGCTTCTTCAGGGCAATATCCGCTGCCAAAACAGCAGCAAAGAAGATAAAGCTGGAGCACTCGTGTTTCCCAATTGCGAAGGGAGAGACAGGCCGAGTCTGAGTGTGTCCAAAGCATACATGCAAGCAGAGTAGATACCAGAATCCAGTGATTAAATTCTCTGCTTTCCGCAGACCAGGCAGCACTTGAAAGCAGGATAAGAACCTCCTCCGCCACAAGCAGTCAGGCAACATAGACTGAAGACATGCTAAGATGGCGCGTCTGTGTAGGCAGGTCCACGTGCTCTAACACCATGCAGACCAGAGTAACGCATGTGTAAACCATACAGACAGAGCCACATACACAAGGGCCACACTGTCACCTGTGATAAGGAAGCTTATCATAGCTCAGGTAGGAGCTATAGAAAGGATGATGTGACTCTGAACAAGCAACCTGTCAGTTCTGGTAGAAGCAAGAAAACAGAGTTTTCACATAAAAGACTACCAGTCCCAGAATGCACCAGGTTTCCAGCAGCCATGAGAGGGGCTGAAGTGAGAGAATGTGTGTGCAATCAAGAGAGCTATGAGGTAATCCCTAAGCACTCATCTCAAAGGGCAGGGCATGATTCAACACAGCTGCGCTGTGTTAGGGAGCAGCACACATTAGGAAAGAATAAGAATAGAGATTATTCTTCAGGAAACAGTTTCAGCAACAGTTTCAAGAACAGCTTCAGGAAGAGATACAGAGGGGAGAGCTTCAGCAACGGCTACAAGCACCAGTATCACCTGGAGAAACAGAAGCCAAGCCAAGCAGATAGAGAGAGAAGGAAACTCTCTGGAAGGAAGAGAAGAAAGGCCATTGGAAGGTCTGGGAGATTCCAAGGCAGTACTCATACTGGGAGGTATTCCAAAGGCCAGCAGAGTCCATTGGACTGGATTCAGCCAGAGGAATGGAGTGGCAGAGATAGGAAATCACCAGTGGCTACCTGGAAGAGAGAAGACTGCATGTGGAAGGGACTTTCAGACCAAGGCCAGAAGGTATGTGAGAGAAGATCCAGTGTCCAGGGATCAAAATTGGAAGGCTGGACATCAGAATTGGATTACATATTGGCCAGGCTATACAGAGAGGAATAATGATAGCAGGAGAGGCTCAGGTATGAACACTGATCCAGACCCTATCTATAATAGAGAATGGCAGCAAGGGAATAAGCATTCTCATGATAGTGCCTTAATGAAAGACTCATCTGTGCCAATGTATGATATTGACCCTATGATTGTTGATGCAGGGGGAAATACAGCAGATGAAACTATTTACATGGACTGTTCTTTATCTAAATGCTATTGCTAGTTTTCTATGAGAAAACACATCAGCCATCACAAAGAAACCTAACTTTGTTCTTTATTTCCACTGCAAACAGCTCTTAAAGCAGGATTTGGGCTCACACAGTAGCAGCCAGCCAGCTAAAGGCTTTCAGCTGGTCCATTGATAGTAATTAGGGCTGCACCTGATTGTGGGTGTGAGCAAGGGAGAATCCCTGCTGAGATCGGCGTGGAAAATAAGCAGAAGTTAACCTAACCAGCAAAGTTTATTCTTTACTTTGTGCCTTTGTATTTGGTAATTACTTGCTAAGAAAACATTAGCTAATTGCCTGACAAGCTGAAGGTTGTTTTCTGGTTTACTTTGTGACTTTTTGTTATCCATTTTAAACACTGCAAGCAAGTAACCTCATTTATAGTGCTATCAAGCATACATGTGCTGGGTGAATTAAACCCCATCAATAAAAGAAGTATTTTATTGATCTTACCACTTGGTTTCACAACTCAAATTATTGTCATCAGCTGTGTTTGGGAGTGAATGAACTACAATACCCACAATACCTTGCAAGAATCATATGAATATATGCATCGTCAAGATTGTGTAAGTTCTCACCCTAGGCAGCCGTCTGACACACCACACACCAGGAAAGCACAGAAGAGGCATGGGAAGCACAACCAACATGCACAGGCAGTTAGGCAAGGTGGGAAAACACTGGCATTGAAGTAACATATGCACTGAGCGGCCCAAACCAAACTTAATTCCTCAGCAACAGACGATCGGGAGCCCCAAAAACAAAATAGACAAGTTTAGTCTTTGTTATTCACCCCCTAAGGAGCCTATATCAGGTAAAAATCAGGCAGGCTCAGTGCTAGTTCTCTGTCACCAGACCTGCAGTCACATACCTCTGAAGAGCATTCTTCAAAGCTTCGTGGGAGAGCAGGAGGAGGGAGGGGGGCACAAAAGTTGTGCAAGGCTTGAAGAATCCTTCCAAAACATATTTTCCAATCTTCGAGCTGCTCGACATGTCCTTAATGAGTTAAGGGTAAAAAGCTGAACCAATTTTCCTCCTACTATGGCATCTGAAAAGGGCACTTGTTTTAAGGGTGACACTAATAGAGCCTCCCACGTCACGCTTTAATGAAAAGTACATCAGTAAGGATGGTTGTTCACAAGCAAGTTAATCTTTTCTTCTCAAATCTTCCTTGGATGCAAGTTTTCAACTCTGAAAATCAGAGTACACACCATCTGCTGGAGACAGAATTACTGAAGGCTCCGGTGTGTGGCTGATATGGCATGGTGATGTCATAAGAAGCCTCTGTAAGCTTCCTCCTGTGTCCCTTATGAGCAGAAGTGGAGATAATCTACTTATCGTCCTGCTAGACCGTCCAGACATAGAAACAGCATTTATGAAAATATATAAATGTAGTCAAATTTCAGATCATCATTTTTTTGGGGGGGGTGGGGTGTGGGGATGGGATGAGGAGTTTGACCCTGTCATCCATTATTATTATTAGCCCTTTTGGATCAACTCAGACCTGTTTTTCTTTGGAAGAGTAGTGGGCTAAGAACCAGGGAACCTAGGGCTGAAAGCCAGCATATCTCAATGACATTTTCCCTGCCCCACAGGGTATAAAATCTAAGTTTATGGCAGGCGAAGTATCTACTGTACCTGCAAGTAACACCTTGAGCTTGGATTTGGAAAAGAGCAACTGATCTAAAAACCAAATACATGGGCCGATGCAGAAAGCCAGTGCTAGACCCGCAGAGACTCGATTTTTTACTTTCCTGACAATGCACACATTTTAATGTGCAATGCAGGAAGCATAGGGTATGCAAATGAATGCTGCAGTAACCATGCACATGCAAATGAACCAGCACAGCATTAAACTGGGAGAGTAAGCAAAAACACATGCGCACAAGAAATCTGTGCTAGTTAGGCAAATTAGCCATGTGGAGCCTGGAGAATATGCCAATCAGCCCCGACAGTATTTGATGGTATCGGGGATGATCGCGGCATCGGGAAAACCCCCCAGTACCATCAAAATATTGCCAGGGGATGGTACCCCAACAAAAAGAGAATCCCTGGTGGCCCAGTTCCCCTCCTCTCAACATATAACCTTCTATGGCAGTCTGACCCTGCCCGGTGCATCCCAGGATGCACCACATGGGACCAAATGCTGCCATTTTTCAAAGATAGAAGACTCGGAGCAGGAGCATGTAGGCAGCACTCTCACTTATTTTAAGGCACAGGGGGTGGATTTAAGGGCCGCTAGACCACCAGGTTATTTCTTTTAGTGGGGGGTACAGTAGCCACTAGACCAACAGGTTATTTTAATTTATTTTGGGGTGGGGGATACAGGGGCTATTAAATCACCAGGTAGTTACTTTCTGTCATGGTACTAGCCAACAAAAGTATTTTGATGGCATCGGGGGGCTTTACCTGATGCTGCGATCATCCCCGATGCCATCAAAATACTACTACTATGAATAATAATAAGAATTGGGGTTACTGGGCCATCAGGGATTTGATTTCCTTATTTTGATGGCATCGGGAACTTTGCCTGATCATCTGAGAAGATGATCTAGGCATTGGGGAAGGCACCCGGTACCATCAAAATACTCTCGGAGGCACGCGTTAGAGGTTTAAGTCACCGCAGATCCTGCAGTAAAACTTTTGGCGCTATGGCTGGTTACAAAATCCTTTATGTCAGTCTCTGCTTCAGGCATAGACATGATTTGCATACCAGACCATTATGTACAGCTGATTAAAATATATGCCAAGATGGCTGGCTGAGTGAGATTCTTTGCTTCCTTCCTGATGCCTAAGCAGAAGAGCAAGGCGAGTGTGTTCCCTGCAGCGCCCTTACCTGCCATTTCTGTTCCTATGGATCGCTATGTCAAAGTATCCGAGGCGGCTCACCGAGAGATTAGGGAGACGGAGCGTTTAGAGGAGCCTCTCTTTTCCTTTGGCCTGGATACCACACTATCTCCAGATTCACGCCACCCACCACCTCCTCTCGGTGATGATGCATCTTGGTTGGCTGTGTTACAATTGTGCCTGGAGTTGGTGTCAGAAACATGCATGAGCAGGGAATCTCTTCAGCAGTAATTGATGTGTCTGCCCTCGGCGAATCCGGGGGCTACTCAGAGAAATTGGAGTGGCAAAACAACCCTTTTCTGGTGTACCTGTACCCGAAGAAGTGATGATTCTTGTGGCCGTATCTACTCCATCTACACCTGTAAAGGCTTTTGCTTTAATTCGTCCCTCAAAAACGACCTTGGATAGTATTTAGGAAGCCATATCTGGCCTATCTGGAGCTATTTCTTCTCAGACTCTTGCTATAAACCCTTGTTTAACTAAAGTGACTAATGATTTGGACAAATGTGTTTCTGAAACGTGGTAAAAAAGTAGGTTGAAAGTACCACGCAAAGTTTACATATGGTCTCTGAAACCATAGAGATGCTTGTAAAGGATAATATTGCTTTAAGTGCAAAGATTGAGAATCTTGAGAATGTAGCCAGGCTGTCAAACTTTTGAGTGTTAAATTTCCCTATGATAATGGCTATTAAACCACTTGATCTATTTACAAAAAAAATCTCCCTGAAAATGTAAAAAAGTTACATCGGAGTCAATGCCCCCTATTTCTAGGATGTTTTATCTTCCTACAGGAAAAAAGGAACCAGGCCCTCCTGAACTAGATGACATGGATGTTTTGAATGTGACTGATCTATTGCAATCTTCTGTTGATAAAACTTCAATGAAGATCTCCACATTATTAGTCACCTGTGCTTTGGCTTCTGATCGTGACTGTACATTGAGGATATATTTTCAGAAGGTGATATCCCCTTTTTATGGGTTAAAAGGTTCTTATTTTTCCTGATTTGAACAGGGACACTCAAAAGCGGAGGAAACAATTTCTCTTGTTGAAGCCAGGTGTATTACAGTTGGAGGCAAGTTTTTATCTTCGCTTCCCATGTAAATGTTTAATTGTCTATAAAAAACAGTGTTATCTTTTTTCTGCCTTTTTAAGTGCAGGGGTTCCAGTTATGTCTTGGACCTCTCATCCTATGTCACCAGGTGGGAATGTTGGAATTTATGCCTTGGAGTCCTCAGCTAGAGTTGGATATTCTTTTTTTTTTTCCTTATTTCTTGAGTTCCTTTGGAGCTGGTTCCCTCTGACCAGTTCCTCAAATCTTCTTCCCCTTTGTCTAGTAATAGTGTGGACTGAAGGTGTTCCGTTCCCTAGCTATACTGTTTGTTTGCCTTTGTAATGTTCTGGAAAAGAATAACTCTGTACAGGTTTCGTTTTGAAATATTGTATATAAATGTGATTAATTGGGTGCTAGTTTTTCCATTGCTGTTTACGTCTGTTTTCTGCATTGAAAAGGTGAGTAAAGTAAAGGCCACGCTAGTTGTCTGCATCTGCCCGACAGCGAGGATTAAATCAGGAAGCAACAAACTTGTCACAAATAGATTTTCCACTTATTGAGATCTCTAGCTCGATTCAGGTTCTCGGTGTTTGTATGAAGGGTTACCACTGCTCCCAGGTCAATTTAAAAAAGCCTTCACCTAGTTCTGGTTTCCATGGACTGCATGTGTGTAAATCTCCTACCTTAATGGAAGGCCACAGATTAGGTAGCTCACACAGCTCAACCTAAACACCTTATCCAACCCCACCTTTCTGTTTAATGATTAACGAAGGATGATAAAATAACTGGGTTTCTAAGACTGAGAAAACATTAAGGCAGGAAAGCTTGATTATGCTTTTTTTCATAATCTTATTTTAAACCATAGATGTCAAGGGAGATCTGCTTACAATAGAAACGCTTCCCTAGTGTTAATTTAAAAAAAAAAGTAAATTTTTAAAGTAAAGCTAAGACTATTTTCAAAAAACTATATTTTCAGTGATTAAATAGAATCAACACCAAAACCCTCCATAGCCCAAGTTCCCTGTCAAATAGTTATCTCCAAGTTATAATGCCCTGTTCAATGTAATTTCAGTTTGTTCAATGTAAACTGCACTGATGCAGAATAGTGCAGTATATAAGAGAATGTAAATAAAATAAATAAAAATCACCTTAAAGTTTTATGTACATGCACATTTTAAGACAATTTTCATAACCCTAATCCTTCAGAGCATACCAAAACTAAGATACGGAACACATTTTGAACCATAGATCTTGTTATGCCAATGACATTTCTTGAATCTGACAATGTTTGTTTTCCCAGCAAGTACAGTGGTGTGCAAAAGTCTGGAATCACTTATAAGGTCACAAAGTTGAAAAAAAGTCAAATTTACATCTTAATTAATTTTTCCTCCCAGTGGCTTTTTCTGTGTATCTCATGATAAGTGATAGATTTGGCTATTAGGGCCAACTTTTAGTATTGGTTTGGCCCTTATTTTCTGAGTTTGTTCCCCATAGTTGTCCTGTTGATAGATTTTCTGTGAAAATCGTGTAATGTACATTGTTGGCCAACGATATATTATTGTAAGTATGTGTTAAAATACTATGGACGCACATCAGGTTTCCTTCAAATTAATGTATGTGGCCTTGAAAAAGGACGTTTTTATGTGTCAGTGATGGCTCAGTATTTGATGGGCCACCCTTTCTTCTTGATCATCTGACTGCACCTTGTCGGCATTGAATGAACCAGTCTGACAAAGTGATCGTTGGTGACAACGCGGTTCCAAGCTGCAATGAGTGACTCAATCAGCTCACGCTTTGATGTTGGATGCCTCTTGGATATTTCCAAGGCCACCTTGTGCCATAGGTTCTCGAATGGATTCAGATCTGGAGACTGGGCAGGCCAGTCCATTGACTTGATGCTGTTTCGCTGCTTCCAGCTGATCACCTGTCTGGAGCGATGGCAGGGTGCATTGCCATCTTGGAACAGGAACTGGCCAGGAAACAGCTGGTATGCTGATGGCATCATGCACTTTTGCAGTATGGTGATGTACTTGGCCCCGTTGACCATTCCATCAACGATATGAAGACGTCCAACACCACTGGCAGCCATGCAGCCCCAGACCATGACCTTCAAAGGATGCTTCACAGTGAGGTTGAGACACTCAGGCTTGAATTCCTCTCCAGGAAATCTCCTCACATAGGTGTGGGCCTGGTTACCAAACAGGCAGAAGGTGCTTTCGTCGCTGAATAGCACCTTTCCCCACATTTCAGTCGACCAGGATGAGTGCTTTCTCGCCCACACGATCCGGTTGCACCTTTGTATGTCAGTTATCAGTGGCTTATTCCGTGCTTTGCAGCCCCGGAGACCAAAATGCGACGAACTGTTGATGAGTGGACACTGACCTCACTCTTGTCTGACCACTCTCAAAGTAGCTGAGGAGAGGTCAACTTGCGATTAGTCAGTGAAATGCGTTGTAGTGCACGGTCCTGGCATGATGTTGATGCATGTGGACGACCTGAACGAGGCTTGTCCACCACTGAACTCGTCTGTACAATCTTAACTGCACTTTGACCGCAGCCAACTTTCTTGGCTATCTGATGGCTTGAAAATCCTTCCTCGCTCATAAAGGACACAAGAACACACTCCTCCAATGTCAGGGTCCGAGTCATCTTCATGGTCGATCCAGAAAGCGTATGAAATTCAAAAATTCTGCATGTTTTTACAGCTGCACTGTTGGCTAGATATCTGCATTGTGATTGGTTAGTGAAACCAGGCTCCTGATTAGTCAGAAATAACGTGTGCATATTGGATAATCTCAATCCAGTTTTGACGCAGGATTCACAAAAATCGCAGTAGCTATCTCCCAGTGTCTGTAAAGTATTTAAATTGGAAGCAAGGAATGCAAAAAAAAGTTACTCTAATAGCCAAATATATCCCTTTTAACTTGGTAGAAAGATGAATATGCTGGGCTAACGCAAAATTTTTAAAAAAACACCGTTAGAAAGTACGAAAAACGCAAAACTCACAAGTGATTCCAGACTTTTGCACACCACAGTATACTGTTCACTTTGTTTGCAGTTCGCTATCACCAATGAACACGTTCAAACTAGAATTTAACTACTTCTGTAGCAGCTGATAAGCAAGCCATAAATAAAACCAGGAGTCAGTTCAAAAGATCCAAGCCAATTTATTGTGCACAGGCCCAGTCAGTCAAAGCTTCAAAAGGAACTGAGCAAAGTTTTTACAGAGACAAAGACATACTCATTTATACCCTTTTCTTCTGTTTGATACACGAGAACTTTCTATTGGTTCCAGCTTGATACATGCAAACTTCCTAATGGCTCCAACACCCCCTGCACCTGTCCAATTAGAGATCCCTCCGGGGCCTAGCAACCAGTCCCCTCCTTTAGGGCTGTTCTAACAATGGTGCAGTTTCTAGGTTTGATACTTCTCTACTGCAAGGTTGTCCCTAGCTCCAGTGTGGCAGGTGAAGGCCTGTGATCCACAGTGTCTGACATAAGCAAGCAGGCCTAATTAGCTTGACCTGTAAATGAAGCCTGTGAAGAGGCCCATAGGAATTACACATCCCCCAACATGCTGCTATTGTAGAATTAAAACTCAGTAAAAGTATTGGATTAGCTTAGACAAGCAGAACTGAAAGTTGGAAAAATACAGAAAAAATATGTTTAAAAGCCACTGATAAGAGAATACAGCTGTAAGGGATTTAATTAAAACTGCTGACAGAAATGTTACAGAGCCCTGCTTCCCCGCACATACTAACTAAGCCCAATGGCCTTGGAAATAGGAAAGTAACAAGTTGGTGAACTGACCATTGTAATTGGGACTAGAAGGGGGGTGAGCAGGTGCTGAGCCCACTCAAAGAACATAATTGGATAATCATATGAATACCGGGACCAATAGAAGGGGTACGGGAGGTTACCGGGACCAATGAAATGTTTTCCTATACCTAGAATGGAGCAAAAGTCTATAAAAGTTGTTGTATTGCCAGAGAACATTGCTCAGCCATTTTGAATTTGATCTTGCTTGAGACTTGTGCACAAATAAATGATTTGGACCTTCTGAACAGACTCCTGGTATCATTGGTTTGTCTGCGCTCTGCTGCTACACCAGGAATGCATGTATTGAAACATTTTCTTTTGCACACAAGAGAATAATGAAAGACTTATGAATTCATGTAAAACTTATTAAGCAGTTTAAAACAATTTTCTCATTTTTCACAGATTTTTGGTTCTTTTCTAGCTATAATGGGGGTTGGGATCCAGGCCTTTCATATTTGCAGACTACTTTAGGCCATAGCCTGCCACACTTCCAACTACATAGAAAAACAGCGTTTTGTTCACACAATTTTGTTAGATACTTTACAAATACTGCTTGTCTATGTCCAAACCCCAATGTTTTTATTTACCATATATATTTCCAACACCTATAAAGCCTTACAGCTTTATGATTTCTAATAAGCAAATGATAGCAAAGTATTCAGCAAGGAGTTATCCTATAAGCAGGCACGTTTCTTTAAACATCTAAAATACATTATTTTTTTTTAAGTTCCCCATGTTGGTGTTCAATAAATAAAGATATTTTGTTAAAACTCTGTAACAACTTACACATTTGGGAAATGACGTTTTTAAAGCAAAAAACAGCCACGAACATCAGAATTATAAGTCGCAGGCACAAAAACAAACAAGGACAACCGCATAAGGCTCTATTTACCTATACATTCGTTACCTGGAAACGTTTCGAATCCGTGCTTATACAACAACTTGCTTTAAAGTTATGCGAAAAGTTGTTTTATTGCGCTCTTTAAACCTGGTCAGAAACAGGTGCGACGGGATAATTAATAAAACGGTTCAGCTGTAAACATCAAGCTCTTAAACTACAGCATTCCTTTTCTTTTATAACGCAAACCTATTTTTGCAATCTTTAAAGTCTCCTAAATGTTTCTTTCATTCATTTAGCCGAGCCCACGCCTTCAGAATGTATGGAATTTGTCCTCCCGCCCATCTAAGCTTCGTAGCTGGAAAAGCCTCGTTTGGATGAGTGTTTCTGATAAGGAAAATCAGATAGGAAATCTTGTATTTATTTACTCCCTTCAACCCAACAATGAATGCTAAAGAACGTCCTTATCAACAATCACGTGGCCTTACGATCGACTCTTCTAATAACGGAAGTAAGGAAGACAGCAGAACATGCTGCTAACTTAAGTTCCCCGAGTGAGCAGAACTTGCTACGTTCTGGTCTGGAGCGTAAAGTGTTAAACTTGAGCAGGGGCTGGTCACGGGACTAACCTACGCTAGAGACTGCCGGCGAGGGGGAGGAGCTTCGGCCCGTGGTGGGTGTGATGCGGATAGACTGGGCTCAGTTTGTTTAGCTTGTTTCTCGGGAAGATGGCATCGGCTTCTATGCTCTGTGGTTCGCTGCTGGTCTTTTGCGGGCTCTGGGCGAGGTCGCAGCAGCTGCCTCCGGTAAGTGTTAGCAGGAAGGCTGGTAGTCCTTGGCCCTTGTGTTCGGAGGCTCAAGGATGGCTACAACTTTGCGATGCGTTCGAGGTGAGGGATACTGTTTTAAGAGTAGGCTGCTAACCTAGGAACACAGTACAGGAGAAACCAAGCCTGTTTTTCTTCTTCACATGGGCTTTCGTTCGAGGGAAATGTAATGTTTGCCGGTACTGATGCAGATTCTGTCGTGTGTCTGCATATGGAACCCATTGTTTTTTTGTTAATTCCTTTTTTACTACATAATCAAATTATTCATAAGCCATAAATCGTGACATAAAAATCAGTGAAGGAAAGTAATATTTTATACTTTAGAATTAATCGTTGTTAGAATGCAGTTGAGGAGGATCGGCTTATTTTGGCATTTAAAAGTGGATGATGATGATTCATCAGAGATAAGAGTCCGTGTGTGTTGTGTAACTTGGGCTTGTGATTCTAAGTGGGTTGGGTAGCCCTCTTTAGGCAACATCCTCTTTGTGGTGTTCCTGTTTTTTACCACCTGTTGCTGGTATCTGGTGTAAAAGTGCTGAAATCCATGTTGCAGATGCTTCCATCTGGAGTAGTCCTGGGCCCTAATTTCCCATTCCTTGGTCTTGATATTCTAGCCTTCATGTTGGCCTTATGGTTGCCATTCAAGCACGTTTATATTCTCTTGAACTGTAGTGAGCTAGGGGGAGAACATCTGCTTTGGGAGTCTGAACTGAGACATTCGGATGGCATAGCCAGCCCAGCAAAGTTGGTCTTGATGAAAATCATCTTCTGAATCTATTCATAAGACCAACTTTAAGTGCATGTTTATAATGTTCTGAGGTGTTCTCTGTTTTAGCTTTGGACCTTAGTGTGAGGATTATGACTGCTAGATAAACCATACATTTGGTTTTATATATGTTTGTGATTGAGAACATAGATGTTTGACAAAGGGCCAAAGGCTGCACTCAGGGCTGGCCTAAGGTAGCAAGTCTCGGTGGCAGCCAAGAGCAGGGTATTCAAAACTAACCCGTAGATTTTGCTAGCCAAGGTGGCTCTACTTGCTTATTTATTTATTTACAGTCTCTTATATACCGCACTATTCAGCATCAGCGCGGTTTACATGGAACAAAATGCTCATTACAGTTAACATGTATGAGTTTACATATAACAGGGGACAGAAACTTGGATAACAGGGGTAAACTATTTACAAAACTTATTACATGGAGTCATATTTGAGGAAGTGCTGGATATTTTAAGTGTCAAGAGCTGGCTTCTGAGGTTCAGCAACAGCACTGTACTCTTGGGTCCCATCTGGAATCTGATGTGCTGGGGACAGTTGACTGAAGTCCTCCATTAACAGGTTCTCAACCTTGTTTT
Organism: Ichthyophis bannanicus; assembly: GCA_033557465.1. Taxonomy (NCBI): domain Eukaryota; kingdom Metazoa; phylum Chordata; class Amphibia; order Gymnophiona; family Ichthyophiidae; genus Ichthyophis; species Ichthyophis bannanicus. The sequence goes on from CM066032.1 coordinate 1,586,221,230, forward strand.
CTTGCATATCTTGTTAAGTGTCCAGTAGTTTGACCACAGATTTGAAACAGAAACATAATGGCAGTTAAAGACCATACGGCCTATCCAGTCTACCCTTCCATACGAACCACTAAACTCTACAGTCCTTTTTTTTTTCTTTAGAGATCCTCTGTTTGTCCCATGTGTTCTGAAATTCAGATACAGTTTTTATTTATTTATGTCTTATTTAACTGTGCTTATAAACCGCTGATTTATGAGTCTTAAGTGGTTTACATAAAACATGTCCTGGAGTGGCTTACATGGAACAGTAATAACTGAGTGAATTACATAAACAATTGTGGTGTGAAGTGTAGTTAATCACTCGCCTATAACAGGTGTTCTCCGGGAACAGCAGGAATTAGTCCTCACATATGGGTGACGCTGATAGATCCAGCGTGGAGCATTTCCCCAGCTTTCAAAGAAAGCCTTTGGGAATACTACCACGCATGCATGGTCGCCTTCCCGTCTAAGGGTGCCATCTTGCTTAGTCAGATTGTGGTAGGCTATGGCCTATGATAGCCTGCAAATATGAAAGGCCTGTAAGTTAGGCCCTGATTCCAACCCCCATCTTAGTAAGAACCAAAAATCTGTGAAAGTCTGAGAAAGCTGCTTTAAAACTGCTTAACAAGAAGTTTTTCATGAATTCATAAATCCTTTATTATTCTCTTGTGTTCTGAGGATAGAAATGTTTCAATACTTGCATTCCTAGAGCTAGAAACGACCTTGCAGTAGAATTGTATCTATTTATTTATTTAGCATAAATTTGTATACCGCTACTTCCAGCGATCAACTATCAATACCTAGAAACTGTGCCATTGTTAGAACAATCCTAGAGGAGGGAGCAGGGTGCAAGGCCCATAAAGGGTCTCTGATTGGACAAATGCAGGGGTCGTTGGGACCAATAGAAAGTCTGCATGTATCAAACTGAAAAGAAATGTATGAAATAAATATGTTTCTGTAAGAACTTTGCTCAGTCCTTTTTGAAGCTTGACTGGGCCTTGTGCACAATAAATTGGCTTGGATCTTTGAACTGACTCCTGGTATTTATTGCATGCTTATCGGCTGCTACAAGATGACATAGCTAGGATGGCAATAAAAATAAGGCAATGTATAGAGGCAACTCCCAGGTTAGGAGGGAGGGTTGTGAGGACTGATTCCTGCTGTTCCCGGAGAATACCTGTTACAGGTGAGTTAACTGCGCTTTCTCCAGGAACAAGCAGGAAGTCAGTCCTCACGTATGGGACGCCTAGCTCCAGGCTGCCAAGGACCAAACCAGGACAGCACCACTGGGGCCCAATCGGGTAGCTGTGAGTTCCAGAGGGCGAGTCCCCACAGAGAGACTGCAAGACCCTAGCATCCAGTGACACTATCACTCTGATATCTGAACATAAAAGGGTCAGAGGACAGGAGTTGCCCACATCCAAGAATATTACGGAGAATCCTGTGTATGGCGGGTCTGCCACCAGGGCCTGGAGCTGGGTCGCTCTTCGAGTAGACATAAGGGCCACCAAGAAGGATGCTTTCCACGATAGGTATCTCAGGTGGCAAGGGGTTCGAACGGCGGTCTGGTGAGCTGGGAGAGCACCACATTTAGGTCCCATTCCCCCACTGGAGGATGGAGAGGGGGCTTGGATAGCAAGAGGCCCCGGGGGAACCTGGAGACCAGGGGCTGGCTGGAGAGGGGTTTTCCTTTGATGGGGTGGTGGTGCGCTGAGGTGCACATGTATCAAGTTAGATTTCAGCCCGGTGCATGGTAAGTGTAGCAGGTATTGGAAGATGACTGCACAGGGCAGGAGAAGGGATTCTCCTCCCGTTCTGTGCACCAGACAGAGAACCTCCTCCACTTAAAGGTGTATGCCTTCCTGGAGGCTAGCAGGATCTCCTCGACTTCCACTGGAAGATTGAAAGGGGCCAAGGCTACCCTCTTAGCGTCAGGGACCCCACATTGCTGTGCAGGAATGATCCCCACTCTTGGGACAGGAGGTCCGGGGTCTGGCGTAGGGGCTTTTGCCATTACCTTTTCTACTGTGTTAGTCACCTTAAGATGATCAGAAACAATCATGTCCAGATCCCACTCTTTTTTTTTTTTTATTTTTTTTTTTGTGGACAGAAGCGCTTTGCCCCCTATACTGTACTGCTCCTTTGTATTTTTGCAGCCCAAATGCATGACCTTGCTATTTTTTTTTTTTTTGTTAAATCTCAGTTGCCAGATTCTCGACCTTCCTGGGTGTCTACTCTATTGCAGATTTTGGTGTCATCCGCAAAGAGGCAAACTTTAGCCAATAGCCCTTCCTTAAGATCACTAACAAAAATATTAAAAATTAATTGGACCAAGGACAGATCCTTGCAGCACACTACTGGTAACATCCTTTTCCTCAGAGTAAGCTCCATTTATCAGCACCCTTCTTCACCTCCCGCCCAACCAATTTCTAAGCCGGTCAGTCAATTTAGAGTTCATTCCTAGGGCATTCAATTTATTTATAAGTCGCCTGTGCGGAACAGTGTCAAAGACTTTACTGAAATTTGCTTCTTAATAAGCACACGCTAGAACAGTTAGGGGCATGTTTGCTAAACCACGTTACTAGGGTAATGCAGTGTTAGTGGGTAGTTCCAGCATTGTGCTAAAAACACCATGTTACCCTGTAGCACGTGTCAGGGTGGGGACTGGGGAAGACAGGGGTGTTCTTGGTGCAGGTGCATCTAATGGGCTGGGCTGGTCTAGCCGTATTCAAGAAAAAAAATCAGTTACAATTTTTTCCTTTTCCTCATAGATTGCTTTGAAAGTATATTTTCATTTTCAGTGAGTGCTACTTTTTGAACACTCTTGCTAGAATACTTTCTTCTGTACAGGCAAAAATGGCTCAGCAGAATGTATGGGCTGCAGTATGCTTGCTTGTATCGTGAATAATGATGTAAAAATGATGATTTCTGCCCTGTCGGATCTGCTGGGGGATGTGAAACTCTTTAAACTCTGGCTTCTTATTCCAACCGTATAGTATCATGGGATTCCTCTACTAACTTCTTTATTTCTGATCCCTCCCAAGTCAAGTGGTGTTAAGCTTCTGCTGCCAGTCTTGCAGAATATCATTGTCACTTGCTCAGTCACATGAGTGTAAGTCATAGGTACTGAAAATTACTGTGGGATGGTAAACTCCTGGAGAATTTGGGACATGAGTTCTGGTATTTGGTGATTCTCTTCTGAAGGTTTGTCGTTGGAGTTAACATTGCCTAGGAGGGGTTCTTTGTTGTGGAATTTTGAGGGTTGGATTTGAGGGATGACATTGCGATGGGCTGTGATTCCACATTGGAGAGCTGAATTTGGACATCAACTGTGTATCGATGAGCTGAATTTGCACTTTATTTTTGTAGTATTTGTTTCGTATTGTGGTACTATTGCCATGCTGATGGGGGGGGGAGGGGAGTTGATGAGCTGGTTTAATTTTAAACTCAGGATAGCCTCTAAATATTTAGAGAGGTAGTTACTAAGCTGTGGTTGGGACCATCCTGCGTTTCTGGCTACAGCAACAAATGACGGGTCATAGGAAATAACGGGCCTGACTTAAGGGGCTGTTCAAAAATAAAATCACTGTCATCATGTCTAGCACCTACCTCTGGTGGCTAGTTGGGGGCAGGAGCAATAACTATTCACTCTTGCCCTTTTTCTGCCCAGGTTCAAAATGATAGCGAAAGCACACTACCAAGTCTAGGGGTCAAGCTACCAAATAAGAGAGCACTCTCTTATTTGGCAGCTGATTGCTAGCCATAATGCTGTGTGACTACCACTAGGGATCTTTTGGCTGCCATTTTGAACCCAAATGCCAGTGAAGCAGGAGTAACCAGGGATCAGTCCTGCCCCCTTACTTAACCACCAGGGAGACACCCGAGAGGATCAGGGGTTAACTTAAGAGGGTTTTGGATGGTGGGTGTTTTGACAAGAGGTTTCAGGAGAAGGGGTCTGGATCTTGAATTGTGATGGTGGTGGGAGGTATTATTTTAATCTAGATTCAGCTCTGTTAAGAGGATGTCAGGAAGCATCAGGCTCAATGTTACTAGCCTTATGCTGTCAGGGAAGACAGATAAAATGAGCTCAAAGTTGGTGTTATCTTACAATGAATAACGCAGCTTGAGGCCAAATGCAGGCTGCTTTATTTTTCATGCATTGCATGCTTGCTTGTATTTCATTTTTTTTATTTTTTTTTTTTTGGGGGGGGGGGGGTGTTTACTGCACTTTAATAATCACAAAGGCTCCATTTCATGATGCATGAAGAAACATAGCAATGATAGCTGAAGGCCTAACAGCCATTATCAAAAAGAACTTAAAACATGAAGCAACCTCAGTCTTCAGAAACTGTCCTCGCTTGTAAGAAAACTTTAATTTGAGCTAAAACCAGAATTTATATCAGAATTTGAGAATGCAAGGCATGGAATTTGACATCTACAAATTTTTGTAGGATAGGATGCATCAGGCACGTTCTTATTATACAGCCAAGATTTTTTTTTTTATCAGGAGATTGGTAAAAGATCTTTAAGAGCCAGTCACATTACAAAAGCATAGTAATCAATAAAGTGGCCTTATCACAGATTGAGGAGCTAATCGAGCAGAAGTATTATGTGCTGACAGATGGTTAACAGATTTGATTGATTCATTGATTCTTTTCATGAGAAACAGTAGCAGTAGGCAGAAGACTTTTAATTGGCAACTGGAATCAGAAATAAAGAAGCTTCAGGTGTTTCTAAAACCTCCCTCAAGTAACTTGGACAGATTAACTGGAGACGTCTTATCCAATTTAGGAAAATTGACTAATCAAATATTCTGGCTTCTTAAAGTGTTCTCCATAGTTTTCCAGCTTGCTGGTATTTGTTATAGCTAATTTCGGGGCTTCATCAGAAACCAAATTGACACACCTCATATCTTCAGAAAGTTTAAATGTTCTGTGGTTCTTTGTAAAACAGTTAATGTTTTTGTTCCGTGTAAACTGCTTCAATTCCTAGATAAGGCCATATTAAAAAAACAAAACAAAAGAAACAAACCCCACAACAACAAATAAATTAAAAGTATGAACTTTAATGTGATTCCACATTAGAGGGCTGAATATTTGGACATCAGCTGTAAATTGATGAGTTGGATTTGCACTTTAGTTTTTGTAGTATTTTGTTTCTTATTGTGATGCTGTTGCTGGTTTAATTTTAAACTCTGGATAGCCTCTAAATATTTAGAGAGGTAGTTACTAAGCTGCCGTAAAACTGTTCTAGCAGCTGCAAGAATATCAGAATGACATGAAGCTGCTTCCAGGCTCAGACCACGTAAGCTGCTCACCAGTTCCGTGGATTGTGTGGCGGATTTGGCTTTCATTCACCAGCCTTCAACCGCTGCAAGCAAATCTTCAGTGGATGCTGAAAGAAATGACGCAGACGGAGAAACAGTGAAAGCAGCTATCGAGTAGCACGGGTGATGACTGCCAAGGAGCCTTATCTACTTGCAGAGTTTCAGGGTCGGCAGCTGGCAAACCAGTCGGGCAATTTGCTGAGGAGTCAGTCCGTTTAATCCCAGACTGCCCTTCTGCCAGGGTCGAATAGGAAGCTGAAGTGAATCTCCTGATGGAACAACCTTTCTTTTAGACGTTTTGAAGGGAAAATACCTGAGAACACAGGCTACGGCAGCCATCAAGCCGCATTTCATTATTAACTTCTGCTGTGCTAAAAACCTTTGTGTTAAATGGAAAAAAAATCATGTGGGGTTTGCTCTTAATGCTTGGCTGGATAATCCTGGGCTCAAGGTTGCCATGGTGCCTAGGAGTCGCCCCTTAGCACCCAGAATTTCATGCCCCCAAATGCTTTCTGTGGTGCTGTTTAATGAACACCATGTTTTCCTACTTTGCAAGTTTTGAGCCACGTGGTGCAGGAAGTTTGGGCTGATCTCATATTTTTTGGTGGGACAGTAGGAAATGCAGCGTTTCAGCAGCTGCAAGTGCAGGGTGAGAGGAAATGCTGAGAGCGAGAGAGCAGGAACTGCATGGATGGAGGAGGAGTTATGTATTAAGGGGGAGAGACTGGAAAAAATAGAAGGAGCATGAAGGAGAGACATGGAATTTTGCTTCATGTATCACGGGGGGTGGGGGGATGGAGGGAAGACTGCTGCCCAGTGGCACATTAAGGGTCTGATTTATTAATTTTTCCCCTGGAAAATAGGAAACCAATCTTCGTAAATCAGCCCTTTAAAAAAAGGAGCCCTGTTGTTTTTTTTTTCCCCCGCTGGAGGGGACGGGTGCCGGGGACACTGTGATCTGGCAGCCAGCACCTAGATTCCAAGGAAGTGTATATAGGCCTGCCTTAATATACATGTATGTATGTTTGTTTTGGTAAAAGAAAAAAAGTTATTTCCTAAAGGTACATTAGTAGCTAAGGGGCATGCCAGCAGCACACATTTTGCTAATGCGTGGCACTGTGCTAACCAGCACGCGGATGCACTAAATGCCACCTCAGTTGGTGGTGTTCAGTGCACCTGCATTAATGGCAGCATTTGCAGTTAGTGCATGCCTGAAATGCCCATGCTAACTGCAATGCATAGTGAACGCTCACCTTCCACCCCATACCTGCTCAATTGCACACTACCAGTTGTCATAGGAGTTTTAGTGCTGCCTGCTTACTGTGCTGCAAACCCCGTGCTAACTGTTAACGCACATTAGTTGACGCACATTAGTTGACGCACCCTGATCTCCCTGCAACCTAACACCAGAAGCAGGAGAACCATCAGCTCAGACACACTAATAGTTCCTAACAGCATCAGACATGTAAAAGTCAGTACTAGCCGCAGAGCGTTCTCCTTCTCTGCCCCCACTTTATGGAACCACCTACCACACGAGCTGAGAGCAATTAAAGACTTACTCGACTTCAGGAAAAAATTAAAAACTCATCTATTCAATTGTCACTATGACCAGATGTAAATCCAATAAGATAAAATGAAGGAATTGCTGTATGTAAAAATGTAAATAGATGAAGGATAATCGCTTTTAAATGTATGATAGTTCTTTAAGGTCTATGTGTAGACCCTACTATGTGTGCTGTGTATTACCCCTGTTCTCTCTATCTATGCCCCAAATTTCTGTCTTGATTTTGTGACATATCCCAAAATTATAATCAAACAGCTTCTGATCGCTGGAAGTAGCGGTATATAAGTGTTTGCTAAATAAATAAATAAATAAAATGCTCCTAAGCTTCTCAATTGGCAAAGCATACAGTATACTGGGAGTGGAGGACTAGCCTAGTGGTTAGAGCACTGGCTTGGTAACCAAGCAATCAGGGTTCGATTCCCACTAGCAGTTCCTTGTGGCCTTGGGCAAGTCACTTAACCCTCCATTGCCTCGGAAGAAAGGCCTGGCAATCTACTTCCGGTGATACTGCCAAGAAAACCCAGGAGCTTCTGGGTCGCCAGGAGTCAGGACTGACTCAAAGGCTCACATTGCATTGCATACAGTATACTGAAATAAGAATGCATGCAGCACTGCGGGCCACTAATGTAAGCAAATTATTATTTTTCTTTTGAAATTTATGGCAAAATTAAATTTGAGGCAGCTGTCTGCCCTTTGGGACTTAGGATGCTTTCTATTAGATGGCACAATGGACAGTGACCGAAGCTGCTAATTTGAAGATAGTAGAAACCACAAATGCTTTGGGTTTAATCTCCTCCTTGTCTGCCTACATTTGATGGGGGAAAAGGCTGCATAACCTCTTAAAGAAGCGTTTTTTGCATTATACGCATTCTTTCAGCTGGTCAGTTTGTTAGAACACAGGCGATTTTATTATGTCGATATTTTGTACACTCACAGTATGGGAGACGACAAACTTTGCGAGAATGAGATGCTTCTGACTTTGGCCAGCTTGACCTTTATACATAAGATCTTGTCTCGGATTTGAAACGGGGAGAATGGTGATTTGATAGGGATGTGCTTTTGTTGTGAAACAAAAGTGGCAATAGTGTGCACTATTTAAAAAAAAAAAATCTGAAGACGAAAAAAACGAAAGCCCTTAATGAAACGCAAAACTTTTTTTTTTTTTTTTTTTTTACCTGCACACCCCTGTTTAAAAGCAAATTGGCTTATGCGATGCTTTTTGCGCTAGTGTAAAGTTACCAGTTAATATCAGATATGAAACATTCCAAGAAAGCAGACTGGAAGGATTTTAGTCTCTCTGCAGGTGGGTGCTCGTATGTGAAGCTAGGCTGCAGATTGTTCTCTGGAGTCCAATGTGAAGCTTGATGAACCAGAACCTCGGCCTATATGATTTTCATGGACAGCTCCATCTTTGCCCGTTTTGGTTGGTAGCAGGGCATAAAGAATTCATAATGAGCATAAGGTGCTGCTCGTGGTGTCAAAATGGAGGATAGGGGCCTGCTCTGGCTGTGCCTGGGACTCTCCCAGAAAGAGTTCTCTAAAGCCTTATGGTGGTGGTTTATCCTAATATAGTGATGAATCAGGTGAGAGATTGGCTTTAAACACTACTGCTTTGTATGAGCTGTTTATGGGGGTTTGGGGGTTTTAAAATTGTTTTAACTGTGATGCAGAACTATTGGCTGGGAACGTGGATGCTGAACTTCAGTATCATCTACTATGGATTAGTTTTCAGTCTCTGGAAGGAACCTATGGGGGCCATGGTTGCTGCCCTGTTTTGTGGTGGTGGTGGTGGTGGTGGTGGTAATGCTAACTATGGGAGCAGGTGAGCTTTATTTCTGGTTCTTTGAGTCTTTGTGGAAAATAGATAGCATGGAATAATGTTTACTAATTCAAAGTTGGTAGTATAATGTTCTCATGTTTTCCCTTTTCCATTTTAGTACACGGAAGATTGCAGAAGTGGAACATACCCACCTACTGGGTCTACGTAAGTGATTTATTGCCCTGTGTTTTTGTAATTCTTGTGTATTTTGCTAGCATAAATAGTAATCATGGGTTGGTTTGTTCTGTTATAAAGAAAGCATCTCATGAAGCTTTATTAAAAGATAAAAGTCAATACATAAGTTTTCTCAAACAATTTCACAAGAAAGTTTACCATGGCTGCAAAGAATCATTAAGTAAACTTTAACATGAGAACATTAAGAAATGCCAGGTCCATCAAGCACAGTATCCTGTTTCCAACAGTGGCCAATCCAGGGCACTAGTGCCTGTCAGGTTCCACAATGCTTGCATTAGGGCAAGCAGTGGATTTCCTGGGTTCTCTTTAATAATGGATTATGAACCTTTCCTCCAGGAACTTGTCCAAACCTTTTTTTTTTTAAAACCCAGCTACACTAACAGCTTTTACTACATCCTCCGGTAACGAATTCCAGAGTTTGATTATGCGTTAAGAGAAAATATTTTTTCCACTCATTAGTCTTAAATAGGTTACATTGTAGCTTCATTGTGTGTCCTCTAATTTTTCTCTTTCCAAGTTGGAGTCCTGACTTTTAAGCCTTTCCTCAGGGTATCCTTCTATCCCCTTTACGATTTTGGTAGCTCTTCTCTGGACCTTTTCTAATAACGCTATATCCTTTTTAACATACGATGATCAGAACTGCACACAGTATTCAAGTTGCAGTCGCACCATGGAACGATACAGAGGCATTATAATATCCTTTGTTTTTGTCTCCATTCCTTTCCTTATGATACCTAGCATTCTATTAGCTTTCTTGGCCGCCGCTGCACACTGGGCGGAGGGTTTCAACATTTTAGCCACAATGACACCTAAATTTTTTTCCTGGGTGGTGGTTTTTAGAATGGTTCCTTGCATCGTGTAACCAAAGTTTGGGTTGTTCTTTCCTAGGTGCATAGTTTTACTAGATGCCTTGGCAGTAAAAGATAGTCACACCTTGTTGGGCATATTGCTGATGGTGGCAGTAGATTGAATAACTAACTTGTTTTATCTCCTGTGCTCCTTTGCGTCTTTTTTTTTTTTCTTCTTAGTTTTGTTTTTTATGTGTGTGTGTGGTGTTTTTTTTTGTTGTTGTTGTGGGGTGTGTGTTGTGGTTTTTTTTTTTTGTTTGTTTGTTTTTTTTTTTACACGTTGGCTTATGAAGTAGGGCAGCAGTTGGGCCATTTAACAGCAGCCCTAGGGGAGGGGATCTGTCCCCTGACATTGTGTTTTTAGTAACCTACAACAATACCCTTAAATATACTCAGACTCTGTTATGAAAACCACCCACATCTGTGGTCTCGATCTGTCACGAGTCCCTTTTTATTCTTTATTTTTTAAAAATTTGTTTATGCAGATTTTGCATTTACATTTCAAATACAACAAAAACTCTCTTGTTACAGGAAAGAATATTCCAGAAAAATAGATAAGCAAATACAAATAAGTAATATAAGCAAATGCTTAAGAGTTATTTTACTAGTCCTTAATTATACTAAGGAGGCAAAACCATAATCAAGAGAAAATCCTAGAGGAAGTGGAACACAGCTAAACAGTACAGCGCTAAACCTCTCTCCAGTATGACTGCTCCATCTCTTTATGAAGCAGTTAGTCTCTTATTTATTATCCTGAAATTAATGTTTGCTAAAACACAGACCCAGTACATACTAAGGTCTATTCAAAAGTTGTAATTGCTCTGACTTATTTTTTTTTTATGTAGTCTCAAAATTCCAGTTCTTTTTCAAAAGTCAATACTGTTCTATTTCAGAATACAAACATTTTTTAATGAAAACCAACTTAAGTAATTAACCCTGACATAGTTATGTTTTGGACAGTCAAAATAATACTTTAATATATTTCCTGCTTAAGTGGTCAACTATTTTTTTTACTTACCGGGTCTATATAGCTTTGTTATCTTCATTCATACTGCTCAGTGTGAATGAGGAAGCACAACTCCAGTGGAACAAACATCCAGTGGAGATTTGCCCCTTTGAAAATATCAACATAATCAAAACACCCATTGTAAAGCATCTACAAATACAATATTCTATTATGTTACTAGGGATTTCTGCAAGTAGGTCTTTCTTTGCTTTGGTTTGGTTTGGTGGAATTATTGGCCGGTGTCATGGCTAGATTCTACACGCTGATCTGGTTGGTACTTTACTGTGATGTCATGTTGACTGAATATGGTCCATATGACATTTTATATTGGTGAAATAAGAGGTGTGATAAATAGTTAAGCAGTGACAGTGAGCTGAGATGCTGGTATCTTAAATGTTGGAATGGGAAAAAGATTTGAAAAAGTCAGGGGTCAACCATAACTTATTTGGAGTTAGGAAAAGTTTAAAGAAGTCTTGTTTTGCACTTTCTATTTTTCTTAATATTTTGTTTTATGCTTATTGTATTTTTTGCTGTATTAGGATAGGACAATAATTTAAGGGGGTTTGTTTTGGCTTCTTCCCTTTTTCAGCCTCTTTCCCCTCCCCTCCCCTCCCCAAGCCAATGGACTCAATCAAGAATTGGATTGGGCAAGCCTTCTATGATGTGTCAGATTGGGATTGGTCTGTTAGCTGCTGTTTCATTAGTTCCTTAGACCATGTGGCCTGTATTTCAACTGAGCTTTTTTGGCATCTGGAAAAGCTTTGGGTGCCATTTTTTCACTGCGGTTGTTTGAGCGTTGAAACAGGACATAGAAATTTGGCTGCCCTAAACGCAGTGCTGTGTTCATCATCATTGCTGCCGTGGAGTTCACTGCTATCAGTTTGAGACTGTTGCCAATGTGGTTCAGATAAGTACAAACAGATGGCTGTGTCATTTTATTCAGGATTGCGGAGAATTTGTATGTACTGATTACAAGTCAAGAAGTCTTTCACACTTGGTTTCACAAATGATTTTGTTTTTAATGATTGTGTAGAGGCACGAAGTGGTGTGTTTTTTACACAAAAGAAACTGGTTCTATAAAGTTAAGAACCAAATCACTGATTAAAAAGGAAGGAAAGCCGCGAGAGGGGGATTCCCCTCATGGATAGTTTTCCAACACATAACATAATTTAGTTTGTGCTCAGATAATATTTTTCAGCTCTATTTTTGGTTTTTGATTAGATTTTCATAGAGTTTGGTTATTTTTGGATTTTTATTTCATTGACAGTTTGGCCATTTTTGATATACAGCATCCGGGATGATGTTTTGGCTAAGTTTGTTCAAAGTCAGAGTATGTGTATTTAGCTGTGCAAAAAAGGGACAGACTGGAGGCATTGCTGAGATGGAGGTTTCTGATTTAGCTAGTTAGTATAGTATTGAGTGTTGACCGGTTAGATTAGTTTAGGAAAATCTAAGAATTGCAGTAGCAGGTCTAGATTTACTCAGCTGCTATGCAGTTACCCTTCCTTGAGTCTCAATACAAGAGAAACTGGTTCTTGATCTCCCCCTCTTCTTCCATGCTAGCCCCCATCCAAAAAGTTGGAGAAACGTATGCTTATAGGACAATATTAGGAAGGTGCATTACATAGTCTTCCTGTATTTGTTTGGTTTCCCAAGGCCTGTATTTCTAGCACATCAAGGACTCTCCTATTGGACAGATGTGACCAGAATTTTTGGCAAGATTGTTGGTACCCTGCAAGAGACTTCTTTTCTGCAAAATTTGCAGTCCAGTGTATCCACAGAAAAGGCCTTGGATGTACATAAATGATCAGACAGATGGAACAATTACTGACAAAATGCTATTGCACTAAAACGTGCCTAAAAGTAGAGAAGTCCCTAAGACACACAGGCCATATAGTCTTTTTCTGCCATCATGTTTCTATCAGTCTGTCCTTTCATATCAGTTACTACAATAGTCCCCCTTTTTACCTTTACAGATCCTCTGTGTTTGTCCCATGCTTTTTTTTGAATTCAGATACTCTCCTCATCTCTACCATCTCCACTGGGAGACTATTTCATGCATCTACCATCTTTTCTGTAAAGAAATATTTCCGCATATTACTCCTGAGTCTATCCCCTTTCACCCTCGTCCTTTGTCCCCTTGTAGCATAGCTTGCTTTCAGTCAAGAGGCTCTCCTCCTGTGCATATATACCACGGAGGTATTTAAACATTTCTATCATATTTCCTCTATCCCACCTTTTCTCTAAAGTATACATATTATGATCCTTAAGTCTGTCCTCATATACTTATAATGAAGACCACGAACCATTTGAGTAGCCATCCTCTGCACAGACTCTAACCAGTTTATATCCTTTTGAAGTTGTGGTCTCCAGAATTGCACCAAAGACTTATACAGAGGCACTATCATCTCCTCCTTTTTTTTTTTTTTCTTTTTTTTCCTATTTCTGCTTGCCATTCCTCTCCCTGTGCACCCAAGCATCCACCTAGCTTTCATCTTTGTCTTCTCTACCTCTTTAGCTACTTTAAAGATCATTGGACACAATCACGCCCAGGTCCCGCTCATCTTTTTCGTGGAGTACTTCACCCCCTATACTGTTCACTCCCTTTGATTTTTTTGCAGCTCAAATGCATGACCCTGCATTTTGTTAGAATTAAATCTCAGCTGCCAAATTCTTGACCATTCTTCAAGCTTAGTTAGACCCCACTTCATATTATCTACTCCTTCCTGGGTGTCGACTCTATTGCAGATTTTGGTATCCTCTGCAAAGAGGCAAACCTTACCCAACAGCCCTTCCGCTATATCACTAACAAAGATGTTAAAAAGAATTGGGCCAAGGACAGATCCCTGGGGCACACCACTGGTAACCTCCTTCTCCTCAGAGTTCCATTTACCTGTACTTTGTCGCTTCCCACTCAACTTATTTCTAACCCAAACAGTAATTTTATGGTCCATCCCTAGAGTGTTCAGTTTGTTTATAAATCGCCCGTGCGGAACGGTTTCAAAGGCTTTACTGAATTCCAAGTACACCGCATCTAGGGCTCTCGGTCCAACTCCCTGGTCACCCAGTCAAAGAAATCAATCGGATTTGTCTGACAAGACCTGCTTCTGGTGAATCCATGATGCCTCTGATCCTGTAATCCGCTGGACTCCAGAAACCTCACTATTTTGTCTTTCAGCAGCGTTCTCAATAATTTACTCACCAGAGGTTAGACTAACCGGCCTGTGGTTTTCAACCACATCCTTATTTTTGCTTTTGTGTAAAGGGACCACATGTGCTCCTCTCCAGACCTCTGGCACCACTCCTGACTCCAAAGAGGCATTGAAAAGGTCAGTCAGTGGAGCTGCTAGAATGTCCCCAAGTTCCCTCAGTATTCTCAGATGTATCCCATCCAATCTCATCGCTTTGTTTACTTTTAGTTTAGCTAGTTTCTCATGAAACTATCCTTGAGCCCCAATCCTCCTCTTTCCAAAGTATAAAATAAATTGATGGTTGATTTTCCCCCTTTGTCCCCCTCCTGCCTAATATGTTAAAAAAAAAAAATACTCCCATAACCTCTCCAACCCATCCACTCGGAAGTCTCCCAAGCCATGTTGGCAGGAGAACTTGTTCTTTCTGCTGGCTTGACTTGAAGTTTGGGAGGCTTATGAGGGGCATGGAGAATTTGGGAGGGGGGGTGTCAGATGGATATTTAGCCCCCTGTAGTACTCTTCAGTGAGAGAAAAAGAGGTAGTTGTGGGGGTAGGGAGGCACTGTCAGCCCAAATTTAATGTAGACAGGTGAGAGATGACTTAGCTGCTCAGGGCAGATTTTCAGAATTGCCACGTAGCAACTGGTGCTATGAACATGTGCTAAAACCATTAATGCATATTTTACCACAATTCCCATTATATGCAATGGGACCTAGTTACTAATGCACGTTAGCCGCCATTAATGTTAATGTTTAGCACACTAACTCTTAAGTTTGCTAAATTCATCTGTTTAGCTTTTGAACCACAGGCATAGTTTCCCTGTTAAAGTAGTGTTTTGGGAGGGGGAAGAGAAGAACAAGAAGTAGTAAAGTCATATTGGTAGTGGAGGGAGAGAGCCAAGTAAGTACTAGCTCCTGGAGCATTTTTGGGGGCAGCCCCTCCACCCAAACTAGTCCTATGTTTTTGAATGGCTAGATTTAATCAAATTTTCAGTTGAACACCTTGGCCATTAGGTTGAATTGGAAACTAGGACAAAGGCAACTGGCTAAAATTTAGCTAATACACTTTGCTTCATTCGTGTTTTTCTCTCTCCTAATTCCTTTAAAATTCTTTAATGAGGCATGTCAAATACTTTTTCAGCAGGCATTGGGGCATGTTTACTTTCATCAACATATATTGTGGTTATGGCACTTGATATACTGCTCTTTCACTTACGCATCAGAGCGATTTACATGTATGTATTTATTAACGGGTACTTTTTTTTTTCTTTTTTTTTTTTTAATTCCCTTGTCCCCGAAGGGCTCACAGTCTAAGTGTACCTTTAATAAAATTACCCCAAAGTGATTTCTTCAGAGACCTTTCTGGAACGCCTGTTGAAAAGACAAAGATCAGTCTTAACAGTTATGCCTTGGTTTCAGTGCCTAAACGTGAAATTTGGAAACATCTTTCACTTGTATTTTTGTAAGGCTGTGTGCTCTCGGATATCTTTGAATGGGTTGCTGCTAAACTTCAGTTTTCTCTTTCTAGGTTCAAAGGAAATGTTTCTTGGTACACCATAAATCTTGATTCACCACCACATGACAGATGGACACGGCTATTAAAGGATAAGAAAGGGGCGGTATGGTGATAATTTCTTGCTTTTAATTATAAACTTGTCATCTTTCAGTTGTGTAGTGCTCTCCTCCCTTTTTTTCTCTAACAAAATATATAACAAACCTTGTTTTATTGTAACACAAAATCTCACCGTTTAGGTGCATGAGGTCTGAAACTATGCCTGTAGAGGCCATTCAGAAAAGAGCTGCATATTAGCACTGCATTTTGTATGTCGGAAAATGTTTCTAATTGAAACTATTTTATAAACTAGATTGTGTTCACGATTTCCTTTTTTCATGACATGATTGGGCCATGCGTCATATCAACACGTATTAGAGTACACTTCGTTAATATGAGCTAAGTAAATCTCTCTCAGATAAACAAAAACTGCTGCTAAACAGATACAAGTGCAAAAGGCATGTTGGTTAAAAAACTTGATATACTGCCTTTTGCATGGTTGGCAGCAAAGTGATTTGCAATTAAAAATTCAAATACAAATGAGAAAGGAACTCTATAAAACTGAACAAAAAAGGCAGACAAGGTCCTGAACCGACCCCGGATCTCCTTGTTACAGTGGCACAGCCCGCCTGAGCTCCATGATACAGCCAGGACGCCGCAGGGAGGAGATAAGCTCCTCCCCTCTGTTACCCCACACATTCTGGCGGGCGATTTAAACTACACTTCCCTAAGGTGCACCTGTGTCTAAGGGTCATGCCAAAGGGCCCTTAGGCAGGGACCAAAGAGTGCGATGGACACAACTTCTGGCATAGAAAGGTAAGCCACACGACATAAACTGAAGCAAACACTAAAACGCACGCTAACCATACCCTGATAGGATCCTTTAGCCCACACCAGCAAGAAATCAATAGAACTCACTAAAAGGAATCAATAAGGAAAAGAAAAGTGGAACGGGTAAGAGTAAATGGGGATCACAGCTCCTCCCATAGAACACCAATACAGAAACAGGCGTTTCTTATAAAGATAGAAAACCCCTCCCAGTTAAGTGAGAATGAAGTGGATAGACTCTGGTTTAGATTTACTACTCATAAACCTAATAAGGCCACCTACCTCAGCTTTTACATACACTGGAACAACACAGATAGCGATCATACACAAACGGAGACCTTCCACCATTCTTCTTTAATCCTTAACTGGTGTTTGGGGAGCAGGTCGTCCTCTCAAGCAATATACTGCTGTAGGTGCTGCTGGATTCTGTATGTTCACAATATGCTTCCACCCTTGGTGATCGGTGTCAATATTTCTGGCCTCATCGATGGCCAATTGCTGGTTCCTCAGGTCTTCTTTGATATGTTTGAGCCACCATGGAACCCCCCCCCCCCAACATACTCAACTCCTTAGAAGACATAAGACTATTACAAATCAATCCAAGGGCATCTTCCTCATCACCACAAGCCCACAGTTTACCAACCCAAATACTCAAATGTGGTCTAGCGAATGCCTGTTCAGCAAGAAACAAAATCCCACATAATATCTGACTATATCAGTGAGAACAATTTTGACATTCTGTGCATAACCGAATCATGGTTCACTGAAACTGACAATGTTCTATTAAATCAGCTCTCCTCCCCAACAGTGTACCTACAGAATTTCCCCAGACTAAACAGAAGAGGTGGGGGAATATGCATACTATCTGGCAAGCATCTCAACTTCTGCATCAGCACTGTAGTCGCCACCAACACTTCAAACACGCTAGAAATAGAAAACAGAACATATCCATTTGCTACAGACACTTAACACAAACTCATATGAGTTGTCATTGCTTATGGACCTAATGCTCATGAGCATCAAGAGAAGAACCATTCATCTTACTAGGCGACTTGAACCTAAACTCAGCCCTCACAAACCAAGTTTCCTCCTTCCTTGAAGTTTTATAGATGTATTGGAACTAACCCAGATTATAACATCCCTAACACATAAAGGAGGGAAATACACTAGATCTCATATTTCTACCTACACTCAACAGATTGCAGTGATCTCTTGATTGGATCACCACATAATCACTTTCAACATTCCATTACCTCACGCTAACAGTTGGAGTCTACAAAGCCTCTGAAGATTTAAAGACTTCAATAAACAATCACTACTAGAATACATTTTACCAAGACTCGATTCAGCTTCTAACGGCATATCTTCTGTAGTGGACAACTGGAACAATATCATAGCCCCTTTCACTCTAGCTACGCATAAAAGTATTCCCAAAGAAAATACAAGGGCTCCATGGTACTCCTGGAAATAAAGAAATCTAAACAAAAGCTTAGACAACTGGACAGACTTTGGAAACGAATCAGGGACTCGACACCAAAAGGAGTATATAATCAAAGAAAATGAATATAACAACCTCATAACAAAGCAAAACTGAGTTCCATACAAACATTTCAAACAAAGGTAAGAATTTGTGGGGTTTTTTTAAAATTGCTAGTTCTCTGACTGGGCGCTCTTAAAAGGGTTTTGGTACATTTTTAAAACAGTCACATTCTTTTTGATGCTTTAGTTTAAAAGGAGAAATATTTTCTTTAGTGGGGTAGGTTTAAAACTGCTTTAGTAACTTTCTCAGCTCTTGGGAGCTACTGACACCTAATCAGGAGTTAGTTCCATGCCTACCCCCCCCCCCCAACTCCCACCCACCCCTAGTGAGCAGCCTTTCTTTATAGGGCACCTCCCCAATTAACAAAACATAGGGATTTGGAACAGCACATTTTGAATATAATTAAAGAAATTTAACTTTTTTTTTCTCAAAGGACAGATGGGGAAATCGGCTGGTACTTTGGTAGATCTCTCTCTTTTGCTTTAACAGGTACCTAAGCTCCACGAACAGAACAATGGCTGGGAAAAATCATATCGCTAAAGCTTGTGCCCCCATTACAGCTCCTGCCTCTGTCCAGGCAGACGTTCCAATGAAAGTTGAAGGACCGGTTCCTAGTGCAGGGTGCTTGCATGCTGAAGCTCTCAGGAAACAAGTGGAGGAACTCGGAGAGGAGGTGGCGAGGCTGAGGAACATTCAAGATGGTGTGAAGTACATTGTTGAGGTGCTACTTGCCACAACCAAGCTCTCCAGCAGAGGAGAAGATTGGACACAAGTCACCAGGGCCTACAGAATCACCAATCCAACTTCTCCAGCCCTTGAATTGAAGAACCATTATGCAGCCCTGGATTTGGAAGAGGTGAAAGCATCCCTAGAAAGGGAAGAACCAGAGCTCAAGTACCACTACTACTACTACTACTAAGCATCTGTATAATATGTAGTACCCCAAAGTTGCAGAATCGGTGACCACAAGGAAGTGAAGGATAGTGATAGTTGGTGGCACTCTTCTGAGGGGTACTGAGGCGTCCAAGTCTGGTCGGCAGATGTTCAGAGACAAGGTTTTGCACACAAATGGCAATCATTTTACATAGTAACATAGTATATGATGGCAAATAAAGACCATAATGGTCCATCTAGTCTAGTCTACCCAGCAAGGTGGCAAGCGTAGGTGCACCTGCTGCTCCGTGCGGGTCTTCCCTCCCCATGCCTTTGTTTAGGGGTGAACCCACTGCTCCATGTAGGGCACCCCCTGTTTGTTGAGAAATTTAAATAGTTAAATTTATTTTTATTTTATTCTGTTGCTATAAAGGGATCCACTGTGTCTGTTCCATGCCAATTTGAATTCTGTCACTGTATTTGCCCCCACCACTTCCATCAGGAGGGCATTCCAAGCATCCACCATCCTTTCAGTGAAAAAGTACTTCCTGACATTGCCTTTTAATTTACCCCCTTGCAGCTTCATGTTATGCCC
This sequence comes from Ichthyophis bannanicus, assembly GCA_033557465.1. Taxonomy (NCBI): domain Eukaryota; kingdom Metazoa; phylum Chordata; class Amphibia; order Gymnophiona; family Ichthyophiidae; genus Ichthyophis; species Ichthyophis bannanicus. Next base: position 1,586,240,584 of record CM066032.1, read on the forward strand.
TCTAGTTTTACAGTTTCTCCGTCTTTGGAAGAGGTTTGTTCATTATTTTTCTAAGTATTTAAAGGTCTGAATCATATCTCCCCTATCCCTCCTCTCCTCCATAGTGTACATATTTAGGTCTTCAAGTCTCTTCTCGTAAGTCTTCTGATGCAGGCTCCAAATCATTTTGGTCGCCTTCCTCTGAACCACTTCTAGCCTCTTTATATCCTTTGCGAGATACGGTCTCCAAAACTGAACACAATATTCCAAGTGAGGCCTCACCAGCGACTTGTACAGTGGCTTTAGTACCACCTCCTTTCTTCTGGTAATTGCTGTCTGTATGCAACCCAGCATCCTTCTGGCTTTTGCCACCTCCACCTTGTCACACTGTTTCGCCACCTTGAGATCATCAGAAACAATCACACTGAGGTCCTTCTCTTGGTTCGTGCACACCAATATCTCACCCCCTACTGCATACAATTCCCTTGGATTTCGGCTTCCCAAGTACAGGTATTTAGGATTTTTAAAACCCTTTGAATATGAAGATTACATTGTTTTGTTTTATAAAACTTTCATTTTCAAAGCAATCACCTTTCTGGCCATCTTATTATCAGCTAGTTGTTTCTTTAAAGCATCAGCTTCCTCACCCAGTTCTTATATCCAAAACGCTCTCTTGCTTAATCCTTTTTTTTGTTTGTTTGTTTTTTGCCAAATACTATCATTTTGCTTAATTCTTCCTTTACCATTGCCATCTCCTGCTTTAACTTGTCAAACCAGTCTCTGAGCTCTACTCTGGTGAGTTGACACTGATAGACTTCATACTTGCCAGTTATTCTCCTTACCCTCTCCATCCTCTTGATCTCTGCTTGCACATTGGCAGCCACCATATTGGCTTCCACCTAGCTCTCTGCCTTACTTCCTGCATATGCAAATTATTTCAGATCAGTTGACTTTTTGCATCTTCATTTCACCTTGTTGCCCTCCAGGTTTTGTCCTCTAAGGCAAGTTTTATAGTTGATTTTCATTTCTTAATTTTGTTTTTCCCCTGCTGTCAGGGCACCTGTTTTAATTGCACTTTGGAAGAAAGTCCAAAGCTGTAAACCTGGCCGTCCATCAAATTGGATAACCTCACTGCCTCCCCTTTTTAAATGGCTCTTTTTGCATAGAGGTTATTTATCATGGGTAAATTTTAGAAGCTCTGTTCATGCTTTGGACATCTGAAAATGGGCATAGAGACATCCAAAGCACAGAGATATGTCTGAAGCCATTTTAAAAGCCAACTCTGGGGATGTCTGAACGGGGGCATTATAGAAGTGTGACTAGAGCATTTCCAGGAACCTGGATGTTGCTGCCTGATCTGAAAAACATCCTACATGTCCAGAGTCATGTTTAAGATTCTACCTGCTCCAGTCACAAATGAGCATTGTGAAAGTGCCCATTTTGGCTGAAAAATATCCAGAGGGTGTAGATAAGAAAGCACTCCATCCCCAGTACTCGGCACACTTTCAGTGATAGCAGCAGAAGGATTCGAACCCTTGGCTTTCCTGTTTTTAACCCACTACTCTAACCATTAGGCTATCCTAGATGTCTACATTCTGAAATAGTTTTGGGGATGTCTGTGTAGATGTGCCTGTAGATGTCTATTAGGCGCAACCATGTTTTGTGAAATCACATCTGCACCTGGACTTGTCCGTGCTTTTTTTTCCCCAGATGTTCTGGTTTAGGTGTCCCAGATTGCACTTGGACATCCTTCTAATATTCCACGCAATGTGTCTGTAGGACTTGTATGCACTATGGATCATCATGGTCTTTGATATCCTTTCAAAAAGGTGGGCAACTGTAGTAATATTGCAGGTTAAGAAAAATCACAATCCAAATAGGCCTTGCCGATTGGCCAATTGATTCTAGCTTTTATACCTTGTCGAATTAAAGCCAGATTTTACACAAATAATTTGAAGTGAAGTCTGCAATATTACTACAGTTGCCCACCTTTTTGAAGCATATCAAAGACCATGATGATCCACAGTGCATACAGGTCCTGCAGACACATCAAGTGGAATTTTAGAAGGGACGTCCCAATGCAATTTTGAAGGACTGCCAAAAGGGACTGCTGCTTCTGGAAAGAAATCCGCACTTGTATTTCTTTCTGATAAATTCTCTAAAATTTGGGAAAAAGGGAATTCTTTGGATTAAAGCCTATACACTGGATTCTAAAATACAGATTTATTTGGTAGTCAGGGCCTAGTATTAGCAGATAGCTTTTATTTTAAATTTAAAACCCAGCAGAAAGCTTTCAGTTTAAATTTAAAACTCAGGGCCTAATATCAGCAGAGGTTTTAATTTAGTTTAAATCAAATCAGCGTACAGCTTAGCATGGAAGAAAGAATAAGGTAAATATTCTTTTGAGTTGAAAGCAATACATTACTTCTAGAGACGTTTACAAAGAGGCCTTCCAGCCAGTTAGAAGGCAAGAGATCTGGGAATTTGTTTTAAATAGGTGTTAAAGTCAAGTGACAAATCGGAGGCAATTTGAAAGCTCCCTCTGTCAAACTAAGGGCTGTGTGAATCGCCAAGTGTTAATTCCCTCCCACCCACGCCAGGCATAATCTTAGTTTTATAGGCTCTTAAATCTATTAAAGGGGGAGAGGTAGTCAAATTCACTTTCAGGTTTAACTCGTTATCCTCCCTAGAAATAGATTAATTTCATGGCCTTAATTAATCGTGAGGTGAACAAAGTTTCTTAAACTTAATTGGTATAGAGAGATTTATTTATTTAAACGAATTTCTATACTGCCTTATCCTACAATCAAGGCGGTCTGAACAGCAAACATTTAATAAGATACAGTGTCTAGTGTGCACATGCAGTGGGCAGTGTATGCGTGTGAGTGTGTCTGGACGTTGATTCTTGGTGTGCTATTTTATGTATATCAGGTCCTTGCTTAATTACTATTATAGTGACGTGTGGGGGGGTATTGAGGTGTCTGTTGCATGGTTTATGTAATATCACCGTAGTGTTCTATGAAGAGGATTATCTTCAGTAGTTTCCTAAAATCCTTAAGGTCTATTGTTGAACGCAGTTCGTCGGAGAGGGCGTTCCAGATTGTTGGTGCTGCCTTTGATAAGGCTCGTTTTTCGGTATCCTTGCGTACCCTGTTGATGCCTTTAGGTGTGTTGACACGGTTGGCTGTGCCTCTTCTCGGTCTTGTGCTGTTGTCGGGTTGTATGAGTGGGTGTAGGTTGAAGGCTGATAACTGTTTGATTTTGAAAATGTTTATGATTGTCTTGTATCTAATGCGGGCGCTGATAGGCAGCCAGTGGAGCTCTTTTAGGGTGGGTGCGATGTGTTCTTGTCTTGTGGTGCCGGCTATTATGCGTGCTGCAGTGTTTTATGCCAGTTGCAATGGTCTTAGTGTCTGTTTCATTAGGCCCAGATAGATTGGGTTGCAGAAGTCTAGGATTGCGGTTATTAGTGCCTGACAAACTGTGCGGAAGTGTTCCTGAGCGAGGAGGGGCTTGAGGCGTCGTACTAGTCTCATCCTGTGGTATGCATTTTTGGTGGTTCTGCTGATGTGGGACTGAAGGTTAAGTTCTTTGTCCATGGTCATGCCTAGGTATTTAACTTCTAATTGTATGGTTGTGGTGCCTATCTTGATGTCGCGGGGGGGGGGGGGGGTGGGGGATTAAGTCGGAGTTTCGTGTGATGTTTAAGGCCTCGGTCTTGCTGTAGTTTATGGTCATGTTGTCTTGAAGCCAGGTGCTCATGTGTGTGAGACAATCTGTTATCTTGGTGTGATCTGGGTTGTCGAGGGTGATTGGTGTGTATATCATTATATTGCCCGCATAGATTGTGTATTTTATTCTGTGCTCTTTTATGATGCTGCATATTGGCTGTATGTAGATGTTGAGTAAGAGAGCTGATAGTGCGGATCCTTGGGGTACGCCTTGCATGACTTTTATGGGTCGGGATGTGTTGGGCCCAATCTTGACCTGTATCTGTCTGTTCGTTAGGTAAGAGTGGAACCATCTCAGTGTGGCTCCGTGTAGTCCGATGTTCTGTAGCCTTGAGTCAAATGCTGATTGTATGTCAATGAAGATCATGAGTATTCCATTCTTGCTGAGGTTCTGAGGTGTAGTATGTCGTCAAGGTATAGCAGGAGTGTTTCAACTCCGTGGTTGGGGCGGAAACCGTGTTGGTTGTGGTTGAGTTGTGCATAGTTGTTGATGTGGTCTTGTAGTTGATGTTGTACCACTTTCTTAATAATCTTAGCCAGAAGGTGGATGCTTGAGAGAGGTCTGTAGGTTGCTGGGTTGTTTTTGTTGAGTGCTGATTTCTTCGGAATTGGTCTTATTGTGGCGAGTTTTAGCTGGTCTGGCATGAAACCTTGTGTTAGTGAACTTTTCACCATGTTGTGTATGGTGTTGATGAAGTTTGACTTTGTCATTTTGATCCATGTGACTGGGCATGGGTCTGTTGGAGCCGTGATGATGTGTGAGAGCTGCTCTGTAGATGGGTTGCTGAATTTGTCCCAAGTTTTTCTTGAGGGGGTGGTTGGTTTGGTGCTTGTGTCAGTTTTCCTTTGTGAAGCTGAATGGAATTTGTCTTGGATGTGGTCTGCGAATGTTTGTGGGTCTATTTGCACTTCGCTGTCGGATTTCTGGTCCTTGGTGAGGGTTTTCACAATTTCGAAGAGCTCTCTCGGTTTGTTTGATTTGAGTATGATGTTGGTGTGGTGTTTGGTTGATGAGATTGTTGTACTCGTTAAGTATAGAGCCTGATTATTGGGAGACTTGGTGTGTCTCCACCGCCGTTCTAGCTTCCTGAATTTTCTCTTTGTTCCGTATGGTTTTTGAGTACCAGGGTGCGTGATGTGCCCTAGTGCGGCGATCTTTCTTGGGTCTGTGTTCGGTGGCTTTGGCGGCTGCATTGATGACGCTGTTCCATGTTTTGATTTGATAATTTAGATCCTCTTCTTCTGTATTCAGGTGTGGTAGAGTGTCCTGGAGAAATTGGTCCCTGTCAAAGCTTTTAAATCTTCTTTGTGCTGTTGGTTTGCCTAGGTTTTTGTCATGGTTTTTGGCCTTGTGGCATGACCTTTATTTTGATTATGTTGTGCAAAGATGAGCCAGGCTCCCTTTGAAGTTGGACAGACATGGGTGGGGCCCCTCCTGATGTGGGGCTGTGTGGAGGGGGGAGCTGCTGGCACTGTGAAGATGGAGAAACCACAAAAGCGAGCAGTAATGGAAGCCACAGGCACTTTATTAGTTAAGCGAACCCCAACGCGTTTCGGCTGTTGCCTTCATCAGGGGGTACTAGAGGACAGCAAAACACAACATTAAAACAATAAAATAAGAAAAACAAAAAAATATATATTAAAATGACAAATATGATAAATCATAATTATTAATGAATTCATAAAAAAGATAAAACGTATAAAAATGTATATATATGCATGAGAAATCTATATAAACAAGAAAACAGTTTGTTTGCGAGCAGTGCTCCTGTTTGTGTTCTTCACTGTGAAGATGGAGGACTAGTACAGGAAATGGGCTAATGTTGGATGTGGAGACTGCTATTGAAAGGGAGTTAATGCTGGAAGGGGCTGGGACAGGAGGGGGTCTGATGCTGGGAGATAGAAGGACTGGGACTGGAAGGGAGCTGATGCTTGAGGAGGACTGGAAGGACTGGGGCTGGGGGGAGAAAAAATAATCTGGGGACTGAGGATGGAGGGGGGACAGATTTTGTGTGGGAGGGAAGAAAAAAGGTCCTACAGTGGGAACAGTTGAGAGGGAGGGGCATAAGAATGAATGCTGGGTTAAGGAGGAGGAACATCAGAGTTAATGAATATCAGAGAAGGAAGTAGTTGGGTGGGTATGCAGAAGGAATGTAGAAAGCGGTACGGGAGAAAGGGAGATGGGGGAGAGCAGGGATCGGGACTTAGATGGAGACTTTAAAATTGGGTGGGAGAAAAGAAGAAGACAGAATCTAAGATTGGCTGGGTAGGGGGAGAGTAAGTGGGGACTCAGATGGTGGATCCAGGAGCTGGAATAAGTCATTGTGCATACAGCTCTAGCATCATGCGGCACCATCCCCAGCTTCATTTTTCTTTCTCTGAGTCAGCAACGTCAGCCAGTGCTGCCCTTAACATTCACTTCCAATGCACAGGGCCATCCACAAGAAGCGAATGTTACAGGCAGCACGGGCTGCTGCGTGCTGACTCTCAGAAATAAAGCTGGGGGTGGTGCTATGAGATCTTTCTGCTGCTGACTCGCACAATATTTTTTCTGAGTGGGGAGGACAGAGAGAAAAAGAGAGATAGGATATGCTGGATTTTGGGGGGTGGGGAGAGAATATGAGCGAGTGAGATTGGGGAATAATTGACCAGGAAAAAAGAGGTGAGGAATGGGTGAGGGTTGAAAAGTGATAGGTAGATGGAGTAAAAAAGAGGAGGATTGAGAACTGGATAATAAGAAAAAGTAGTGAAGTCTGAATGGACAGAGAAAAATAAATGGAAGAAAACTGAAGAGAAAAGATGAATATCCAAGAACATAAGATATGCCATACTGGGTCAGACCAAGGTCCATCAAGCCCAGTATCCTGTTTCCAACAGTGGCCAATCTAGGTCATACATACCTAGAAGTTTCCCCAAAAGACACAGGTTCCACAGTGCTTGTATTGGGTCAAGCATTGATATCCTGGGCCCCTTCTTAATAATGGTTTATGGACCTTTCCTCCAGGAACTTGTCCAAACCTTTTTTTAAACCCAGCTACGCTAACAGCCTTTACTACATCCTCCGGTAACAAATTCCAGAGTTTGATTACACGTTGAGTGAAAAAATATTTTCTTTTATTAGCCTTAAAAAATTTACCCTGTAGTTTCATTGCATGTCCCCTAGTCTTTCTGTATTCTGATAACGTAAACAATCGATCTACGTTTACCCGTTCCACTCTGTTCATTAATTTATAGACTTCTATCATATCTCCCCTCAACCATCTCTTTTCCAGGTTAAAGAGCCCTAACCTTTTTAGTCTTTCTTCATAGGGGTATCCTTCCATCCCCTTTACCATTTTGGTGGCTCTTCTCTGAACCTTTTCTTATAGCGCTATATCCTTTTTAAGATACGGTGACCAGAATTGCACACAATATTCAAGGTGCAGTCTCACCATGGAACGATATAGAGGCATTATAATATACTTTGTTTTATTTTCCATTCCTTTCCTTATGATACCTAGCATTCTATTTGCTCTCTTGGCCTCCGCTGCACACTGGGCCGATGGTTTTAACATGTTATCCACAATGACGCCTAAATCTTTTTCCTGGGTGGTGGTTCCTAATGTGGAACCTTGCATCGTGTAACCATAGTTTGGGTTGTTCTTCCCTAGGTGCATAACTTTGCACTTGTCCACATTAAATTTCATCTGTAATTTTGATGCCCGGTCTTCCAATTTATCAAGATCATCTTGCAATTTTCCACAATCCTCTTGGGTTTTAACAACTTTAAATAGTTTTGTGTCATCTGCAAATTTGATAACTTCACTCGTTATTCCCTTTTCCAGGTCATTTATGAATATGTCAAAAAGCAGCGGACCCAGGACAGATCCCTGGGGTACACCACTATTTACCTTTCTCCATTGGGAAATTTGGCCATTTAGCCCTACCCTCTGCTTTCTATCTTTTAACCAGTTCCTGATCCATAATAGTACACTGCCTCCTATCCCATGACTCTTTTAGTTTTGCCAAAAGTCTCTGATGAGGGACCTTGTCAAAGGCTTTCTGAAAGTCCAAATACACTATATCAACCGACTCACCTTTGTCTACCTGTTTATGCACACCTTCAAAAAACACAGCAGATTAGTAAGACAAAATCTTCCTTGTCTAAAGCCATGTTGGCTGTCTCCCATTAAGCCATGACTATCTACATGTTCAGCAATTTTGTTCTTTATGATGGAATGAAATGAAGAAAAACAAGAGGAGACAAGAAATGGCAGATAGACTAGAGACCATAGAAAGAGAGCTAAGAGAAGACAGAGGAAAACAAACCTCAGCATGATCATAGAATAAAATGGTCCAACAAAAGTAGAAAAACTTATTTTCAATCTTTATACTTTATACAGTACAGGGAAACGCAACTTTTTCTGTTTCTCTGGTGTTGCATTGTAAGCAGAATCTGGCTGCTTGGGGTTGCAGTTTAATTTTTATCTACATATTTTTAGGTTGTGGTCACTTATTCTGTACTTGGTAAAGGTCTGTGTTCTGAGTGTGATGAAGGCCAGATGTTCTGTTAACATGGAGTTTGTATGTAGGGATCTGTACTGTAGTAATCTAAATTGTTCAGCTTTTCAATTAGGTGTTTGGATGTTCAGGCCCCGTTGCAGTATTTTCAGTGCTGCTTTTTTTTGGGTGGGCTCCTTATGGAGGGGGGGGGGTGGGATGTAGCCAGCATTTAATAATAATAAGGGAGGGGGCACCAGAAACCCTAGCACCGGCCCTGCCCAAAAGGCAGTCACAGCTCCTGAGTCTCAATGTGTGGATGAGACGATGGTGCAAAGAGGAGGGTTTGGGGTTTGTTAGGAACTGGGCAGCATTCTGGGGGAAGGGAAGGGCTTTTCCGATGGGATGGGCCCCACCTTAACTGGGATGGAACCATACTGCTGGCATTAACCTTTAAAAAGCAGAGAGAGCAGCTCTTAAACTAGATAATATGGGAAGGCCAGTAGTAACACAGGAGCGCATGGTTTGGAAGGTTGTATCTTTGAAGGATACTAGCAAAAGAGGGAAGTTAGGGCATCCTGAGAGAGGTTCCAATAAAGATAAACGTAATCCAGATGTTTTGTAAGCACAGAGTTGAAAGATTCCAAATTATCCTGGTCAACTGATTAACCAGAATAATATGAATAAAATACAACCTCTAAAATGTCTATGCAAATGCTAGACATCTAAAAAATAAGAAGGGATAGCTAGAATGTATAGCACTAAATGAAAGGTTAGATAGGATTGGCATCTCGGGACCTGGTGGAAGGAGGATAACCAATGGAACACTGATACCTGGGTACAAACTATAATAGGGTAGGTCAAGTTGGTGGAGGGGTTGCATTCTGTCAGACCCAGTCGAAACTGTGGACAGCAATAGAAGGACGTTCTTTATTGACAATAAAAAAAAAAGCCTATGGCCCGACACGGGCCGTGTTTCGTTGCCTTCCTCAGGGGCAGGCTACATAAATAATAAAAACATGAAAATTACTACACATAATATGTGAGACCTGAAGAGTGATTGTAAAAGGTTAATACAATAAATTAATTAAATAATTAATATTGTTAATACGCTTAAAGGAATCTTGAATGCATAAATATATAAATAAATTAATTATTAAGATCATAGACAATATAAAAGACCAGCACAGCAAAAAGGGTTAATGATAAAAAAACATAAATCATAAAATACTATCAATAACATTTAAAACTATAAAAAAAACTGATGTGTACCTGGCTACAAAGACTAAATTAAATTATATTTCAAAACAACTTAATACAACCATAAACAATAATAAATTAATAAATAAAAAGAACATTAAGAAAATTCAGACATTGACACTTCATAGCATACCTTTTTAGTCTGTTTATGCATCCATGGTGCTCTACACGCTAAAGAGGGACAAGGAGAAAATTCATATGGGTGATTGTATCACCGTGCAAGTGAGGAATAGCAGTCATGTTGCTATAATAAACAAAGCAGTGGGATCCAAATTAAAAAGTCTTTAAATCTACTACCTGTGAGCACGATGACTCTCGTTCTGAAAAATGAACTGTAAAGGTCGGCAGGAACTGAAACTAAAACAGGAGATGCAAATAGAACTCCATCAATGTTCATAATTATTCCACCCCTATCGTACTCCATTCTACACATAAACCCATATTCGTTGGGGGTTATTAGATTATAAGACTGTAGAGCCTCAATTTTCAAACGCTGCTATATATATTTCTCTTAAAGGACAACTCACGTTTAAATCGCTTCTCAGTTCATGCAATCTAACAGAGCCCTGCTGATTATACAGTGTAAGCAGTGAAAAATGCCGGCATACTGAAAAAACCGGCGGTATGTAAATGCTATGACGTTCACACTATAATTATATCACCGTGCAAGTAAGGACTAGCAATCGTGTTGCTATAATAACTAAATCAGTGGGATCCAAATTAAAAGGTCTTTAAATGTACTTCCTATGAGCACGATAACTCTTGCTCTGAAAAATGCTATCAAGGTCGGCAGAAGCCAAAAATAAACCAGGAGATGTAGATAGAGCTCCATCAATATTCATAAATTATTCCACCCCTATCATAATCCGTTCTAAACATAAACCCATGTTCGTTGGGGGATTTAAGTTATAAGACTATAAAGCCTCAATTTTTAAACACTGCTAAGTATATTTCTCTTAAAAAAACAACTCACATTTAAGCCGCTTTTCAGTTCACGCAGTCTAACAGAGCCCTGCCAAGTATACAGTGTAAGCATTGAAAACGCCGGCGTCTGTGTACTGAAAGCCTGCGGTATGTAAATGTTATGACGTTCACACTTTGATGGGAGGAGCCACAGCGCACATATTCACATCACCTTCCAGCGTAAAATACATCAAAGTAAGGGCAAATTATTGCCGATCGCAACGGGCTCCTTAGCTATATATATCTATTTATCATACTATATTAACAAACCGAATTGCTTTTTTAAAAAAAACGGATTGAGTCCGGAATTTTAAAATTCCTTAAGAGCCAACAAGAGAGGCCCCGTACTCATATTTATATTTACACTTTTTATAATAATATGCAAATCCATCAAGGTGAACACTTATGTATTACATCAGTGTCAATAAAAACAAACAAATATTCTAACCTCATGCCTCTACATCTCAACAACATCAAAAGAACCCTAACAAGTTCCTACCTCCGATCACAAATTACCATCACAAGTATGTATCAACCCATTAGACTACGTTACTTACTGAGAATGGTTACCCACCACATTAGCTAATTCACTCCCTATATATTTGGCCATGACCATAAACAATGGTTAATTATCAGACATGAGACATCCAATCTATATCCCGAGAGCCAAGAACAGGATGAGGGGGTGATTTCACAGGAATACGGACAAATCCTTTTCCATATTCAAACCATTAGGGACCAGACTATCAAGATTAAAAATATAGCGCTCCTCCAAACGGCGGATAGATCCTTCAACATCTCCCCCTCTCCAATTCATTTTCACCTTCTTAATAATAAAGAACTTTAAATCTGAAATTTTATGTGACAGCTCTTGTCAATGACAAACAAGAGGTTTGTCTACTGCTCCCCTTTTGATACAGCTCCTGTGCTCAATAATCCGATTACGAACAGGGCGGGTGGTCTTACCTACATAGAATTTCATGCAAGGACACTGGACTACATAAATGACATGACTAGTGGAACAATTGGAAAAATCATCCAAATGGAATATCCGGCCGTTTACAGGATGAACAAATTGTTTTCTAACTACAAGGACGTGAGTACACACAGAACATTTACCACACTGAAAATGACCTTTATGTTGTGATAGGAATGCCCTTTCTGTAAGAGCTGACAGGACTAGCATATTTTTCAAGTTTGCATTGCGTTTATATGCGATGGTAACTTTTAATTCATGAAATGCCGGAAGAGCTTGGATGAGCGGCCAGTATTTCTTTATTTTAGTTATACGCTGCAATTGATAAGAGTATAACGATGGGCATACTATGCCTACATCGTTTCCCTTCTTTTGTTTGTATAGTAACTCTTGACGTGAGCATTGTATCGCTCTGTTATATGCCTTTTTTATGGGTATAGTGGGGTAATGTCGAGCCTTAAATCTTTCACTCATCATAACCGCTTGTTCTTCACTGTTGATCTGAAGTACAAATTCTCCGAATCCTTAGAAACTGGCCAACTGGCAAATTATGTTTCAGGGATAAATTATGGAAACTGTGAAAATGGAGTAATTGATTGCGATCCGTTGGTTTCTTATAGAGAGTGGTAGCAAAATCTTTATCATTTTTTTATAATAAGTAGATCCAGATATGCGATTTTTATCATCAAAAGTTAACTGAAACCGTAAATTGTTGTCGCAGGTATTGATCCAAACGTTAAATTCCTCCAGCAGGGATACAGACCCTTCCCATATCATAAAAACATTGTCTATGTATCTAATCCATAACTTCATGTTATTCTTAAATGGATTGCCTTTAATAAACATTTCCTCAAAATTAAAAACATACAGGTTTGCAATATCGGGGGTCATGGATGACCCCATGGCCATCCCTTTTATCTGCTTATAGAATAAGCCCTGAAAACACAAATAATTCTCACACATTGCAAACCGAGTGAGGTCTAAAAGAAATGCTGTAGGGATCCGCCTCCATTCATGTCTGTTAACTAAATATTGTTCCACTACTTTTAATGCTTCCTTCTGTGGGATGTTGGTATATAACAATTCTATATCAAGCGTAACTAATAGCCACTCGGGATTAAAATTGTCCAATGAAGATAACATGTGAATAACTTGCGTGGAATCCCGAACATAGGACCACATTTTAAGGACATAAGGTCTTAAAAATACAAACATCAACTTCGAAATGGGTTCCATAAGGGATCCAATGGCCGATATTATTGTCCGACCAGGGGGATTGTCCAAAGATTTATGTACCTTGGGATTAATATAAATAGTGGGTATGACAGGATGATCTACCATGAGAAATGATTTCTCTTGTGCAGTAAGGTGTCCAAGTTCATACGCAATTAAAATCAAATTGTCAATAGAACTTTTAAGTGAACTAGTTGGATTATCATCTAACCGTATATAGAACGTAGTATCTCTTAATTGTCTGTAGATCTCATTGAGATATTGGTCCTTATCCAAAACGACAATAGCACCCCCCTTGTCTGCTGGTTTTTATAATGATACCTGAATTGTTTTGCAATGATTTCATCGCCTTCCTTTCTTCTAAAGTAAGATTATCATATGGAAGTTTCTTTCTCTTATGAAAGAAGTGGATGAGATCAATAACTAATTTCTTAAATGCCACTATAATGGGATCAGAATCGAGAGGAGGTATCCATTGGGACTTATGCTTAATTACAGAAGGAACTGTATCAGAAGGATCACAAGTAGCAAAAACATTTTAATTCTAATTTTGCGAAAGAACTTATATAGGTCTATATGAGTTTCAAAATTATCATATCTTTTAACCGGTACAAATGTAAGACCCGTATTCAAAAGAGAGAGTTCTCCGTGAGTTAAATTTGTATTTTGAAATGTTAATAACATTGTTGGTACCACAACCCTGGTAAGGTCTCTCCGTGGACCTTTCGGATCCCTTGCGGCTCCATCCCCGTTTGAAAATTGAGGCTCTATAGTTTTATATCCTAAACCCCTAACGAATATGGGTTTATGTGTAGAATGGAGTACGATTGGGGTGGAATAATTATGAACATTGATGGAGTTTTATCTACATCTCCTGTTTTAGTTTCGGTTCCTGCCTACTTCGTCAATTCACTTTTCAGAACGAGAGTCATCGTGCTCACAGGTAGTAGACTTTTTAATTTTAGTCCCACTGGTTTTGCTTATTATAGCAACACGACTGCTAATCCCTTCTTGCACGGTGATAGTTACCCATGTGGATTTTTTCCTTGTCCCTCTTTAGCGTGTTTTAGTGTGTAGAGCACCATGGATGCATAAACAGACTAAAAAGGTATGTTATGAAGTGTCAGTGTCTGGTTCTTCTTAATGTTTTATGTATTTATTTATTATTTATTATGGTTGTATTAAGTTGTTTTAAAATATAATTTAGTCTTTGTAGCCAGGAACAAATCAGCTTTTTACAGTTTTACATGTTTGATGGTATTTTATGATTTATATGTTTTTCATCACCAACTATTTTTGCTGTGCTGGTCTTTTATATTGTCCATGGTCTCTTTTATATTGTCTATGATCTTATTAATTTATTTATATATTTATGTATTCAAGATTCCTTTAAGGGTATTACAAGACTATCATAAACCTATTTAAGATTAAAGAGCACACATCAGCCAACAGCCTCCACACGCTCATACAACCGGAAATCAGCGCACGTCCTAGAAGAAGTCAAACACGCAACCGAGTCAGTACCCCAAATGAATACAAGCACACACGCAAGGATACAACAAACAGAGCTCTCTCCATGGCTGCTCCAACAATATGGAACAATCTACCGGACGATCTAAGGGCAACTCCAGACCTCAAAGACTTCAGAAAACAACTGAAAACCATGCTGTTCATAGAGCACTATGGTCACATCACATAACCTAAGAGAATGGATAACAGCATTCCAATCCTCCTAAACAACTGTATGTATATAAAATGTGTTTTTAGCACCACTGTAAATAGCCCACCTTGTACATAGCTCAAACAAATCAAGCACCCAACACCGCCATCACACAACCAAGTTTCATCCTCACTGCATGTACAACACACACACTTTACCTGATTGCTTGCTGTGATACCACCTTGATTATTAAGATAAGGCGGTTTAGAAATACTGTTAAATAAATAAATAAAATAAATAAATTAATATTGTTATTAACCTTTTACAATCACTCTACAGGTCTCACATATTAATTATGTGTAGTAATTTTCATGTTTTTATTTATGTAGCCTGCGGAGTCAGGACTGACTCGAAGGCACACATTGTATTGTATTTGTAAAGAACGTCCTATTGCTGTCTACAGTTTCGACTGGGTCTGTACGTAAGCACGTGGTATTGTGCTAATCTGTTGGTACTTGGGGTTGCATTCTGTTACAGAGAGCATTGAATCACAGGATTAAAGTTTTGAAGGAAACAAAATGCACTTTAGAATCACTGTGGATAGACATTTCATGTAAAAAGGGGCAGGCGATGGTGGTGGGAGTGTACTGCCAACCACCTGACCAGAATGAACAGATGGATGATGAAATGCTAAAAGAAATCGGGGAAACTAACAAAAGTTACAACACGGTAATAATGGGTGATTTCAGTTACCCCAGTATCGACTGGGTCAATGTCTCGGCAGGACATGCTAGGCAGAAAAAGCTTCTAGATGAAATAAATGACTGCTTCATGGAGCAGCTGTTTATGGACAAGAGGCTGTTGTAGCTAAAAAAGCATCTTTCAGGAAATGGAAAAAGGAGTCAAATGACGAACATGGGAAACGGCATAAGCACTGGCAAATTAGATGCAAGGCATTGATAACGCAGGCAAAGAGAGAATTTGAAAAGAAGTTTGCCGTGGAAGCAAAAACGGTAACTTTTTTCAAGTGCATCCATAGCAAAAAACTTGTGAGAGTTAGTTGGTTCATGGGGTGATAGAGGAGTAAAAGGAGCGCTAAGGGAGGACAAGGCTATAGCGAACAGACTGAATGAATTCTTTGCTCCGGTCTTTACTGAAGAAGATGTAGAGAAGTTACCCTTGCCTTACATGGTACATAAAAGTAAATATATTGGAAGAATTGAAAGAAATATTGATAAACCGGGAAGATGTATTACAACTGTTTGATAAACTGAAGAGTAGTAAATCACCTAGACCTGATTTGTGTACTTCCGAGGATGTTGAAAGAACTGAAATATGAGATTTCAGACCTACTATTAGTAATCTGTGAACTATCATTAAAATCATCCATAGTACCGGAAGATTGGTGAATGGCTAATGTAACGAGAATTTTTAAAGTGTTCCAGGGGTTATCCAGGAAACTGCAGACCTTTGAGACTGACTTCAGTACTGGGCAAAATAGTAGAAACAATTGTAAAGAATAAAATTACTGAACATGTAGATAGTCATGGTTTAATGAGAGAAAGCCAACATGGATTTAGCCAAGTCTTATCTTACTAATCTGTGTTTGTTTGTTTGTGTATTCACACCTTAAAACAACAAATAGAGGCAAACCAGTTGATATAGTGTATCTGGCTTTTCAGAAAGCCTTTGACAAGGTCCTTCATGAGAGACTTTTGGCCAAATTAAAAAGTCATGGCATTATAGAGGCAGTGTCGTATTGTAGATCAGGAACTGGTTAAGACAGAAAGCAGAGAGTAGGGCTAAATGGACAATTTTCTCAATGGAGAAAGGTGAATAGTGGAATAACCCCAGCAGTATCTGGGCCCCCTGCTTTTTAACATATTCCTAAATGACCTGGAAATAGGATAACAAGTGAGTTGATCAAATTTGCAGATGACAAAAAAATTATTCAAAGTTGTTAAACACAAGACCATTGTGAAAAAAATGTAAGAGGACCTGATAAATTGGAAGATTGGATGTCCAAATGGCAGATGAAATTTAACGTGGCCAAGTGCAAAGTAATGAACCTAGGAAAGAACAACCCAAACTATGGTTTCATGATGCAAGGTACCACTTTAGAAACCACCACCCAGGAAAAAGTTAATATACTGAAACCCTCTGCCCAGTGTGCAGTGGCAGCCAAGAAAGCAAATAGAATGCTAGGAATCATAAGGGAAGGAATGGAGAATAAAATGAAAGATTAGATATTATAATGCCTCTTTCAGTTCATGGTGTGACTGTACCTTGAATATTGTGTGCAATTCTGGTCACCATATCTTAGAAAGGATATAGCAGAACTAGAAAAGGTACAGAGAAGAGCCACCACAATGGTAAAGGGGATGGAAGGAGACCCCTATGAGGAGAAGCTTAACAGGTTGGGGTTCTTCAACTTGGAAAATAGATGTCTGAGGAGGGATATGATAGAGGTCTATAAATTAATGAATGTAGTGGAACAAGTAAATGTAGATCGGTTGTTTATAGCATCAAAAAGTAGGAGTAGAGGACATGCAATGAAGTTACAATATAACCCATTTAATAAGACTAATAATAGAAAATACTTTTTTGCGTAATCAAACTCTAGAATTTGTTACTGGAGGATGCAGTGTAGCTGGCCTTAAAGGTTTGGACAAGTTTCTGGAGGAAAAGTCCATAAACCATTATTAAAAAGGTCCCGGGGGGAGACCACGTGACGCATGAGCGGGTGAGAGGTCTCTCTGCTCGCTCCGGGACCGTCCTGTATTAAGCGGCATATTTTCATTTCCTACCCCAAGAACTTTGGACAAAAATACCGGGGAACACCGGGGGTTACCTGAGGGCTACCCCGAGTTGCAGCGCACGTCGTACAAATGCCTCCTCCAGCGCGGAAAGAGAAGGAGAAGGTGCTCCGGGCTGGGCCCTCCGCGGCTGCTGGACCAGTTGCCGCGGTGGTGGTGGCGCGGTCGCCGGGGAGTGAGAGCGTGGACTCAGGCCCGGAAGAGCTGGCGAGGGAAGTGGCTCGGCTGCTTGAACCTAAGTTCGATTTGATCCTCAGCAAACTGGAAACTGTGACCGAAGCGCTCACTGAGTGCACTCACCGGGTGGAGGAGCTGGAACACCGGGTGTCGGCGCTGGAGGAAGAAGAAGGCAAGCATGCACGGGATGAGAGCCAGCTGCGGAAACATGTGGACGCGCTGCTGGAAAAAGTCGATGATTTAGAAAATCGGTCCAGAAGAAACAATATTCGGCTTGTGGGCATACCAGAGTCACAAACGGATGCGATGCTGATAGACCTCGTGGAGACTTGGTTGCCACGTGAGCTGGGCCTTACCGACCTTGTGGGTCACATAACAGTAGAACGTGCACATCGTCTGGGGCCTATTGGGGAGCTCAGACAGCGCCCTCGAGTAGTGCTTGCCAAGATATTAAATTTTCAACATAAGTGGCAGCTGATGCAAGCGTTCCGCAAAAAGCGGGACCTGCGTTTAGACAATAACTCTGTGCTGATTTTTCAGGATTACTCTGCCTCCGTGGCGGCGCGAAGGAAAGAGTTTTTTCCCCAGTGTGTGCAGCGCTTTTTAGTAAGCATGTCCGCTTCAACCTTGCCTTCCCGGCGACCCTTAAAGTGCACCATGAGGGGAAACAACGGGTGCTGGCTACCGCGGCAGAGGCAAAGCGGTTTCTTGCGGACCTGGAGCAGAGTGGACAACAGAAGGCCAAGCTGCAGGAAGCTACCACAGGGAGTGTGAATTGACTTTCCTAGCTGCTGGAGGACTGGACTGAGAGTTGCGGGTGGCCGGGCCCGGACTCGCTGCCCAGACAGTGTAGTGTTATTTGCTGTCTAATTGTGTTTAAAATTCTGCTTGAGGGTGACCCGGAAAGATTTTGAGTCAGAGGCAGCATGGTGGTTGTATTGTTGAATGCGTGAGTGAATGTCTAGTAATGGGGGGTTAGCTTGGGGAGGGTTTGCATCGGTTTGGGATGGCAGGGGTTTTTTTTTTTTTTTTGCTTCTTGCTCTTTTCTCTTTCTTTTTATCTTGGCTGGAGGTGTGTGGTCTTGATGAGACTGGGGGTTCCCGGTGTGTGTGTGTGGAGGGTGGGAGGGGGGTTTGTGTGCATGTTTGAGACGCCGAGTTTCTTACCCCGGGCTTCATGTTGTATTATTGAATGGGGGTTTTAGCTCTGTCCCCTTACTAGGGGATTAGGCGCTTCGGGGAAGGACGGCCCTGCAGCGCACGGTGATAGGTCTCAGGCCTGGCAGGGTGGGCCAGGAGTTACTCACATGGTGTTTTTATAGAGGGGGGGGAGGGGGGAAAGGGGGAGTAAGGGTACAGTATTGGGAAGAAGGGACAGGGGGGTGGGGGGCTGGGGGGAGGGTATGATAGGGTTGGGCTGGGTGGGGATTCCTAGGAGGGATTGGGAGGGTAGGGGGTGCAGTTTCACGGTTTGGGAGAGGGGGTTACGTGGCTCTGGATTAGTGTCTTCGGGGAAGAAAAGCTGGAGCGGTGTGCTGAGCGCCGAGGCTGGGCGGCTATCAGCACGCTGGTTGCACTTATGGATTCGAGTCTGTGCTCAGCAGGGCAATGGGGGCTAATGGGTTCTGATTTGCGATTTGTATCTTGGAATGTGGGTGGATTAAGTACCCCGATAAAACGTACAAAGGTACTTCAGGCGCTGCACAGAGCGCGGGCCCAAGTGGCTTTTCTGCAGGAAACACACTTGACTGATAGCATGCTAAGCTGCGGCAGAAATGGGTGGGTCATGTTTGTGCTGCGGAAGCAGCTGACGGTCGGAAAAAGGGGGTTGCACTCCTTTTTCATAGGAGCCTTATGGTTGAGATTATCAGTGAAGACCTGGATCCCCTTGGGCGCTATTTGTGGGTACATGTGAAATTGAATGGAGAGGAACTGATTTTGGGTAATATCTATGCCCCCAATCAATATACGCATGGCTTTTTCGAGCAGATTACTCGTAAGCTTGGCGGTTTGCCTAATGTGTCCCTGGTATTGGCCGGTGACTTTAACTGCCCTAGCGATCCGGCACTGGACAAATCCTCCTCCGGTGAGAAACCGGGTAGGTGGCAATCCCGGGGGGTGAACTATGTATGCCAGGTCAGTGATTTGATTGATATTTGGCGGCTGCTACATGGGAGTGAGCGGGACTATACCCACCTATCTCGAGCACACCAGACGTGGTCCCGTATAGACTATATTTTGGTGTGGCGGGTTGACCTGGGGAAGGTACGGAAGGTTGACATTCGTCCAATTGTGGTGTCGGATCATGCGATGGTGGCGCTGGACTGGGCGGGTTGCCGCAGAGCGGGGGGAAGATGGTCTTTTCCCGGCCACCTCTGGCTTAGAAAGGATTTGTCAGGGCTCATTGGCAAGAATATTTGGAGCTCAATGAGGGTAGCGTTGCCTCTGTGACTACATTGTGGGAGGCGGGCAAAGCGGTGATTCGCGGACATGTGATGGCTTATGTAGTGTGAGCTCAGAAAAAGGTTAATGCGGACTTGGTGCAACTTACCCGGGTGCTGCAAACGCAGAAACGCGCTGCGGTACGCTGTTCGGGGAGTGGTGTGGCCTATCAGGCCTATCTTGAAACTCAGCGCCAGGTAAATGCTTTGTTACAGGATCGAGCGGTCTTCGATCAACAGTTTTATCGGCATCAATTATTTCGTTTTGGTAATCGCTCGGGGAAATTGCTTGCGCGGTTGGCGCGAGGGCGACAGGGCAGACATTTGGTGGTGCAGATTTGGGATGAGCAGGGTCGAATGAGGACAGACCCCACGGAGATTGTCAAGGTTTTTCGGCGTTTTTATAGTCGTCTTTACTCCCCGGAGGGGGAAGACCTGCAGAATAGGCAGGCGTTTTGGCATGGTGTGTCGTTGACTCAAGTGACCCCGCAGGAGCGAGAGATGTTAAATCAACCACTTTCAGGGCCGGAAATCCAGAGGGTGATACGGGGGGGCAAACTGCATCGGGCGCCGGGTCCCGATGGGTACGGTATGGAGTTTTATAAAATAGTGGAACGGCAGGTGGTACCTACGTTGGGAGCGGTATATGCGGAAGCGTTGGAGACAGGCCAATTCCCACGGGATATGCGGACAGCCTCCATCACGCTGCTTCCCAAGGCTGGGAAGAACCTTGAAGATCCCGCTTCCTATAGACCTATATCGCTCATTAATGTCGACATGAAGATCCTCGCAGCGGTGTTGGCCGCGCGAGCGCAGGAGGTTCTCTCCCGACTGATTGGGCCCTATCAGACGGGCTTTGTCCGGGGGAGGGTAGCTGCTAAAAACATATTGCAGGTGCTCCTGAGTATGGAACGCTGTCTCCAGCAACGCTGCCCTTTATTACTTGCTAGCCTGGATGCCGAGAAGGCTTTTGATCGGGTTTCCTGGAGTTATCTGTTTGAGGCGCTGCATCGATTTGGTTTTGAGGGTCAGTTTGTAGGGTGGATCCGCGCTTTGTATGCGGAACCTAGGGCGTTCATTATGGTGGGGGGGGGACCGCTCGTAACCATTTGTGCTACAGAGAGGGACTCGTCAAGGGTGCCCATTATCGCCCCTTCTTTTTATTCTACATTTGGAACCTTTATTGGTGCAGCTAATGGGAGAGCGGGCTGTGGCGGGGGTGCCCTGGCTGGCTGGGGAATTTAAGGTCAGCGCTTTTGCAGACGACATGTTGCTTTGCCTTACGGACCCGCAGGTGTCTTTACCGCGAGCCTTGCAGTTGATCGAACTTTTTGGTACTTTTTCGGGTTTGAAAATCAACACGGCTAAATCTCTAGGACTCGACGTGGGTGGGTATTCTCGGCGGTGCTGGGCGGGTCGGTTCCCCCTGCTTTGGGCAGACTGACAGCTCTGCTATCTCGGCATTCACCTTCCTGAACGGCCAGACCAATTGTACCAGGTGAATGTCCCTCTTCTTATTGATGGGTTGGCGCGACGCCTACAGTCTTGGCTGCAGTTGCCCCTATCGCTTCAGGGAAGGATAGCTTTGTTCAATATGGTGGAGTTTCCTCGCTGGGCCTATGTGTTGCGTCACCTCCCCATATGGTTGTCGCGCTGTGACCTTGAGCGGATCGGCCGACTTCTGTCGCGGTTCTTGTGGAAAGGACGGCGAACGCGCATTGCGCTACACACCTTATTGCTGCCTCGCGAAGATGGAGGAGCTGGCTTACTATCGCTTCGGTGGTACAATTTAGTTTGTTGGACACGTATTCTGCGTGACCTGATAGACGGGACATCGGAGGTGGTCCCTCTCCCTATTCTTGATGAAATGGTGACTCCACAACATCGCTTATTTGTGGTCCACGCGTCTGGTAGGCAGCTCTCCGTGGGCTGTAGGCAATCGTACTTTTGGCTCGGCGTGCGCAAGGTGTGGGGGGCCCTCTGTCGTCGGCGTGGGGTGGCTCCTCGTGTGACGGATTGTCTCCCGCTGGGGGGGAATCCGGCCTTTCCGCCAGGCTGTGGAACCCGGGTGGCTTCTGCCTGGGCCTCTAGGGGTGCTTGTTTTGTAGGGCACCTCCGTATGCCGACTGGAGCCGTGGTGGACTCGTTTGCTTCTTTGCGCGGGCGCTATGACTTGGAACCCCGGGATTTTTACTTTTACTTACAGGCCCGCCATTACGTGGGAGCCCTGCGCTGGGAGTGCGCAGGTGTGTTGGATGGTGAGGGGATGCTATCGCTGTTCGGAGCTTTAGATGGGAAGATTACCATCGCGGCTCTCCGCAGAGTGTTTTCGCCTGAGGGTCAATTACACGGCCTGCTTGGTTTGGTGGAGAGGTGGCGTAGTGATGGCATGCCCCAGCTTACAGTGGAGTGTCTGCGGGGGGCATTCCAGGGAATTAAATCTCTTTCTGAATCGATTCAACTACAGGAGCTTCAGTATAAATTCCTCTGGCGTGCCTATATTCATAACGTTTGGGCAGCGTGGGCTGGATTGACGACGTCAGATCTCTGTACTCTTTGCAAGGTGGATAAGGGTGGTCTCATGCACCATTTTTGGTCCTGTAGTCAGGTCCAGGGGCTTTGGTCTAAGGTGGGACGTGTGTTGGGGGGTTGGGTACGGACACCTGTGGTGTTGTCCCCCGAGTGGTGCCTTTTTGGTTCCTGTGAAGGAGTGCAACCCCTTGGAGATGGAGCCCACCAACTCTGTGCTAAAGGCTTTATTATAGTTAAACTCTGCCTCCTAAGACACTGGCTGAGAGATATGGTCCCAGGGGTAGCGGAGTGGGAACAGGCTGTGAGGGGGCTGATGCACATGGAACAGCGCACGGTTCGGCTATTGGCGGGAGGAGCGTGGGAACGCTTTGTAAAGGTGTGGGGCCCCTTGAGGATGGAGAATTGAAGCTGCAAGTAGAGGTTGGGTGCGATGTCTGTGCTGTTCATAATAGGAGCCATGGAGCCATTATTGTGGGATGGGGCTGCAGGGGAGGGGGAGGGGGTGGGCTGGGGGGGATGAGGTGGGGTACTCTGGGTTTATGGATTTTCCATGTTTTTTTTTTTTTTCTGTGGCCCTTTGCTTGGGTTTCATTGCGTGGGTGGGGGGCATGTGGAGTTTGTTTGTACAACGTTATATTGTGTATTGGTTGTTTGCACAGCACTGTATAGCATGTTGCCCCAGGGTGCTCTCAGGGGCCGTTGTTGATTTGTTGCTTTGATATGGTTGGCCCATACAGGGCGTATTCTGCTGTTTGCTACTTTGTCCTCTTAATAAAAATGATTTACTTAAAAAGGTCCCAGGAAATCCACTGCTTACCCTGGGACAAGCATTGTGGAACCTGTGTGCTTTTTTGGGAATCTGCCAGTTACTTGTGACCTGGATTGACTTTTGAAAACAGGACACTGGGCTTGATGGCTCTTGGTCTGACCCAGTAATGCATTTTTTTATGTTTTTATGTTGGTGATAGTTATGTGGGCTCTCCCCTTAAGTTTGCTTTCATGTGCCTGATTTAAACGTTTCAGCTTATCTTTCATTTTGAAATACGTATATGCATTAAAACAGTAAGTAATGTGAAGACAGGACTTCAGCAAAATAAAATTACGACCATTGATCTTCAGAGCTTAGAAGGTTATTTGTGGCAATTTTAGTTAAAGAAACATGGGTAGTATAATTTACAGACGTTCTCAGACTGGGTCAAAGAATGGCTGGGCCAAGGGTATTTGAAGCCCTAGACAAGCTTGCAGCCATGTTCTCCACCCCTCTCTGGGAAGGTACCTACCCTCTCTATATGCCAACATCTCTCCTTCTCTTCCTCTCCTCTTCCTTTTACCCCAGGTAACCAATATCACTCATACCCCGAGGTAGGTAGCATTATCCTACCTCCCCACTGCCACTGCAGCCTGATTTCCACTGGAGCCAATTCATCAAAGTGAAAGCAACACAGCAGCAGACCTTTTGAACAGGATGTACATTCAAGGCCTGCCATGTCTGGGCACCCTCTGACAGGATGTTTGTGTCAGAGGGGGCAGGACTCAGCAGGCCATGAGGCACACGGTGCTCAAAGTCCACAATGGTAGGCTTTTTAGCACTGTGTGCCTTGTGGCCTGCTAGGGAGGGGGGCCGCTCTCCCAGATATGGCAGGCCTTGAGCATGTGTGATGTTCAGAAGGTCTTCCTCTGTGCTGCTCTGACCTCTTGTTGAGCTGGCTCCACTAGAAGTCGGGCAGTGATGGCAGGGCCCTCAAAGGCCTGTCTCTGTACTTTGCTCTGCTGCTGCATCCCCAAGTCAGCCGCGATAAGTAAGGTGGTAGGGCCAGCCCTGGCTCAAGGTGCATTTTTGTGGGAGCCATCAGTGGAAGTTACAGAAGTGTGCGAGATTCAGGGTTTTCTTACTCATAGGCCCCAAACTTTTGGAAGAGCCTTATTTTGCAAATAAGAATTATGGCCCATTACAGAATTTTAAGCCCTGGCTTAAAACTGATTTTCCTTTTCGCCTCTCCGGGCCAGTCCAGGGAAGGTTAGGTTGTCAATCCCCCTCAGCAGCTGAGGACATAAAGACATCAAGTTTTCTTGCTCGATGAAGCCACTCCCCCTGAAGCCAACTGCCAGTCTGTTTGTCCTCAGCAGCTGAAGAGGATCGATTTAAATCTCTCCCTTAAGTTTTTGTTGTTTATTAATTTATTTGTAATTCTTTAAGTTGGCTCTAGCAGAGCTGATTTAGTTATAGTCCTAACAGAGCATTTTAATTTAATTTACCTGCTTTGCCAGCAGAGAGAATTGGAGCGCGACGGTTTCAGGTAGAGCCTGCCTGTCTTTTTATTCCGTCTCTGACTCCTGTGGCAGATTGAGACTGGGAGCCCCAGTACCTCCTCTGCGTTGGTGATGCTATGCTTTTCCTATTTCCGCTAGCAGCGGAACAAAACTTTATTGAGTCAGCTGTTTCCTGCTTCCCCTAGCAGCGGAATAAAACTTTAACAAACCAACTGTGTGACTACCGGTGCAGTGTTTGTTTTCCACAGCGGCGTGATTTCAGCGAGAGGCATTGTTTCCTGCTGATTTGAGCCAGCGGTTTTTCTCCGGTCAACTTACATCTCTCTCTATTCAAAATCAAAACACAACTCAAACATTTCTGTTTTCTGTTCAAGGTCAAAAACTCAAATCCAACGTTCTTCCTGTTGTCTAGGAAACAAGGACTCTGCTGACATCATCCATCTGCTCCCTAGGTCCTTTAGCCAATCAGAGACCTCTTTATGAGATATGCAGATGAAGCAGTAGAACTCCAACCAAATTCCACAGGAGAAAATCAGTTTTATTCCTCAACTGCATACTTCATCAAAATAAGTGGCACACACTCTAAATAAAAAACAAAACGGTTACAGTTGTTTTAAGGTGATCAATATAGGCATGGAGTTCTGTAAAGTTGAGCAGTTTATGTAGTGTCTTTTCTCCCATGCCAAGTGGTAATGGATGCACAGCATATGAGATAAAGTCTGGAATGTCCATAGAGTCATTGGTAACCAGCGGTGTGGAATAAGTTGTCCCGTCAATGGTGATGGAGACCAGTGGTGTATGACTGCACCAGGTATTGTTTAAACTGTACAACAGAGTGTTCTTAGGAAGGCGGGTGTCATGCATTCTGGGAGCAACTGAAAAAGAAACATTCTTTATCCTGGCAAGAAATATTGTACAAATTCTAGGCAGGAGGACCTAAAAAGTAATGTTCTGGAGGTGCCCTCACTTCTTCTGTCCTTTCTAGAGAAGTGGAAACTGGTGGCGCCCACAGTATTTGAGTGATGTTTAATGAGTAGAACACTGGCTGGTCCTGTATGGAACAGAAACTCAGGATGACCAGATACTTTCCTTCGGGGAAAGGTGGGGGTATTTCTTGATAGCGATATACCCCATCTGTGGATTTAGCCAATCGTGCATATTCGGATGATACTTCCTGTAATGAGACTTGGGTAGAGGAGAGCAGATACAAGAACAACAGGAAACCGAGACATAATAAAAGCTAACTTGTTTTACTCTACTACGGAGTAAACTAGTGCTCCTCACTTATACTATGCAACAACAAAAATAATTTTTACTACTTATTTACATAACTATTAGATACATGTCCAGTATCTAGGACACGCCAACTATACAGCAGAAGTAAATAGTTCCCATCCTCAAACAACTTTTGTTCAGAAAGCAGCTATCCGTGCTGTCTTCAGAAAGCAGCTATCCGTGCTGTCTTCAGAAAGCAGCTGTCCGTGCTGTCTTCAGATGGTATCTGAAAACAAAGACTCATACAACATGTATTACCCATATGGTTTCAACTGGGTGATGTGTTTCCAATACTGCTAGGATCTGTGACATGGAAAGCTTCTACCCAATGAGAAAAGGAATCAACAACAGTGAGTAAAAATCTATTTTCCCTAGCTGTTAATGGAAGAGGGCACACATGATCTATTTGCAATCTCTCAAAAGAGGTTTCAATAGATCTTACTTCACGGCTTCTCAATCCGCAGCTAAGAAACCACAATGAAGGTCTCTTGGTTCAGGCGTTAGTACCTCTAGGGGGACGCCTGCAGGATTTTATCTCAGCCTGGACCGAGATTACTGCAGACAAGTGGGTGTTAGAAATAATTCAAAAAGGGTATGCACTGGATTTCGCTTACAATCTGCTACCCGCCTTCGTTCGCTCTCCCTGTGCGAAGGGGCTAAAAGAGAAAGCCGTGTTAGACACGGTTTTGCGTCTATTACACCTTTGAGCAATAGTCCCTGTACCCCGAGACCAATACGGTCGCGGTCGATACTCGATTTATTTCATGGTTCCCAAAAAGGAGGATTCTTTTCGACCAATTCTCGATCTCAGAGGGGTCAACCGTGCTTTGCGGGTACCTCATTTTCGCATGGAAACGCTGCGTACAATGATTCGGGCAATACGGCTGGGGGAATTCCTCTTCACATTCCCATCAGGCCATCTCATCAGCAATTTTTGCGTTTTGCCCTTCCAATGGGTCACTTCCAGTTTCGGCCCTTCGGTCTGGCCACGGCTCCAAGAACCTTCACAAAGCTCATGGTAGTGGTAGCAGCTGCGCTGCGAAAAGAAGGGATCCGTGTTCATCCATACCTCGACGATTGGCTAATTAGAGCCAATTCTCATCTGGCCTCCGTAGTGGCGACGTCTCGAGTTGTTCAACTTTTGGAACAGCTAGGCTGGGTGATAAATCAAGCAAAGAGTCACTTGCAGCCAGTTCAACAACTGACTTATCTAGGGGCCTACTTCGATACGGCTCGAGAAGCAGTTTTTCTTGCCGGAAAAAAAAGAGAGAAAAAAAAAGAATAGTCAAGATTTTGCAACAAGTGCAAGCTTTTTTAAGAGTTCAAGCTCCATCGGCTTGGAAGTACTTACAGTTTTTGGGTTCCATGGCGGCTGCCTTGGATCTGGTTCTGTGGGCCAGGACTCACATGCAGCCCTTACAACAGGCCTTACTTTTCGATGGTCACCGCAGCTGCATCCTCTATCGCAGCGCCTGTTTTGTCCGGAAACGGTAAGGGAAAGTCTAGAATGGTGGTTGGACCCGGTACATCTCAAGGCGGGTATTCCTTTGCAGGAGCCCGCGTGGGTGTTAGTCACCACAGATGCCAGTCTGATAGGCTGGGGAGCGCATTGTCAGTCGCAAATAACTCAAGGGTTTTGGTCAAAAGAGGAAACATTGTGGTCGATCAACATGCTAGAGCTACGCGCTGCCCGGCTTGCTCTTCAGCACTTCGAGCACCTTCTCATAAAGAAGGCAGTTCGTTTGTTCTCCGACAATGCGGGCAAAGAGAATGTTCAGGCCGATTATCCCAGTCGGTCTCTCCTCGATCCAGGAGAATGGGAGTTGAACGTAGCAGTTTTTCACGAAATAACCTTAAAGTGAGGACAACCGGTTATGGATTTAATGGCGACGTTCAACAATGCAAAGTCGAACCGTTTTTTCAGTAGACACAGGGAATGCATGTCAGAAGGGCTCGATGCTCTAGCTCAGCCTTGGCCGGAGAACATTCTATTGTATGTTTTCCCACCTTGGCCAATGGTGAGCCGAGTTGTTCAACGCATAACGAAGCGCTGCGGTTCAGTGATTCTGATTGCGCCGGATTGGCCTCGGCGTCCTTGGTATGCCGATCTAGTCCTTGGTATGCCGATCTAGTTCGGCTTCTAATAGCTCCACCTTGGCGTCTTCTAGTCCGGGTCAATCTGTTAAATCAGGGACCCGTGCTCATGCCACACGTGGATCGCTTCTTGCTTATGGCTTGGCTCTTGAGAGGTCTCGCTTGACTCGCAAAGGTTATGTGAATTCTGTAGTGGCTACCTTTACTTAAATCTAGAAGACCTGGGACATCTCTTGCGTATGTCCGGATATGGCAGATTTTCGAGTCTTGGTGTGAACGGCATGATATTCTTCCTCGTTCGGCTTCCTTGCCTCAGTTGCTTTTATTTCTCCAGGAAGGTTTGGATAAAGGGTTGGCAAATAATACCCTTAAGGTTCAGGTAGCCGCACTTGCATGTTTTAGGGAATTAGTCCAAAATTGCAAGCTATCCTTGCATCCGGATGTGCAAAGATTTTTCAGAGTGGCTAAGATTATTCGTCCTCCGCTGCGGCACATTGTGCCTCCGTGGGATTTGAATATTGTTTTGGAGGCGTTGTCGAGTTCGTCATTAGCGTCGATTTCCTCCCGATCTCCAAAGGAGTGTTCATGAAGAATATTGTTTTGGAGGCGTTGTTGAGTTCGTCATTAACATCAATTTCCTCCCGATCTCCTAAGGAGTGTTCATGGAAGACAGCTTTTCTGGTAGCTTTGTGTTCAGCGCGAAGAATTTCGGATTTACAGGCTTTGTCTTGCCGTGAGCCTTATTTGCAATTTCTCCCTGAACGAGTTTTATTACGTACAGTTCCTTCATTTTTACCAAAAGTGCTATCTGCTTTTCATATTAATCAGTCAATACTTTTGCCAACTTTTTTGGATTTATCAAATTCTCCTATTGATAGAGCTCTTTGAAAATTGGGTCTTGGTCGTGTCTTAAAGACATACCTTAAAATTTCAGAACCATTTCGTAAAACAGATAGATTGTTTGTGCAGTATGCTGGACCTAATAAAGGGAAGCCGGCTTCGAAGTCCACAATTGCTCAATGGGTACGATCTGCTATTGTGGCAGCTTATCAGACCAGAGGACGCTCTCCTCCTAATGGTCTGAGGGCGCATTCTACTAGAGCACAAGCGGCATCCTGGGCAGAATTTGCTTTTGTTCCTCCAGTAGATATCTGTAGGGCGGCTACATGGTCTTCGTTGCATACCTTTACAAAGCATTATCGTCTAGATGTTCAGGCCAGGGAAGATGCAAAAGTGGGAACGTCGGCTCTCATTGCTGGACTGGCGGGTCCCTCCCGAGTTTAGGTACTGCTCTGGTATTGCCCTAACCTTCCCTGGACTGGCCCGGAGAGGCGAAAAGGAAAATGAAATTAGTTCTTACCTGCTAATTATCTTTCCTTGAGCATTCTCCGGGCCAGTCCAGGGTCCCACCCTTTAGTTATTGGGGCTAATGTTTCTTTCTCAAATTAAGTTGGAATTTATTTAGTTTGGAAAAAAAAAAAAAAAAAAAGATGATTTTTAATAAGCACAAATTATTTGCTTATGTTTTCCTGAAGGACTATAAAATATAATCAGTTTTATTATGAGTAAGCTTTTTGTTTTAAATTCTATAATAGTTAGTTGCTTTGTCAAAAGAAGACTGGCAGTTGGCTTCAGGGGGAGTGGCTTCATCGAGCAAGAAAACTTGATGTCTTTATGTCCTCAGCTGCTGAGGGGGATTGACAACCTAACCTTCCCTGGACTGGCCCGGAGAATGCTCAAGGAAAGATAATTAGCAGGTAAGAACTAATTTCATTTTAAGTAGTTTTGGTAATGTGTAGTGGATTGGTGATGGTAGTGTCATTGGGATTGGTTAAGTGGTGAGTTGTGGGTCTGTCTCTTTGGCTGAATTGTGCTCTGTTTTAAAAACAGGATGCCTATTGTATCTCCATTCCTTTTTCGTACTGTAGATGTGTCTGATTTGGTCTGTCCAAGAAAATTTACTGTCTATCCCACTGGTTTCTAAAGCCAAACTTGAGTCTACCTGAAAGTCTGCATTCTTTTTTATGGCCCCCAAATGCTGGAATACGCTGCCCAGTGGTGTTCTAATGCTATTGGCACTTGGAGTGGATGCCCTTCACCAGGCCCACATGGTGGAGGTGCACGCAGCAAACATTGTTTTGCTGGCTTGCCACGCTGCCTCCACTCCAGGCCCAATGGCTGTTCTGTCCTGGCCAAAGTCTCGCTGGGCCTGGAACAGAGGCAGCCCAGCAAGCCAGCAAAATATAAAAAGAACCAAAAAGTGAACCTTAAATTAGGTAGTGTTCCCCATGAAACCAGAAATTCTTTTTGTTGGACCTAGAATCCTCACTCCGAAGCTAAAGCTGCGGTAAAGAAGAAAAGTGTCCTTTTTAATCAAAAGCAGTAAGAAACATGCAACTACCGAAATTACAATCTGTCAGAACGTTTTTTACTTATCTGCAACTTTGGTGAAAAATGCTGGAACAGGTGATCTACACACGACACAGTCCTGCGTTTCGGGTTCCTCACTTTTCAACACCCTGCTTCACGTTAGTTTATCATCACCCAACAAAGACGCCATAAAACCGGAAAAAAGAGGGGGACACCCTTTTAAATGCCTAAAGCTGACATAGCGACAGTCACATGAAGGACGAGAGTACTCCCAAGCTCCCGCCTCCCCAGAGGAAGCCTCACAGCAAGCTGTTCCAATCAATTCTGACAAAAAATTTCTGGTTTCATGGGGAACCCTACCTAATTTGAGGTTCACTTTTTGGTTCTTTTTATCTTTCTTGGGCTTGGTGAACTTGACGGCCCATGGGGTTCTTTACCTAGTGTTGGATTTATCTGATACCTCGGGTATTTTTGGATCATGGCAGACTCGGTTCCAGATACATTCGCCTACTCGGGCCAGCAATGGGATAAGATTATACAACATGCTGCTTTATTTGAGGATGATTCTGATGTTTTTGAGGATTTGCAGAAGACACATAAATGTTTTATTCGGGCCCAGCTTCATGGGGCATATCTTACTCAATATCTTCGTACTCAAACAATCCCTCGGGGTCTTTGGATTAATAAACCTCCTAAATTGTTTTCTGATGAACCCGATTTTCTTCTTAAATGGAATGGAATCCTCAACAAATGTGCTTCTGATTTAATGACGCTGTTAGTAGAATGTACTACTACGGAGGAAGAGGTCATCTCAGCACAGTTGATGGAACTTCAAGATTGATATTTTTCTGTTTCTCAAGAAGATTTATATCTATCTTCTCTAACGGAGCTGGATACTAAATTATCCTTGTTCCGAGATAATTTGAGGAATTACAAGATCAAGAAGTTCAAACAGGATCAGATTAATTACCAGAATGATCAAGTTTATTCATGGATGGCAAAAACTGATCTCCCTGTAGTAAAAAAAGTTTCTTTTATAGAAGTCTCTGGTACCTCAACAGAATCGGAGAGTGATAAATTACGGGAAAAAGATAAGGATGAAAACAAAAAATCTCGCGTTAAGGCAAAGTCAAAGAAGAAATCACCTTCCACTTATCCAGGAGAGACATATATACTGACTGAATTTTTCAGTGAAGAGTGGTTTTCAATGGGATTTTCAGGAAGGCCAGTATCGGGGCTCGACCCGGCCCTGGTACCAACAGGGCCAGTGGAGGGGTCCGACAACCAGACAGAGGCGGAAACAACAGTTTTCAAACTCAGTGGAAGACCTTTGACCTCTGATCAATTGGGGGTTTTATCTTTGGGCCTCACCTTTTTGTTCCTACGGTTCCTTATGATCCTTTTGCGGTACATTTGGCATTACACAAGTTTTTTCATAAGCTCCAGGTACACTTATTCTTTTCTGACAAATCAACAAGCGATGATTCAGTCCTTTATAAACCTTCCAATTGGATGCCTCCTGGTCCAACTGATTCATTTAATTATACTTTTCAGTGCCTAGTGTTGTCGGACTTGAAAAGAATGGAACAACATTTTTCCAAGGCACGTCACAATTTATCTAGGGCATATAAGTCTGCTTTACGGGACCTACTGATGGATCAGAACATAGTGGTTCGAACGGCAGATAAAGGGGGAGCCATGGTTCTTCAGTCCTGTCAGCAATACCATGCTCAAAGTTTGACTCTGCTTTTGGACACTCGGTATTATCGGGTGCTATCTCAGGATCCTACGGAAGAGCTCCAAATAGAGATTAAAGGATTATGTCATCATGCCCAATTGGAGGGCTGGATCACCAAACAGGAATGCCGGTTTTTAAAACAGGAGCATCCAAGGATCCCTGTATTTTACACTGTACCCAAGATCCATAAATCTTTGCAGGATCCCCCGGATCGCCCAATAGTTTCTTGTTGTGGGTCAGTTCTTGAGCCCTTGTCTCAATTTAGTGATGATGTGTTTTTACAACCACTGGTGTCTCAAGTTCCTTCATTTATTCGGGATACATCATATTTTTTGTCTATGCTTCATTTAATACAAGTCCCCTTGACTCCTGTTTGGTAGGCCACACTGGATGTTGTGGCTTTATAGCCAAATATATCTCAGGAACAGGCGTTTTGAGTGATTTTGAATTTACAACATTCATTGTCTGATCGTTTACCACAGCATTTTGTTTTGTCATTATTGAGGCTGGTATTAGAAAGGAATTATTTCTTATATGAGGATTCCTTTTACCTGCAAATTTTTGGTATAGCCCTGGGCGCCACGGTTGCGCCTTCAGTGGCCACTCTCTTTATGGCAGATTTTGAGGCCCGTTTTGTTTACCCCTCCCAAGCCTTCTCCCAGGTTTTATTGTGGAAAAGGTTTTTGGACGATGTTTTCATCTTATGGGGTAGGGAATTATCGGAATTGCAACGTTTTGTTGGAGATTTGAATAAAATGGATCCACATATAAAATTTACTTTTGAAGTTCGATAATCACCAAATAAGAGTGTTTGGATATTTTGGTATCCTTGCAAGACCGGTTTGTGTCCACTACTCTCTTTAGAAAACCGGTACAACGTAATACTTTACTTGCTTATTCCAGTTTTCATCCCATGTCCCTGAAGAAGCGGTTGCCTTTTGGCCAATTTTTGCGGCTTAGGAGGATATGCTCTTCTATGGCAGATTTTAGGCTTCATGCTTTGAATTTAACCCGGCGATAACAAGAACATGGGTACCCTAATTATGTAATCCGTAAGGCATTTAAGCGGGCACTAAACCATAGGGAGTGGTTACTTCCATCTCATAGACCAGGGGAGCAATCAGACAAAATAGTTGAGGTTTTGCCTTTTAACAGCTGCACTCCAGCGGTGAAAGCTATTTTGTACAAACACTGGCGGGTGCTTTCGGTTCATTCATGTTTCCAGAAAAGATTGTGTGGCGTTTACACGGGGGAAAAATTTGCAGGACAGATAAGTTCATGCGATGTTGACACCTCCGCTTCCAATTGGCCGAAGTGGCCATTCCCCTTGTAATTGTTCATATTGTTCTGGCTCTCTAGTAGGTACTGCATGGACTGATCCATTGACTAATAAGACCTGGACGTGTCACCACACCACCACGTGTGAATCATCCTATGTTGTCTATCTTATTTGTTGCCCCTGTGGCTTGACTTATGTTGGCTGCACTATTCGTCCCCTTAAGGTACGTTTGGCTGAACATGCCTCACACATTCGTACTGTGGTTCTTTCGGCACCAATGGTTCAGCATGTTTTATCACATGATCATACTTTTGAACAGCTCATCTGGAGAGCGATTGACTGGATGCCCCCTCAGAAATTGGGTGGGAGGGGGGGAGGGTAACCGGATACAGAAACTTCAAGACATTGAACAACGATGGATCTTTCGTCTAAATACTATGGTCCCGAGGGGTTTAAATCTGGAATTGGATTGGCACAGCTTGCTGTGAGGCTGCCTCTGAGGAGGCGGGAGCTTGGGATTACTCTCGTCCCTGTATTTGAACTGCAGCAATCATGTGACTATCGTTATGTCAGCTTTAGGCATTTAAAAGGGTGTCCCCCTCTCTTTTTATGGTTGTCAGACAAATTTGATTTCTGGGAGTTGGACCGAGGGAGAGCCCTAGATGTGGTGTATTTGGATTTCAGTAAAGCCTTTGACACTGTTCCTCACAGGCGACTTATAAACAAACTGAGCACCCTAGGAATGGACCCTAAAGTTACTGCTTGGGTTAGAAATTGGTTGGGTGGGAGGCGACAAAGAGTACAGGTAAATGGAGCTCACACTGAGAAGGATGTTAACAGTGGTGTGCCCCAGGGATCTGTCCTTGGTCCGATTCTTTTTAACATCTTTGTTAGTGATATAGCGGAAGGGCTGTCGGGTAAGGTTTGCCTCTTTGCAGATGATACCAAAATCTGCAATAGAGTAAACACCTAGGAAGGTGTAGATAACATGAGGAGGGATCTAGCTAAGCTTGAAGAATGGTCTAGAATTTGGCAGCTGGGATTTAATGTTAAAAAATGCAAGGTCATGCATTTGGGCTGCAGCAATCCAAGGGAGCAATATAGTATAGGGGGTGAAGTACTTTTGTCCACTAAAGAAGAGTGGGACCTAGGCGTGGTTGTGTCTGATGACCTTAAAGTAGCTAAACAGGTAGAAAAGGCGATGGCAAAAGCCAGAAGGATGCTTGGGTGCATACGGAGAGGAATGGCTAGCAGAAAAAAGGAGGTGATAATGCCTCTGTATAAGTCTTTGGTGTGACCTCATTTGGAATATAGTGAGCAATTCTGGAGACCGCACCTTAAAAAGGATGTGAACAGGATGGAGTCGGTGCAGAGGGTGGCTATTAAAATGATTAGTGGTCTTCATTATAAAGCATATGAGGACAGACTTAAGGATCTTAATATGTACACCTTAGAGGAAAGGCGGGATAGAGGTTATATGATTGAAATGTTCAAATACCTCCGTGGCATAAATGTTCAGGGAGAGAGCCTCTTTCAATTGAAAGCAAGTTCTGCTATGAGGGGACATGGGATGAGGGTGAAGGGAGATAGATTCAGGAGTGATCTGCGGAAATATTTCTTTACGGAAAGAGTGGTGGATCCATGGAATAGTCTCCCAGTGGAGGTGGTAGAGATGAGGACAAACACAGAGGATCTCTAAAGGTAAAAAGGGGACTGTTGTAGTTGTTGATTATGGAAGGACAGACTAGATAGGCCATGTGGTCTTTTTCCGTCGTCATATTTCTATGTTTCTATTCTAGGTCCGACAAAAAAATTTCTGGTTTCATGGGGAACACTACCTAATTTGAGGTTCACTTTTTTTTGGTTCTTTTTATCTTTCTTGGGCTTGGTGAATTTGGCGGCCCATGGGGTTCTTTGCCTAGTGTTGGAGCAAAGTAGTAGAGGCATTTGACACACTTGCCTTCACCATGTGGGCCTGGAATATTGGGAGCCCCCTCCTGGCTGCTACCCAGGGTGCACCACCCTTGGTACACCACTGCTTTGCCCCCTGTTCTTCAAATCAAACTCTCTTATATGAAGTTCAGTATAGGGTTAAAAAAACCCATCTTTTTACTCTGGCTTTTGGTGTTTCCTGAATGCACTTTTGTTGATTGACTACAGCATTGTGCCTAGCTCAGTCTGCTAAGGCCATCTTCTCTCTTCTTCCCCTGCACTTTCCTATCTGTTATCCTGCCTCTGCTTTCCTATTATGGAGCTTTTACTTTTTTGTTTTTTCTCCTCTATATTACTATACCACCTTACAGCAGAGATAAAATGATTTACTAAGTGATAGATAAACAAGTCACTTAAAGCCCTCTGGGGACAGGGAAATAACTTCTGTACCTAAATGTAACTCGTCTTGAACTACTACTAGAAAGTTGTGAGCTAAATACAAACTGCTTTGGATGACCTCAAGTTTAGGGGATGAGGAAGATGGTATATAAATTATAAAATAAAATTAGAATGTTGCTCCTTTTACTTTTGAAGTATATTCCTTTTTTTAATAGTTTGTCTTGATGCATTTGCTGTGTCAGATATCACAAGTTTCCCCCCCCCCCCCGAATCTCAGCAACATATGAGGTTTGAGCCAGCAGCAGGCTTTCAAAAGTTATAAAGGGGGGACTTTAACAATACCCCCCCCCCCCCCAAGATGCAAGCACAATCTGATAAGTCTTTCTGTTAATCTTAGGGGCTTGTTTACAAAGCCGCGGTAGCGGTTTGCGATCGTAATCGGAGCCGCAGCCCCATTGATTTCAATGGGGCCGCGGCTGCGATCGCGATCGCGAACCACTACCGCGGCTTTGTAAACAAGCCCCTTAGACTGATTTTAACTTTTTTTTGTAAATGTTTTAATTGAACAGCATATCAAAGCTTTTTTTTAAATTAAACCATGTAGTTGTATTATTCAGCTTAGTAGTCTGAGTCCATGGAGCAGAGAAGGGGGCACGGGCAGGGGCGGCTCAAGGCAATCTGCTGCCTGAGGCGAGGGATGAGATGGCGCCCCCCCTCCCCCTGAGCAGGGGTAGGAGGCTTTCTCAAAACTCCAGTCAGGGATCGAACCAAAACAAAAAGCTGATTAGATAATATGGAGGAAATGCAAGATGTTTACACACCAAGGAACTAAAAGAGAGAGTGAGAACTGCACTGTTTATCACCAAATTATAACTCGTTTATTTTGCTGTTAAACTGTGTTATGGTTCTTGCTTTTTCTTTTTGAACATATATTTTGCATCCACAGAACCCCTTCCCTCAACAATGGGTGCAGAGCAGAACTAGGACATTCACCCACAGAACTCAATATCTTAAAAAAAAAAAAAAAAAATCTGATTACGATCATCTGACTAACAAACATTCTCCAGTACCAGGCATATTGTGAACTAATACAAAATCCTACAACAAAGTCACTGAGGATCTGTAGAGCAAACCTACCATACCATACCAGCTCAACTTCAAAAACTCACATAAGCAGCCTACACCCCCCCCAAAAAAAAAGCGTAACTGTAAATACTACAGCAGGCCCTGGAACATGCAAACACCTATATTAAAAGCCGAAACAATTCAGATTACTGTAGTACAGATGCCTACGTACATACTTCATGTTAACAGAACACCTGGCCTTGGCCACAAATGCAGAACACAGAACCTCAACAAAGTACAGAATAAATGACCATAACCTAATAATAAACATATAAAAATTAAACTGCAACCCCAAAAAATCAGATTCTGCATACATTGCAATGCCAGAGAAATAGAAGCACTTCCCTGTACTTTATAAAATTGTTCATTAAACTGAAAATAAAATTCTCTTCTTCCTTTGATGTCTGACCATTTTATTCTTGTCATACTGGACCCCATCTGAGGTTTCTGCTTTCCTCCACCCCCCCCCCCCTGTCTACTTCCTCCCAGGGGCGACATGAGGGTGGTGCAAAGATTCACTGCAACATTATTTGCATAAATTTAGTATACTTTATTTTAAAATGTATATGCCACCAATCTAAAATCCTAGGTGGCTTCCAAACATATACATGCAGTTTAGTAAAACAGATGTTACAATAAAACAAACATATTAAAACATTAAATTTGATTAATGAAAAGCCACTTACACCGTCCCCCCTCCAATCAGACCACGACAAATCTGCACATCAGATTTATTTTGCTTTGACCAGATTGATGAGGAGGGAAGACATAAAATGAGAAACTAATCCTGGTAGCCATGAATTCAAACG
Source organism: Ichthyophis bannanicus (assembly GCA_033557465.1). Lineage (NCBI taxonomy): Eukaryota > Metazoa > Chordata > Amphibia > Gymnophiona > Ichthyophiidae > Ichthyophis > Ichthyophis bannanicus. Next base: position 1,586,278,123 of record CM066032.1, read on the forward strand.
CTGGATTGGATTGTGATATAGCTGGAAAAGTCTGGAAGTCAACAGCGGTGAAGCTATCACTACTAAACAAAAATAAATGGAGATGTTCCCTTAAAACTTGAAATTTCCTTGAATCTGACCTAACATAATAATTTAAATTTCAGTCTGGCAGCATAAAGAACACAAATCTCAAAGACAATACATATTCCAGTAACCCTCCCCCCCCCCCAACACCCTAAAATTGACCTTATCAAAAACCCAGCGTACAGGACCCATAGAACAAATCTACTATTCTATAACAGCACTAACTTCGAAAACTCACACAACATGGAGCATACCCAGAAAGGGCAGCACCACAAATATTGCAGTGGGCCCTAGAACATCCATATTCCTATTCAGAAAACTGAACAAGCTGGATTACTACAGCTCCCTACATAGAAACTCCATACTAACAGAACATGTAGCCTCAGTCACACACATGCAGAATAGAGCTAGATCTTCACCAAGTAGGGAATATATTAATAGAAACTAAAAACAGACATATGTAGTAAAAAAAATGCTTTTACCCATCACTCTTTAGATTTACAGGATTTCTTTCCCAAAATTATACTTTACTGCAGATGAGGCAAGAGAGAGAACTCTCACACACAGGCATCTGCATTTTCGGCAGAAACTAACATAATGGCTCAGCTCAAGTAGTGCGAGAGCAACTAATGCCACCTCAGTGGGTGGTCTTAGTTGCAACTGCAGCTGTTTTGCCACACTGAAATGTGGTAACTGCAGGGGGATATAAAGGCCGCCCTGCAGTTAGTCTATGGCCCCGTGTAATCAAACTCTGGAATTTAGTTACCAGAGGATGCAGCAAAGTGTAGCTGGGTTTAAAAAAGATTTGGACAAGTTTTTGGTGGAAAGGTGCATAAACTATTATTAAAGAGGGCCTGGGTAATCCACTGCTTGCCCTGCGACAAGCATTGCGGAACCTGTGTGCCTTTGAGGGACTTTGGTCTGACCCAGTATGACGCAGAGCTTAGGTAACATGCTGCTAAATATGTCAAACAAGAGGGGCTCAACAGCATCCATGTAGCATCTCCCACTTCCACAAAAACAGGAGCAACTTGGTGCCCCAACACAGTACTTCCCATCCTCTGAAAAATGAGAGAGACTTTCTGACCAAAAAGGGCTTGGCAACCCCAACATAACTCCTGAAACTATGCAGTGGACCAGCATGGCATTAATGCAACTATACATTCTGCAAAAAAACAAAGGAAATGCAAGATGCTCACACACCAAGGAACAAAGAAAAAGTGAGAACCGTGGCACAGTTTATCAAATTATCAAATTATAACTTATTTTATTTTGTGTTAAACTGTGTTGTGGTTCTCGCTTTTTTTTTTTTTGAATATATATTCTACATCCACAGAAACCTCTTCCTCAACAATGGGTGCAGAGCAGAAGTTTGACATTCACTCACAGAACTCCAATATATTAAAAAAAAATGTTTCTGGTCATCTAACAAAGATTCTACAGTAACGGGTGTCAGCATACATCAGCATGACATTATGCCTAGCATAGGTGTCATGGCTTTTCCCAGACCTTGGATTGCAAGCAGCTTTGTTACTCTGGTGATGTCACTCTCCAAACTTAATGAGCGTAGTTTACAAGATGAGATTAGCTCTGACCCCCTGGTGATGTCAATCTCCAGACTTAATGAACATAGTTTAAACAGCCCCTCCTTGCTAATCAAGTGATAGCAGACCTCAAACAAACCAAATTATGACAGAGGGAGGTGCTGAAGAATTTCACTATAAAATACAGAGGATAAAAATATCTCGCTCTCTTCCTATTTTCATCGGACACACCTTACCCCCCACCCTCCTTTCTGCTCTCTTCTTATTCATCGGACATGAGGGACATGAGACTCTGACACCCTCTTTTCTCTCTCTCTCTCTCTCCTCCCCCTTGTTCTCTCTTTCTCTCTATATTCTTCTTACTATGAGACTCTGACACACACTTCCCCCCCCCCCTCTCTCTCACACACACACATGCGCACACACACAGACGCAGCTCTGTAACAACCTTATAACTCTGTTCTGTACCTATGTAATAAGCCTATTTCTATATAAAACCCTTTTTCCAAGCCACACCAGTTTTGGTTGTCTTATTGTGTTACTTACCCTACTGTCTTTGTGAAATGAACCCAGGACCAAACGGAGCATAACCAACAGTAGAGAGCGGCGAAAGATTACAACGGGCATATTGGTAACTAACTAATATAAGACCTTACAAAAGTCACTGAAGATCTACAAGGCCAAATCTACCATACCAGGATAAACTTCTAAAACTCAGATAAGGGGGCCTACCCAGAGAAACAACACACTATAAATACTGCTGTAATCCCTAGAATATTTATAAACCTATTTGAAAAGCTGAACAAGTCAAATTACTACAGTACAGTACAGATCCCTATGCACAAACTCCATGTTAACAGAACACATGGCCTCAGTCACACACTCAGAACATAGACCCTCATCAAATATAGAATAAGTGACTACAACCTAAAGTAAAAATAAAAATCTGTAGACAAAATATTAAGCTGAATCCCCAAGAAGCCAGACTCTGCATGAAATGCAACATCAGATAAATAAGAGATTGTGCAAAATCCAATCACTAAATTGAAAATAAAATTATTTTTTCTACCTTTGTTGTCTGACTATTTTATTTTCTGATCATGCTGGTCCTGATCTGAGGCTTCTGCTTTCCTGTCTTCTCTTAACTCTCTTTCTATGGTCTATAGTCCATCTGCCATTTCTTTGTTTTCTTCACTTCCTTCCATTAGCCTATTTCCAGTCCTAGTAATCCTCTCCAGTATCAGCCCCCTTTTCTAGTCCTCCCCTCCCAGTATCTTCCATTTTCAACACCCTTGCATTCCCAGGACTTCCACTGGTGTCCATTCCCTTCCAGTCCCCCTCCTTCCCCGGTGTCCATACCCTTCTAGTCCAAATACCATCCCAGTGCCAAGGCCCCCTCCCTTCCAGCCCCCACCCCCATTACCCAACCACCTACCAGTCCCATCCCCAAATGTGAGCTCCCTTCCATCCCTTTCCTCCCTTCCCTAGTATCACTCTTCTAGTCCCTCTCCAGTACCATCTCCAGGTATCTGCTCCTTTCCAGCCCCTCCCCCCCATGCAGCTCCCTTGCAGACCCCACCTTCCCCTTGTCAGTTCACTTCCAGCCCCCTCCTTCCACAGTGTCAGCCCAGTTGCAGACCCCACCTTCCCCTCATGTCAATTCCCCTCCAGCCCCCTCCTCCCCCTCGTGTCAGCCCCATTGCAGATCCCACCTTCCTGTCATGTCAATTCCCTTCCAGCCCCTCCGTCCCACCCACCCTCTACTTTCAATGGCAGCCACGGCTCCTGCCTCTTAGATCCGCGACTGTGCTAGCGACATGCAGTTTAAGTAAAAGTGAAACTGACTCTGAAGGAACTGCGTAGCTGATACCTTGTTACTACTTCCTTTGGGGGCGGGAGACAGCTGCATGGAAGGCTGTGCACTGGTTTGACTTTTACTTAAACTGCATGTCCCTAGCACAGCTGCGGTTCTCTAAGAGGCAGGAGCCACGGCTGCCATAGAAATGTGAGGGGGAGTCTGCCACTGCCGAAAAGCAGACTTGGTAGCAACTTGCATGTTGATTTAATTTTTGAAGGTGAAGTGAGACTGCTATTTTGAGTGCATTTTTTGCCACCCTCAAAACTTTGCCATCTGAGACAGCCATCTCATTTCGCCTCATTATAGAGCCACCCCTGGATTTTTGTCCCAGCCAGGCCATGTCTAAATCACACACCCACCACACCATCTTGCAATTTCTATTAAGGATCTCCCTGTGGAAATTCCACCCTATAATCATTTACAAATGGAAGTCGTTTCCACATGGAAATCATAAGGCTTCTAAGAGAACCCTCTTCATTTCTTTCTTTCTTTCTTCCTTCCTATTTGGGTCTGTCTTCCAGTCCTCCCTTGTAAATGTATCCCCCTAATAATTTTTGAATCTTTCATTCAATTTCTGTCAAAGTGTCCTAAGGTTCCTAGAACATGCTTCTTATCTGTCTTTGACACCACCGACAGTTAGTTAGAATTCCTGTTTCTTTTTTCTTTCCTATGGAAATAAGCCAGTTCAGTTCAATTAAAAGCTCAAGGGAGGTCAAAGAAGCACATTGTGATATCTTGAGCATTTTGAAAGCTTCCCTGCCATTGGTTAGTACCTGCGGTCAAAAAGGGAAATGAGGCATTATGAAATGCTCACACATTTAAAGTTTTAAGATTTTCTTTTTATTGGACAGTACTGTTAAAGTCAGTGGCTATCACGATTTGTATTATCTCTGTAACACTCATCTGCAGTACCCTGTGGTAGGCCATGGCCTATATAATAGCCTGTACATGTATGAGAGGCCTGCAAGCTAGGTCTGAGTCCCCACCCCCACCTAGAAATAGTAGTGCTGAGAAAGATCAAAGTCAGTGAAGGTCTGAGGATCTGCCTTAAACCGCTCTAAACTGCTTTTGATAAGTTTGTGTTAATCCTTATTCAATTCTTTTATGCTGATGATAGATACGTATATTCCAGTGTTTTGCATTCTCACATTCTCTGAGCCTAGAAATGACCTTGTAGTAGGGATGTGTTTATGTCTAGAAACTGAGCCTTTGTTAAAATAGCCTGCGAAGGGGGAACAGGGTGTTAGGCCCAGAGAGGGTCCCTGATTGGACAGGTGCAGGGGGCGTTGGAACCAATAGAAAGTCTGCATGTATCAAGCTGAAGAAAAATGTATAAAAGAGTATGTCTCTGTAAGAATGTTGCTCAGTTCCTTTTGAAGCTTTGACTAACTGAGCCATGTGCACAATAAATTGGCTTGGATCTTTGAACAGACTCCTGGTATTATTTATTGCATGCTTATCAGCTGCTACAACCCCTGACCATCTTTCCTCATTCTCACTGTTAAGCCAGCATGAACTCACATTCCAAAATGCAGAAGCACACGTGTAGTTATAGATCTGCCCTGGGCAATCTTGGCTAGAAGATCATTTATATAAACATTTTAAAAATTGGAAAACTCTGAGAAGTGCACTTTTACATGGACCCTTAATTATCTTCCAACTCTGAGAAAAGTGTAAATGGAAAATTGACTGCACTTACCAGAAACTGTAGATCACTCCAGGTGACACTCAGAGTCAGAGATGATCAAAATGGAGAAATGACATTGCCGCTTCCGTTTGCTTCGTTAAAAAAAACAATTTGACGAATAACGCCTCTTAGAGCCACGGCCATGCTAGTGATATGCAGTTTAAGTAAAAGTGAAACCAGTGTGGAGCCTTTGGTGAAGGAACCGTGCAGCTGCATCCCACCCCCAAAGGAAGTAGTTACTACTTCCTTCGGGGGCGGAATGCAGCTGCACGGAAGGCTCTGCACAGGTTTGACTTACTTAAACTGCATTTCCTTAGCACAGTCACGGCTGCCATAGAAAGGTGAGGGGGATTGTCTGCTGCTGCCGAGAAGCAGATTCGGCAGCGGCAGCAACTTGCGTGCTGATTTTTTAAAAAACTTTTGAAGGCGAAGTGAGGCGGCTATTTTGAGGGCCTTTTTTGCCGCCCTCAAAACTTTGCTGCCTGAGGCAGCCGCCTCACTTCGCCTCATTATAGAGCCGCCCCTGGGCACGGGCCATTGTGCAACCGTATGATAGGTTCAAGATAAACAGCAAGCCGGTTTTATGTGCTGGGCGGCGGCGGTGGGGGTGGGGGGGGGGGTAGGGTTACCAACTTTTCCATAAACTTTGATTGGATACCCATCATGAGTTGTGGGGGGAGTAGTAACAAATTGCCTTATTGTTTATGTATTCCTCCCAGTCACCTAGAATGGTGGTTGTGTTCTTACAAGTGCCACAAATGCATAGGACAGTCTCTGAATTTCAAGCTTTCTGCTACACTTTCCATGCTAATCTGTTACCATTATCTATTGGAAGCTACTCCAGAGAGCTCACAACTGAGAGGCTGTCCTATATATTAGTATGGATGGATGGTACTTGCAAGAGACCAGCATAGTAGCAACTGGCTGGGGAGGGGGCTGGAGGTATTCTCATCACCATCAGCCCCAGCCTGCTGCTTTCTGTCAGCATTTGCTTTTCCATCTCATCTTGCATGTAGTAAGTGCCATCTGTTCTGCTTCTCTTTTCAGTTTAATGGGGCCAAGTGGCCAGGTTGACACAGGCTTGAGGGAGCTGTGGGTGCGTTCAGTATGGTAAATGGGCAATGGTGCAAATTGGGCAACTGGACTTCAGGCTGGGGTAGGGGTCCTGTGGATTTCCTGGAACAGGTGGTGCCAGTAGGCAATGAATAGCCATATGGCAGATGTCCTGGGAAGATGCACGGCAGCAGGTATGTAGCCCTACCATCAATGGAACAGAATGGACCAGGACTTCCAGGAGTTGACTGAGCTCTGTGGGGATGAAGGCTTAGATGGAAGGATGAGCAGGGAATGTAGAAGCAGGGCAGTAAGGCTTGTCAACCTTGATTGGGCAACTCGGGGGCCTCAGCTCAGCCGCAGCTGGCCTGGCAACTTGTGACTGGAGCCACTCACTGCTTACTGCCTGACCCAAAAGACAGTGCTGCTTTCTTTGCATCTGTGGCCCCTTGGCTCTCCTTTCTCTGATGGATCACCAGAAGTGGTCAGGTGCAGCAATATGAGAGGTGGGCATCTGGAAGTTCTGGAACTAGGAAGTTGCCTTAGAGGGAAGGATTCTAGTCCCCAAGTGGGGGAGCTTGCAGCTTGCAGATACAGGTATACAGCACAGTCAAGCAGGAACAGATGTATGTGTGTATGGCACTAGTTAAATGATGCACAGTGTTAAAAAGCAAGCAGCACAGCTCTGCCAGCACGTGCTACTTGCCTCTTTCTGTGGCTGCAAAGCTTCATAGAGAGGGAAATTCTGTTACTTGACTGGCATGATTATGCTTGCTAGAACAATACAGTGCCTGGTTACAGGTTGTAACCAGTCACTGTTCAGGAAGCCACACAACTGGACTGTCCTGTTGAAAACTGGGTAGTTGGTCACCCTAGGAAGAGGAGTAGAAAACAAGCTGCTGGTATGTGTAAGGGAGTGCATGCCTTGGAAGGGTGGTCGTGGGGGGAGGGGTTAGAGGCAGCTGAAGAGCATGGAAAGAGAACTGGGAATGCATTGCCTAGGTTTGGGGCAGAAAGAACTTTAGGGGGGCTGAAGGAAGGAGAGCAAGCTTGAGGACAGAGAACTGGGGTCTTGGTGGGAGGTAGAGGGGGAGAGAGAGAGGCAGGATCTAGTGCTGGAAGGTGTAGAGAGAACTGGGGAATGCAGAGTTGGGCCTTACTGCGAGGTATAAGGATAGAGAGATCAGAGAAGGAGAGGGAAAAGCTAGGGCAGAGAGAAAGCTAGGGGTTAGCCATCCTGGAGAGGAAGCAGAGAAAGCTGGGAGTTGAACCCTTTTTGGGAGGGGGAAGAGCAAAGAGGAGTTTAAGCTGAGATGGGAAGAGTGGAACCTAAACTAAAATCACTGGATAACATTGTGCCTGAAGTTGAGTTGGGGGGGGGGGGGGTGGATGGAATGCCAGGCTTTATGATGGGGGAATTCTGCAAAAAAATGTATAGTCTACAGAATTTTGAAGAATTTTAAAATATTGTTATACTGAATTCTCAATTTTTGTTCAGAATTTAAAATTTTCTGTGCAACATTCCCTCAGACATAAGTTCCCCCCCCCCCAGTCAACATGAGAACAGGGGACGCAATATGAAGCTCCAAGTGTGCAGACACAGGAGCAACATTAAAAATATATTTTTTGCTAGACAGGCAGTGCAGGTAGGAAGCAGCCTTTCATTGGTGACTGTGAAGGCAGAAAGAATAACAAAATTCAAGCCAGCCTAGGAGGAGCAAAATAGGTCCTTAGTTGGAAAGAAATAGCTGTGAGGGTAGGGGGAAAGAAGTAAATTAGGCAGACTAAATAGCCCTTCTAGTCCATACCTCCTGCCTAATGCTCTTTCAGAGGAAAGTTAAGACAAAAAAAATGGTAGGCTTTAAGCTGCAAAAAAAAAAAAATATATGTAGAGAGATTTTGATCACGTGATGTGGTGAGAGCTGGTGGAGGCATGCTGCTAGCTCTTCGGGGATCTCCACGCTGAACTGCCCCAGTATCTCAAAAAGAATCCGACCCCCTTGAGTCAACTTGAGGAACACAACTGCCAACACCCCCTGTAGCACCTTGAGTGGAATATTGGCCCCTTTTCCTGCAAAAAGCGGGAAAAGACTCCAGCGGGCACCAACAAGATGGTGGATGGCTCTCCTTCCCCGGCGTCCCCCAAGCCAGCCCAACTCATTGAGGATGTCACCGCCGCAGTGGTAACAAGTTGGATGGGGTGACCTGGATGCTGGAGGGGCTAGGAGGCTGTCTACGAGAGTCGGAACGCCATATCTCCCAAGCGGAAGATGAGCTAGGCACAGCCACCAGAGAACTTAGTGCTCAGCAGACCGTGATCAAATGACAGGCAGAGAAATTCAAGGACATCGAAAACCGCAGCTGCTGGAACAGCCTTCGATTCTTAAACAAAGACATGGGGAGGGGTGGCCTGCACAGAGTGGCACCTACTCCTGCCATCTTACTCCGGCTATCTTTACTGGGCAGACTAGATGGACCATACTGGTCTTTATCTGCCGTCATTTACTATGTTACTATGATTCGTGGGCATCCCCGAGTTAATACGGGAAACTGAGCTCCGGGGGTTTCTGGAAACACTCGTACCTGCCTCCTTGGCACCGGGGGAGTCCAGCAACCCATTAATTGAGGGCACACCCTTCTGGGAGCTTGACAGGAAAACTGGAACCAGCCGAGGGTTGTCCTCTCCCGATTCTTGAATTTCATAGAGAGGCAGTTCTGCATGCTATCCGTGGGCAAAGATTAGCATATTCTGAGGGGCAAAAGATATATTAATAATTTAAAGATTACTCTGCCCTTCTCGGCCAAAAACACCGGGCCTTGGTGGCGGCTAAGCTCCATTTCACACTCCAATACCCTGCCCGCCTGTGGATTACAAACAGTGGTATGACACATGTCTTTGATACCCCGGAAACAGCAGTAGGGTGTGTTCAGAGACTGGGGGTTACAACTTGAGCCTGAAAGAGCAGAAGGAATGGACTGGGGATTACATGGCCATGGCAAGCACTCATGATGGTAAGTGGGGGTGTGCTAAGACTTATGAGCCCTGGGGACAGAGAGCAACAATGCGCAGCGGGCAGAGTGTTGAAGTTGCATCCTTCAGGACAGAGGACATTGACTCTGAGGCACACCACAGTGCACCTCATAAGGCTCATGCCAAGCGCGGCATCCCCTTCCCTACTGGAGGAGTCTTCTGTTTGGAGCTCCCTGCATGGTTATTCTTTTGGCCTCCCAATGCTGGTGTGAATCGGATCTGCCGTACTCATCTGTGTTGGATGTCACAATACCAAAGTGGAGAGACATTCACAGGGGAAATGGTGGACTGTGCTTGGAGGTGGGGACAGTGAATTGCTCTGGGCCATTTGGCAGATGATGGGAACCAAGGCACTGACTGCACAAGAAATGGCACTGGTTTGCTCATTGCAGAGCATGGGGTGCTTGTGCCAGCTTATTCCCCCCTCCCCTCTCCCCCCCTTCAAACTGATGGACTTGTCACACATGTACTATTGAATGTTTATCCTAGTTAGACTTGTTTGATGGTTGTTGTTAATGCTGGTAGCTGAGGCATATTTAATGGTATCTATCCCCGCAAGACAGATCGTCCTTCCCCAGGGTTTGTAATGGTAACTGCAATACTGTAATTCTGCAAATATGTAACACTATACCATTGTAATATTGAAACATCGTAATACTGTAGCATTGTAAGATGGCAACAGCAATGTATAGAGGAGATGGATGGGCATGGGGGTGATTGACCCTGGGATTGGGAGGTAGAAAACCTAGGGGACACAGGATGGGGAGGGGGTAGAAAGGGAGGGAAGCAAAGGAAAGGACAGGAACGCTGGAGGGGAGTGTTTTTTAAACCACAAGCCGGCATGATGCACGCCTGCAAGGGGGGAAGAATGCAGGCTGAGTTGGCGACAGCAATGTCGATGGTGATAAAGGGAGGGGAGATCAATGAAGGGGCAACACAAGCTACGAAAACCAGAGCGAGCATAAGAAAGAAAGGGGACAGGAGGGGCACATGTATGGTGAGGATTGGGGGAAAGTTGGGGTGAGAACCTATGTAATATGTCAAGAGTGATCATGGTGCAGGAGAGGCGGATGGACAGGATTGAGGAGGGAGGCAGGCAAAGGAAAAGGGCAGGATGGACGGGGAAGGATGGGGAAGACAAGGGAGGAGGAAGGAGGTAATACCATAGAACAAAAGGGACAAGGCCCACAACGGGATGCGCCAGAAATGCGACTGGCACGGATAGGAAGAATCCCAGTCCAGGCAGGCCACCTAGACTTATGGATGTAAAGGATGGGGAATGGGTAGGGGGAGGAGAAAGGGACCCATGGAGACTAGTGAGTATGATGAGGGTGATGGTATGGATGGTGGGAGTTTGCCATGAGAGTTTGTGTGGCTGCCGATGCCTTCCTGGTCTCATGGTCAAAGGGACTTCTGTACGCCTTCCCTCTGATGCCACTGATTGCCAGGACTCTGTTCAAGACCCTCCACGACAGTCTGTCATCTTAGTAGCTCCACGGTGGCCCAGGCAGCTGTGGTTTCCGCTGCTTCTGCAGTTGGTGGTGGCAGACCCCATACCCCTGGGGTATGCTCCCCAACTCCTTTCCCAGGAGGGGGGCTCTCTCCTGCATCCCAACCTGGGATCTTTCGCTGATAGCTTGGCTGCTGAGGGTAACTCTAGCCCCACTCCACCTCCCCAGAGAGGTGGAGGATATTTTGCTGTTCTCATGCAATGCGTCTACCAGATGGGCCTATGCCTTTAAGTGGTGCAAATTCTCACTTTGGTGCACTAAGCAGGGGGCTAACCCCTTCTCTTGCCCGGTGGTCACGGTACTGCAGTATCTGCTCCACCTCTCTCATTCATTGCTCAAGTCTAATTCTGTTAGGGTACACCTTAGTGCCCTAGCAATGAACCACTGCATGGTAGACAGGAAATCTCTCTCGGCCCATCTGCTGGTGTCCCGCTTCCTACAGGGCCTGCTCCTGTCTAAGCCCCCGGTTTGTCCTCCAGCGACCGAATGGGATCTCAATGTGGTGTTGGGGCAGCTTACTCGCCCACTATTCGAATCATTGGCTACCTGCCACCTTCGCTACCTCTCCTGGAAGTTGGTCTTCCTAGTCATGCTCACTTCTGCATGAAGGGTAAGTGAGCTCTAGGCCCTGGTGGCGAAAATACCCTACACCAGGTTTTACAAGAATAGGGTGGTGCTTTGCACGCCTCGTCAGTTCCTTCCAAAAGAGGTGTCCCCCTTCCACCTCAACCAGGAGGTGGCCCCCCCTACCTTCTTTCGCAAACCACATGCCAGTTGGGCAGAGACGGTCCTCCATACCTTGGACTGTAAGAGGGCCTTGTTCTTCTATATACAACGCACTCAAGGCCACCGAAAAGTGTCTCAGCTTTTCATTTCCTATGACCCCAGTAAGCTGGGGAAGGCTGTGACCAAGCGTACGCTGTCCACATGGGTGGCGGATTATATTGCCCTTGCCTACGAGGAGGCGAGGCTTCCGTTGGAAGGCCGGGTCACTGCACACCAGTCAAGGCTACGGTGACCTCAGTAGCTAACCTGCATTCAGTCCCACTAGTAGACATCTGCTAGGCTGCCACCTGGTTTTCAGTCCATACCTTTGCCGCTCATTACTGCCTGGACAGAGAGTCCCGTAACCTTTTCGGGGTCTATGCAACGCCTACCCTCCGACCCTTCTGTGTTCAGGCTACCGGAGTACTGGTTTCATCTGAATCAGGGGCCCTGTTCGCCTGTCTATACAGATGCAATTGCTGCTGCTTGTGGCTCTCCATGAGGGAGCACTAGTTTTTGCTATGGATTTTGGTAGCCTGTAGCTGGGGAATCCCGTATGTGAAGACTGACTTCCTGCTTGTTCCCGGAGAAAGCGTAGTTACTCACCTGTAACAGGTGTTCTCCGGGGACAGCAGGAATCGGTCCTCACAACCCTCCCTCCTCCCCTTGGAGTTGCAGCTGTACCATTTTTAATTTGTGTTTGCTTTCTTTTAGCTATGTCATCTGACTGAGCAAGATGGCACCCTTGGGCGGGAAGGGGACCACGCATGCATGGTAGCAATCCCAAAGGCTTTCTTTGAAAGCTGGGTATTTGCTCCGTGTGAGCTCCGTCAGTGCTGATGTCACCCATATGTTAGGACTGATTCCTGCTGTCCCTGGAGAACACCTGTTACAGGTGAGTAACCATGCTTTTCCTTATATCGGTAGGGCTGTTTGACCGCGTGGTCAGGGCAGACATAGGTCCTATTGCCGTGTCTGATCACGCCACAGTCACACTTGAATTATGCTGGAAGGAACAAGAGGGACATAGACCATGGAGGCTCCCATTGGAGGTGGTTGGAGACGCAAGATTCACATCATTCCTAAGAGCTAAATGGGCCGAATATGAACACCATAATGGGCAACATATGGACAATCCCACCCTCTTTTGTAAAGCCGGCAAAGCGGTGATTCATGGGGAAATCAGCTACATTCAGCTTAAGCAGAAATGCATAAACAAGAGGGTCTTACAGCTGGAATGGGACCTGGTGTTGGCCTGATGGCACATCGCTTCACACCCAAGCAACGGGATGAAGACCTAGGTCTCTGCTCTTCGGGCAGAATTGAACATGCTCCTCCAATGCGCCAAAAAGTCCACAATGTACTAACAATATAAGCTGTACTGCTATGGCAATAGAGCAGACACGTTGTTGCCATCATTGATCCGACTGGGGGGAGGCCCAAGCCATGTGGGAGCCCTCCGAGACAATGATAGGAAACTGTGGTTGATGGCAGCTGGAGTGGAAAAAGTATTCTGCGATTTCTATAAGCGGCTCTATCGGGCAGAACCATCAGATGGGGACCTAGGGGTAGCGTACCTCCAAGCCTGCAACCTTCTGAAATTGACGGAGGACCAGCTGGCACTCCTGAACAACCCCATATCCCTTTAAGAGGTCCAGCATGCCATTAAGAACTAAAGGAGGGTCAAGCACTGGGAACGGATGGCCTTAGGGGTGAATTCTACAAACTCATGGGGGCAAGGTAGCAATACCCATGGCTCAATATTATGCGGATCTCACTATTCGAGATTCATTCCCTTGTGAACCAAATAAAGCAGTGATAACTGTCCTCCCCAAGTTGGGGAAAGACCTCTTCACTACTGGGTTCCTACCGGCCAATTTCATTATTGAATGTCGACATAAAACTCATGGCACAAATCTTAGCGGATCACCTGGCCTTCTGCTTACCGGAGCTGGTTACATCTGAACCAGCTAGGGTTTGTGAGAGGTCTAAGTGTGGCTTACAGCATGTGGTAGGTCTTGGCGTCAATGTGTGCCAGCATTGGAGAGGTACAGCTGTCCACGTTGATCAGTTTTAATGCTGAAAGGCTTTCATTTGGATGAGTTGGAGCTTTATGTACCAAGTCTTGGGGATGATGGGCTTCCAAGGCTCGTTTGTGGAGAGCATCTGGCTGTTATACTCCAATCCCAGAGGTGCAATTGTGGTTAATGGGAGCCTGACATCTGATTTCCCACTGTGTAGGGATACACAATAGGGCTGCCCCTCTGCCCCCTACTCTTTGTGCTTTTGCTCGAACCCCTGCTATGTCGCATCCGGTCTGCGGAGGACCTGCAAAGGATTTATGTGGGGTAGATGAATTCCAGGTATCAGCCTTCACGGATACCTTTTAGTACACTGGACAATCCCATTCAGGGGCTACCAGAGTGTCTCTGGGTCTTTGAAGAATACAGGAAACTGTTGGGGCTGAAGTTAAATCTCGACAAGTTAGAGGCCCTTCCCCTAGATCCGGCTATCTGGTGGGGCGCATTCCTGCTGCGGAGGGCCAATTTAAATACCTGGTGATCCAACTCCCAGCATGCCTATCTGAGCTATATTGAACTAATGTATCTGTTTTTTTGGTGGATCTCTGGCGGCGAGTGCAGAAATGATGGGACCTTCTGTTTGGGTTGGGAGGGCAAATAGCATTCTTTAAAATATGGTTCTTTTTCTGAAGTGGTTATACCTCCTGCAGATGCTGCCTTTGGTACTTAAGCAGCAAGATGTTAACATCTTTGAAAAGCACACCAACAACTTGCTATTGAGAGGGCATCGACTCTGGATGCAGCTTGCGATACAGCAGTGCCCTGGGATCAAGGGGGGATGGGCTTTCCTGATTTTGGAAGGTACAACATGGCGTTCATGTTGAGACATGTGTGCCACTGACTATGGGACATGGAGGACTATACGTTTGTAAGGGGGAGAGAGCCCCGGTGAGACCCCTGCATCTGTGCTATATCCTCCATACGGAATTAATAAGGGATGTACCACCCATGGCTCGGACTGTTCTCTTTGGCCTGATCTGTCGGGCATGGTACCATTTTTGCAAGCTATTGGGCTGGACTGCAATCAGCTCCCCATTCCTTCTGCTGAGAGGCAATAATTGATTTCCCCCTGGACTCGTGGGGGGGGGGGAGGTTTGCGCAGTGGGAGTGAGTGGCGGGGATTGTGAATCTGGAACATGTAGTTTCTGAGATGGGGATGCCAGTGGAGTTCCATTTCCTGAGTGAACAATATGGGTTGACTGGCCTGTATCTATGTCAGTAGCTTGCCTCGAGAGTCCCTGAAGGGGCGAATGTGTGCTTCAGATTGGAGGAACTCCTTTTGGGCAGGGAGAGTCTGAATAAGGTGACCCACTTGCATAAAGCCTTGGTGGAAGTGAGCCCAAGTACACAGGAGGAGGACCTAACCAGGGCATGGTTGCAGGACTTGGGGACGGCAGGTGGACACGGTTGATGTAATAACAGTTTTTGCACAGATTCCATGAATGAGTGTTTCCGTGGAACATCGCGATCTGCAGTATAAGTTACACCGTCGCCTGTACTTCACCCTGAGGCAAGCGTGGAGAGTGCGAATAGCATCTATAGTTCAGTGTCCCAGGTGTGGGGCAAGTGCAGAGACTCTAGACTACATGTTTTGGCACTGTCAGAAGGCACAGAAGTACTGGGGCAGGGTGCAGCAATACCTTGAAATGTGTATGGGGCAGGAACTCAAAATCCCACCCGCAACCTAGGTCTTAGACATATGGAAGCGAGAATGCAGGGATGGCCTGGGGCAAATACCTCATGGGTGGCTGTGCCTAGGCTTGGTGGTGGCCCAGATGGTCATCCTATACAATTGGCTACAACCAGGGGTCCTACCTATCGCCAGTGGCGAATCGGTCTGCATGACTTACTCCTAATGGAGAGGCAGAGAGCAGGTGGGCATGCCCAGCGATGGGAAATGTTCCTAGAGGGGTGGGGCCTATATCTTCAGTCTCTGGCGCCACATGCACAGAGTGGGGTGTTGAACCCATGAGTTTGAACAGGGAGTCTAAACAATAAGATGGGAGAGTTAGAATATATAGCACTAAATGAAATGTTACATATGATTGGAATATCAGAGACATGGTGGAAGGAGGACAACCAGTGGGACACTGTGATACCTGGGTACAAACTATATTGTAATGATAGAGCTGATCAAATTGGTGGAGGGGTTGCACTCTATGTTAGAGAGGGCATTGACTCAGAAAGGATTAAAGTTTTGCAGGAAACAAAATCTGCTGTAGAATCTGTATGGATTGAAATTCCATATAAAAGGGGAAGGCAATGGCAGTGGGGGTGTACTATCGAGCGCCTGGCCAGAATGACCAAATGGATGATGAAATGCTCAAAGAAATCAAGGAAGCTAACAAACGTTACAGTGCAGTAATAATGGGTGATTTCAATTACCCTGGTATCGACTGGGTCAGTGTCACGTCAGGACATGCTAGGGAGATAAAGTTCCTGGATGAAATAAATGACTGCTTCTTGGAGCAGCTGGTTCATGAACCGACCAGAGGGGAAGCCATATTAGACCTAGTCCTTAGTGGAACACCAGATCTAGTGCAAGAGATAAGGGTGTTGGGGCCACTTGGCAATAGTGATCATAGCATGATCGCCTTTGATTTAATTAGTGGAGGAGGGATAGTAAGGAAATCTACAGTACTACCTTTTAACTTTTGAAAGGGAGACTATGATAAAATGAGGAAAACAGTTAAGAAAAAACTAAAAGGAGCAGTTGCAAAGGTTAAAGATGTACATCAAGCTTGGGTGTTGTTGAAAAATACTATCTTGGAAGCCCAGACCAGCTGTATTCCATGCTTTAAGAAAAGTGGAAGGAAGTCCAAAAAACTGCCAGCATGGTTTAAAGGTGAGATCAGAGAGGCTGTTGTTGCCAAAAAAGCAACTTTCAGGAAATGGAAAAAAGAGCCAAACGACGAAACCTGGAAACAGCACAAGCACTGGCAAGTCAAATGCAAGGCATTGATAAAGCAGGCAAAGAGAGAATTTGAGAAGAAGCTTGCTGCGGAAGCAAAAAACGCGAAATAAAGACCTTTTCAAGTACATTCGTAGCAAAAAACCTGTGAGAGAGTCAGTTGGTCCATTAGATGATAAAGGGGTTAAAGGAGCACTAAGAGGCGACAAGGCGATAGCAGAGAGACTGAATGAATTCTTTGCTTCGGTCTTTACTGAGGAAGATGTAGGGATGTTACCCATGACGGAAGTGGTATTTAAAGGTGTGGAAGAATTGAAGGAAATATCGATACATCGGGAAGATGTCTTACAACTATTAGATAAACTGAAGAGTAGCAAATCACCTGGGCCGGATGGTATACATCTAAGGGTGTTGAAAGAACTGAAATATGAGATTGCAGACCTGCTATCAGTAATCTGTGAACTATCATTAAAATCATCTCCTAATACCTGAAGATTGGAGGATCGCCAATGTAACACCAATTTTTAAAAAGGGTTCCAGGGGTGATCCGAGAAACTACAGACCAGTGAGTCTGACGTCAGTACCGGGAAAAATGGTAGAAACCATCATAAAGAATAAAATTACTCAGCATGTAGATAGTCACAACCTAATGGGAGACAGCCAACATGGCTTTAGACAAGGAAGATCTTGTCTTACTAATCTGTTATGTTTTTTGAAGGAGTGAATAAACAGGTGGACAAAGGTGAGTCGGTTGATATTGTGTATCTGGACTTTCAGAAAGCCTTTGACAAGGTCCCTCATCAGAGACTTTTGGCAAAACTAAAAGAGTCATGGGATAGGAGGCAGTGTACTATTGTGGATCAGGAACTGGTTAAAAGATAGAAAGCAGAGGGTAGGGCTAAATGGCCAATTTTCCCAATGGAGAAAGGTGAATAGTGGTGTACCCCAGGGATCTGTGCTGGGTCCGCTGCTTTTTGACATATTCATAAATGACCTGGAAAGTGGAATAACGAGTGAGGTTATCAAATTTGCAGATGACACAAAACTATTTAAAGTTGTTAAAACCCAAGAGGATTGTGAAAAATTGCAAGAGGATCTTGATAAATTGGAAGACTGGGCATCAAAATGGCAGATGAAATTTAATGTGGACAAGTGCAAGGTTATGCACCTAGGGAAGAACAACCCAAACTATGGTTACACGATGCAAGGTTCCACATTAGGAACCACCACCCAGGAAAAAGATTTAGGCGTCATTGTGGATACCATGTTAAAACCCTCGGCCCAGTGTGCAGCGGCGGCCAAGAGAGCAAATAGAATGCTAGGTATGATAAGGAAAGGAATGGAAAATAAAACTAAAGATATTATAATGCCTCTATATCATTCGATGGTGAGACCGCACCTTGAATATTGTGTGCAATTCTGGTCGCCGTATCTTAAAAAGGATATAGCGATTTTAGAAAAGGTTCAGAGAAGAGCCACCAAAATGGTAAAGGGGATGGAAGGATACTCCTATGAAGAAAGGCTAAAAAGGTTAGGGCTCTTTAAACTGGAAAAGAGACGGCTGAGGGGAGATATGATAGAAGTCTATAAATTAATGAACGGAATGGAACGGGTAAACGTAGATTGATTGTTTACGTTATCAGAATATAGAAAGACTAGGGGACATGCAATGAAGCTACAGGGTAAACTATTTAAGACCAATAAAAGAAAATATTTTTTCACTCAACGTGTAATCAAACTCTGGAATTTGTTACCGGAGGATGTAGTAAAGGCTGTTAGTGTTGCTGGGTTTAAAAGGGGTTTGGACAAGTTCCTGGAGGAAAGGTCCATAAACCATTAAGAAGTGACCGAAGATATCAATGCTTGACCCAGTACAAGCATTGTGGAACTTGTGTCTCTTGGGGAAACTGCTAGGTACATATGACCTAGTTTGGCCACTGTTGGAAACAGAATACTGGGCTTGATGGACCTTGGTCTGACCCAGTATGGCATATCTTATGTTCTTATGTTCTTATGAGTCTGCAGAATGAAAGAGTGGATGATGAGAGATCTCCATGGGTCTGGGGGGGACAGTAGGGGGGAGGGGAGAGGACAGTGAAAGGGGAGGGAGGGGGGAGGAGAGTGTGAAACTTGAAAGAGCTCTAGTGGGGTGAAGGAACCCCACAGAACTAGGTAGCTGCTACATAAATGGGGATTGAGGGGCGGTGGGGGAGGGGGAGGGACAGACAGGTTGATAGGGTACGGTATAAGGTATACAAAAGGACTTTTAAAAAAAAAATTTTGATTGAAGATATGGATCACTGGCCACACAGGTACTACTGAACCTTGTCTGATAAGTGATATCTCCCTCCTATATGGTACACCTGTTCCACATTTCAAGTTTGAAGTTAACTCTTGAGTTTATTGATGCTGGTGATTTTATCAGTGTTGTGTTTTCATGTAATTAAGAGACTTAAATATATACACACTTGTATGTTTGTGAATACATTGACTAGCAATTATCCCTTAACTTGATTGTACCTGGCTCCGTCATTTTTTTATTTTGTGTGCTGTGATAGCACCAGATCTCATTCTGTGTAATTTTTATTTATTTATTTACATTCTCTTATAAACCGCGCTATTCTGCATCAGTGCGGTTTACATTGAACAAACTGAAATTACATTGAACAGGGCATTATAACTTGGAGATAACTATTTTACAGGGAACATGGGCTATGGAGGGTTAAGTGGCTTGCCCAAGACCACAAGGAGCACCTGTGGGACTAGAAACCCCAGTCCTTCCGGCCCAAGGTTGCTGTCCTCTAGTGGGATTTGAACCCCCGACCTTCTGGCCTGAAGTACCTTGCCCCAACCACTAGGCCACTCCTCCACTCCAATTTTAGTTTCGTTATTTAAACCAGTTTAAAAGCTTTGTAGCTAAACTGTACAGCAATGACCTGTTCAAGGTTTTTCTGCTAATATGTTTATTCCTTTATTTCTCTAGCTCATCAATCTAATACAGATTATTAAAAATGGAATAAACGTCTTTGATCCTAGTGGAAGAATAATTAGAATGTTGGATCGTGAAGTGGTGAGTCGGCACATGCCTTTACACGGTATTAAATTTTATGAACAGTGGTATACACTGCTGTACTTGGATATTCCTTTTCTGTTCCTCACCAGCATAGGAGCTAATTTTATAACACAATACCTATTTCACAAAGGCAATCTATGCCCCTATGTATGATTTATAAAATAGGCTCCTACAGTAATACACAAAGATCTCGTGCAAGAAAGTACATGCCATCTTGTCAACTGTAGTTCTTGCAAAAGCCATTTCCTGTTTCTAAAATATGCTTTATCAATTAGTCCCTGCATAAGTGGGTATAGATTGCATACTACTGACACAGTATTGTAACTGTCTTTCTGTTGCTGCACATAAAGCCAAGCACTAGTGACCTCACTAGGATGATAGACCACAGTGACCAAACTTTTTTTTTTTTTTTCAACTAATAGTTATGCATGCTAAGTAACATGGTGTTTGTATGCCAAGCAGGGCCGTGTGTTTTAAATCACATGATTACAGTAATTATAAAGCAGCTATTTTAACCATGGAAATTAAATGGTGGTGTACTCCTTTAGTAAATACTACATTAATGACAATGGGAGTTAGGTTTATCTGGGTTACATTGCTGAGGCAAGATTGAGAGTTGTTTTTTATAATTATGCCTATGGTTGTGTAGTTAACTGCTAATGTGCCCCTCCTGGTCGATGAGCTGTTGGGTAACTTTGAGGTGGCAAAGGCAGGGCCTTGTGTATCCCTAAGGATTCAGGTAAACTCTTCATCCTATCTGTTACCCTGATCCAGGAGCATGGCAGAAGGAGGAGAGTGCATCACCTTCATCCTGTTTTGCCAAACTGCAGCTTTGCTACTTCATACATTGAACTGATATATGAAATGCATGGATTAAGGGCCATCACTTTTATTTCTAATAGTGTCTGTACTGTGGATTGCGACACAGTAGCACCAACAATATTGTAGAGAGAGGGCGGCCTGATTGTGGTTGTTGGGAGGCCCAATCACCTTCATGGCAGATGGCCATTGCCAATTGGGAGTGGCCACATTGCCTTGTTATCTGCTCTTGCGATCGGGCCCAATTTTGGAAGCCACTGCACAAAAACATTTTTGCATGGTGGCTGCCAACCATTGCCTCCCTCACTCCATGCCCCAGGTGACTTGCACCACACGAAAATCAGATATTCTCTGGGAACAAGTAGGAAGTCTGTCCTTACATATGGGTGATGTTGGTGCCGATGGAGCTTGCATGGTAATCTCTCCCCAGCTTTCAAAGAAAGCCTTTGGAAGATATACCACGCATGCATGGTCCTCTTCCCGCCTAAGGGTGCCATCTTGCCTCAGTCTCCTTTTTTCTGCGGAGCCCATTGGACATATGTCTCTTCTCCTTGGAAAAAGTTGTTAGTTTTTGTCTTAAAATTTGCTTTTCTCCGGTTGTGTACCGGTCCCTTCTCGCCCCTGAGTCCGCTTGCTTCAGCGTTGTGTTTTCTTGGTTTTTTTTCTTTCTTTTTTCTACGTTTTGTTTAGCGTGGGTTTGCACCTTTCTCTGACCGGGCCAAGAGCTTGACCTCACGGGGGCCATCTCCCCTGCCATGGCCTTGGTCAGTGACTTCAAGCCGTGTGACCGCTGCGCACACATGTCGTGTACGGACTGCATAATTGCTGCCTTCATGCCTTGGGGCTGGATCATGATCCCTTGGTCTGCAGTCTCCAGGGGTTTTCAACCCAGTCCTCGGGAAAACCTAGGCCAGTCCAGGTTTTCAGGATTCCCAGAATGAATATGCATGAGAAAGATTTGCATATTCTGCCTTCATTGTATGCAAATCTATCTTATGCATATTCATTGTGGGAATCCTGATAACCTGACTGGCCTAGGGTTCCCCGAGGAGTGGGTTGAAAACCTGTGCTGTAAGCAGATGACTCCCAAGGCTCTTAAGAACTGTCAACAGCAGCATAAGTCGGTCTTCCACAAAGTTGACTCTGCTCTGGAATCGTCCGTTAGACCTTGCTTCAAGTCTTCCTCTGGGACCTCGGATCCTCGGGATTGCGTGGCCTCGGAGCCCCAAGGCTACTGAGCTTCCAGCCAGAGCTCCACCAATGAAGGCCGTCAGAAGCCAGAAACACTCAAAGACTGAGTCAAGGGAAGTGGGGACATCCCACGGGCCCAGGACTTGTAGCCCTCGATGCAAGGCAGAGGGCAACATCTGGGAGAGGCCTTCTAAGTTTCCCTGACAGGAGCCGTCAACGTCAAAGGATTGGCTTTGGACCTCCAAGGCCACCCTCATCAAGGACCCCACCCCCCCCCTCCCTTAACAGAGTTGGTGCTGGGCCTGAAGTCCTCTGTGCCTGCAGAGCCATCTGGTCTTGAGGCCAGGATGGGGACCTTGGAGTGCAATTTGTCTGCCTTCATGGCCCAGCAGTCGACTGATGCCCGGTTCCTTCAGGTCATCACTCCCAAGCATAGGGCCCTCCATGTCGAGGGACTCCCTGGCACTCAAGCCGATCCTAGAGTGCCACCGACCTTGAGAGATCCCTTGGTGTCAGTCATGATCTTGGTCCCATTTCTCGTGGCCGTGATCTTCCCCATTCAGTGACCTCAGCTCTGACTCCTCCACGGTCTCGCAATCTGATTCAGAGGCGAAGGACGATGAGTCCCTGGACACCTGCTGCCACCGGGATGTATCCTCATACCCATCTTCCCCAGAGATGTGTCACTGGTCCCCTGCTGAGGACATGGCCTTCCTCGACTTCATGAAGGATATGGTGAAGGCCCTTGCCTTCACCACAGAATCGGAGGATGACCCTCATACAGAGGGACCTCAAGATCCTCCAATATAAGGCCTTGCTGAAGGAGAAGTCATGGTGCCTGTTCCCTGTTGCCCCCCCCCCCCCCCATTCTGGAATGGCTGCTTCTCAGCATGTGGGAGACACCATCTTCTGTGCCCATTGTAAACAGACAGCTGGACTTCATGTACTGGGTCTGCCAGAGCCCTGGTTTCCAAAAAGCCCAACTGACTCATAACTCCATGGTTGTGGAGTCAGCCATATGGAGTTTGAAGAGCCAGAAGATGCACTCCTTGGTGCCCCCAGATAGGGAGGTACATGCCATGGATGCTATAGGCATGCTTGATGTGGATCCAAGCCTACCAGCTGTACATGGGCATGTACCTGCAGGACTTGGCAAAGGAGCTTGCTGGGTTCTTGGCTGGGCTCTCTGAGGAATCCCTCCAGTGGTTCCAGACCCTGTCCTCCCCAGTTAGAGAGTGCTCCAAGTTTATTACTCGGGCAGCCTATAACTGTTTCAAGTCGGCAGCAAGAGTGGCTGCGGTGAGCATTAGTGCCCAATGCCAGGCCTGGCTACAGTTGTCTGACCTGGAACAATGGGTGCAGGACTAGCTGGTCTGTATCCCCTGCCAGGGAGGGCACCTCTTTGGCAAACCCATGAGGAACAAGGCTGCTGATTTGGAGTCAAAGTGCTTGACAAGGACCAGGCTCTCCAAAAGACCACTGACCCTTCCTGATGGAAGGCTTTGGGCAGAAAGTTCTCATTCCCGAAGAAGAGGAAGGCTTACGGAAACTATCCCCAGTACCTGGCCTTCCCAGCTCCCCAACATGGCCAGCAGGCCAAGGGACAGGGGCATGGCCCACATATGTCTAAGGCCCCCAAGCCTCAGCCTGCACCACTGGCATAACCTGGAAGGGGTTTTTGACTCCTTGGGCATAGCCACTCTTCACCCTCACCCCCAGGAGGCACAACCCTTCAGCACACGGGGGGGGGGGGGGGGGTGTCTGTTACATTATGCCCACAGGTGGTCGGCCATCAAAACTGACACATGGGCCCTGCAGGTGGTCAGGGAGGGTTATCTCCTCCAGCTCCTATAGGTGCCCCCATTTTTCTTCCCAGGAGAGCCCCTCAAGACTCTCCTTCACCGGGCCCTGCTCCAAAAGGAACTTTCTGGTCTTCTAATAGGCAAGGCAGTGTAGCCTGTCCCCATTCACTTTAGGGGCAGGGGCGTTCTACTCCTGCTATTTCCTGGTACCCAAAAGAACTGGACGGTTTCATCCCATTCTAGACTTACGGGACCTCAGCAGGTTCCTGGTGAGGGAGAAGTTCAAGGTGCTCTCCCTTGAACATTGCTGCCATACCTCCAGCTGGAAGACTGGCTATGCTCCTTGGACTTAAAGGATGCGTACATGCATATCCTTATTCACCCCCACCACAGGCAGTACCTTTGCTTTGTGGTGGGTGGAGGTCATTACCAGTACAGAGTACTTCCTTCGGGCTGGCTGCTGCCCCATGGGTATTCACAAAGTGTCTGGCAGTCATTGCGGCCCACTTCAGGCTCCAGGGGTTCTTCATCTTCCCTTATCTGGATGACTGGCTGGCAAAGAGCAGCACCGCCACCAAAGTACAACAGGTGACGGGCCGCACAATTCTTCTCCTAGAGCGCTTGGGCTTTGTAGTCAACTACCCAAATTCTCATCTCCAGCCAACTCAAAACCTGGAGTTCATAGTGGCGCAGCTAGACATTGGTCTTTTTTTCCCAAGGGACAGGGCCCTGTGCCGCCAGGCGCTTGCAGAGGGCACCCATTGTTGTCGCTCGGTGCCTGCCTGACACATGCTCTGCCTACTGGGACACATGGTGTCCACGGTGTACATCACCTCGGATGCCTGCTTACGAATGCAGGTGGCCCACTGGGCACTCCACTTTGTGGTCATAGGCCACGGGGTGCTTGTGGGATAGGGTGACAGTCACCCATCCTCTGGCTGACTCCCTCAGCTGGTGGCAACACCTCCTGCACCTTCTGATATGGATGCCTTTCCAGACCCTCACACCTCAGAGGATCCTTACGACAGATACCTCAAAACTGGGGTGGGGAGCCCACTGTGGCAATCTCTGCACTCGGGGCAGTTGGTTGCTTGTGGAAAGCCTCCAGCAAATCAACCTCCCTGGAGCTCCGGGCTGTTGCTTTAGCCCTCCGGGCTTTTTGCCACCACCTGTGGGACCAACCAGTACTGGTCCAGATCGACAATCAGGTTGTGGTGATCTACATAAACAAGGGGGCACGGGGTCATCCCTCATTTGCCAAGATGCAGTGGGCATCTGCACTTATGCCTGCAACAGTAGAATGTTCCTACAGGCAGAATATCTCCCAGTCCAGGGCAATGCCCTGGCAGACAGGCTCAGCCGGATCCTCCAGCTGCATGAGTGGAGGCTGGACCCCAGAGTGGCCCACTGGTTATTCCGGCACTGGAGGCTCCCACAAATGGATCTCTTTGATAGCTCAGTCAATGCCCAGCTGCTCTGGTTCTGTTCTCGGTAGACACACCCTGCTAGGGTGGCAACTGATGCCTTCCTGATCTCATGGGTGAAGGATCTTCTTTACGCCTTCCTACCCACACCCCTGATCACCAAAACCCTCTTCAAGGTCCAATGCGACAGGGCAACAGTGACCTTGATAGCTCCACGATGGGCCAGGTAGCCATGGTTTCCCCTGCTTCTCTGCCTGTTCACAGTTCCTCTGGGGTGTGACCCAGACCTACTGACTCGGGAAGAGGGCTCTCTCCTGCACCTCAACCTGGGGTCCTTGGTGCTCATGGTCTGGCTGCTGAGCAGGTAGCCCTGGGTCCCTTCAGCTTCTCTACAGAAGTGGAGGAGGTACTCCTGGCTTCCCATAAGACCTCCACATGCTGGGCATATGCCTTCAAGTGGCGGAAGTTCTCCTGGTGCATGGAGAGGTGGATTAGCCCCTTCTCCTGCTCCGTCCAACTGGTGTTGAAGTATCTGCTTCACCTGTCTGACAGGCTTGAAGATCAGTTCCATTAGGGTACACCTCAGCAATCTGGTGGCGCACCACCATCTTATCAAGGGCAAGCTCCTCTCCACTCGGCCATTAGTGGCTTGCTTCCTGAGAGGTCGTCTCCTCTCGAAGCCTCCCATCCATCCCCTGGTGGTGGAGTGGGACTTGAATGTGGTATTCTCAAAGCTTTACTGTACCACCATTTGAGCCTCTCAGCTCCTGCTGCCTTAAGTATCTCATTTGGAATGTGGTAGTGCTCACGGCACTCATGTCTACTTGCTGAGTCAGCGAGCTCCAATCATTGGTGGTGGACCCACCGTATAATAGGTCTATAGGAACAGCGTTGAGCTCCGCACACACCAAGTTCCTGCCCAAGTGGTGTCTCCGTTCTACCTTAATCAGCAGGTCGTACTATTCACCTTCTTTTCACGGCCCCATGCCATCCTTTATACACTGAACTGTAAGCGGGTGCTTTCCTTCTATCTACAGCACACCCAGGGCCACTGTCGAGTTTCTTAGTTCTTTGTCTCCTTTGACCCTAGTCAATTGGTTACGGCGGTCTCTAAATGCATCCTATCCACCTGGGTAGTGGATTGCATCACCTTTCTCATGGGACGCAGTGTCTGGGCCATGGAGGCCTCAGTTGCAAATCTGCGTTGGGTTCCCTTGTTGGAAATCTGCTGGGCCGCCACCTGGTCCTTAGTCTATACTTTTGCAGCTCATTACTGCCTGGAGAGGGAGTCCCGTTGGAACAATGCCTTTGGCCACGCAGTATTCAGTCATTTGTTTGGGGTGTAGGCAATTCTGCCCTTGCTATGTTCAGGCTACTGGTGAACTGGTTCCTCGCTGGACACTTGGATCGCTTGTGGTCTTTTGTCTTCTGACTCAGTTGCTGCTGCTCACAGCTCACCTTTCTGGTCATCCGTGGCTTTTTACAAGTTTTTTGGTAACCTATATCTGGGGAGTCCCATATGTGAAAACTGACTTCGTGCTTGTTCCTGGAGAAAGCATAGTTATTCACCTGTAAAGCACAGTTACATACCTGTAACAGGTGATCTCTGGGAACAGCAGGAATAAGTCTTCACATATGGGTACGTCGGTACCGACGGAACCTGCGCGGGAACGCTCCCCAGCATCCCAAAAAAGGAAAGCTTTTGGGAGCATCCCACAGCGCCTGCGTGCTGCCTTCCCGCCTTTCCTAACCGCCTCTCTCCAGTTCGAGTTTTAAAGCTGAGACAAAGAGAGAGAGAGGAAAGGAAAGATAGATAGAGAGATACAACTCCTACGGGAGGTGGGTGGGTTGTGAAGACTTATTCCTGCTGTTCCCAGAGATCACCTGTTACAGGTAAGTAACTGTGCTATCTCCAGGAACAAGCAGGAATGAGTCTTCACATATGGGGACTCCCCAGCTAGAGATGCCTGGGAAATCCCCAAGGTAGTGAGACCCTGAGAAGGGCTCTACCTCCTCCCATGGATCTCAGGCATCCAACCAGGGATGGAGGGTAGGAGTTGATTAAGCATGGAACAGGTGTTTGAGAACAGCCTGACCAAACAAGGCATCCCGGCGGGAGTCCTTGTCCAAACAGTAATGGGCTGTGAAGGTATGAATCGAGGCCCAGATGGCCGCTCGACAGATCTGGTCGATGGACACAGAATTTAGATGAGCCATAGAGGTGGCCACGGCCCTCACATTATGAGCTGTGACATGGCCCTCCAGAGAAAGGTTCTTACTCTGGTAGGCGAAAGAAATACACTGAGCAATCCAATTGGACAGTGTCCTCTTAGAGACTGGAAGTCCCAAATGAGAGGGATCAAAAGCAACAAAGAGTTGAGAAGACTTTCTATGTTGCTGTGTCCTTTGTAAGTAAAAAGCAAGAGCTCTCTTACAATCCAGGGTATGAAGATTCCTCTCTGCACTTGATGCATGGGGGAGGACCTGGAAAAAAGACAGGTAAATACACCTTGATTAAGATGAAAAGGTGAGACCACTTTAGGCATAAAGTGTGGATTGGTCCTAAGGACTACCTTATCATGATGGAACCTTGTATAAGGTGGATTAGCCACTAAGGCCTGCAGTTCACTGATGCGGCGAGCTGAGGTGACTGCAATAAGAAAGATAACCTTCCAGGAAAGAAATTTCAAGGAGGTAGTGGCTAAGGGTTCAAAGGGTGGCTTCATGAGCTGACCAAGAACCAGATTCAAGTCCCATGCCACTGGAGGTGGTCTAATGGGAGGTTTAGTTAAAAGAAGGCCTCTCATGAATCTTGCAATAAGAGGATGAGAGGAGACAGGTTGTCCATTGAGAGGCTTAAGGGATGCTGCAATAGCACTCAAATGGACCCTTACTGAATTTGTTTTGAGGCCTACATGGGAAAGATGCAGGAGATACTCTAGTAAAGAATTCAAAGGTATTGCTAGAGGGTTAATACCCTTCTCAGCACACCAAATGGTAAACCTTTTCCATTTAAAAGCATAGGAACGTCTAGTAGAAGGCTTTCTGGAAGCATGAAGGATATCCCTTACTTGCTGAGAAAGATGCCAATCTTGAAGGTCTAAGCCTTCAGCAACCAAGCCCTGAGATGGAGAGACTGGGGGTTTGGGTGCCACAACGTTCCCCCCTCCTGAGACAGGAGATCTGGAGCAGACCCCAAGTCCAGGGAGGGAGCTTGAGAGAGATGCAGAAGTAGAGGGTACCACACTTGGCGTGGCCAACGTGGAGCTATGAGGATCATAGTCCCTCGATCTCTCTGAAGCTTGAACAGGGTCTTGGGAATTAGGGGAATGGGTGGAAAGGTGTACAGGAAGTCTTGACCCCAATGAAGGAGGAAGGCATCCCTGGCCTGAACTCCCTGACACAGAATTCTGGAACAGAATCGGGGAAGTTTGGCATTCCATGGACTTGCAAAGAGGTCTATATCCGGGGTTCCCCAAATTCGAAAGATTCTGACTATCTGGTCCATATGAAGGGACCATTCGTGTGGAAGCAGAACTCGACTGAGTCTGTCTGCCCAAGAGTTTTGAACTCCTGGAAGGTATACTGCCAGAAGATGAATTTGATGCTCTCTGGCGAAGGCCCACAATCTCAGAGCTTCGTTGCAAAGTGACAGAGAGTCAGTTCCTCCCTGCTTGTTCACATAGAACATGGCTACTTGGTTGTCCGTGTGAATGAGGACTGTCTTGTAGCTGAGCAGGGTATGGAAGGACTCTGAGAGCTAAGAAGATTGCTCTGAGCTCTAAGATGTTGATATGTAGGGAGGTCTCCTGTGGAGACCAAATGCCCTGGGTGGAGAGGTCTTGAAGATGAGCTCCCCAACCCTTTGGAGAGGCATCTGTTGTAAGGATTGCTTGGGGTAACAATTGTTGGAAGGGGGACCCCAGCAACAGATTTTGAGTGGACTTCCACCACTGGAGAGACCAAAAGAGGCACCTGGAGGTTGCTATTTTGTCTGACAGACCCCCTGATGCCTGGATCCACTGGGTGGACAAAGTCCATTGAGCTGCCCTCATGTGAAGGCGAGCATAAGGGACCACATGCACAGTGGATGCCATGTGGCCTAGCAGTTGTAACATCTCTCGAGCAGTTAGATGGGTTTTTAACTGGATCTGAGAGGCTAACTGCACTAAACGTAGGCAATGGGCCTGGGGAAGATAGGCCTTTGCAGTTGTGGTATCCAGCAAGGCCCCTATGAACTCTAGAGACTGAGTAGGGGTGAGTTGGGACTTTGGAAAGTTTATCACCAGTCCCAGATACTGCAGAACACGCATTGTGCAGGCTAGGGAAGTCTGGGCTTCTGATTGGGATGAAGCTCGGATGAGCCAGTCGTCCAGATATGGGAATACGAATATTCTTAGAGTGCGTAGAAAGGCAGCTATTACTGCCATGCATTTTGTGAACACTCTTGGAGCAGAGGCCAGACCAAAGGGAAGCACCCTGTATTGGTAGTGATTTCCCTGATAAAGGAACCGAAGGAACCTTCTGTGTGTTGGATGGATGAGTATATGGGTATACACATCCTTGAGATCTAGAGAACAAAGCCAATCCTGACTCTGAAGGAATGGAAGGAGAGTACCTAGAGAAATCATCTTGAATTTCTCCTTGCATAGGAATTTGTTCAATTCTCTGAGATCTAGTATGGGTCTGTAGCCCCCTGTTTTCTTTGGAATTAGAAAGTAGGGGGAGTAGAACCCTGAGCCCTGTTGAAGAAGAGATACTTCTTCTATTGCCCCTTGGGCAAGAAGGGTAGAAATCTCCTGACCCAGAAGGTCGAGAAGAGATGTTGGAGAATTGAACTGTCTCACCATGGTGTAAGGAGGAAGGTTTGAGAAATGAAGTTTGTACCCCTCCCTTATGATGGGAGCAAAGTGAGCTAACCTTCCTAGAATGGTGAGAGGCTCTGGGTCTTTTAGAGCCAGAAAAGGCTAAGTTCTCTAGTTGCAAGTCAAAGGCCCTGAGGAGGCTGAGGCTGTTGGGCTACAGTAGTCCTTGCAGCCTTAGGCTTGGCCTGTTTAGGTTGTTGACGCTTTGCAGCAAAACGACCTGCAGAAGATGTCTGTTGACCATAAACAGGATAATATCTTCCCTTCTTGGGAAAATATGCCTTTTTGAACAACCTCTTCTGGACAGGATTAGAGGTAGACTTTGAAAGCCTATCCAAAGCAGAATTTTCTGCATCCATTTGAGTGGCCTTTGCTTGCCAATCTTTGCCAAACAGGTTTTCACCTGTACAAGGAAGATTTCCTAATCCATCTTGGACCCAGGGTTCCAAATCAGAAGCTTGTAACCAAGCAATTCTGCGTGCACCTATGGCAATGGCCGAGGCTCTGCTGGCCCCCTCAAAAGAGTCAAAGGCTGCACGGTTGGAAAATTTGGAAACATCCTGGGCATGCTTAAGCCAGGTAAGAAAGTCTTCCCTTTTATCTTCTGGGAGGAAAGTTTGCAGATGATCTGTAACTTCCTTCAGAAACATCCCCATATAGAGACTAGAGGAGTTGATTCTGGCAACAAGCATACTGGCCTGGAAAGTTTTCCTGCCAAAAGCATCTAAGGTTCTACATTCTCTTCCTGGAGGGAGCAGATGAGTGCCTCTTTGCACTCTTTAACTTTTTCATATCAGACTCCACCACAATAGAATGGTGAGGAAGCTGAGTTTTATGAAATCCAGGACAAGGAAGGACACGATACATGGTATCCAACCTATGAGAATGAGAAGAGATGGTGAGAGGAGTCTCCCATATGCCTATCATGTGGTCATAAAGGATCTCATGAACTGGCAAAGTGGCTGCTTCTTTAGGAGCCTTGGGATATTGCAAAATATCCAATTTTTTGGCTCTAGGCTCTGTCTCAGGGGCTACTGAGATAGAAAGCCCCTTGGCCACTTCCCTTATGAAGTCTTGAAAAGACAAGTCTTCTGGAGGGGACATTCTTCTTTTTGGAGAAGAAGGCTCCTGAGGAAGAAGTACCGATGCTTCGACAGAGGCCTCCGATGCATCAGAGTCTTCGGAGGAATCGAAGTATCGCCTGTCCGGATGCTCCTGTAAAGCCCGATACGCATACCGGGTGGTATCGACATTGGGAGTCATCGGTACCGGATCGGTACCGATAGGCATCATCGGACAGGGTACCGCTGCAGTCGACACCGAAGCCGATGTCGATGCAACTGGTACCGGCACCAGAACCGATATCGGAGCCGGTGTCGGAGCCGGTACCGACAACGAAGCTTGTTGCGGTACCAGCGGCGTCGCAGCTTGTATGAATACCGTAATGGCACGCTGCATGGTCAGAACATTCTGATCCATCGACGCCATGAATGTCTTGAGGTCGGTACCAGCGGATTCCACCGGTACCCCAGAACATTGCAACAGGTGATCGGTCGAGGCCGTGCCATCGATGTCAACCTGTGACCCCATAGGAGGAGCTTTGGAAGCCGGAGCTTCCCGCCGGGGTACTTTTGCCGGTGCAGGATCCTCGAGGGCAAGCCCGGAGGCATCTCGATGCTTAGAGGGATATCTACCCTTCGAGGACCGGCTGGACTTACGTTTGGTTACCTGAGATCCATAGGAGGAAGAAGAAGCCCTGGAAGACGTCGATGCCACCGAAGCTGCATCAGAGGGAAACAGTGTACTGAGCTTGGCTGCTCGGTTCTGTAAACCTCTTTTAGACATCATGGAGCAGGACGGACAATCTGTGATGGAATGGTCAGGACCCAAACACTTAAGACACCAGTCATGGGTGTCGGTAACAGAGATGGTACCGCTGCACTTAGTGCATTTTTTAAACCCGGAGGCGGGCTTTTCCATGAGGAATTTTCTGTTAGGCCTTAAGGCCCAACGAAGAAAAAATACACTGAAGTGGAACGGAAAGTATCTTTTTATTTATTTTTTTGAAGAAAAAGAAAGAAAAGACCGGCAGTACTGGTCCGACGTCAAAGAAGGCAGACGCGCGACCAAAGAAATAAAATAAAATAAAGAACTTCTTCAGCGGTGACAGGAACACGACCTGCTGGCTCCGCGGAAAAGAAGAACTGGAGAGAGGCGGTTAGGAAAGGCTGGAAGGCAGCGCGCAGGCGCTGTGGGATGCTCCCAAAAGCTTTCCTTTTTTGGGACGCTGGGGAGCGTTCCCGCGCAGGCTCCGTGGGTACCGACGTACCCATATGTGAAGACTCATTCCTGCTTGTTCCTGGAGATCAGGTATTCTCCGGTGACAGAAGGAATCGGTCCTCTTGACCCTCCCTCCCCCTGGAGTTGCTGTTTTTTGCTGTCTTATGCTATGATATCATACTGATGCAAGATGGTACCCTTAGGCAGGAAGGGGTTCACACATGCATGGTGTTTCTCCCACAGGCTTTCTTTGCAGCTCCATCGGTGCCAATGTCACCCATATTTGAGGACTGATTCCTGCTGTCCCTGGAAAACACCGGTTATGGGCAAGCAACTACGCTTTTCAGAAAATTGTTTGAGATATCTGATCGTTTTGCAAGTTAGCTGCTACCACGGGGCTAATGCAGAATTAACGCCCTTTAGTAGACCTATGTCTCAGTTTCCCTTTTTCTCTTGTGTTCTTGTTACTTCCCCAGTCTTACCTTCTGATGTTCCTTTTTCCAGCATCCAGCTGATATTGTTTCCATTTTGTGCTATTTCTTTCATCTCAAATTCTGCTTTTCTTCTGTTTATCACTTTATTTCTTATTCTTATTTTGTCTATTTTGTTTATCTTTACCCTGTCATCTTATTTTTCCATTACTCTATCTCAGACCACTTCTCGGGTTCTCGCACAGGCATCTTTTTCCTTTTTCTCTGCTACCTCCTTTATGCTGGCTTTTTTTCCCACCTTTCCTATAAGTTTTCAGCCTTTTGTATAATTTATCTACAGTAATTCCATGAAAGCAGATCTTAACAATAAAAATGAGAATTCCTTCAGTCTATAAACAGTTGCACAAGCATTTGGAAAGAAAAGAACAGGTCAGATCAAATTGACAGAGGGGTTGCACTGTATGTTAAGGATGGCATAGAGTCGAGCAGGATAAGTCCTGCAGGAAATGAAAACATTGTGAGGTAAGAGGCAGTATCCTGTTGGCTAGTAACTGGTTAAAAGATAAGCAGAATAGGACTAAATAGCTCTCACAATGGAGAAAGGTAAATAGTGGACTGCCCCAGGGAGCTAATAGTGGGGCAGGTGCTTTTATAATACTGTATATTTAAGAAAAGTAACAAGCGAGTTGATCAGATCTTGCAGGTGACCATAAAATTCTTAAAAACTATTAAATCAGCAGTAGATTGCGGAGGTGTCTAACAAGGTCTACCTGTAACGGGGGGTCTGATCTCAAATCTATAAACTCAATCACTGGACTGAATATAATAGTATATATACATATCTCCAGGAACAAGCACAAATGTAGTCTTCACATATGGGTGACATTGGGTACCGACAGAGCCCGCGCGGGAATTCTCCCCAGCGTCCAATAGGAAAGCTTTAGGGAGCATCCCCCTGCACCTGCGTAGCTGCCTTCCCGCCTTTCCAGCTCTCCCTCCTCGGTTCTTTGTTTTCCGCAGAATTCCTGTCACTGAAGATTTTTTATTTCTTTTTCATATGTTTTGTGGTAGTGTCTGCCTTCCTGTCGACACTGGTACTGACCCCGTCGGTTCTTTCTTCCTTTCTTTCTTTTTTCTAAAAAAAAAAAAAAAAAAACCTTTTCGGAGGGGAGAAACCCTTCCCTCAGGGTGCATTGATGCCATCTTAGGCTTAGGCCTTTTTAAACTTTTTTTCCCCCAGATGGACAAACCAGCCAGTGGTTTTAAGAAGTGTTCCAAATGTGGCTGTACAATTTCAGCCACGGACACCAATGACTGGTGTCTGAAATGTTTAGGGCCGGATCATCAACCGTCAGAATGTCCTCTTTGTCGGAAGTTGACAGAGGCCTGCAGAACAGAGCTGCGAAACCCTGCACCCTCTTTGCCACTGATGCAATGTGAGTAGCATTGACGACATCAAGAGCTTCATCTTCCTCCCAGGGATCTCAGGTATCAAAATCCAGGTCTTCATCGAAGATTAGCTGGCCTTCCAAGGGTAGATCTCATTCTAAGTATCGAGATGCCCTAGGCATTGCCCTGGAGGGAGACACACCGGCCAAACAACTCTGGCGGGAGGTCCTTGCCTCCAAAGCCTTAGTGGAGTCCCAGGATGCTCCCAAGGATTCCACCCCCGGAGAGCTCTTAGTGCCATGCTCAGGGATCGTGGCCTGCAACTCCGATACTGATACCCAAGCATCGGCAAGCTCTATGGATCAACGTATCATGGCTATTGAACAGAGCTTAGTGGCCTTACTAGCGGCTTCCACACTGGTAAAGCTCCTACAGTCGATTCCTCATCCATTGGTACCGACAATGGTACCGAAAGTGCCTGCATCAACTCTTTTTTTTTTTTTTGGCTGCTTACCACGCTACCACCCATGCTGGCCCTCTAATCCGTCTCCGGTACCGAGGTTCTGGTACCGAAACTTTCAAATACCGGCTTTGAGCGGTATCGAGTACGTGCAGAGCACGAGCACCCTGCCCGTCAATACTTCGAGTCTTCTGGTTTCTGGGAAATGAGAACTCTCCTGGAGGATCCATCTCCGTCCCCGCAACGCCGCATGTCCCCTCCGGAGGACACATCTTTCCAAGACTTTATCTGCAATGTTGCTCGGGGCCTGTCTATAATGGTGACATTGGAGAAGGAACCTAGGGCTGAGGAACTTTAAGCTCTTCAATATCCTGCAGCCCCAAAGGAAGCTGCTACTCTCTCTATTCATCGAATACTTCACGACCTTATGTGGGAGAAACCCTTAATCATCTCTCCACATACTCAAAAGCTTGATACAATGTACCGGAGTGCCCCGGCTTCCAGAAGATGCAATTGCTACACTATTCCATGGTGATAGAATCAGTAATCTGTCACATTAAAAGTGCTAAAATGCATTCCTTGAACCCTCTAGGCAGGGAATGAAGAACCCTCAATGCTTTTGGTCATTGATGTTTTCAGGCATCCATTTTATTGGCCAGAATCAGTTCCTACATACTCTACATGGGTATGTTCCTTACGGAGTTGGCTAGGGATTTGGAGTTGATGGCTCCTGTTCTCTTTGACAACAAGAGAGCTGATTCTCTCACCCTGGTGAAACATATCCAAAATGTTCCCAAATATGTTAGGGCAACTTTCAACTGTTTTGAATGCATCAGCATAACTTCAGCTATATGCATTGGTGCACGCAGGATTGCTTGGTTCCAAGCCTCTGATCTTGTACAGTGGATATCAAGATAAGCTGGGTAATATACCTTGCACAGGTGAAAACCTTTTTGGCAAAGACTGGCAGGATAAGGCTTCTCAGTTAGATATGAGAACACCACCCTTAATAGACTTTCTAAATCTACTGCCAACCCAGCTAAGAAAAAGACATCAAAGAAACCCTTTTTCAATAAGAAAAAGTACTACCCTTCTTACACCCCTGCGGTGCACTGTCCCATCCATGCTCCCCAAAAAGGGCACCAACAACCAAAACAGCAAAGAAAGTTCTCAGCAGACCCGTCCTCCTCAGGGTCTTTGACTCCTTACTGGGGAACATAGCTGTACTGTCTCTGGAGATTCCAGATCCCATCCGTGTTCCCGGCAAACTATGTCACTTTGCCCACAGGTGGCATCTTGTAACATCAGAACACTGGACTCTCTCCATAGTAATGGAGGGGTACAAACTTCACTTCAGAAGTCTAACCCCAAGTCTCCTCCAAGAGAGTTCAGTTTTCAACGCCCTCTCACCACTCTACTATTGTAGGAGGTCAACTCCCTCCTCTCACAGGGTGCATTAGAGGAAGTGCCACTTTCCCAGCAAGGTCTGGGCTTCTATTCTCCTTACTTCTGGACATCAGAAAACTGAACAAGTATCTACTTCGGGAGAAATTCAAGATGATCTCCCTTCTGAAATATTTCAACTTTGGTGTTTTTGTGGCAGTTTGGAAGAAGCCCTTGAGTGAAATACTACCCATTGGCAGTTGACACAGAGTCTGTTTGGATTCGAAACCTGCACGTCGTGATTCTGGGATCTGTGGGGGGTTTTTTTTTTTGAGTTGGGCTTTTACTAGAATGCATTCCTGTCGAGCATCTGCTTTCATAAGATAAGTGTGGTTCTTTGAGCTTTTTTTCTGAAAAAAATGGATGTAGTCCGCATTCGAGAGGAATAAATTTTTTTTCTCCTGCTGTTCCATCCATTTGTTCTCCATTTGTTCTCAGATTTTGGGAGTTTCTCGATTGTTGGTGATTTTTTTTCTAGTAGCATTCCTATCGACGCCGGCAAAGTCCAAGACATCGCTGGTTCCGTCGTTCATTCTTTTTCTTTAACTTAATTTCTTTAAAAAAGAAATTGGGTGTTTTGATGCCATTTTAGGTCTTAAGCCTACCATATCATCCATCGACCAGTATGGAGAAACCAACTAGTGATTTCAAAAGATGTGCTAATTGTGCCAGCACCATCTCATGACTAGTGCTTAAAATGCCTCTGCCCAAACCACCAGCCGAAAGATTTATCCCCTTTGTCAGAAAATGACACGGAGAGGCCTGCAGAACCAGGGTTCTAAATTTGGGTACTCGTCCCCTCTGATGCGGTATCCTTGGCATCCATATTCATCGAGGGCCCTCCTCCTCCTCCCATGGATCCCAGGTATCTGCAAAGTTCAAGCACAAATCTGCATCAAAGAAGGAGAAAACCTCCAGAGGTAGATCTAATTCTAAGCATCGAGATCGCTTGGGAGTAGCTCTGGAGGTGGATCGCCCTGCCACACACCCCCAGTGGGAGGTCCTGTCCTCCAAAGCCATCAAAGGGTCCCAGGATGCATCCAAGGCTTCAACCTCCAGCGAGCCACTCTGCCATGCTCTAGGATGGTGGTGCAAATACCTGCCACAGATACCCCAGCATTGGTAACCACTGGCCATTCAGTGGAGCTTGGCAGTTCTCCTGGCAGCCTCAGTACCTATAAAATCCCTGGCTCCAGGCATCACCCAGTGGGTACCAAAATCGACACTGGTTGCGGGCACACTCATACAGATGGTAATGACATCATTGCTACCCATTCCCTCCCTTGAGACTATCACCAAAACCAGTACCCAACCCAGGCGGCTCACCGAGGCAGATACCTAAGAGCATCTGTACTGGCATTTAGCTTCAGGCGAGCACTTTGACCATCAGTACTTCAAATACTCTGATTCCAGTGTTTGGGATGGAGAGTTGCTCAATTTCCGGAGGCCCTGGGACTTTCCTTTGGAGTCTTCCCCGCCAAAACAGTGATGCATGTCACCTCCGGAAGACATGTCCTTTTGGGAGTTCATTCAAGAACTAGCTAAAGGTCTCTCCATCATTGTAGCATCAGAAAAGGAGCCAAGGGCAGAGGAATTGGAGATCCTCCAATACTCAACAGCACCCAAGGAGGTAACCACTCTGCTGGTGCACCGCATCCTTCATGATCTTATACTCTCATATATGGGAGGCTCCTCTCACCATCTCACCTCACAATTGTTGACGTGATTCCATATATCGGGCACTGGAGTGTCCGAGCTTCCAAAAGCTGCAGCTTCCACATTATTCCATGGTGGTTGAATCGGTGATGCACCGAATCAAAAACTCGAAGACTCGCTCTTCAGATCCTCTAGGGAATTGAGGACTCTCTATGCCTTTGGGCATTGATGTTTCCTGGCATCCATGCTCTCGGCCAGGATTAACTCCCATAGGGGAATGTTCCTCAAGGAGGTTCCAGAGATCTCAAGGCTTAGGCTTTTGCTCCTCTCCTCCCAGATGACAAGGGGGCAGACTATTTTGCCCTAGTTGAGCATAGCCAAAATGTATCAAAACTTGTTAATAGGGCCACCTTCAATGCCTTTGAACGCACAAGCAGAGCCCCAGCGATATGCATCAGGACCCTTAGACTTGCATGGCTGTAAGCCTCAGATCTTGAACAGTGGGGTCAAGATAAGCTGGGCAACATACCCTGAATGGGAAAAGACCTCTCAATTAGAATCAGAAAATTCTACTCAAAAAAGACTGTCCAGAGTAACAGCTGACCCTGCTAGAAAAGACACCTGCAAAGAAGTCTTTCTACAATAATAAGAAGAAATTCTTCTTATTCTCCTGCTTCTCAGTGCCAGGGTCAGGCCCCACAGAAGAGGCAGCAGCCTCCTAAGCAGCAGATGAAGCCATGGGTGGCTAAATCTCAATGAGCTCCACAGCCTCAGTCTGTGCCTGTTTTTTTTTTACTTTTCTAGAGAACATTGTCACCCTGTCTCTGGAGGAACCCCACCCCTTCCACATAGCAAGCAGATGGCACCTCATCAGCTCAGAGCAGTGGACACTAACCATAGTCCAGGAAGGGTACAGACTACATCTACATACTCTGCCCCCCTTCACTTTCACGGGGGAATATCAAATGCAACCCCCACTGACTGCTCGCCTACAGGATGAGGCATCCTCTCTTTTGTCTCGATGCATCATAGAGGAAGTCCCCACACCCCAACAGGGAATGCACTTCTACTCTCTGTACTTTCTCATTCCAAAGAAAACTGGAGGGTACAGGCCCATTCTGGACCTCAGAAACCTCAACAAGATTTTAGTCCACAAAAAGTTCAAGATGATCTTTCTCTGGACTCTTCTTCCCTACCACCAGAGTTGGGACTAGCTCTGTTCTCTAGATCTGAAAGAAGCATAAACACATATCCTCATCCACCCAGAACCCAGGAAATTTCTATGCTTCACTTTTCAAGGAAAACATTATCAATACAGAGTCCTCCCCTTCGGGCTTGCCTCTGCCCCAAGAGTCTTCAAAAGTGCATGACAGTCGAAGCCGTATAAGATCTCTGGGTATATTTGTCTTCCTTTACTTAGATGACTGGCTAATAAAAGTAGACACCTCCCAAGAAGTACTGCTTTCCTTGCATCATACCATCACAGTGCTTTAACACTTAGGATTTGTGATAAACTTCCCAAAATCCCAGCTCGCTCCAACTCAAAAACTAGAGTTTATTGGAGCTCTACTAGACACCCAACAGTCCAGGGCATTTCTGCCCCTGCTTCGCTGTATCTGTCTAGTCAAACTAGCATCCCACATACTCCTACAAGAACATCTGACCGCCCCGAGAGATGCTGCAGTTCCTTGGACACATGGCCTCTACAGTACATGTCGTTCCATGTGCCCAACTACATTTGCAGACAGCCTAGTGGACTCTTGCCTTCCAGTGGAAGCAGGCCTCGGGCTGTATCTGGGTCAGTATCCAAATCACTATGACAGTATCCAAGTCACTGCCCATCTAACCACATCTCTTTATGGGTATGTTCTCCAGAAAATCAGATGCCTCCACTTCAGTGCACCCTGATGCCAGATGCCTCCAAACTGGGTTGGGGAGCCCATCTGGGAAACCTGACTGCACAGGGTCCCTGGACAATGCAAGAGTCACAACTCCAGATGAATCTCCTGGACCTTTGTGCTATCTTGAATGCCCTAAGGGTGTTTCAACACCACAAGGCACAACAGGTTGTAGTCAGGACGGACAGTCAGGTTGCCATGTTTTATGTGAGCAAGCAGGGAGGAACAGGCTCTTGGGCCCTCTGCAAGG
This sequence comes from Ichthyophis bannanicus, assembly GCA_033557465.1. Taxonomy (NCBI): domain Eukaryota; kingdom Metazoa; phylum Chordata; class Amphibia; order Gymnophiona; family Ichthyophiidae; genus Ichthyophis; species Ichthyophis bannanicus. Next base: position 1,586,317,608 of record CM066032.1, read on the forward strand.
AGTCGCCCTACCTGTAGACCTTTGTCATTGTTCATCAAATACACCTCCAACGGTGTACTTTCTGGGAGAGTTCAGTGTCTTTGCAGACAGACTGAGTTGCATCCTTCTTCCCCACGAATGGTCTCTCCATCTGGAGACAACGTCCTACATTTTCCAGACCTGGGGAACCTCAGATATAGATCTGTTCACAACTCCCCAAAATGCCAAGCTTCCTCATTTCTGCACAAGAACACAGACATCCACCAGTCAACAAGTGAATGCCTTTCACCTGCACTGGGGTCAGGGTCTGCTTTATGCCTTCCCTCCTATACCTCTCATTCCCAAGATGCTTTTCAAGCTCCAGTCTGACAAGGGCTCTAGGATACTCATGGCCCCCCACTGGCTGCAGCAACTGTGGTATCCATTGCTACTGTGTCTGACTCAGACCCAACCTCTGCAATTGGAATCTGCGCTTGATCTCCTCTCCCAGGATGACTACTCGCTACTCCATACCAATCCACAGTCTCTCCTCCTCACAGCTTGACTGCTGAGAGCATAGATTTCCAAAGCCTTGAACTTACTCGAGAGGTTAAGGAGATCCTCTTGGCTTCTAGAAAGCCCTCCACCAGACATTCATACGCTTTTAAGTGGCATAGATTTTCTGTCTGGTGTTCCCCAAAGGATCTGAATCCCTTTTCTGCTCCAGTGGAGTTACTTCTCCAGTATCTCCTCCACCTGTCATCGACGGGTCTGAAGACCAACTCGGTGAGAGTCCACCTCAGTGCCATTGCAGCTTCTCACCACCTATTGAATGGATAGCCCATCTCCTCACAACCACTAGTAATGTGTTTCATGAGAGGTCGTTTCCTGTCCAAACTGCCCATTAAGCCACCTCCGGTAGCTTGGGTCCTCAGTGTTCTAGTGCAGCTTCTCAAGCTGCCCTTTGAACCATTGGCCACGACCTCACTAAAGTTCCCGTCTTGGAAGGTAATCTTCTGTATTGCCCTTAACTTCAGCTAGATGCATTAGTGAACTTCAAGCTTTGGTGGCAGACCCACCCTATACCCGGTTCCACCAGGACAAAGTCGTCCTTCGGACCCACCCACACTCTATGCCAAAGGTGGTATCTCCTTTTCATTTAAACCAGTCAATTTACCTTCCAGTCGTCTTTCCTAAACCACATGTGTCTCAAGAGGAAGTAACCCTACACGTTCTGGACTGCAAGCGTGCGTTGGCTTTCTATCTCCAAAGGACTCGAGATCACCTCAAAGCCTTGTAGCTGTTCATCTCCTTTGACCCTAGTCACCTAGATCTCACTGTATCTAAACATACACTCTCCAGATGGATAGCAGACTGCATTTCATTTGCATATGACAAAGCAGGACTCTCCCTTGCCATTGACTAGATATACAAATCAGAAACTTGGTTTTCTGTCCATATCGTTGCTGCCCATTTATGTCTGGACAAGGACTCCTGTTGGGATGCCATGTTTGGGTGGGCTGTACGCCAATACCTCTTTCAGACTTAGATGCAAATCCTACCCTTCGTCCTAGACTTTGAAAATACCAGAAATTCATGTGGGGTCCAAGACCTCATCATGCCTATTCCGAGGTGAACCTCTACTGGTTCTGAAGTCACGTCATCTGGGAGTCCCATATGTGAAGACTACATTCATGCTTGTTCCTGGAGTTAGCATAATTACTCATCTGTAACAGGTGATCTCCGGGAACAGCAGGAATTTTGTCTTCATAACCCACCCTCCTCCCCTAGGAGGTTTAGGGTTTCTTTTACTCTCCTTTCTTAGCTACAAACTCCACTGCGCCTGCATGACTGCCTTCCCAACTCCCTCTCTTCAGTTGAGTGCTCCCTAAAGCTTTCCAATTGGACACTGCGGAGCATTCTCGCATGGGCTTCATATCTCCCCACAGTTGTCTCTTTTCCAGGTTGAAGGTCATAGACAGATAAGATTTCAAAGGAGGAAGAACATCAGATTTAGTCATGTGGCCTTGGGGAAAGCCACTGCCTATCCCTGAGAGAGCAACAAAGAGTGGATCTACTCTTTGGCATCCTACTGGGTACTTGTGATCTAGATTGGCTGCTGTTAGAAACAGGATGTTGAGCTTGATGGTACGGTGATCTGACCAGCAAAGCACATCTTGTTGTGGTATGAAAAATAGTTTTTAATAGTGTCTAATTGAGTTGCTTATGAATAATTGATAATAGGTCCAGTACAGTTGCATATTTGGTAGTGGTTCCCTTATTTAACGCTCCAAAGGAAAGCTGTTTCATAGACTAAATAGAAATTTAATGAGGGATCTGAGCTTGCTGGATTAGTACACCAGCAGCCAATTTCACCTCTGGGCTTCTGGGTCAGATTTTGATACAAGTCAATAGGGATAGAAAGCATTTACTAGGCAATACTTACTTGGGTAGTGTTTGGTGAAACAAACAAACCAGTAGACTAGTGGTAGCACATTGGACACAAATGCCCAAGCTGGTATTTATTTATTTATTTAACAGGTTTTTTGTACTGCCCTATCACAAACTTCAGGTCGGTTTACATACAACATACCAAGAGATTTACATAGAAAAAGGGTGCTAAACTTGGATGGTTATATGGGTTCCTAAACAATTCACATATATAAGAGCAATGAGTAACATATAAATTAATTTGACTGTATCTCCCTGTTCTGGCAGAGTGTCGCTGACTCCCCATTAAATACTACATGCATTTTAAATGCCAGTGCCTTGTATATAAAATTATTCCTAAATTGACTGACTGGCAGTGGAATTGGTGACTTATTTGCACCATTACCTTCCAAGACCCTGAGAGCTAGTGAGCAAGATCTACTTGAAATACCATCATTTGCAAGTTAGTGTCATCGGGAAGATGTATTACAACTAATAGATAAACTGAAGAGTAGCAAATCACCTGGGCCGGATGGTATACATCCAAGGGTGTTGAAATATGAGATTGTAGACCTGCTATTAGTAATCTGTGAACTTTAATTAAAATCATCTGTAATACCTGAAGATTGAAGGATCGCCAATATAGCACCAATTTTTAAAAAGGGTTCCAGGGGTGATCCAGGAAACTACAGACCGGTGATCCAGGAAACTACAGACCGGTGAGCCTGACGTCACTACCGGGAAAAATTGTAGAAGCCATCATAAAGAACAAAATTACTCAGCATGTAGATAGTCATGGCCTAATGGGAGACAGCCAACATGGCTTTAGACAAGGAAGATCTTGACTTATTAATCTGTTATGTTTTTTTGAAGGTGTGAATAAACAGGTGGACAAAGGTGAGTCGGTTGATATAGTGTATCTGGACTTTCAGAAAGCCTTTGACAAGGTCCCTCATCAGAGACTTTTGGCAAAACTAAAGCGTCATGGGATAGGAGGCAGTGTACTATTATGGATCAGGAACTGGTTAAAAGATAGAAAGCAGAGGGTAGGGCTAAATGGCCAATTTTCCCAATGGAGAAAGGTGAATAGTGGTGTACCCCAGGGATCTGTCCTGGGTCCGCTGCTTTTTGACATATTCATAAATGACCTGGAAAAGGGAATAACGAGTGAAGTTATCGAATTTGCAGATGACACAAAACTATTTAAAGTTGTTAAAACCCAAGAGGATTGTGGAGAATTGCAAGAGGATCTTGATAAATTGGAAGACTGGGCATCAAAATGGCAGATGAAATTTAATGTGGACAAGTGCAAAGTTATGCACCTAGGGAAGAACAACCCAAACTATGGTTACACGATGCAAGGTTTCACGTTAGGAACCACCACCCAGGAAAAAGATTTAGGCGTCATTGTGGATAACATGTTAAAACCCTCGGCCCAGTGTGCAGCGGCGGCCAAGAGAGCAAATAGAATGCTAGGTATCATAAGGAAAGGAATGGAAAATAAAACAAAAGATATTATAATGCCTCTATATCGTTCCATGGTGAGACCGCACCTTGAATATTGTGTGCAATTCTGGTCGCCGTATCTTAAAAAGGATATAGCGTTATTAGAAAAGGTTCAGAGAAGAGCCACCAAAATGGTAAAGGGAATGGAAGGCTACTCCTATGAAGAGAGGCTAAAAGGGTTAGGGCTCTTTAACCTGGAAAAGAGACGGCTGAGGGGAGATATCAAAGAAGTCTATAAATTAATGAACGGAGTGGAACGGGTAAACGTAGATAAATTGTTTACGTTATCAGAATATAGAAAGACTAGGGGACATGCAATGAAGCTACAGGGTAAACTATTTAAGACTAATAAAAGAAAATATTTTTTCACTCAACGTGTAATCAAACTCTGGAATTTGTTACCGGAGGATGTAGTAAAGGCTGTTAGTGTAGCTAGGTTTAAAAAAGGTCTGGACAAGTTCCTGGAGGAAAAGTCCATAAGCCATTATTAAGAAGGGACCCAGGATATCAATGCTTGACCCAGTACAAGCATTGTGGAACCTGTGTCTTTTGGGGAAACTGCTAGGTACGTATGACCTAAATTGGCCACTGTTGGAAACAGGATACTGGGCTTGATGGACCTTGGTCTGACCCAGTAAGGCATATCTTTTGTTCTTATGTTCATCCCCTTGGTTTTTGTCCTGTTTTGTTGCATTACTTACAACCTAGAATGAAAATGGAGGTTCATTTGAATGTTAGTTAATAGACCTAACAATATAGTCCAAATTGGTGAAGTGAAATGACGATAAAATACTTGTGTGTGTATATATAAAAAAAAAACAAGTAAAAACTAAAAAGTTGTGAGTGTATAAGTATTCATCCCTTTTTGCTATGAAACCCCTAAATAAGATCTGGTCCAACGAATTAGCCTCAGAAGTCATATACTTAGTTGATTAGGGTCCACCTGTGTGCAATCAGGGTCACATGATCAGCCACATCCTATATAAATATAAGGACCCTGTCTCTGCAACACCACTAAGCAAGCAACATGAAGACCAAGGAGCACTCTAAACAGGTCAGAGATAAAGTTGTGGAGAAGTATAGATCAGGGATCCGTTATTTAAAAAAAAAATCCCAAATTCTGAATATCCCACAGAGCACCATTAAATCCATTATAGCAAAATAGAAAGAATATGGCACCACTACAAACCTGACAAGAGAAGGCCACCCACCCAAACTCACAGACCGGGCAAGGAGGTCATTAATCAGAGATGCTACAAAGACACCAAGGATAACACTGAAGGAACTGCAAAGATCCACAGCAGAAATGGGAGTATCTGTCCATTGGACCACTAAACCGTACACTCCACAGAGCGGGCTTTATGGAAGAGTGGCCAGAAAAAAAGCCATTGCTTAAAGAATGAAGTAAGAAAACACATTTGGATTTTGCACAACAGCATGTGGCAGACGACCCCCCCCCCCACCCCCCAACACATGGAAGAAGGTTCTCTGGTAAGATGAGACGAAATATAACGTTTTGGCCATCATGGGAAACAGCATATGTGGCGCAAACAGGACAATTCCCATCACCCCAAGAACACCATTCTAACAGTGAAATATGGTGGTGGCAGCATCATGCTGTGGGGATGTTGTTGGCAGGGACAGGAAAACTGGTCAAGATTTATGGATGGCACTAAATACAGGGCAATTCCTGAGGAAAAACTGTTTTAGTCTGCCATAGATTTGAGATCGGAATGAAGGTTCACCTTCCAGCAGGACAATGACCCTAAATATACTGCTAAAGCTAGTTTAAAGGGAAACATTTAAATGTCTTGGAATGACCTAGTCAAAGCCCACACCTCAATCCAATTGAAGATTGCTGTACACCAACACAACCCATCTAATTTGAAGGAATTGGAACAGTTTTTTTTGCCTTGCGGAATGGGTGAAAATCTGTGTCTGATGTGTTAAGCTAATAGAGACATACCACAAGAGACTTGCAGTTTGTAATTGCAAAAAAAAGGTGGCTGTACAATGTATTGACTTTGGGGGTAAATACATATGCACACTCCTGTTTTCAGGTTTTTTTGTTGTTTTTAATTTATTTGTGTCATAATAAAGGATATGTTGCACCTTCAAAGTTGTAGGCATGTTGTGTATATCACATGCTGTAGCTAACCCCCAAAACTCATTTTAATTCCAGGTTGTAATGTGACAAAACAGGACAAACACAGAGAGGGTGAATACTTTTGCAATTCACTGTAAGTTGGTGAGAACAAGGTCTCCAGTTTTTTTTCCAGTGGCTGATCCACAACTATGGAACATCCAGCTTTTAGATTTGCAGCAAGAGGGTTGTTTTTAATCATGCTGTAGAAAGCCTTGAGTCTCCTTTCAGATTGCCCTTAGTCCTGAATGATGATGGCACAATACTTTCATGTGTTTTTTCTTACCATCATTAAGTATATTTCTGTTTTCATGTATGTTACCTTGTACACTGCCCAGATGTGTAACGATTGGCAGTATAGTAAATTTTTAAAAAAGTAAAAATAAGGGGGCGCTCGTGAGCCCACTGCAAGATGGCCGCAAGTTACTGAAGCTCCGTCCCCACAACCCCTAACTTTTCGCTATCATTAGCCTACAGCCGCATTCTGATCCCCCCAGTACCTCTCCTGGATCGGCGCTAACCAGCGATCTTCCTCAGTGATTGATTTCGCGACTCTGCGGGTCCTCCGGGGACTGGGACATCGAGGAAACGCTCTCTGTTCAGCGGCCTGCTGAAAATTGTCTCCGGCTTCTGGACGCCCCTTCGCCTGACTCTGCCACCAGCCCCTGCTTCCGACGCTGCTGAAATTCATCTGGCAGGCCCCCGCGGGGCCTACGAAGTGAACCCTCTTCACTGTCTGCGGGCTGAGCGCCGGAGCGTTTCGCGGGAGGGGGACTGCCTCTCACAGCACGGAAGATCTGCTGGAGAGCTTGGCCGGGACCACGTGCATTCCGCGCGGCGGCTGCTGCAACACACATCAGCACTTACTACCCTTCTCTACCCACACGAGCCATCAAGAAGGGGGTAAGTTTATGAACTGTCTCTTCCCCTGCCCGCCCCTTAAACTGGGCTTGCAACTGGTGGCTGGGTCTTTGGTAGCCAGGTGCCCCGTCGAGGCCTCCGCCCTCCCAATTAGACTCTGGGTGCCCTGCAGGCCCATACTTGTGCCCACGGTGATATTGGATCTCCCTTTGAAGCTTTCTACCCTACAGCTTCGGGCCTCTGACGGTGTAGTCCGTGCTGCCTGACGCTACTCTCTGACTCTTGCTTGTGCCTGGCTATTTCTTCCGGAGGACTGGAGGCAGTTCAAGACTTTCCATCTCACTGTCCCACCAGTGTCTGTTATTTTGCTGGCATTGCTTATCTACCTCTCCCGACACTGTGTGGTGGTGGCTGTCCTACGGACTGGTGTGACTCTGTGCATCATTCTCTCTCTGGTGCCTTCCCTTTTGCTGGCATTGCTTCTACTTCTCCTAACACTGTGTGAGCCTGGTGGCCCTGTGTGATGGCTGCAAAACTTAAAAGCTCTGAAACCCGGGAGGGGATGCGCTCTTCTCAGCGGCTGCAGAGTAAGTCTGGAGCCTCAAGCAGCCCCCATGGCCAGTCTCCTCCAACGGGCTCTGACGACGAAACTGTAAGTGAAGAGGAACTGGACCCTTATAAGCCACTCACCTCGGCTCAAATCAAACAAGAGTTCCGTAAGGGCTTCGCAGAGCTAGCCAATGAATTCCGCACTCTACGAGAAGAACTGATGAAAGATGTCGCAGACCTCCGGACCGAAGTTGCGGAATTGGGAGCCCGCGTGGAGGATGTGGAGGCCAAGGTGGTTGACCAGGATGGAACTCTGATGGACTTACAATGTGCTCTCGACAGGCAGCGTGCGCAGGCAATGGAGCTGACCTATAAACTTGATGACATTGAAAACCGCTCCCGCCGCAACAACGTGCGTTTTCGTGGGATTCCAGAACCGGGGGGAGGCGGGGAAGACCTGCCGACTGTACTTAGGCTGCTGATAGCGGAACTGCTTCCGGCGGCGGAGCTGGCTACACACGCCTCCGGATTGGAAATTGAACGAGTTCATCGTGCTCTGGGAAAACCCCCTAACAACCAGCCGCGAGATGTCATTGCAAGATTCCTACGCTACTCTGACGCTGAACTTCTTATACGTCGAGGCCGGGAGAAGAAGACAATCCACTTCCAGGACGCGACAGTATCCATCTATCAGGACCTCTCGATGTTCACTTTGGCGCGCCGGAGAGAGATGAAACCAGTCTCGGCGGTCCTGAACAGCAAGGGGATTCGCTATTCCTGGTCCTTCCCGTTTAGGATGAACTTCCTATTGGACAACAAAAAGATTTCTGCAAAGGACTACACTGAAGCTTGGCGAGCTCTTCGCCAAGCGGGTTTAGTTGATGATAATACCCAGTCTCAGCCGCCGCCTCCTAAGCCCCAACATTCTAAGTGGACTCGGGTGGGCAAGACCACCTGACACTTTGGTAGAGATGAAGACCCCCTTCTATTTTTTCTTTCTTAGGGAACTTCGACCGGTGGGTCCCCTGTTTTTTGGATAATGGGTGGCAAAGATTAGCTTGGGACCCACACTCCATTTTTCAAGGGGGGCGGCGGCTGACCTGTAAATGCTTTTACTGCTGTTACTGTTTTGGGGGGGGGGGGGGACATGATGAGAATGATGATCCGGGAGGGATGGGGGAGTAATGGGGGGAAGGTTTTTCTATGTTTAGGTTGAATTCTCACTCTGTGGGGTTTTGGGGGGTACGGGGTTTGTGGTCAATTTACCGTGTCCTGTATTAACTTAGACAGGCAGGTGGTATTGACGGGAAGGGGGGGTGATGGGTGGGAGGGGGGGGGTTTCCACATGGAGCTGGGAGATAGGTTTGGGCTGGGAAGGTGGGTCTATGGCTTTTGTTCTTGGGAGAGGGTGTAGGAGGGCCCAATCAATTAAATTCCTGGGTTTGCTAGGGGGAGCCTCCAATGGGACCTTCTGGGTGACCAGCGGATGTGGGGGGTTGGGTAGTGTTTCCAAATGGTGCGTTTTATCTCTTTGAATGTTAAAGGTCTCAACTCCCCGCGCAAACGGTCCCTGCTGTTCTCAGAATTGCGCACTTTGCAAGGGGATATAGTTTACTTACAGGAGACCCACCTTCAAAGCTCTAAACGGGATTGGCTAAAGCGATCCCCATACACCGAGGTGCGGGTGGCCTCCGACACGCAGGGTCGGAAGAAGCGGGGAGTGGCTCTACTATTTCACCAGAGCCTCTCCTTGCAGATTGAAGAGATAAAACGAGATGCCCTGGGGAGATGGCTTTTCCTAAATGTCCGTCTAGACGGACACTTGCTCACTTTAGCTAATATCTATGCTCCAAATACGGGTCAGGGGCCCTTCTTTACCCAACTGAAAGCCCTATTGGCGGATTTTGCAAAGGGCCCCATTGTTTTGGGTGGGGACTGTAATACGCATTTAGTGCCCCACTTGGATTCTACGGGTCGCCCTGGGGGGGGGACGGGGGATCAGCAAGAGCTCTTCAGCGTTTGATGTTTGACTTGGGCTTACGGGATGTATGGAGGGACTCCCACGCGGGAGAGAGGGGTTACACCTTCTACTCCCCAGTCCATCAAGTCCACACTCGCATTGACTATTTTTTGTTGGACCAGCGTCTGATGGACGGGAGAGTGCAGGCTGGACTTGGGGCACTGACTTGGTCTGACCACGCCCCGTGCTGGCTCACCCTTCCGGACGGCATGCATAGCGAGTGCCGCCGTCTTTGGCGGTTAGACACACGGTTCCTACGGCGGCAGGGTGCAGTGCAGGATCACGCCCACTTTATTAAGGAATTCTTTGAGCTTAATGATACTGGGGATGTTCCCCTTCCCACGGTGTGGGATGCTTATAAGGCCACAGCCCGCGGTCAACTGATCGCAGAGGCAGCCCGTACGCGCAAAATATGGACACGTGATCACGATCACTTGGTGAGGGAGTCTGCTCGCCTAGGCTTGGAGCACGCCCGCACCGGGTCGAGGCAGATTTTACGCCAATGGCGAACGGTCCGAGCGAAGTTAGATGCATGTATGCAGAAAGAACTAGATAATAAGCGTCGGAAATTAAGGCAAACTTTTTATGAACATGGGAACAAAACTGGCCGCCTTTTGGCTTTGCGTTTACGACAACAGCAGTCCTCGAGAGTGGTCCGCGAATTACGTGATGCGGGGGGGCAGAGGAGGGTCACTTCCCGGGAAATCCGTGAACTTTTTGCCGATTATTTGGAGCGGCTTTATAAGGCAGAGCCCATTGATAGGGATCAAGTGCAGGATTATCTCCGGGGGGCCGCTTTACCGCGCCTCTCTGACTCTGAACGGGATCAGTTGGACTCAGACTTTACGATTGACGAAGTGGAAAGTGCAATTCGGCATTTGAAAACTGGCAGTACGCCGGGTAGTGATGGTTTTCCGGCAGAATACTACAAAAAGTTTCGAGTACAATTGGCACCATCCCTGACTTGTCTGTTTAATGAGATCCTGGGGACAGCCTCTCTTCCCCCGTCCCAACGTGAGGCATTGATTGTGATGATACCCAAACCCGGTAAACCCTTGCATGATGCGGCTTCGTACCGCCCCATCTCCTTGTTAAATGTTGACGTTAAAATCTTTGCTTCTGTGCTGGCTGCGCGTCTGAACCGGGTTCTTCCGGGCTTGGTTCAGCCCGATCAGGTTGGTTTTGTGCCGGGTCGCCAGGCCGCCGATAACATTCAACGTATGTTGCAGATTATTCATGTGGCCCAGCGGGACCCACAACCAGCATTACTAGTGGGAATTGACGCAGAAAAAGCGTTTGACCGGGTGGATTGGGGATATCTATGGTGTGTCCTGGAAACGATGGGCTTTGGCCCTACTTATATCGGGTGGGTCCGTAGCCTTTACCAACAGCCCCAGGCGTGCGTTCGGATAAATGGGGGTCACTCGAGACAATTCTTTTTGGAAAGAGGCACACGACAGGGTTGCCCCCTCTCGCCCCTGCTCTTTGCCCTAGCAATGGAACCTCTGGCTCAGAGCTTTCGCGATCACCCGGGTTTGCGAGGGGTCCGCATCGGTCCTGCGGAATATCGGATCGCGCTCTTTGCGGATGATATCATCTTATCCCTGGTGGACCCGTCCGTGTCTCTCCCAATCGCAATGCAGCTGTTCACCAATTTTTCTCGAGCCTCCGGCTTTAAAATTAATTATACTAAATCGGAGATCCTGAATGTGGGGGTCTCTAGGGCGGTCTGTGCGGAACTTCAAGAGGCCTTTCCTCTTCGCTGGGTGCCCGGCGCCCTGCGCTATTTGGGGGTGAATCTAACCGTGGACCGAGCGGATCTTTTTAAAGCTAATTATGATCCCTTGCTCCGTCAGGTTCGGCGAGACTTAGAAGTTTGGAACAGCCTGCTCCTCTCCTGGTTTGGGCGTATAGCCGTAGTTAAGATGGTGATTGTTCCCTGCTTCCTTTATTTCTTTCAGGTTCTCCCGCTCCCCATCTCGCGAGCTACCTTGGCGACCTGGCAACAGTTGCTTTTGCAGTTTGTGTGGCATTATCGTCGCCCACGCCTAGCGCGGCAAACTCTTTTTGCCCGCACGCGCTCTGGCGGTATGGGCATGCCCAATTTACAGTGGTATTACGCGGCGGCGCAGTGCCGGGCGGGGGTGGAATGGATGATTGCCGATAGCACTAAGCGGTGGGTGCAGTTGGAAATGAGCTTAGCGGGGGGAGCGGGGTTAGGGGATTGGTTATGGCTTGGCCCGCAGCTTCGTCGTGGCATATCCACCAGCAACCCCTACATTTCTCATACCCTCCGGTGCTGGGATCGTCACTTCCGATCCCGTGATGTGGATCTATCCCCATTAGCCCCTATAGTTGGCAACGCCTCTTTCCCACCAGGTTTGACTGATGTGGCCTTTCGACAATGGGGGCACCTTGGCCTCAGCCGGGTCGGCCAATTTTTTGTTGATGGTCGGCTACAATCCTTCCGTGTATTGCGGGATGAGTTTAACCTCCCGGCTGGGCATCTCTATCGTTATATGCAAGTGACGCACTGGGTTACTTCTAGGTCTGTTCGGCCCCAGGTTGCCCGGGACTTGACGGATTTGGAGCGCTATTGTGAGGGGTGTACTACTACCAAGGGTCTTGTGGCGACCTTATACGCCCATTTGCAGGGGATCCAGACGTGCCCAACACGTCATAGGGTGCTTTGGAACTCTGATTTGAGTCTCTCTTATACTGATCAGCAGTGGGAGGCAGTGGAAGCTCGCCTGTGGAAGAGCTCAATAGCGACTAATGCCCGTGAAACGAACTATAAACTGCTGTACCGTTGGTACATGACTCCGACGCGGATAACTCGTATGTTCCCCGGGGCTGTGGATCTATGTTGGCGTAACTGTGGGCAGAGGGGTACCCTGGGACATATCTGGTGGGCGTGTCCCCGCATTCGTGCCTTTTGGAGAGGGGTTCAATTCCGGATGCAGATGCTACTGGGACTAAGCATCCCTTGGGACCCGGGGATTTTTCTTTTTGGAGCCTCCGTGCCGGGGGCCCGGGCTTTACAACTTGCCTTACTCAGGCATGGCTTGAATGCGGCCCGACTATCCCTGGCGGCGGCCTGGAAGCATGCTTTGGCCCCCTCCTTCCAGGTCTGGCTGGAACGCATGTGGGATACATATTCCATGGAACGGGGGGTAGCGGTTAATAGGATGCGTCTGGCTCGCTTTGAATTGGTGTGGGAGCCCTTCGTTTCTCGCTATGGCGCGTGATTGTCCTGGCTATTTGGGAGTGGTATGTTGGCCTCTTCGGAGGTTTGTTCCCTACAAGTGTTCCCTAGCTCACCTTTGTTCCGAACCCTAGCTTTAGCAAGCCATAGTTGGGGGGGTGGGGAGGGGGCCCCGGGACCGGGACCGGGACCGGGATTGGGGTAACTTGGGGGGGGGGAGGCAGGGAGTTTGGGGGGGGTGGGGCTCCTGGTTTCTTTATTATAAACAAGTAAAAATGAAGACATATTGTAGATCCCTATTGAGATCTGATGTAGTGTTGATACTATTGCATCTTGTTTGAAGATCCTTGTGGTTTTTGTATCTTTGTAATTCTTTGGAAGTCTTTCAATAAAAAATTTTATTTTTACTTTTTTTTTTTTTTTTTTTATCTCAAATTTTCTCTTTGGTTCTTCTCAATTATGGCTTCTTTGTGTTTATACTAAGCCCTCTCGACTTCAGTTACTGCTTTTTGTCTTCACCTGCCCTGCATCTACCATCCTTTCAGTAAAGAAACACTAGATTATGGAAGAACCCAAAGAGAGTAGCTGTAAATAAACCTAGAAAAGACAAAAATTAAGATTTTCCATGAAAGGCCAAAAATCTCCAATATTTTTTCACTCAACTCCATAATCAAACTCTGGAATTCATTGCTGGAGGACATAGTAAAAGCTGTTAGTGTAGCTGGGTTTAAAAGAGGTTTGGACAAGTTTCTGGAGGAAAGGTCCATAAATTATTATTAAAATGGACTAGGTACTTATGACCTGGATTGGCCACTGTTGGAAGCAGGATACTGGGCTTGCTGGACCTTTGGTGTGACCCAATATGGCATATCTTATGTTCTAATGATCTCTGCCAAATATTTAGTCTGTATACCATAATGGCCTGGAGCTGTTAGATGACCCTCCAGGGCAGGATGACAGAGCTGACTGTAGTTGCCTGTGCTGAATTATGTGCATTAAGTGTGAGTTGATCTCTGGTGCTTTGATCCATAAGAAAACAGGCTTCAAACTGAGGTTAATGGGATAATGTTCTTTTTAAAAAAAACAAAACAAAACTCTTAACTTGAATACTACTTTTATAACATGAATACTTTCATAGAGAAGTTGATAAAACTGTTAAGCATGCTTGGTTTTTTTCTTCCAGCCAGTTTTACTGGGTTCTCTCCCATATCCATTTGGTGATGAAATTAAAGGAATTGCTGACACGGTTGGATTACCTCTAGGTAATATTTAAAAATTTATTTCTAGTAGTAGCTTTCTGCCCAGGAGTACATTCTGATGACCATAAATAAATTATTTTGGATGGTGGTTAATATGTGTAAGAACAGTTCCCATATTGTCCTACTAACTAGACCAATCCAGACAAGCAGGTTGGGTTCCCCTACCAGCAGATTGGTGGAGACAAAAAAAACACTGAAAAGCCCAGGTGTCAGTGACATCATTCCTATGCTTTTATCTGCCTCAGCCACCAGAGGTCTCTTCAGTATTTCTTTGTCTCCAGCAGATGGTGGATGGATGGATTTTCTCCTCTCTGAAGAAAATTCTGAAGATTGAGAGGAAAAGATTGATTGAATGTTCATGGATGACCACCTTGAGGGTGACTCTCTCTCACTTGAGTGTGATGTTGGAGGCTCCACTAGACTCTGGTCTTTTTCATAGCCATAGGAGAAGGGAAAATTTGGTTCAGTTCCACACGTTTATCAGAAGAGCCTGTTGTACAGCCAGAAATTGGAAGGATCTGGAAAAGTGCAGCAGACTCTCACAACCTCAATGCCTCCTCCCTCCTCCTCTGTTTTCCCCCTCCCTCCCGCTTTCTCCCGAAGATTGCACAAAGCTCTGAGGGATCTGCCTGCCCAGCCATCTTAAATGTAGTGCTGCAAAGCCATTGAAACTGTTTTAGGGAATTGAGCTGAGCCCGGCATGGCTCCTCTGTTTGCGGCTTTCGGGGGTGAGTACGAAGTCTTGACCTTGTCATTGTCCTTCATGGGGGCTCCTGATTCCATCTGCTTGGGATGCAATTCAGGGGCAACCGTTGGCACAGTGTGGGGGTTTCCTACTGTTTTCTGTATGCGTTGTTAGTGTTTTTACCTATTATGCTCCTGGCAGTCAAATGGTCCTAGCACGTGTTCCATCCAAACAGCTTCATTATGCTTTCCTACCCTAGTGCCTGTAACACATGTTGCAATAAAAGTGCAGTTAACATGTGCCCTTTGGGCTGCCGTAGCCTTAGCATATGCTGTTGTGATATGTGCCTTAACTCTGTCCTCTTCCAGGAAACATTGTTTAGCCTGTGGCAAGTGAGGTGTGTCATCTCCAGATTCTGGACTCTGCTCTTCTTGCATGGCAGCTTCTGAGTTGTCCCTGGAGAGCCTGCCCTATCCCTCTCAGCTGGGGGATGCAGTTACTCTGGGCTTGCCTGAGGGCAGGAGGTGATTGATGGTGCTATGGGTAAGGGTATTCAGCCAGCTGGAGACTCCAGCAACCATGCTGTGAGCTGCTCCTCTTTCTCTAGTGGGTATGCAGCAGCTATATCCTCTGGTTCTGTGTGTGTGTGTGGGGGTGGGGGGGGGGGAGGGGTCATTTCTGAGAGGAGAGCTTCTGAACTCTGTACTGTCCTCCCCAGAATTATTTTTTCCTTTTTTACAGCAGGCCTGGTCCTTCTGGCATGGAAATTCAGACTCTGTGGCCTCTTGGTTACCCCGGACACAGTTTCAAGAGGGACAAGCTGAGAGTGGAAGCCCTGTATGTCTGCCTTTGGCGAAGCATCCCTGGTGAGGGGCGTCCCCAGGAGATGGAGATCAGCTGGGATCTATTTGAAATTTGGATGGTGATTTGGATTCAGATGTCTCGGTACTGGACTCTTATGTGGACAAAAGTATTCTCTCCTTCAGAGGATTGTGAAGAGGTCGATGTGATCCACCTGTTTTGAGAGGAGGGACTGGAGGCATTGATTCCTAGTGTAGGATGCACGGTATGGACAAAATGGAGTCTCTGCACTCTGTCCTACCATGATGCTGAACAAA
Organism: Ichthyophis bannanicus; assembly: GCA_033557465.1. Classification (NCBI taxonomy): domain Eukaryota; kingdom Metazoa; phylum Chordata; class Amphibia; order Gymnophiona; family Ichthyophiidae; genus Ichthyophis; species Ichthyophis bannanicus. The sequence goes on from CM066032.1 coordinate 1,586,333,342, forward strand.
GGTCTATACACATGCAGCAGGGTGAATCACAAGACCCAGGACTGTTTCTTGTCAGCATAACATGCTTCTAGACCTGACTGACCAGGAACTGTACCAGCCTCCTATGGAGCCCAGCTGTCGTAAATTAAGAAGCAAAGATGACTCTGGCCTGTTAACTGAGGGTGTCTCTGCGTCAACCAGAGAACTGAAAGCAATTTTGGGATTTGTGGAATTGGCACCTGGAGACACCCTCTGCCAATCCTTCGATGCCTCAGGAGAAGTTCTAATATCTCCGGAGTGGGTATAAATGGACCTGGAGAACAAAGAGCGGGGCTGTTTGCCCATTGACTGCCTGACCAAAAAGGTGTGCGAGAGAGAGAGAGACCTGTTGCTCTGCAGGTGGCCGAGGACTACGCATCCAGTGGGCCTGGGTGGGGGAGTCCCTTGAGTCTGTGCTAAGCTATATACCTCTCCCTCTGCTTTCTTTTTCTGAACTGTCAAGGCTTCTGCCAAGAAGCTAGCTTGTAGGCTTGCAGCCTGCATCAATGTGTCTGTGTCCTATCTCTGCTTCTACCTGAAGGAGTTGTCTTTAGCATCCTGTGAGGTGAGAGCTGCCTTCCTTGCCATGGGGCTAATTAGATGTGTTTTGTATTTTGCTTGCAGATGGGAATGTCAGGATAAATTGATTTAACATAATTCTTTTATACGTGAATGTTTCTATTAAGCTTCTGTTCTCTGTAATTACACTTTATATCCCTGCTAGCCCCTGAAGTTAGCTACCTCAATAAAGAAATTATAAATTTGATTCTCTGGGAACAAGCAGGAAGTCAGCCCTCACTTATGGGTGACATTGGCGTCTACAGAGCCTTCGTGGAAGCATCTCCCCAGCTTTCAAAGAAAGCCTTTGGGAGATACCACCATGCATGCGTGGTCCCCTTCCCACCCAAGGGTGCCATCTTGCCTCAGTCTCCTTTTTTTCTGCAGATCCCACCAGACATCTGTCCAGTTTCTCCAGAAAAAAGTGTCTCTCTTTGTCTTGAATTATATTCTTTCTGGTACGTGTACTGGTTCCTCTTCCCGCTCTCGAGCCAGCTTGCCTCAGCGTTGCTCCTCAGGTTTGTTTTCTTATTTTTCTTGAGGTGTCTCTCAACTGGAGCTTTGCGCCATTTTTGGCTGGTAGGCCTTAGACCCTCACCTGGGTAGCAGGGCCCATTTTTTTTTCCTATGGCCTCCAGCGGCTTCAAAAAATGTGATCAATGTAGTAAGATGTCCCTCACCGATCTACCTGACTGCTGCCTCCATTGCCTCGTGTTGGACCATGACAACTCGGACTGCATCCTTTGCAAGTCCATGTCCGTAAAGGCCATCAAGAGCCATCAGCTACAGCAGGAAAAATTCTTCCACATATCTAACTCTGTGCCGGAGTCCCTGGCGATACCACGTTCAGGTGTCCCCCGATATCCAGGCTGCCTCGGCGTCCCATGGCTGCAAGTTCTCTGAGAGGAACTCCCTGGAGGTGGAAAACAGGAAGATCTCAAAAACCTCGAAGGCTGCCTCGGAGTACAGGTCTGGAAAGCGGGTAAATCCTACACCAGGCCCCGCAGTCCCCAGTTTGATCCAAGGGGTTGGAGTAGGAGCGGCCTCACAAGCTGCCCTGGAAGGAGGAGTCGGCGTCAGACAACTGGCCTTGGACCCCTGCGGCCATCCTGGTCAAGGGCGTCACCTTGATGGGATGGATGCCAGGCCCAAAGTCAATGGTGCCTTCATCGAAGGCTGCAGAACCATCTGGCATGGAGACCAGGATGGCAGCTTTGGAGTGCAGTATCACTGGCCTCCTGGCCCAGCAGCAGACGTGGATGTCCGGTTCCTCTGATTTCCTTGAGGGCTTCTTCAGACATCGAGCCAATCCTCAAGCACCACTGGCCTTGAGCGAGCCATTGACATCGAACGAAGTCCCGGTCCTCCCCGGCAAGTGCATGTGGCTCGGACTGCAGGTCTTCTGGGGGCCATGGGCCAGCGAGCTTGGACCTTGACTGCGGGAGCCACAGAGCCTTGGATTCTTCCTCTGACTTTGAGTCAGACTGGGAGAATGAGGACTAGGAGTCCCCGGACACATGGTGACACAGAGATGTGCCCTTGGACCCATCTTCACCGGTGTCCTGGTGCCATTCCCCGCCAGAGGATGTTGCTTTCCTTTACTTCATGTGGGACATGGCAAAGGTGCTTGTGTTTTGAAATCAAGGCAAAGGAGGACCCCGCATGGAGGAACTTGAGATCCCCCAGTATGAGGCCCCTCCAAAGAGATCCTCACAGTCCCCGTCCCTCTGATCCTCGAGCGCCTCCTCCTCCATATGTGGGAACATCACCATCAGTATCCATTGTGAGCAGACTGGCTCGACTCCATATAACGGAGTCTGCTGGAGTCCGGGGTTCCAAAAAACCCAGCTCCCTCACAATACTATGGTCGTTGAGTTGGCCATGCATCAACTCAAGAGCCAAAAGACATTCCTTGGTGCCCCAGGTAGGGAGGTCCAGGCCTTGGACTCCCTTGGCCAAAGATGCTACCAGGGCTCGATGCTGACTTTGAGTCCAATCTTACCAGTTGTATATCAGGATGTACCTTAAGGAACTGGTGAGGGAGCTCACTGATTTCTCTACAGGCCTCGATGGGGAACCCTTCCAGTGGTTTGTCATTGGCCTTGGCAGTCAGAGTGCTCAAAGTTCCTGACTCGAGCAGCATGCTATGGCTTCAAGTCCTCAGCCAGAGTGGCTGCCACATGCATCGGGGGCCCGATGCCAGGCATGGCTGCAGTCATCTGACCTCTAGCAGTGGGTCCAGGACAAACTTATCGATGCCCCTTATACTGGAGAGACTGGAAAACTCATGGCAGACAGGGCTGCAGAGATAGACTGAGTTACTGACCAGGAACTCAGTCTAAGAAGACCTCGGTGCACCCCCATAAGAAAGCCTTGGGGAAGAATCCTTTCTTCCCGAGAAAGAAGGTTTTTTTTGGTGATGCCCCACAGTACCAAGCCGCTTCTGCCCCACAGCAGAGACAACAATCCAAAGGGCAAGGGCACGGCCCCCGCAAGCCTAAGACCCCTAAGACCCAGGCACTGGCCCCGGCCCAACCTGGAGGGGTTTTTTGACTCCTTGGGCCTGGCTTGCTTTCCCTACAGGTGGTCCTCCATTCCCATTGATTCCTAGGTACTGCAAGTAATCAAGGGGGATTACCTCCTCCACCTGCAATGGAAGCCACCCTCGTTCTTCCCAGGAGAACCCATAAGGCCTTTCCTTCATCAGACTCTGCTCCTTACTGAGCTCACAGGCCTCCTTGAGGACAAGGCGGTGGAGCCAGTGCCTAAACATCTCTGGGGCAAAGGCTTCTTCTCCAGATATTTCCTCGTTCCCAAGTTTCCAGGATTGGCCTGAGACTCCTTGTTCCTGTGGGATCTGAACGGATTTCTGGTGAGAGAAATTCAAGATGCTTTCCCTTGGAACACTGCTGCCATACTTCCAGCAGGGAGACTGGCTATGCTCCTTAGACCTCAAGGATGCTTATACACACATCCTGATCCTTCCCAGCCACTGGAAAATACCTCCGGTTCGTGGTGGGAGGAGGTCACTACCAGTACAAGGTGCTATCCTTCAGGCTGACTTCATTGCCAAGGGTCTTCACCAAGTGACTAGCAGTGGTCACAGCACACCTTCAAGGGGCTTTTCTCTTTCCCTACCTGAATGACTGGCTCATAAAGGAAGGCACAGTTGCAGAGGTGCACCAGGCCACCGAGCACACCATCCATCTCCTGCAGCATATGGGGTTTATCAACTACTCTGTCCCACCTCTCTCCAACTCGGTGCCTGGAGTTCATAGGGGCTCAGCTAGACACCCTCCAGGCCAAGGCCATCCTCCCTCTGGTGAGGAAAGAATGCCTCAGGGCACTAGCTGCAGAGGTGCAGCAGCATTGGTGGCTGCCTGCTCTGCCTGCTGGGCCACATAGCCTCCACGTGACCCCATACGCCCACCTGCACAAGAGGGCAGCTCACTGGTGCCTCCACTCCCAGTGGACACAAGCCACGGGCAGGCTTTGAGACATGAGGGAGTCCACGTGCTGGCAGGTCACTCTTAACTGGTGACAATACCCCCACCACCTTCAGGCTCGAATACTTTTTCAGGCACCCCCCCCCCAAGAGGGTCCTTACCACAGACGCCACCCTGCTGGTTTGGGGAGCTCATTGCAAGGACCTCCGCAAGCAAGGCAGTTGGTCACAAACAGAATGTCAGTTGCAGACCAACCTTCTGGAACTCTGGGCAATATTTTTGGCCCTCTGAGCCTTTTGCCATCAGTTGCAGCACTAGGTGGTGCTGGCCCAGATGGACATCCAGGTCACAATGTTCTATGTCAATAAGCTAGTGGGCATAGGGTCATTCACCCTCTGCCAGGAGGCGGTAGCCCTCTGCTTATATGTGATGCACAGTGGGATACTCCTATAGATGGTCTACCTCTTGGGCCAGGACAGTGCACTGGTGGACAGGCTGAGCAGAGCCCTCCAGCCGCACACATAGCACCTGGACCACCCTAGAGTGGCCTCCTGGCTTTTCAAGCTCTTGGGCATCCCGCTAGTGGGCCTGTTCACCAGTCCAGACAACACACAGTTGCTCATTCTGCTCCAGCCAGCTGCACCTATAAAGGGGGGCAGCGGATGCATTCCTAATTCCATGGACGGAAGGCTGCCTTTATGCCTCCCCGCCGACACTGCTGGTCTCCAAGACTCGTCAAGATCCAGTGCAACAGGGCATACTGGTAGCCCCCAGTGGCCCAGGAAACCGTGGTTCCTGCTGCTTCTCTTCCTGTTAGCGGCATCTCTGATTTCACCTGTGTTGCGCCCCAGGACTACTTTCACAGGAGGAGGGCTCTCTCCTGCACCCCATCCTGGGGTCCCTGTTGCTCGCAGCTTGGCTGTTGAAAGGGTACTCTAGCTGCCTTCAACCCCCCACAAAACGTGGAGGAGGTCCTTTTGGCCTCCTGCAAGGCCTCCACAAGGGCGTATGCCTTCAAGTGGTGTCGATTCTTGGTGTGGCGCACCAAGAGGCGGGCAAACCCATTCTCCTGCTCTGTGCTGATAGTACTCCAGCACCTACTCCACCTGTCCCAGGTAGGACTGAAGTCCAACTCAGTCACGGTGCACCTGAGCGCTATTGCGGCGCACCACCACTGCATTGAGGGCAAACACCTCTCAGCTCAGCCCCTTGTTTCTCATTTCCAGCGGGGCCTCATGTTGTCCAAACCCCCTGTCCACCCACCAATGGCAGAGAGATCTCAATGTAGTGCTCTTGCAGCTTACTTAAGCCACCATTTGAGCCCTTGGCTACTTGCCACATGAGGTTCTTGTCCTGGAAGGTTGCCTTTCTCATAGCACTCATGTCTGTTTGCAGGGTCAGTGAGCTCCAAGCTTTTATGGCAGAGCCTCTCTATACAAGGTTCTACAAGAACAAGGTGGTGCTCTGCACACACCCAATCTTTTCTGCCAAAGGTGGTGTCCCCCTTCCACCTCAATCAGGAGGTAGTGTTCGCCACCTTCTTCCCGAGACCTCATGCCAGCAAGGCGGAGACCATACTCTGGTTTGTAAGAGGGCCCTATCCTTCTATCTGCAGTGGAGTCAGGGCCACTGCAAAGTACCTCAGCTTTTTGTCTCCTATGACCCCAGTCGATTGGGGCTTCCAGTGACCAAGCAAACTCTATCCACTCAGATGGCGGACTGCATTGTCCTTGCTTCTGAGCAGGCTGGGATCTCACTGGACCACTGGATCACAGCGCACCATGTCAGGGCCATCGCGTTCTATAACTGTGACTGAAATCTGCTGGGCTGCAACCTGGTCTTCAGTCCACACCTTCACAGCCTACTACTGCCTGGAGAGAGAGTCTTGACAGGACTTCTTGGGGTATAGGGAACTCCTGCTCGCTGCTCCTTCTGTGTTCAGGCTATCGGTTCCCTGCCAGACATTTGGGTCTTGAGAGTCTCATTTGGGACTCAACTGCTGCAGCTCAGTTGCACTTCATAAGGTCCTTGGTAGCCTGTAGCTGGGGAGTCCCATATGTGAGGACTGACTTCCTTCTTGTTCCCAGAGAAAGCATAGTTACTCATCTATAACAGGTGTTCTTCGGGGACAGCAGGCATCAGTCCTCACAACCCTCCCTTCTCCCCTTGGAGTTGCTTCTTTACCGTGTTTTCCTTTTTGCTGTCTTAGCTATGTCATTAAGCTGAGGCAAGATGGCACCCTTGGGCAGGAAGGGGACCATGCATGCATGGTGGCATCTCCCAAAGGCTTTCTTTGAAAGCTGGGGAGATGCTTCTGCGTGGGCTCCGTTGGCATAAGTGAGTAACTGCTTTACTTGCTCACTATTTGTCCTCAAACGTAAGCTGAACTCATGAATAAAGGGATAGAACAAATTCCGGGAGTGCTACCTAAATTCCATTATCTATCCAGATTGACTTACACCAGGGTCTCTTCACCTTGAGCTTGCTGGATGCTCCAGATACAGAGCATGAAATTAAGATGCATCCACTACTGCACGAGGTGCCGAAAGCCACTGCTGCCTTCCTGTTTCTGGAGATGCACAAAGGTCTGTTGCAGTCTTGGTGGGATTCCCTTGACCCGGGGCTAGTGGTATATAAGAAGATGCATGCTCTCCTTGAGAAGGAGTGTGTTCTGTGGTTTGCTGTTTCCAAGGTGGATGCACAGGTCATGGTGGTTACTATTTGAACCATCGTTCTTGTGGAAGGATGCTCTGGACCGAAAGATGGATTTGTGTTGAAAAACTAGTTTGCTGCGGCAACTGCTGTTCTTCATTTGGTTGCATGTGCAGGCCTGACGTCTTGAGGTCTGCTCCAGTAGATTCAGTCTCTTCAGTCGGATGATTCTAACCCTATTTTTGGCATCTGCTACGGCCTTCCTTTATATTGTCATGTGCAGCATGGTACATCTAGTGGCCAGGGATTGTGCCCTGTTGACAGTGGTATGACATTGGCTTGACTCTGACACGGGGTAGTGGACTCATCTTCCAAAGCCCAGTTTCCCATCTGGCCTTAGAGAAACACTTCTGTTTGGTTTGATTTGGAGAAGCTAGTGAAACACCTGGGCAAGATGAAAGCTTTCTGCCTTCTGGAGGTCAGGTCCAAGAAGCCCGTGAAGTAGGCAGGAGCCACTTCTCTGTCATTTTCCATCTGCTCCTCATGGGCATGCTGGTCTGATTCCTGAGGGTGTCCGACTCCCATCACTACTGGCCTAGAAGCCCTTCTGCCCCTCTGCTTATAGACCTCGGGCTCATTCTCAGGTCTTTCATGGAGCACCTGGGCCCAGGGATCCAATCCCATCCAGAGGACCCTCCCAGACTGCACAATGAAGTTTTGGGCACCCATTCCTTGGTTCCTTCAGTTGGGGACAGGCTTTGTCTCTTCTCTCAGGAATGGGCCTAGGTCCCATGGTTCACTGGGTCCCCCATTCAGTACAGCAATGTCCTGGAATGCAAAGAGCCAGTTCTGTCTGCTTTTGCCATCTCCCTTGTGGGTCTGCAAAAATCAGGGACGCTGTGTGGATCACCTTAGACAGGTTGCCTCTCCTGAAGGCAGTGGTGTCTTTTCCTCCGAACGATCGAGGCAAGAGCAGGTATTCCATCTATTTTATGGTGCCGATATGAAGGAATATTCCAGCCCATTCTGGACCTTAAGGGTGTCAATGAGCACTTGTGCATCATGCATGTCTGGATGGAAATTTTGCAATCCATGGTTCAAGCTGTGCACCAAGGGGAATTCTCTGAATTTGAATGAGGCGTATTTTCATGTCCTGATCCAAGAGGATCAACAAAGTATCTGCTTTTTGTCGTACTTGGCTCTCCCCTTCAGTTCACCCCTTCCATTCAGACTCTCCACTGCTCCAAGGATATTCTCCAAGATCACGGTGGTGGTGGCTTCAGTGATAAGGCATCCAGGGATTTCTGTGCACTCATATTTAGGCTACTTGGCTCATCCGAGCCCATTCTTTTTCTTTGGCGTCTCAGGTAGCTCCCCGAATGATGTCCTTTCTGATGAGTCACAGCTGTGTGATCATTTGGGGAAAGAGCCTCAGATTGATGGCAGCGAGAGTCAGTCAAGGTGGTGTCATGGGTGCATGCTCTTATGCGGCCACTGCAGTGGTCCTTGCTAACTTGGTAGTCCCTGAGTTCTCAGCAGTTTGAGCTCAGGCTTCTGCTCCCAGTGAATGGTAATGGCTGTCCTGCAGTGGTGGCAGCAGCCCAGTCTTCTGAGGAAGGGAGAGCAAACCAAAAGAAGCACCAAAACCCGCAGTGAAGTACAGAAGCAAAAAGGAGCAGGTAACACACCTCAAGGTAGCTGATGGATCACACCGCTTCCCTATGGTTCCAATAACTCTGGGCCGTTTGGCCATGGCAAAAGGCTCCCCAGCCCGAGAATCAAAAAGGAGCAGGTAACGCCACACTGTGGAACTTTTGTATTAGAATTCATTGGCGTTTCTAGAGGTCTGTCCCTACACGTCTGTTTCGGCAACAAGACCTTCATCAGGGGCTCAGGAGTTAAAGATAAACACACTATAGGAGACATCTTGTGTCTATGGAGAGGCCAGAAAGGTAATTGCTCTGTAAATGTCTGTCAATACAGACTAGAGCAGCATAACAATACAGCTAGTAGTCAAGTGAGTATCTAGCCATAAACACAAGGTGTCTCCTATAGAGTGTCGTTTTATCTTTGTCCTGAACCCCTGAAGAAGGCCTTGTTACTGAAATATGGACAGGTAGGGACCAATGTTCCATCTAAGCTGCTCTGGGTCCTCCGCCGGCATTCCTGCCGGGGGGGGGGGGGGAGAGAAGGGGAGATATGTAGCGCGTTCGATGCTCCACCCCACCCCACCCCCCCACCGGCAGGAATGACGGCGGAGGACCCGGAGTGGCTTAGAGAACAATGGCTGCAGCGTTAGACCCAACAACTCTACTGTTGGGTCTAACACACGCCGCAGCCAATGTTCTCTTTAAGCCGCGCCGGGTTCTCTGCCTGTATTCCTGCCGGTGGGGGGAGGGGCATAGCGTCGTCCACGCTGCATCCCCCCCCCCCCCCCCCCCGGCAGGAATGCTGGCGGAGGACCCAGCACAGCTTAGAGGGAACATTGGTAGGGACAGGACATCTAGACACTCCAATAAAGTCTAATACAAGAGTTTCACGATGTGGTGTTACCTGCTCCCTTTTTTGCTTCTCAGGTTGGGGAGCCCATTGCGAAGGCCAAACAGCCTAGGGCTGTTGGAACTGCAGGGAAGTGGTGCGATCCATCAACTGCCTTGAGGCGAGGACCATTAGGTTGGCTCTTCTGCGTTTCTGGCCCCCCAGTTGAGGGCTGTGCAGTTCAGGTGTTCTCGGACTATGTCACGGTGGTGGCTTTTGTCAATTGGCAAGGCAGCAGCAGGAGTGCCGGGTAGCCCTGGAGATGGCTCTCCTGTTTTGCCTGGGCAACAAAGAACTTCCTTGTTTTGTTGGCTCTGCACACTGTTAGGATGGCTTCTGTGGAAACGGATTTTCTTAGCCGGCACTCTGGTTCTAAGAGAGTGGGAGTTGGCAGGAAGTGTTTCAGTTGTTTCTGTGCCTCTTGGGTTGCCTCAAGAGGGATCTGATGGTGACCCACTCCAATGCCAAAGTGTGCTGCTTCTTCAGTCACTGCAGAGAGATGGGATCTGAGGGCGTCAATGCCCTGGCTCAACCTTGACCATGTCAGCTCCTGCTGTATGTGTGTTTTCCTTTGTGGCCCCTGGTGGGGCATGTGACTCAGCATATGGAGTGCTACTTGAGGAGGATTATTCTGGCAGCACCAGATTGACTAATGAGAGCATGATTCAGAGATCTGATGCAGCACTTGCAAGTGCCACCTTTTCGTTTGCCTCCAACAGGGCCTATTGTGACAGGGGTCGCTTGTCCTGGAGGGCCCGATTTCCCTTTTCGCTTACGGCTTAGTTCCTGTAAGGAGATGCTACATATGGACTACTCTTCGGTGGTGGTTTTCCATGCCACTCAGAGCCCAGAGGTGGTCTACCAACCTGGCATAAATGTGGGTCTGGTGCCTCAAGTGCTGGTGTGGCACATGGCAGCTGGCTCCTGAGACTGTTGGCCTTTTTTGCAGGACGGTCTGGAGAAGGGCCTTTTTTTCTTAGCTCCCTGAAGGTTCAGGTGGAAGCTTTGGCCTGTTTCAGAGGTCTGTTGGTTGGTAAGCCTTACACCCGGATGTTTTGCGACTTCCTCAGGGGGTTCAATTCCCCCTCCCCCCCTCCCCAGTCTGTGATCCCTTCCTGGGATCTGTGTCGAGTGCTCGGGGCCCTGATGTTGGAGCTGTTGAAGCATGTTGCTCTGAAGGATTTGACGCTCAAAGATGGTCGTCTTAGTTGCGATTTTGTTCCGCAAGGAGGATTCTGAGCTGCTGGCTCTGACTTGCCAAGATTCTTACGTATCTTTTTTCCTGAGGAGACCATTTTTCATTTGGCCTATGCCTGCCTTCATGCCTAAGGAATTTCTCCCTTTCATATGAACCAGGAGGTTTGCCTGCCCTCTTTCTCTAAGGGGCAGTGTTAGGGGAATGGTAAGGCTCTTTGCCTTGTTGATATCTGGAGGGTGCCTCTCCATTTCTTGGAAGTTACAAATTATTTTCGTAAGTCAAATCATCTTTCTGTGCTATCTGCTGGCCTGCGCAAGGTGGCACGGCGGCTAAGTCTGCTGGGTTAAGGAGGCCTTTGCCTCCGCGGATTTGTTGCGGAACCAGCTGGCTCCAGAAGGTTTGTATACCCATTCACCCAAGCACTAGGGGCAGATCTACTATGAAACTAATAAAGCTTAAACTTCAGATCCCCAAATCTCGGAGAGGCCCCAGAAGCAACTTTTGTCCACATTGCTTAAAAATGGGTCTACTTTATGAGAAGGTGTTTAAAAATTATAATATAGTGTAATTCAGTACAAAATAATAGTTAAATAAAAATGAAAAGGTTATTAAGATATCATGTAGGCTAGCTGTAAACGAAAAAACGTTCACATTAAGGATGTTTCATTCTAAATAAATTTTATATAAAATAATTTCAAAATAATTTCAAACACTAACATTTATGACAGAAGGACTACAAAAGGGGACTGCTACTTCTGGAGAGAGCTGCAATTGTAAGTATTTACTTTTGGGAATTTTTCTAAATCTTGGGGGGGGGGGGGGGGGGAAGGAATTCTTTAGACTAAACTGATTAATCTGTGAACCCAGTGTATTTGTTAAATCAGTCAGGGCCTAGTAGCAGCAAAGAGTTTTTAGTTTAGTTTAAATTTAAAACACAGCAGAGAGCTTTCTGGTTAAATTTAGAACCCAGCAGAGAGCTTCCAGTTTAAATGTAATACTCAGTCAGGGCCTAGTAGGAGCAAAAAGCTTTCAGTTTAAATTTAAAACACAGAAGAGAGCTTTCTGGTTAAATTTAGAACCCAAGACTCCCTCTATCCAAGTAAGGGCTGTGGAGATTGGTAACAGATTACCTTAGAAGCACAGGGCAGGGTACTGTGTAGCAGACAGCTTTTAATAAGTAATCTTTCCCTCCCTCCCTCCCTGATGCCCACCCACCCCTGGGATAATCATAGCTTTATAGGTGTTTAAACCTCTTAAAGGAAAGGAGGTGCCATATTCACTCTCAGGTACAGCTGTTTATTCTCATCAGCATACATTAAGGACCTGAGATTAATTAAACTAAAGGTGAACAAAGTACATTAAACGTATTAGGTATAGTTTTATTAGTATAACTATCCCCAGCAACCCTTAGTAAGTAAAGAACTTAAATATATAAACACAACCCTAAAACAAAGATGCAAACAGCAGTCCAGCAGCGAGATGGGGGGCTTTCCAGTTTTTTGCATTGAGTGTCACATGTATGATTTTCTCCCAGTTGGTGAGGGGTCTTATGTGTGCACAAGGTGCAAGGAGCTCTTTGCTCTCAGTGAACAAATCCGTTCTCTGGAGGCAAGAGTAGCAGACTTGGAAGACATAAGGAAGACAGAGAAGTGGATAGACAAGACCTACAGGGATATAGTCCTGAAGTCCCACCTCCAGTCTAGCAGCATCCCTGTTACCATGGAGGAGAGAGGTCACGTGACAGAGCATCACCCTGGTGTGGCAGGAAGTGATTCTATAGCTAGGACCTGTCCTCCAGGTGATGTAAGGACAGCCGTTATAGTTGGTGATTCGATCATTAGGCATGTAGATAGCTGGATGGGTGGTGGACGTGAGGATCACCTGGTAAACATGCCTGCTTGGTGTGAAGGTAGTGGACCTCACGTGCCACCTAGACAAGGTCTTAGATAGTTCTGGGGAGGAGTCTGCTGTCTTGGTACATGTTGGTACCCATGACACAGGAAAATGTGGTAGAGAGGTTCTGGAGGCTAAATTGAGGCTTTTAGGTAGGAAGTTGAAATCCAGAATTTCCAGGGTAGCGGTCTCCGAAATGCTTCCCGTTCCACATGCAGAACCCAAAAGGCAGGCAGAGCTCTGGAGTCTCAATGCGTGGATGAGACGATGGTGCAAGGATGAAGGTTTTAGATTTGTTAGGAACTGGGGAACATTCTGGGGAAAGGAGGGGCTCTTCCGAAGAGATGGTCTTCACCTTAACAGGGCTGGAACCAGGCTGCTGGCAATAACCTTTTAAAAGAAGAGAGAGCAGCTTTTAAACTAGATAATAGGGGAGATCCGACAGTTGCCCAAGAGCACATGGTTCGGAACAATGTATCCTTGAAGGATACTACCAAAAAAATGAAGTTAGGGCACATCAGCAGAGAGGTTCAATAAAGACAAAGGTAGCCTGAATGCCCTTGAGTACAGAGCAGATAGAGCTTAAAGATTCCAAATTACCCCTGCCTACTGATAATGAGATTAATATGAATAAAATAGTCTCTAAAATGCTTGTATGCAAATGCTAGAAGTCTAAAAAATAAGATGGGAGAGTTAGAATATATAGCACTAAATGAGAAGGTAGATATTTATTTATCAGATTTTAAATACCGCTTTATCATTTCAATCAAAGCAGTTTACATTGAAACTTAAACTTGGTAATGTACATTAAGCAGGGACATTGATAAGATGGATTTTTCTGAGGCAATGGAGGGTTAAGTGACTTGCCCAAGGCCACAAGGAGTGATAGCGGGAATCAAACCCTGGGCTCTGGGTTCCCAAGCCAGTGTTCTTAACCATTAGGCTACTCCTCCATCTCAAGACATGGTAGAAGGAGGACAACAAGTGGGACACTGTGATACCTGGGTACAAACTATATCGTAATGATAGAGCTGATCAAATTGGTGGAGGGGTTGCGTTCTGTCAGAGAGGGCATTGAGTCACAAAGGATTAAAGTTTTGCAGGAAGCAAAATTCGTTGTAGAATCTCTATGGATTGAAATTCCATGTCAAAAGGAGAAGGCGATGGCAGTGGGGTTGTACTATTGACCGCCTGGCCAGAATGAACAAATGGATGATGAAATGCTCAAAGAAATCAGGGAAGCTAACAAAGGCTACAGAACAGTAATAATAATGAGTGATTTTACTTACCCCGGTATTGACTGGGTCAGTGTCACGGCAGGACATGCTAAGGAGATAGTTTCTAGATGAAATAAATGACTGCTTCTTGGAGCAGCTGGTTCATGAACGGACTAGAGGGGAAGCCATTTTGGACTTAGTCCTTAGTGAAACACCAGATCTGGTGCAAGAGATAAGGGTGTTGGGGCCTCTTGGCAATAGTGATCATAGCATGATCACATTTGATTTAATTAATGGAGGAGGAATGGTAACAAAATCCACAGTACTATCTTTTAACTTTCGAAAAGGGAGACTATCATAAATGAGGAAAATGGTTAAGAAAAATCTAAAAGGAGCAGTTGCAAAGGTTAAAGACTTACATCAAGCTTGGGGGATGTTTAAAAATACTACCTTGGAAGCACAGACCAGTTGTATTCCATGCTTTAAGAAAAGTGGAAGAAAGTCCAAAAAGCTGCCAACATGGTTTAAAGGTGAGGCCAGAGAGGCTGCTGTTGCCAAAAAAACACAAGCACTGACAAGTTAAATGCAAGGCATTGATAAGGCAGGCAAAGAGAATTTGAGAAGAAACTTGCTGTGGAAACAAAAATGCATAATAAAGACTTTTTCAAGTACATTCGTAGCAAAAAACCTGTGAGAGAATCAGTTGGACCATTCGATGATAGAGGGGTAAAAGGGGCAGTAAGAGGGGGACAAGACTATAGTGGAGAGACTGAATGAATTCTTTGCTTTGGCCTTTACCTAGGAAGATGTAGGGATGTTACCCAGGACTGAAGTGCTATTAAAAGTTGATACTGCGGAAGAATTGAAAGAAATAGTGATACGCCAGGAAGATTATTACAACTATTTGATAAACTGAAGAGTAGCAAATCACCTGGATCAGATAGTATACATCCAGGGGTGTTGAAAGAAATGAAATATGAGGTTGCATACCTGCTATTAGTAATCTGTGAACTATCATTAAAATCATATTCAATACCTGAAGATTGGAAGATGGCTAATGTTTTAAAAAGGGTCCCAGGGGTGATCCGGGAAAAATGGTGGAAATCATCAAGAACAAAATTACTCAACATGTAGATAGTCATGGCTTAATGGGAGACCGCCAAAATGGCTTTAGACAAGGAAGATTGTCTTACTAATCTGTTATGTTTTTTTGAAGGTGTGAATAAACAGGTACACAGTCCAGAAACGTGATGTTTGTGGAAAAACAAACTTTAATTCAACTTCCAAGAGGATTGTGGAAAATTACAAGAGGCTCTTGATAAATTGGAAGACTGGGCATCCAAATGCAAAGTTATGCATCTAGGAAAGAACAACCCAAACTATGGTTACACAATGCAAGGTTCCACATTGGGAACCACCACCCAGGAAAAAGATTTAGGCATCATCGTAGATAACATCTTAAAACCCTCTGCCCAGTGTGCAGCGGCAGCCAAGAGAGCAAATAGAATGCTAGGTATCATAAGGAAAGGAATGGAAAATAAAGCAAAGAATATTGTACGTATAATGCCTTTGTATCATTCCATGGTGTGACCGCACCTTGAATATTGTGTGCAATTCTGGTCGCTGTATCTTAAAAAGGATATAGCATTATTAGGAAAGGTACAGAGAAGAGCCACCAAAATGATAAATGGGATGGAAGGATACTCCTATGAAGAGAGGCTAAAAAGCTTAGGGCTCTTCAGCCTGGAAAAGAGATGGCTGCGGGGAGATATGATAGAGGTCTATAAATTAATGAATGGAGTGGAATGGGTAAACGTAGATCGATTGTTTACATCATCAGAATATAAAAAAACTAGGGGTCATGCAATGAAGCTACAGGGTAACCTATTTAAGACTAATAAGAGAATATTTTTTCACTCAATGTGTAATCAAACTCTGGAATTTGTTACCAGAGGATGTAGTAAAAGCTCTTAGTGTAGCTGGATTTAAAAAGGTTTGGAGGAAAGGTCCATAAACCATTATGTCCCACTTGTCTGGACTGATCTATAAACTAAAGACTGTACATCACCTAAGACCCCTCCTCGACACCCATGATTTTAAGTCTGTGGTCAACTCATTAATTACCCCCCACTTCGACTACTGTAATAGTCTTTTGAATGGCCTACCACTTAAAAACACAAATATACTCCAAAGAGCCCAGAACATCTCTGCCAGGGTAATAGCAAAAACACATCTAGCCGACCACATAACCCCCATTCTACATGAACTACACTGGCTCCCTATAAATAGCCGGATAAAATATAAAATTTTCTTAACATTCAAACTCCTCAATGACATCTCCCCCTCACACCTAACCACCCTCCTACACCCCCCACCAGAATCCAGAACACGCAGACAAAATGCAACCCACTCACTTGTCATACCCCAAACCATCTGCAGGACAAAGAAAACTACAAGCTGAACTGCTCCTTCCATCCCCTCCCTTTTTTCCTCCCCTTCTGCGAGAGAGGGTAGCTGTGCAGCCTAGGAAGCAGGCAGAGACAGTTTTGGGGAAAAAGACCAGTCCCCGATCCCAAGGGCAGCGAGGCTGTACCAGTATCGCCGGCACTCCCAACTCACGCAGAGGTTTGTTGCCTGCTAGCGTTTGGAGGCCGGAAGCGGGAGAGATCAGTCGGGCTTGCCAGCGGTTTCGGCCGGGTGCTATTCTAGGCCGGCGTGGAAGCAGCCCGCATCAGATCAGAAGCTCTGGGGGAGAAGGACGAACACAGACAAAGGTAAGGGAGTGCTAGTGTGAAGAGGCAGATCGGTAGAGGATGCAGCGGCGCTGAACCCGGTGGCGAGCGAGGCGGCAGTAAAGGAGCCAGCTGCGCCACGTGTTCAAAGCGCGGGAAACTCCGCTCTACGGAGGAGGCCTAACGGAGCTCCTGCTTGGATCAGAGAGCTTCGTTTTGGTTCTAAACACCTGGATTCCGTTGGGGAGGTTTATCTGTGGTAACCTAGTCAGTTTAAAAAAAAAAAAAATTTTAAGTCAGTCAGTTCAGTGAGAGTGATTGTCGGCCGGCGTGGAGAAGGAGAAATAACGGAACAGGAGGATCAGGCCAGAGTGGTGCGCGTGTTTCATAGAGATGAATTACCAGCGCTCATCTCCGAGACCCTCAAGACACTGAATATGCCAGCGATGGAGCCCGGTGGAAGATTCAACCCTGGAAGACCCGCTATTACAGGCATTTAGAAAGACTAAAAGAGCTTTTCCAGTCCACAGGGTAGTAAGGGAGATGATTCAGGAAGAGTGGGACATGCCCGTGGCGGCCCTTAAAGGCTCCTGAGTTATGGCCCGTCATTATCCATTGGTTGATCAGGATCAGGAGTTGTTTAAATCTCCGAGTCGATGCAGCTGTCTCGGCAGTTACCAAGAAGACTACCATTCTGGTGGAGAGGAGTGCAGCCTTCAAGGATGCTCAGGACCGGAAGCTCGAGGTCTTATTGAAACAGGTGTTTGAAGTGAATGCGCTGTCCTTACAAGCTTCTATTTGTGGAGCATGGGTGGCGAGAGCTTGTCTTCGTTGGTCGCAGCGAATTCAAGGGGACCCGGTAGAAGAGGCGACCCGGGAAGCGGCCAGGTTGGAGTCGGGGACTGCTTATTTGGCTGACATTCACTATGACCTGATAAGGGGTTTAGCTAAGAGTATGGCCTCGGTGATTGCGGCTCGCCGTTATTTGTGGCTCCGCAATTGGGCAGCAGATGGATTGTCCAAGGCCAGGCTGAGTAAACTTCCCTTCAGAGGGAAACTGCTCTTTGGGGAAGATTTGGATAAGCTGGTAAAGGATCTGGGAGTGTCCAAAGGAGGTAGGCTTCCGGAGGACAAGCAGAAGCAGGGGCGACCCACCCCTGTGCCTAAAGGACAACAGAGAGTTTCGTCTGTTTCGTTCCCCGAGGTTCGGCCAAGGTCAGAGAGGACATTTTCCCTATCGGTCACAAGGATTTCGGTGATTTCGGGGAATGGGTAGAGGCTTTGCAGCCTCTTCCTCCTCCTAATCTTAGAAAGGTACAATGAAGTCAGGGGGGCCCAGGTGGGATTGGTACCCGTAGGGGGCCAGCTATGGGACCTTTATCCTGCCTGGGTCCGAATTATGTCGGATCAGTGGGTGCTGGAGGTCATTCGAGAGGGTTATGCCTTAGCGTTTCACTGACTGGTGACCGATTCTTTCGTGCGCTCGCTGTGCAAAGCACGTCTCAAGTGCGCGGCAGTGCGGCAGACAGTGCTCAGGCTGCTGGCTCTTGAGGCCATAGTTCTGGTACCAACGGACCAATGCAAGTGCGGTCGATACTCCATATACTTCGTGGTCCCAAAGAAGGAAGGAGCTTATCGACCCATTTTGGATCTCAAAAGAGTAAATCGATGCCTCTGCATGTCTCGTATGAAGACTCTAAGGTCGTTCATAGCGGCAGTAAGAGCGGACGAGTTTCTCACGACCCTAGATCTCTGAGGCATACCTGCACATTCCGATCCATAAAGAACATCAGAAATACCTCAGGTTTGCAGTTCCGATGGGGCATTTCCAGTTTTGAGCATTGCCGTGTGGGCTGGCATCGGCACCCTGAACATTCACCAAGGTAATGGTGGTAGTGGCGGCATCGTTGCGAAAGGAAGGGGTGCTGGTGCATCCTTATCTGGACAATTGGTTAATCAGGGCGAAGTCCAGGGCAGAGAGCGAGACAGCTACAGCCAAGGTGGTAGCGTTTCTGCAGAGTTTTGGTTGGGTGGTCAATCCAGGAAAAGAGCCGATTGGTTGCCATCGCAGTGCCTGGAATATCTGGGAGCGAGATTCGATACGAGCGTGGGGAGGACCTTTCTTCCTCGACATTGCGCACAAGCATTGCAGAGTCTGTTCCAGGAATTTCTAAAAAGGCCAAGGCCGATGGCTTGGCATTATCTTCAGTTGCTCGGGACCATGGCGGCTATTCTGGAGCTGGTTCTGTGGGCAAGAGCACATATGAGACCGTTACAGAGAGCTTTGCTTCGGCGGTGGTCGCACCAAAAGGATCAGTTGTCGCAAAGGTTACCCTGTCTACCGGAGAAGTGTCAGGCTCTGAGGTGGTGGCTGCGTTCAGAAAATCTAGAAAAAGGAATGCCCTTGGAAGCTCCCGCATGGATTCCCCTGACGATGGATGCCAGTCTTCTAGGCTGGGGAGCTCACTGTCAACATCGTTTCGTCCAGGGTCAGTGGACCATTCTGAAACGAAGTTGGTCAATCAACAGATTGGAACGCCGAGCGGTAACGTTGGCACTTCAAGAGTTTCAACCCTTTCTCCGAGGAAAGGCCATTCGGGTGTTTTCTGACAATGCGACGGCAGTGGCTTACATCAACCGTCAGGGAGGTACCAGCAGTGCCGCACTGGAACAAGAGGCCGAGGGGCTACTCGAGTGGGCAGAGGCACATCTAGTAGCTCTATCGGCAGTGCATGTAGCAGGAGTAGACAATGTGCAGGCCGACTTCTTGAGGTCGAGTAAAGGTGGATCCAGGAGAGTGCAAAGGTGAGGCACGCCAGTAATGGATCTCATGGCCATGTTCCAATTGTCAAAGGTAGAATGGTTCTTCAGCAGAAGACTGGAAAGGATGTCTGAAGGACTGGATGCTCTGATACAGCCTTGGCCCGAACACCATCTCCTCTACGTGTTTCCACCGTGGGTGTTGATAGGACGGGTGTTGCAGCGCATATAATGTCACAAGGGACTGGTGATGTTGATAGCGCCGGACTGGCCAAGAAGACCTTGGTACGCAGATCTGATGAGACTGTTAGTAGAGGAACCATGGCGTCTGCCCTGTCGAAGGGATCTGTTAGCTCAGGGGCCGTTGGTTATGCCTCAGGTGGATCGATTCTCACTTACGGCTTGGCTCTTGAAAGGACAAGGCTGGAAGCGAAGGGCTACTCCGCGGCAGTTGTTGAAACCTTGCTGAATGCGCGGCGGAGGTCTACCTAGGTAGCATATGTCCAGGTATGGCGTATTTTTGAGGCTTGGTGTGTTGACAGGGAGCTGGTGCCATTACGGGTCTCCGAACCACAAGTCTTAGCATTCTTACAAGATGGTTTTCAGAAGGGCCTGGCGGCCGCGTCCCTTCAGATGCAATTAGCAACATTGTCCTGTTACAGGGGAAAAGTAAATGGAGAGGCGCTGGGAAGCCATCTGGATATAAAGCGTTTCCTGAGAGCAGTGGTTCTGTTAAGGCCACCATGTAGGCAAGTAGTTCCGCCTTGGGATCTACAGATAGTGTTGGAGGCGTTGGTGCAAGAGCCCTTTGAGCCGTTATCGCGAGCGTCAATGAAGTATCTCACTCTTAAGGTGGTATTTCTGGTAGCTATCTGTTCGGTGCAAAGAATTTCTGAGTTACAGGCTTTATTCTGTAGGGAACCCTTTCTGTCTTTTTATGATTCAAAGGTGGTATTGCGTCCAGTGCCAGCCTTTTTACCCAAAGTAGTTTCGGCTTTTCATGTGAATCAGGTAGTTTCCTTGCTGGTTTTCAGGGCCCATACGGTTGAGCCGGCGGCGCGGAAATTATGTCTGTTGGATGTCCGGGCATTAAAGAAGTATAAAAGTAAGGCTGCAACTTTTTGAAAGTCTGATAGACTGTTTGTGGTGTTTGGAGGACCTAGAAAGGGTGACATGGCGTCAAAAGCTTCCATAGCTAGATGGCTTAAGGAAGCGATAGGGTCAGCGTATCTTTTAAAAGGTAAGGCGGTGCCTGAAGGGCTCAGAGCTCATTCCACTAGAGCGCAAGTGGCGTCTTGGGTGGAGTACGGGTCAGTAACAGTGGTGGAGATTTGTAGAGCGGCGACCTGGTCATCGGTCAGTTCATTTGTCAAACATTATCGTCTGGATATTCAGGCGCAGAGGGATGCCTGTTTTGGCTCCGCAGTGCTTCAGGCGGGGTTAGCAGGTCCCTCCCGTTGATTTTTTTGTACTGCTCTATTACATCCCCAGAGGTTCAGGACTGGACTTGAGGGACGATAAGGAAGGTTAAATTAGACTTACCTGCTAATTGTTGTTCCTTGAGGAACTCAAGTCCAGTCCCGTATCCCACCCGGTTATCCTTGGACTATGGCCTGAATCAGGAGATCGATGAAAGGTAAGAAGCATTTTTCCTGCGGGGTCTGGTTCAGGGGGGCTTAAGGCCTGGAGGGGAATTCTAGTTGGGGTCAACATCCTTCATAAGGGGTGGGGGGAGGAAGGATCTCAGCGTTTCTAAGGTATTTTAGTCTGGTAAGGGAACACAACAAAAGCATGTTAATGGGGTTCCTTAGTTAACTACAGGTTCCGTTTGTTCATAGTTTCTTGGTAGTGGTTACTACTTAATTGTTGCTCCGGAGAGTTTGCTTTGTCAGTAGGTTACTGGAGTGAGGAGGCGGATCCTGTGGTTATATACCAGTGTCATCACAAGAATGACATTTCTCAGTCTCCAAGCTGCTGGAAGAGGATCACAACCTAGAGGTTCGGGACTGGACTTGAGTTCCTCAAGGAACAACAATTAGCAGGTAAGTCTAATTTAACCTTTCCCTAATTTTCCTCCCCCATAACTTAAACTATAAGGCATAGGAAATTTTTATTCACACCAGTGACTTTGACATGTGAGATAATCCTGTGCAGCAGTTTTTTAAAAATATTTTTTATGAAATTTTCAAAAAATAATCAAGAAAGTTTACATAAACCATTCTTGCAGAAATAGAGAAGACATTCAGAAAAGCATCCACAATAAAGGACACATTAACAAAAAGAGATAATTACATAAGTACAGAGTGCCTGCTCTCTCTAGCCCACTATAATGGGGAGAATTTACATTGTAATATTCATTAAATCCAATATATCAAGAAAACAGCAAACAGTCATGAAAACGGATCAACAATCCTATGAATCAATGGAAGCTTCCAGACGTCTGGCGTTTATGAAAGCCAACAATTGGGAGGGCTCAAAAAAAATATAAGAAATCATCTGGTATTTCACCAGACACTTACAAGGGTGCTTAAGAAAAAAGAGCCCTCCCAATTGTGTAACCCCAGAGCGAAGCAGTAGAAACTCTCTGCGCTGCCTCAGGGTTTCTCTTGACAAATATACGAACAGAAAGCCCTCGAAACATAATTTTCCGCTTCTGAAAAAATAACTTCAATAACCATTCCTTGTCAGATAACAAAGCGAAAGTTATTAATAACGTTGAAGGCACCTGCGATTCTAAACCAGAATTTTCTAATATATCAGAAACATTCAAAAAACTCTCCTGAGTTTGATTACCTCCTAAGGCAGAGACACGCTTTGCTTTGGGTAAATAGTAAATTTTAACCAAAGGGGGTACTAACTCAGGAGATACCCCCAGTGTCTCCACTAAATACTTTTGAAACATATCTCTAGGAGAGATCGATGGAACTTTAGGAAAGTTAATAATCCTCAAGTTGTTAGCTCTGGATTGATTGTCCAGCATTTCAATTTTTATTTGTAAAGACTGAAAATTTTTTCTATGTCCATCTGAATGTTCCTCAAGACACAGTACCTTATTGCATACATCAACACAGTCCGTTTGAATAGTAGAAACTTTCCTCTCCAAATCATTCACCAAACCCGTAGAAACATTCACTTTGTTAGCCAAAGAGGATACTTGAGGCATCAAAACCTCACCCAAGGATACAATTGCATTCCAGATAGCTTCTAATGTAAAGTTCTGAGGCCTCTGCAAAGAAAAAAACCACTCCCGACTCAGCAGGTGATGTAACTGGCTCCATAATCGCCGAAGGACCGTCTCCACCCGAAGAGAAAGACTCCTTCTCTGGGCGCGCCTCCTCAAACAGCGCCAAAGATCTTTGTGAGCCCAACTTTCCAGACGGCTCACTCTCTGACCCAGCCAGGACAGCCCGACCTGACCCTCGTGAGAAACTGTCCCCCACAACTAAGGGAGGAGAACGTAACTCCAGGAAGCCTTCTGGCAGGAGCTGGCTGCGAGGCAGTTTTGGCGCCGGACTCAATGCGGGGGACAAAGATGATAGCGATGCAGATGCCGGGCACTCCAGCTCCTGCGAACCTGCTAGCCGCAAAACTCCTCCCGCTCCATCTGAAACCGGCGCGGTGCGCACAAGAAATGGGTCTAAAGGACCCAACACAGGTTTAACAGTCGGCGTAGAGGTGTCAGCAGGCTGTGAGGGCAACGGCCCGGACTTCCCCTTTCGCTTCCTCCCCATCAGCGCTCTCACACCAAACTGACTGCTGCTTCAGCCATCTTGGAAACGCCCCCCTGTGCAGCAATTTTAATCAAAGTCTGAGATATAGTGGTTCAATTTTTAAAAGATTTGTGGTGATCTGTTGTAGAACAACCCCATTGAAGAAGATAACAGTGGTTACCCAGACCTCATTGCTGTTTGCGAAGGGGCCCCCCATAACAGTTCAAGCTTCAGGGTCCTAAAAATGTAGGTCTGCCACTGTCGAGCACTAGTGTCCTCGTGGGTGGAGCAGAGCTTAGTAGCCCCTGCAGACGTTTGTTGGGTGGCAATGTGGGCATCACTTTCCATTTTTGTCAAAAGTTTCCATTTGGATGATCATGTTTGGGCAGACATGGCCTTTGGCTCCAAAGTTTTGTGAGCTGCTGTGTCTTCGTCCCTCACAGTGGAGGAGTAGCTTTGGTTTGTCCCACTTGTCTGGACTGATCTAGCAGGACGATATAGAAAATGACATTTTACTTACCAGATAATCTCCTTCACTTGAGTCCTGCTAAACTAGTCCAGGGCTCATCCCCTGGAACTGCAATTACTCTGTTATCCTGTACCGGTACACTTGGGTCCGCTATGATTTCTATACTTGGCTCTGCAGATTCATTTTCTATGGACAGCCTTCTGTTTATGCTTTCCTGTACATAGTTCTCTACTGTTTGATTACTCATTGTTGCTCACGTTAAGGTTGTGTGAGGCTTGCCAAGTTATCCCATATGCTTTGGGATGGATACTGACAAGACCTCTGGTGGCTGAGGTGACTGAGGCATGGGCATTGTCATTGAAATCTGGCTTTTCATTGGTTCTTTGTCTCCATCAGTCTGCTGGTAGGGGAACGCAATCCACTTGTCTGGAATGGTCTAGCAGGACTCGAGTAAAGACATCTGGTGGTAAAAATGTCACCATTTGCCTGCTATTTTATAACAGCTATTAAATCTCAAGCCTTATTTTTTATTTCTGGCTTATTATAGTATTTTTGTTATAGGAGGAAATGCCGCCAACATTTATTATGCAATTATCAAATGGAAATTTGCCATTGTAAGGGAACTAGTTTGCTCGAAGAATCTGCATGCTCTTGTAATCATTGGTCAAGAAAACCTCCTTAATCATATATTCAAAGGGCCTGATATTTGGCTGTGATGCCTATGCACCTCTAAAGCGCATAGCTGTCGCCCCTGAACCTTAACCCCGCATATTCAATGTCTGGCCATATCTGGGCACCGGAATTGAATATACAGGTTTTCCATGATGTGCTGCACGGCGCAGAAGCTAATTGGGCAGCAGCAATTTATTGAGCTGCTGCCTGGTTAGCTCCCACGGGTATAGATAGACCAGCTTTTTCCATGCCTATCTATACCCGTGGGTTGCTAACTGGGCAGCGGTTCAGTATTGCAGCTGCCAGGTTAGGAATGGGTGCCACCTTTGCCCCGGAATGCATATGACACGCCCCGATACTACACTGATATTATCAGGGCTTATAGAGATGGAACCAATGGATATTCAGTGGCACTAACCATGGTAGTGGTGCTGAATATCCCTGATAGCAGCATTTACATGTTTACAGGTTTTTTTAACCATGTAACTACCTTTGCATATTGGACCCAAAATTAGTAATGCTGCTAATAAAGTTATAATGCTCTTTATTCTCACTAAACTACTCCATTGGTTGACTTCCCATAAAATCTCTGCAGTTCAAACTCAAATGGTTCCAACATTCTTAACTTTTATTTGAAGTCTGTCCCAACTGTGATAAGTGTTTACATTTTTTGCAATTGCCTAGGTGCAGTTTGAATCAGGAAATTCATCATTCACCCTATGTGCCAATTCAAATTGAGGGCGATTTATCTAGAAAATAAATGGGGCCAATTTGTACCCAATTCTGCAACCGTGGGAGCTATACGTTCCCACAGTTTTGGAATCGGGGCAAATGGGCCGGCATGCACAGCATTCAGAGCGCGAAGATGTACAGCAGGCTACCCGTCCCCACCGTTCAATGCTCTGGCTGGTGTGCCTGTACTGTGGTGTCTTCCCCAGCAATCCATAACACCCCTGAAAATAGAAACAGAAGGACTACAACTATGAACACTTTAATAGTTCCTAAGATGATGACTTCATGTACTAAAGCCACATCAAACAGAGCTTTTTCATTGTTCGCACCCAGGAATTGGAATAAACTTCCCCACGAAATCCGCGGCATCAAAAGTTTATTACAATTCCGCAAAGCCGTAAAGCATCACTTATTCACAAAATACTACCCAGAAGTGTCCATGGACACTCACACAGCCAACAGGCCTCCCACTCACACCAAACACCCTCGCACTTTAATCCAACCAGAAAACGGTTAGTCCCACGAAAATCCATCTTACTACTATAGACTCATCCTACCCATGAATACATGTTCAATATTCACTCGAGTTTAAATATGGTACATAATTAAAGCATATAAATAGTATATTGTTTATTGTACATAGTTATCCCTTTTATTCCATGTTTTATAGTCCCTTGTTCTCTGTAAACTCGATGTTACCTGTACACATTGCAGTATATTTTGTTCGATGTACACCGCGCTGATTTTAATAGCGCGGTATATAAGAGATGTTAAATAAATAAAATAAATAAATGGCACCGGCACATCCAGCTGGAGCACGCACATCCCTGACAGCACAGAAATCCTTTCCCTTCCGCCCACCTTTTTCAGTGGCTCAAAGTGCAAGAGCTAAATCCAGAATACCTGCCATTCCCGCCAACTCCTTTTGGACTTGAGGTCCCTCAGAAAAAAGATTGGGATCTAGCATCTTGAGTTTTCATTTGCAACTACTTGAATTTGTTTCCCCCCTTCCAACTTGCATTACTCAACTCATTTCAGTGACAGCCTTAGGCCAAGGTCCACGCACCAGGCCTCCTTCCTGAACTCTGCAATCCTGGGCTCTAAATTTGGTACTTAAGTATCGCACGTGCATAATGACAGATCTTCTCCTCTAAGAGGCTATGGATGCTAGTTCTGCAGCATCTTTATCCCTCACTTGCCTGGGTTATGGAAGACTTAACTGGAAATGAAAGATCCTGTCAGTAAGCCAGCCCTGGAAATTGTTTTTAACATCCTTCTGTCAAAATAAGCTAAATCTTAATCTTTCTTCTACAGTCGCCACTTTTTCTTTTTTATTAAAAATTTGACTTGCTGTAAGCTTAACACACTCATCTTTCTTCGTTTCAAAGATTATTTGTATAACATCAACATAACCAGTTTCACTTTAAAAAAAAAAAAAATTGAAAATGTTTAACCTCCCCCTCCCCTCTTCCGACCATCTCAGTGAATGCAATTGCAGTACTTTCATGCCACTTGTAAGTTATACTTTCCCTTCTTTGTTAGACCAATTTATAAAGGGGATCTTATTACTCTGTCTTTTCTTGCTTTAGGATCCTTAGCTTGTACATCTGAAACACCTCTAAATCTGCATGCGGCATAAATCTGCCTGTATGCTGCAACTAGATCCACTAAAGCTGCTATTATACAATAAGTAACTAATTTTCCTCCTAAGGGGCTGCATTCAAAATATCTGCTGGTTCAACAAGGCCATTTCCATTGCTGGGAGATTTCCTTGTCCTCGTATTGAGCTTTGGGCATTCCTAGCAAATATGTCCCCCCTATTTCCTCAGAGCGTTCATTTCTCTTCTGCTTCTCAACAAATTGTATGCAACCTTACTGGTGGTATAAAATCTTGTATAGATATTACACAATTCTTTCATATTGACTCATATTGCTATTTTAGGTGTTTCTTTCAAACAGTCTGCCACTGCTTCTCTGACCACTCCATCCCAAAGGTCTCTTCCCATTTAAGAATGTTTAGTCTTACTCTGATCATGTGTGTGAAATATATAAATGCTCTATGGTATTCTAATCTTCCCTTTTTAGACCTTTGCTAAACACTCGAAGGGTATCTGTTCCTGAAGGAGGTCCTTCTTCACTGCATTTTGTTCTGGGTAGAGTTTTAACTTGTTGGTATGGGAAGGTGTCCTTAGATGTCAGCTGCTAATAGTCATGTAAGTCTAGGAAACAAAGTACCTTCATGGCTCTGAGTTGTCTCAGGCAACGCAATCCATGTTCTCATTTTGTATAGACTGACCATTGAAAGATTCTCTAGCACTAAATCAGTTGTTAATGCTGCTGCATTGAGGCTGTGAAGAACCCACGCTCAAACGTTTCTACTTTTTGGCGGCTAGAAACTACAGCTTTGGCCGAAGAAGCATCGGGAGCTATGCTGATGACTTTTCTGTCTCCTTTGACTTCTCAGCCAGACTCGGCAGCATAAAGTATTTTCTTCAAGTTTTTACAGCATGTTTACTAAAGTGCATTCGCTGTTAATGCAGCGACGATACAAGAAAAGCACACTGCAGTAACAGCTAATAATGCTGGCCGAATGCAGATAGCACTGGGAATTTTCTTTGCTATCTGCCTTTCACCAGCATTAGCAGAGTGAGTGGGTGGGAGGTGGGCGGAGATTATTAGCGCTCACGATATTTGCATATTACAGACACTCCCACATTTTGCAGATTTTGCAGGTGCAGCTTATACCACCTCAGTGGATGATGTTAGCTGCATCAGCAATACTGTTTCGCCACGATCGCTGTGTTTTTCCCGCATTATCTTCTGGGGAAATGCTTTGCATGCTATCATCAGAATGTGCAGCTTTTGAAGCTAACGTGACTCTATTTACACTAAAACCCTACGTTAACTGAAAAATCCTAAAGCCCTTTTAGTAAACCTGCCCCTTTGAATAATGAAGTTCATGACTCTAAAAGTGATGTGATTCTGGGAATTTCCCCCATATATGACATGTCTGAAGAGGATTCTTTAAATCTTATTTTGCAAGCATTCGTTCCACTTCAGTCTGTTTTGGCAAAAATTGAGCTCTAACATGATGATGAAGTTCAATTTGAGGACAAAGTAGATCAGTGTGAACAATCTGTTAAAATGTTCTGTGAACAAATTCTTTAAGTAACTTCTTTGTTAGCATCTGCCTTGGCTTTGCAGTGGTGAAGTTTTCCAAGTGTGGAGTTCTTGAGTTGACATCAGCTCATTTCGGATGTTGGACTGCAGATGACTCTGACTCTTATTTGTTTTTGCCCACAGCGGAAATCATGATCTTTAATATCTTTTACGAACTATTTTCTGTATGCACTTCTATAGTAGCAGAAGACAAGACAGGTAAAACATGCTTTTAGTGCCTTTCTTGGCTATTTTTCAGAGGATTTAGATGCATCATCTTTGTACATAGTACTGTAACATATGGTTTTTTTTAGACATGCAGCATAACTCAGACCTGTTTTTTGTTGTTAATTTCACAAACATTTGAAAGGTTGCACATTGCCAGCAAATATCTGAAAAAATGTATTTTGCAGCAAATGGATTGTTGTCCTTGAACTATATGTCTGTGTTTTGGTGCCTTTCCACTGTACATACTTGCCCTTCAGCTAGCTTGGTAGTCACCAGGTCTGCTCATTGCTTCATCTGACATACCAAAGGGTGAGGTGTTAACACTTTTCGCTGATATTTTGCCATTGTGCTGCTTATGTTACTGTCAGTATTCATTTGGCAAAGAAGCTCACTCTGTGGCATTGGCTGTAGAGGGTGCAACTTTAAAACTCTTTGCCAAGCTTCAAAGGGTCAAATTTTATATAAAGACAAAACCTCCAAGCTGGACCTAAAGAAACCTATTATAAAAGCAATGTCCTATATATAAGCCAATGCGCTTACTAATACAGGTGAACCACCAGTAGTATAAAGACTATTTCCAGGAACAAGCAGGAATGTAGTCTTCACATATGGGTATCGTTGGTACCGACGGAGCCTGCGCAGGAACGCTCCCCAGCGTCCAATAGGAAAGCTTTTTGGAGCATCCCACAGCGCCTGCGTGCTGCCTTCCCGCCTTTCCCAACTTTCCCTCTCCAGTTCTTCGTTTTCCATGGAGACAACAGGTTGCACATCTTGTCACCGCAGAAAAAAATCCCTTCTTCTTTTTTGTGGTCGTGTCTGCCTTCCCTCAACACTACCCCAGTACCGCCGGTTCTTCTTTCTTTTTTCTTAAAAAAACAAAAACAAAAAAAAAAACAAAAAAATCTTTTTTTCTGGAGTCTTTTCCAGTAATTTTCTCATCAGGTGCCACGCGCCATTTTGGGCACTAGGCCCAACTTTTTCCCTCAGGATGGAAAAACCTGCTTCGGTTTTTAAAAAGTGTTCTAAATGTGGCGGTACCATCTCCGTCACCGACACCCATGAGTGGTGCCTCAAATGTTTAGGTCCTGATCACTCTATTTCAGAGTGTGCTGCCTGTGGGATGATGTCGAAAAGGGGCCGTCAAAACTGAGCTGCTAAACTTAGCACCCTTTTTCCCTCCGATGCAGTCTCCGTGGCATCGATGTCTTCCAGGGCTTCATCTTCCTCCCATGGATCTCAGGTAACTAAACATAAATCTAGCCAGTCCTCAAAGGGTAGATCTCCTTCTAAGCATTGAGATGCCTCTGGCGTTGCCCTTGAGGGACTTTCACCGGCAAAATTGCCCTGACGGAAGTCTTCGGCTTCTAAAGCACTAATGGGGCTTCAACCTCGGCAGAACTACTGGTGCCATGCTCTGGGGTTCCGGCCGCTTTAACCAGTACTGACACCCAAGCATCGGCAGCGTCGATAGACCAGAGATTCTTGGCTATTGAACGCAGTCTGGCGGCTCTTACAGCCTCGATGCCCCTGAAACCGCTTCAGACAATTCAACCGGTACCGGCACCGACACCGGTACTGGCACGACTGCATCGACATCGGCAGGTATTCTACCGGGACCGAGTCATGCGTCTCTATCCGGCATCGACAAGTCGGTACCGGTCTACTCTGATACCAACTTGGATCGGTACCGGTACCGTGCCTTGCACGATCACCTAGATCGGAGATACTTCGAATCCTCGGATGAGTCTGAAGACTCCACAGACTCTGCCAATACCAGAGTACTTCTTCCCGAAGATTCCTCTTCTCTTCAGTGTAGGATGTCTCCACCAGAGGATATGTCCTTTCAGGATTTTAACCGAGATGTGGCCCGAGGTCTTTCCATCACAGTGGCTCCTGAAAAAGAGCCTAGGGCAAAGGAATTAGAAATCCTTCAATACCCTAAAGCTCCCAAGGAGGCAGCTACCTTACCTATTCATGAGATCTTGCATGATCTTATGTTAAGAATGTGGGAAACGCCTCCAACCACATCTCCTCATTCTCGTAGACTGACACCATGTATCGAGTTCCTCCTTGTCCTGGGTTTCAGAAAACTCAATTACCACACCATTCCATTGTGGTGGAATCAGCCATGAGACGGATGAAGAGTGCAAAAGGGCATGCATCTAATCCTCCAGGATGTGAGTGTAGGACTCTTGATGCCTTTGGACGTCGAACCTTCCAGGCTTCCATACTTTCTGCTAGGATCAGTTCCTATATCTTGTACATGGGGATGTTCGTTAAGGAAGTCACAAGAGATTTAGAACTTATGAGCCCTCTCCTGCCTGATGATAAAAGGCAAGATTATCTTGCTCTTGTTAAACATGCTCAGGATATTTCCAAGTTTGTGAATCATGCAGCCTTTGACTGCTTTGAATGCATAAGCAGAACCTCTGCTATTGCCATAGGTACACGTAGAATTTATTTATTTTATTTATTTAAACAGTTTTGTATACCGCCTTATCCTTCAATCAAAGCGGTCACAACACAATTGGGGGATACATTTAACACGCGGGGATATGAGACACATACACTAATACTTACAGGGAACAGGCATCTGACTTGGAAATCTGCTGACAATATCACTTTGGATAGCTTGTCTAAACTACAGCTGATCCTGTGAGGAAAAGATCCTCTAAGAAACCATTCTTCAGCAAGAAGAAAACATTTTATCCCTCCTATACCCAGCAGGGACATCGTTTAGGTCAGTCTGCCCAAAAAGGACAGCAGCAACAACAAAAGAAGCCAAAAGCAGCTAAGCCTCAACCGGCTCAGCAGACTCAGCCTCCACAGGGGCTTTGACTCCCTATCTAGAGAATTTTGCCTTCCTGGCCCAGAACGACCCAGAACCCTCCATCATCCCAGGAAGGTTGTCATTTTGCCCCCAGATGGGGAGCCCACCTGCACGGCCTCTCTTCCCAGGGTACCTGGACTCCACAGGAGGCCTGTCTTCATAGTGGAGGAGTGGCCTAGTGGTTGGGGCAAGGTACTTCAGGCCGGAAGGTCGGGGGTTCAAATCCCACTAGAGGACAGCAACCTCGGGCCGGAAGGACTGGGGTTTCTAGTCCCACAGGTGCTCCTTGTGGTCTTGGGCATGCCACTTAACCCTCCATAGCCCATGTTCCCTGTAAAAAAAAAAAATAGTTATCTCCAAGTTATAATGCCCTGTTCAATGTAATTTCAGTTTGTTCAATGTAAACCGCACTGATGCAGAATAGCGCGGTATATAAGAGAATGTAAATAAATAAATAAATAAATAAAATAAATATCAACCTTCTGGAGCTCAGAGCAATCTTCCTTGCTCTTCGAGTATTTCACACCCAGCTCAGCTACAAGACAGTCCTAGTTCAAACGGACAATCAGATAGCCATGTTCTATGTGAACAAGCAGGGCGGAACAGGCTCTCTGTCGCTGTTCAACGAAGCTTTGCGACTATGGGCTCTCGCCAGAGAGCATCAGATTCATCCCCTTGCAGTGTATCTGCCAGGCATTCAAAACTCATGGGCAGACAAACTCGGTCGAGTTCTTCTCCCACACGAATGGTCTCTCAATGCAGACCAGGCAGCCCAAATTTTCCAAATTTGAGGAACCCCAGACATAAACCTCTTTGCAAGTCCGCTGAATGCCAAACTTCCCCGGTTCTGTTCCAGAATTCTGGCTCAAGGTTGTCAGGCCAGGGATGCTTTCCTCCTTTATTGGGGTCACCACTTCCTGTATGCCTTTCCACCCATTCCCCTAATTCCCCAAACCCTGTTCAAGCTTCAGAGAGACAGAGGTCATATGATTCTCATAGCTCCACGTTGGCCAAGGCAAGTGTGGTACCCTCTGCTCCTACATCTCTCTCAAGCTCCGCCTCTGGAGTTAGGATCTGCTCCAGATTTTCTCTCTCAAGAGGACGGGATGCTATGGCATCCCAATCCCCAGTCTCTGCATCTCAGAGCCTGGTTGCTGAAAGCCTAGAACATCAGGGTCTTAACCCTTCCCAGCAGGTAAAGGATATCCTTCCAGCTTCCAGGAAACCCTCCACAAGACGCTCTTATGCATTTAAGTGGAAGAGGTTTACCATATGGTGCTCGCAGAAGAGTCTTAACCCTCTTGCGATACCTCTGGAATCGTTACTGGAGTATTTCCTTCATTTATCAAATGCAGGGCTTAAGACCAATTCAGTGAGAGTCCATTTGAGTGCTATTGCAGCTTCTTTCAAGCCTCTAAATGTACAACCTATTTCCTCTCATAGCTAGATTTATGAGAGGCTATATCTTTTTCCTGGGTGGTGGTTCCTAATGTGCAAGGTTCCACATTAGGAACCACCACCCAGGAAAAAGATTTAGGCGTCATTGTGGATACCATGTTAAAATCCTCGGCCCAGTGTGCAGCGGCGGCCAAGAGAGCAAATAGAATGCTAGGTATGATAAGGAAAGGAATAGAAAATAAATAAAACAAAAGATATTATAATGCCTCTATATCGTTCCATGGTGAGACCGCACCTTGAATATTGTGTGCAATTCTGGTCGCCGTATCTTAAAAAGGATATAGCGATTTTAGAAAAGGTTCAGAGAAGAGCCACCAAAATGGTAAAGGTGATGGAAGGATGCTCCTATGAGGAAAGGCTAAAAAGGTTAGGGCTCTTTAACCTGGAAAAGAGACGGCTGAGGGGAGATATGATAGTCTATAAATTAATGAACGGAGTGGAACGGGTAAACGTAGATCGATTGTTTACGTTATCAGAATATAGAAAGACTAGGGGACATGCAATGAAGCTACAGGGTAAACTATTTAAGACTAATAAAAGAAAATATTTTTTCACTCAACATGTAATCAAACTCTGGAATTTGTTACCGGAGGATATAGTAAAGGCTGTTAGTGTAGCTGGGTTTAAAAAAGGTTTGGACAAGTTCCTGGAGGAAAGGTCCATATGCCATTATTAAGAAGTGACCGAAGATATCAATGCTTGACCCAGTACAAGCATTGTGGAACTTGTGTCTCTTGGGGAAACTGCTAGGTACATATGACCTAGATTGGCCACTGTTGGAAACAGAATACTGGGCTTGATGGACCTTGGTCTGACCCAGTATGGCATATCTTATGTTCTTATGTTCTTATGAGGCCTTCTTTTAACGAAACCTCCCATTAAGCCACCACCGGTGGCATGGGACTTGAATTTGGTACTTGGGCAGCTCGTGAAACCGCCCTTTGAACCATTAGCCACTACCTTTTTGAAATTCCTTTCCTGGAAAGTTATCTTCCTCATTGCAATCACATCAGCACGTCGCATCAGTGAATTGCAAGCATTGGTGGCTGATCCTCCTTATACAAGGTTCCACCATGATAAGGTAGTCCTTAGGACTCATCCACACTTTATGCCAAAGGTGGTTTCGCCTTTTCATTTAACCAAGCGGTTTACCTTCCTGTATTCTTTCCAAGGCCTCACGCCTCAAATGCAGAAAGGAACCTTCATACCTTGGATTGTAAAAGAGCTTTGGCCTTTTACTTGCAAAGGACACAGCAATATAGAAAATCCTCTCAGCTCTTTGTTGCTTTTGATCCTAGTCATTTGGGACGTCCAGTCTCTAAAAGGACACTGTCCAGCTGGATTGAACAATGTATATCTTTTGCCTATGAGAGTAAGAACCTTCCTCTTGAAGGCCATGTCACAGCTCACAACGTGAGAGCCATGGCAGCCTCAATGGCTCATCTTCACTCTGTGTCTGTCGACATCTGTCGAGCAGCTACTTGGGCTTCGGTACATACCTTCACAGCCCATTACTGCTTAGACAAGGACTCCCGCTGGGATGCCTTGTTTGGTCAGGCTGTTCTTCAACACCTGTTTCATTCTTAATCAACTCCTACCCACCATCCATGGTAGGATGCCAGAGATCCATGGGGAGGAAGTGAAGCCCTTTCACAAAAGCACACAACGTCTGGGGTCATCTCCCTGGCATCTGCAGCTAGGGAGTCCCGTTATGTGAAGACTACATTCCTGCTTGTTCTTGGAGATAGCATAGTTGCTTACCTGTAACAGGTGATCTCCGGGAACAGCAGGAATTTAGTCTTCACAACCCACCCACCGTCCCTAGGAGTTGTATCTCTCTTTCTCTCTTTCCCTCTCTCTTTTGTCTCAGCTATAAACTCAACTGGAGAGGGACAGTTGGGAAAGGCGGGAAGGCAGCACGCAGGCGCTGTGGGATGTTCCCAAAAGCTTTCCTATTGGACGCTGGGGAGCGTTCTCGCGCAGGCTCCGTCAGTACCGACGATGCCCTATATGTGAAGACTAAATTCCCAGAGATCACCTGTTACAGGTGAGTAACTATGCTTTACACTTAATGCCTCCTCTTAAGGTGGTGATATGTGCAATATTGACCACATAAGTACTGTACACCAACTGCAATGTGCAGTCAACACTCACTCTGTCCATAACCCACCCAGTCCGCTCTCCTTCACATGTTAAGTAGTAACGTTCTTGCAGGCCCACATTAATGGTTACTGCATAGTAAAATGCATGTTAATTGCTTAATGTACTTTATTAAAAGGATCACTAAGTTGGATACCTATACCTAGCCTACCATTGGATGCTTAAAGTTAGAAGCTTGTATTCAGTAGACATTGTTTGTCACCTATGCTCTCAGCAAATGGACATCCGTGACTATTGGGCTCAAAGTGACTTCATTTCTCTTTGTCATTTCTTTTTTTTTTTTTTTTTTCCATTAAATTTTTATTGAAAATTGACACAAAGAAAAACAGCACTTCCCAATACACAGTCTATTGCTTATACAACACTAACACACTAAGTCACAACATATAGTTCTGTCTTCCATCGTAAACACCTCCAAGGCTATTAGTCGTGAAAGAACCCCACTTTCTCCCCCCCCTCCCCCCTGCCCCCTCCCCCCCGAGGATGGCTCCTGTATTGACATTAAAGGATGATCCTAAAAAGGAAAGCCAGTACTGAATACCTTAAGCAATTAGCTACCAGTTAAGCTAAATGGTATTTGCATGGAGCTTTTGGAGTCTGAGACACCCAGTCGAGCATAAGAAAAAGATCCCCCAGCCTCTGCATCGTAACCAAGCAAGGTGGGACGGTGGGAAACCCCCCCCCCCAATGGTACAGAGGGAGATAGGAGAAAACTATAGCCCAGGGCAACTAAAGTGGGAGCAGACCCAAGAGCATGCCCCCCGCCGTGAACAGGCTCCCACTACGGGCCACCGTTAATTGGGGTCTCCCCCTCCCCTCGAGTATCGGGGGCTTGTAAGGTCGTCCTCCCGTCCACCCACTGGAGGTAAGGGCCCCAGGTGTCCTGGAATTTCACTAGCTGTTTCCTGCGCAGGGCCGTCAGGCGATACATGAGAGATAGGTGCGCTACCCGCAGTTGGATATCCGCCAGAGTGGGTGGGGAAGGAGTCCGCCATTTCCGCGCAATCAATTGTCGCATTGCCCCACATACCACCTTACGCCACTTTGACCCCCCTCCCACATTCTCTCTTTGTCATTTCTTACATGCATGTTTGATAAGATTGTAAGCTCTGATGAGCATGGACTGTCTTTAACGTCTATACATACAGTGCTGCGCATACCTTGTAGCGCTATACAAATGAGAAGTAGAGGTAGTTTCAGTCCTTCAGGCAGCCCTCTTTGTCAAATGGGATTTGTTGAAAATGTTGATGGGACAAGGATTGCACTGGTGGGTCATTGTGGTGCAGTCACATATCAATGCTTCAAAGGGAAGAGAGGGTGTAATGCAGTTCAGCCATCTTATACCTCTTTTCCCAGTGTAAACTGAGTAATCCTTGAACTTCTTGTTTAATTGAAAAAAAAAAAAAGTGATACTTGTGTGTTGATTTTATTTAACAAATAATGCTTGGAAAGTCTCTTTTTAGCAGTAACATGGATTGATGAAAATTGCAATAAACTACATCTGTATAAAGTGATATGAAAACGTGATTTTTTTTTAACACGGCAGGCCGGTTGCTTCATGCCAGAAATCTAGATTTTGGACTATTTCTTGGGTAAGTATATGCTGTTATCTGGTTAATACTTGTTCAGTAATTACCACTAGGAGTAAGTTTGTTATATTTAAAGGTTATCCAGTTAACTCACTCCTTAATTATCCCAAAAGCTGCATATGTGATGTTACCTTACATCAGACACCCTCATGGTTAAGAGCAGTGCGAGATCCCAGATACTTGTGAAGTTTCTTTTCTTTATATTGCAGCTTAGTCATTGCTTGCACAGTGTAGGCCAGGTCTTAGTTTGGGCAGGAAATTCTCTTCTTGCCCTTTCCTTCTACCACCCCTTTTCTTTTTCTTTTTTATTTATCAGAGTTTCAAAATATACATTCCAGACAATAGAGAAAAAACATCCGTACAGAACAAAAATAAAATAGCAGAAAAAAATTACAAAATAACAAATAAGGTGGTAAAACCCACATAACTGAGGATCCAGCGTTCAATTATACAATAGGTAATAAGGAAAAGAAACCAAACCAAATAGGCTACATACGGAGGGCAAAATGATTACAAGTACACCAAAATAGCAAAACCCACTGCTTTTGTCAGTCTGTGAAAAACCGTTCTAACGGGGAAATATCCGAAAACACAAAAATGTTCCCTTGCAAGTTCAAAATACACTTGAGGCCTCCATTCCAAAAAGTGCTTCCTTTGAATCTGGGTAGAGCGTGTCATGTCTGGAAAGACATTCAGTTTCTGACCATAGGAAGAAACATCTTTAAATTTAAAGAATGCCTTGAGGAGCCATACCTTAACTGTCTCCGTGAAAAATGTCACCAAAAGTGTATTATGCTTAGATATTACATCCACGGAATCCTCCAAAAAGGCAGTTAAATTTTGGCTTACTGAGGGACGAAGCTCATTTAAATTCCCTTCAGCGGAGCGGAAGAGGCCACCCACGATCTAGTGGGGATGTAAAAAGCTTGTACAACTTTAATTGAATCAGTAATTTTCAAAACTTCATTGAAATACTTAACTAAGAGAATTTTGCCAGAAAGTAAATAAGCTAGTGGAAAATTCAAGAACCGGAGAGGAATTCTCCAAGGCTTCTAATTTAGCATGCA
Source organism: Ichthyophis bannanicus (assembly GCA_033557465.1). Taxonomy (NCBI): domain Eukaryota; kingdom Metazoa; phylum Chordata; class Amphibia; order Gymnophiona; family Ichthyophiidae; genus Ichthyophis; species Ichthyophis bannanicus. The sequence continues at coordinate 1,586,370,428 of CM066032.1, forward strand.
CTATAAGGGATTCCTTAATATGTGCCACATTCAAAGAGGAAATAGATTGAACCTGAGAGTCAACCTTAGCCAGGGACCGGTCCAAAGAAACAAGTCTAGTATCTAAATCTTGCTGTTTATCTGCAGTCTCCTGTGTAAACTGACACACAGAGGCAACTGGTGAACTAAATTTAAGATCAGTACCTTTAATCGCGCCCATTAGATCTTTAAGGGTGACCTCTCCTGATGACACCACATCCAGGGATTCAGGAGCTTCTACCACCACTTTTCTAACTATCTGCAATTAAGTCATGAGACAGTCCTGTGGAGATTAAGACTGGCACAGCTTTCTTTAGAAACACAAAGCGTTGTTGTTAAGTGCCGTCGAGTCGGCGTCGACTCATGGCGACCTTCTGGATAGCTATCCTAAATTGTGTTCGGTCTTGAGTCAGGCGGCTCATTGTTGACAGACTGGTACACAAAGCGTAAACAGAGCAATATGCATCCTTACTTTCCTAAGTTTGGCTTATGTATATCGGGAAGAGTAGCCTAGTGGTTGGGGCAAGGTACTTCAGGCCGGAAGGTCGGGGGTTCAAATCCCACTAGAGGACAGCAACCTTGGGCCGGAAGGACTGGGGTTTCTAGTCCCACAGATGCTCCTTGTGGTCTTGGGCAAGCCACTTAACCCTCCATTGCCCATGTTCCCTGTAAGTATTAGTGTATGTGTCTCATATCCCCACGTGTTAAATATATCCCCCACTTGTGTTGTGACCGCTTTGATTGAAGGATAAGGCGGTATACAAAACTGTCTAAATAAATAAATTTTATAAACTTTGCACTATACATTCCGATTATTCCTACTTTGTTGTGATAAGCCAGCCAGCCGGCATGTCTACCTGTTTGACAGACCAGGTAGAGGAATGTATAGCCTGCTAGCTTGACCCAGCTGCCTGTGTTTATTTTATTTATTTGGTATATATTTGTATGCCGCTACTTCCAGCGATCAGCAGCGGTCTATTGGTGGAAAAAACAAGGGAGTATGTACAGAACAATTTAAGATTACAGTCTGATTTGAGGGAGGGGTGCACATCAACCACATAAATTACAAATATAAATTTGAACAACCAGATAAATTACAGTTTGATCAACAACATAAATTACAGTTATACATTACATCACCATATATGCAATCGTATTAACAGTGAATATATACATATAAACATTGTTGCAGCTAAAGTTTCAAATTCTCATGTCAAACATTTATATTCTAGTTTTTTTTTTTTTCCAGGTAACACAAACTGTCCAGAACTATGTACAGTACAGTAATAAAATATCATTCAAACAAACACATAAACACAATTTTTATATAGAAACCAAACACGCAAAATCAAAGAACAGGGAACTTCATGACCTTAAACAGCCAAAATAAGATGACAGCATAGCCTGATCCAGCTGCTTCATGCTTGTATTTTAATGTGTAAACAGCTCGCCCAATCAACCTAGTGCAGGTGAGAACACAGCATGGCTTAAAATGCACGGCACCCACTCCTAGCCTGCCCTGATCTGCAGGCCCATTTTAAGTGCTGCATTGTCTGCTTTCTTCCATGAATGTTTTGCTGCTGTTATACTGAACCTGGCATTTGTGATTCTCTACTACAAGCTGGGATAGCCTATATGGTTAACGGACAAATGAGGACTGGCATGGAAGGTAAATGTTTGGATTTGATTGCAGGAAAGACTGCCATTACAAACGAGTGGCTCTTGGTCCTGTGGCAGACCATGTCACTCCTTCCCATGCCTTAGCACAGGGGTCTCAAACTCAAATTGCTTTGAGGGCCAAATGAGGACTTGTAAAATAACCCGGGGGCCGCATGAGACTTGGGACCTCATTTGCATAAGGGACCTCATTTGCATAAATATTTGCATAATGTTACCATACCCTAACTTTTAGTAAACATGCCTCTTAATGAGTGCATGAATAAAGAAAGACTAAAAGATTTCTACATTACTATAATCCAGTGGCAACCGCCAGGCACATTAGGAACTACTACAAACAAACACTGCCCATTTAGAACCCATAGCAAACCCGCCATATCCTAACAGCACTACCAGGACTCACAAAGCACCATACCCTACCTATCAAAAGGCAACACTGCAAATATTAAATCAATACATTTCAGAGAATAATAATACATGACCTACTGGGGACAGAGAACAAGTAGCAATGTCAAATAGGAATTACATAAACAGAATACCTCAGCTCAGTTACACATGCAGAATACACCATCACCAAACAAGGAACCAAATTTAGAAACAAGACAATTTAAACTGGGACCCCCCAAAAGCCAAACTTGGAATGTACAACAACACTGTAGAAATAAAACTATAAATTAATTTCCTCTTGTACTAAACAAAGCGCAGGCGTTATTGATGCACATTTCCCAGAACTGACATATTCCAGTTAATAAATTCAAAATAAAGATATTTTTCTACCTTTTGTGCATTTTTTTTCAGTTCCAGCCACTTTCTTCTGGTTTCTTCGTGCCTTCTGCTAACTCTCCATCGTCTGCTGTCCATTTGTCCTTCTCTCTTCTAGCTTTTTCCATTCTCCCTCTACATCTGCTTTAACATATTAATCTTTCTCCTTTTGCTCTTTCCTCATTCCTATTTTCATCCACTCAAATTTTACCCCTCCATCCTCAATCCCCACTTACCTGGCCAATTGTAGATTTGTCTTCCCTCCCACACAAAATATTTTCCCCTCTCCCAGCTCCATCCCATTCTAATCCTCCCCCAACATCAGCTCCCTTCTAGTTCCAGTCCCACACAGCACCCCCTCCCTTCTAGTCACTGCATCAGCCCATTTTCAGTCCTAGCCCCCCTCAGCCCATTTCCAATCGTAGCTCCCCTCCATCAGCCCATTTCCAGTGCTAGCTCCCTCCCCTCACAGCCCATTTCCATTCCAAGCCCCCCTCCCCATCAGCCATTTGCAGTTCAAGCCCCCCTTCCACTCAGCCCATTTCCTGTCCTAGCAGACCCCCCAGCCTATTATCAGTCCTAGCCCCCCCATAGCCGATTACCAGTCCTAACCCCCCATAGCCCACTTCCAGTCTTACCCCTCATAGCCCATTACCAGTACTAACCCCCCCCATCACCTCATTTTCAGTGTTACCCCCATCACCCCATTTTCAGTTACCCCCTCATAGGCCATTACCAGTACTACCCCCCCCCATCACCCCATTTTCAGTGTTACCCCCATCACCCCATTTTCAGTTACCCCCCCCCATCACCCCATTTTCAGTGTTACCCCATCACCCCATTTTCAGTTACCCCCTCATAGGCCATTACCAGTACTAACCCCCCCCCCATCACCCCATTTTAAGTGTTACCCCCATCACCCCATTTTCAGTGACCCACCCCCCCATCACCCCATTTTCAGTGTTACCCCATCACCCCATTTTCAGTTACCCCCTCATAGGCCATTACCAGTACTAACCCCCCCCATCACCCCATTTTCAGTTACCCCCTCATAGGTCATTACCAGTACTAACCCCCCATCACCCCATTTTCAGTGTTACCCCCATCACCCCATTTTCAGTTACCCCCCTCATAGGCCATTACCAGTCCTAGCCTCCCCCCCATAGCCCATTACCAGTCCTAACCCCCCTCCCACCATCAGCCAAATTAGATGAAAAAAAAATGTATATTTGCTGCTGCTGCAGTATTAAGCGTCCCGCGGGCCCCTCTGCCTGGTCCTCTCCTCCCTGCAGCATTCAGCTCCAAAAGCGGCGGCTTTCAGAGCCGCGAAGAGAGAGAGAGTTTCTCTCGCGCAGTTCTGAAGACTCTCGCGCTGCTCTTCAGAACCGCGCGAGAGAAACTCTCTCTCTTTGCGGCTCTGAAAGCCGCCGCTTTTGGAGCTGATACTGCAGGGAGGAGAGGACCAGGCAGAGGGGCCCGCGGGACGCTTAATACTGCGGCGGCAAGTTTGGAATTTTTTTTTTTTTTACTCGCCGGTACTTCGCGGGCCGCACAAGATGCTCTCGCGGCCCGCGGGCCGCGTGTTTGAGACCCCTGCCTTAGCATATCATAACCCTGCCCTAGTATGTCACCACCACTAGTTCCTTCTACTGCTTGGCTTCCATTGGTTTTGTTGACACCAGGGCTGACCACATGGGTTACATTATAGCCTTCTGAGTGAATCTTGAGAAGCATCTTCTGCTTAAATAGGGAGCAATGTTCAGCATCTATGGTCTATTAGAAATGCCCCATTGGGGAAGCCTTGTACAGCAAAGAGGAGACTTGGGTTTGAGTTTTCTGTTCATTGGAGATTGGTGGGATTTGGACATATTTAGAGAGAGAACTTTTGGGCTCTGAAAAGGGAGGATAACAGTAGGAGACCCCTGGCTAGCAGCACAAGGACAGTACTGAGGGTTCGCCTCTTAGAAGCTTAGGGGATAATTTTGAAGACCTATTTGTGCTTTGGCTGTCTGAAAATGGTCATAGAGACGTCCAAAGCACAGACACATCTCCAGAAACATTTTAGAAGCCAGATCTGGGGGTGTCCCCAGTGTGAAGATGTCCAAATCTGAACAGGGCTGTGGTGGTGTGGCCAAGGTGTTTTTGGGAACCTGGAAGTGTGGCTGGGGCATTCCCAGGAACTTGGACGTCCCCACCTGATCATCTGGTGTCTAACGTTAGACCTACTCTGAGGCACAAACAGCGACTAACAAATATCTGAAAAGTGTTTATTTTAGCAAGTGTTCTTCTCTATCATCCTCACTACTCGGTACAGTGTCAACAACAACAGTAGTGGGATTTGAGTCCTGGCTGCCTTGTTCCTAGCCAGCTGCTCTAACCATTAGGCTATCCTAGACATCTTGAGTTCTGTAATACCGTTCTGGGAATGTCTGTGTAGACGCCCCCACAATTGTCCATATTGGTTACATCCAGGTGTGTGAAATCACATTAGCACTTGGATGTGCCTGCATTTTTTTCCAGACGCTCTGGTTTGGACGTCCTGGATTGCACTTTGACATCCCTTCTAAAATTCTGCTCTTAATCTCCAGTCCTTGACCAGTGAGGAAACAGTCACCTGGGTAAGTTGTCAGGAAGAGGAAATGAGGGCAGAAAGTAACGGATTAAAGGAAGAAATGTTCCCTATGTATGACGTGCTTTAGTATTTATCATGCTCAAGTGATTTGATTTTGTTTGTTTTTATTCTTATACATCATTTGTCATCCTGGAATATATTTGAATGGGTTGTATCACTAAGAACACCCAGATGGGGTTGTAACTTGTGAGTGTCATGGAAATTAGCCAGATAATATTATAAAACTTTATTCATTTTGGTCTCAATGCTGGAGAACAGATGCCATATCGTTCTCTGTCCAACTTACACATCTCCAGCAGTTTGCTAAATAGTACAGCAGAGTTGGTATGCTCATTAATGCACCCCTAAATCTACGTAATGTAAGACATACAAGGCAACTGTCACTTCTGCATAGTTAAACCAAAAAAAAAAAAAAGACACTAGTTCCACACATTATCATCTCTGGTGGGGTGAGGGTGGAGGGGATAGAACACACTTTCTCCTGGCTTCTGTGCACAAGTAGTAGGACCATATAATCCAGGCATGCGTGTTTTGTTATACCAGGGCATAAGTTTGTAGAAAGTTCATTCAGTGTGTTTCGGACTAGTGAATTTCTGTGTCCCTTTAGCTTAAAGCAGCTTGATAAGCACTATTTAGGTAATGGGATTTTTTGTATAGTCTCCTGCCCAATTTTATATATTCTACGCATGCATTCTCAGTTTATTACGTGCATGTAGATTTATACTGATCACCATATGTTACATTATGAACTTTTTCTTCTATTCCCTAGCATGAGGTTATGTTTAATATCCTGAGTGGAGACGGTGGCCTTTCTAGCCTCCTGCCACACAGTGTGCTGGGATAGCGCTACAGAGGCTGTATAGAACAGAAAAAATGAAACGAGCTGTTCTGATTATGAGTGGATTGTTTTTTGCACGCAGTTGGGATATAAAGAATAGCTCCTGGACTGTAACTGAATATCTTAGACCTTTGGTGGTGAATATTGATTTCCAGAGGAACAACAGAACTGTTTTTAAGGCTACAACCTTTGCTGGATACATAGGCACCTTAACTGGCATAAAACCGGTAAGTGTTTTTGATGTCTGTTCTCTTTAGGTCTAAACATAATTCCATTTTCATAGTATGAATTGCCACAAGACACAACTAGGTACAACAAGCAATTTAAAATGCAGCAGTATTGGAGGGGGGGGGGGGGGGGGAATTTCCATTCCAGGCAGAAGCTCTGGCTTCTCAGATGGGCAGTGTTTAAGTTAATGTCAAAACATTTTTATTCTGCCTTTACTGACCAAGTTCAGAGTGGATTATAATTAGGATTTCTGATTTTGTTATAACCAGAAAAGCCTGAAAAATCATTCCTTCCTCAGCGCATCAGTGATGTCAACTAGCAGTTGCTGTCATAGCCAGATTTTGTCATTGGAGTCTGCCATTGCTGCAGAATCTCTTCCTGGTGTGTTTCAAAACTTGTCATGTGATGTCAGTGGCAGAGATCTGCCAAGCAGCAGGAAGCAGCACATGGAGCAAAAGACACAAGCTTCCACCACTGTGTGTGGGAAGGGGTGTGGGCTGATGCAGATGGCTGGGAAGAGAAGGGGGGTGGGACGAGTGGAGGGCTGGAAAATTGCTTTGGGTCATTGAATGGAATCCATTCAAAAAGCCATTATTTCATATTGTCCCTCCAGTCCAAGCCAGGAAAGGATACAAATGGGTTTTCCCCCTCCTTCAGCAACTGACTGAGCATGTCAGAAGTTTGATGCAATAGTCTAAGAGCTCCCCCTTCAGCTCACACTTGTGTTCTCAGTCCTCAGCAACTGAGGGAGCATCCTTCCTGTGGGGAACGCCTGATGGCAAGATTAGGACATTTCTTTTTCTCTGATTTGATCCGGTGGAGGTGTAGTAGTGTGTGTGACAGCTGCGTACTTCTCACAGCAGTGTTTACAGAGCTGCAGGGGCTACTGTATGGTGACACCACGGCACTTGAATGGGTCTGGTGGGCCCCAAGGGTTAAAAACATGGTGATCCAGAACCCTTTCCCACCCAGCTGGGCAATCCATGTCTCTGGTGGGGACCTCTTGGTTGATTCCCATTGATTAGTGCTGCATCCGGATTCAGTATTGAAAGGGAAAAAAAAAAGTATTGCAGCAGACTGACTTCGAGGCACCAGTTCCGGTGCAGGTAGAGACCAACGGGCCGCGGAGTGCTTGAGAAGGAGTGCTAAGGAAAGGTGGTTAGCAGGGACGATCCCTCTCAGGCACCGTATTCTGAGTTCTGTCGGCTGGGTTATTTTCTAAGAACATAAGATATGCTATACTGGATCAGACCAAGGTCCATCAAGCCCAGTATCCTGTTTCCAACAGTGGCCAATCTAGGTCATACGTACCTAGCAGTTTCCCCAAAAGACACAGGTTCCGCAGTGCTTGTACTGGGTCAAGCATTGATATCCTGGGTCCCTTCTTAATAATGGTTTATGGACCTTTCCTCCAGGAACTTGTCCAAACCTTCTTTTTTAAACCCAGCTACACTAACAGCCTTTACTACATCCTCCGGTAACAAATTCCAGAGTTTGATTACACGTTGAGTGAAGAAAAATATTTTCTTTTATTAGTTTTAAATAGTTTACCCTGTAGCTTCATTGCATGTCCCCTAGTCTTTTTCTATATTCTGATAACGTAAACAATCAATCTACGTTTACCCGTTCCACTCCGGTCATTCATTTATAGACTTCTATCATATCTCCCCTCAGCCGTCTCTTTTCCAGGTTAAAGAGCCCTAACCTTTTTAGCCTTTCTTCATAGGAGTATCCTTCCATCCCCTTTACCATTTTGGTGGCTCTTCTCTGAACCTTTTCTAATAACGCTATATCCTTTTTAAGATACGGCGACCAGAATTGCACACAATATTCAAGGTGCGGTCTCACCATGGAACGATAGAGGCATTATAATATCTTTTGTTTTATTTTCCATTCCTTTCCTTATGATACCTAGCATTCTATTTGCTCTCTTGGCTGCCGCTGCACACTGGGCCGAGGGTTTTAACATGCTATCCACAATGACGAATAAATCTTTTTCCTGGGTGGTGGTTCCTAATGTGGAACCTTGCATCGTGTAACCATAGTTTGGGTTGTTCTTCCCTAGGTGCATAACTTTGCACTTGTCCACATTGGGCATCAAAATGGCAGATGGAATTTAATCTCCCAATTTATCAAAATCCTCTTGCAATGTTCCACAATCCTCTTGGGTTTTAACAACTTTAAATAGTTTTGTGTCATCTGCAAATTTGATAACCTCACTCATTATTCCACTTTCCAGGTCATTTATGAATGTCAAAAAGCAGCGGACCCAGCACAGATCCCTGGGGTACACCACTATTCACTTTTCTCCATTGGGAAAACTGTGAATTTTCATTAAAATCATCTGTAATACCTGAATATTGGAGGATTGCCAATGTAACTCCAATTTTTAAAAAGGGTTCCAGCGGTGATCCGGGAAACTACAGACCGGTGAGCCTCACGTCAGTACCGGGAAAAATGGTAGAAACCATCATAATGAATAAAATTACTCAGCATGTAGATAGTCATGGCCTAATGGGAGACAGCCAACATGGTTTTAGACAAGGAAGATATTGTCTTACTAATCTATTATGTTTTTTTGAAAGTGTGAATAAACAGGTGGACAAAGGTGAGTCGGCTGATATAGTGTATCTGGACTTTCAGAAAGCCTTTGACAAGGTCCCTCATCAGAGACTTTTGGCAAAACTAAAGAGTCATGGGATAGAAGGCAGTGTACTACTGTGGATCAAGAACTGGTTAAAAGATAGAAAGCAGAGGGTAGGGCTAAATGGCCAAATTACTAATAGCAGGTCTGCAATCTCATATTTCAGTTCTTTCAACACCCTTGGATGTATACCATTCGGCCCAGGCGATTTGCTACTCTTCAGTTTATCTAATAGTTGTAATACATCTTCCCGATGTACCGATATTTCCTTCAATTCTTCCGCACCTTTAAATACCACTTCAGTCATGGGTAACATCCCTACATCTTCCTCAGTAAAGACCGAAGCAAAGAATTCATTCAGTCTCTCCGCTGTCACCTCTTAGTGCCCCTTTAACTCCTCTATCATCTAATGGACCAACTGACTCTCTCTCACAGGTTTTTTGCTACGAATGTACTTGAAAAAATCTTTATTTCGCGTTTTTGCTTCCGCAGCAAGCTTCTTCTCAAATTCTCCCTTTGCCTGCCTTATCAATGCCTTGCATTTGACTTGCCAGTTCTTGTGCTGTTTCCAGGTTTTGTCATTAAAAGAGGGCTGCTACACAGTTCCCTGTCCTGTCCTGTGCTGCTGAGGTAAGCTATATTCTTATTTGATTTTAAATTTTAAATTATAGCTCTTTGCTGCTGCTAGGCTCTAACTTATTATGAAATTTAAACTACAAGCTCTCTGCTGGGTTCCAAATTAAACCAGAAAGCTCTCTTCTGTGTTTTAAATTTAAACTAAAAGTACTTTGCTGATACTAGGCCCTGAGTGACTATTAATTTAAACTGCAAGCTCTCTGCTGGTTATGATATGTAACCAGAAAGTTGTCTTCTGTGTTTTAAATTTAAACTTAAACTGCTGCTACTAGGCCCTGACTGATTTAACAAAAAATAGTGGGTTCACAGATTAATTAGCTTTAATACAAAGAATTCCTTACAGAAAATTCCCAGAAGTATATACTCACAATTGCAGATCTCTCTCCAGAAGTAACAGTCCCCTTTTATAGTCCTGCAAGACTACAAAAGGGGACTTCTTTAGAGCCATCGCCGTTGCATGGAGCTTAGGATTTCCGTGGTTCCCGAGGCCAGCAGCACGTGCTAGTAGCAGACATGGCTTACTTCTTCATTACCGACTGGTATTCAGAATGTGGGATTTTATTCTGCTGTTGATGGATAAGGGGGAGAAACAGAAGGAGCTCTGGCAAGCTCTGCAGGCCTGGCAGGATCCATGGCCATTACAGACAAGGCAGCCATTTCCTCGCAGGGGCAAAAAATCTGCAAAATTTCAGGTACACTGCTCCTCAGGTCCGCAGGAGGATAGCACAGCCAGAGGTAGAGGCGGATTTCATATTGGCTATGCACAGGGCCTATTTATTGAAAAATATCACAGGCAGGAACAGCAGGGCAGGCTGCACAATCAGCACCCTTAGTCATTCCTCCTTAGCATGGAGGGATGGGAGCTTCTGGGGAGCCCCCAGCTGAGGCATTACAGGAAAAGTTGGAGCTGTGGGGAGCGGGGATCCCCCCTGTTCCCAGTGTTCCAAGGACTTGGGAGAGGGACCCTCAGACCTCTGGGGAGAGGACACAACGCAAGATTTGGAGGATGGCAAAATCCCTTCGGGGCAAGACCCTAGCATGGTTAGGGTTTTCTCATGAGAGGAAATAGCAGCTTTAATTAAGCATTCTCTGGCCACCTTGATCGGGTCGATAACTTTTCTTATTTGCTAAGGACTAAAGGACCTGGCTTTGAGTCCTGAATTAGTTGATACAGAAGAAGAAGAATGCATGATGTAACCCAGTGGCGTGGAAGAATATTCCAGTGGATCCTGTTCATTTGATTTGACACATTGGAGGAACATTTGATCATTAGATAATTGGGCGTGTGTTAAGGTGCCCTTTTGAACAGGGAAATACCTGAAGAGGAGCTTTGATTAGTTTAGTATAGGAATGGCATGCTTTTATGCGGCTAGTTCCATTGAATTTTCAGACCTCAGGGTCTTTTTTTAAACTTGATTAAAAAGGAGGATCCACTATGAGGGAGGTTTGTCCTCTCAAGGTGGATGATCCGACAAAAACATTATAAATAAAATTTAGGATATCTTTATGATTTTCATTGATTATAGGTAAAAGAAGGTGGATCGAAAGATTAGTAAATCTTATTGTAGGAATAATCATGTCCTGGCAATGTCCCAGTTTTTAATACTATTTCCTTTTTAAATTGGTCTTGTTTTATTTGATTCTTTTGTGTCAAGTGTGTGTATATATAGTCCAAAGCCATATCACTGGCCACTTTTTTTTTTTTTTTGGAGATATTTGACATTGAGTGGTTGAACTGCAAGGGTGCCAATAATGTTGACCACAGCTGTAAAAGTGGTTGCCTAATGCCTATGAACCTGTGCCAAAAGAGCTCAGAAAAAAAACATTTAAATATAGGTGATAACAAGGAACCCTAAGGGACCTCGCGAAATATTTTCTGTGGTTCAGACAGCGTCACCAAATTTTACCCTCCAGGGTCTGTTCCTTTAAAAGCTCATTAAACCAGTTGAGAACCACTGGAGTCGCGATCAACTTGCTCAAGCATAGCAATATTTTGTGATCCATCAAATTCAATGCAGCAGAAAGATCCAGCTGCATCAGAATGGCCTAGTTCCACCCTATGTAGTAACAAACTTAAAAATTGAATACAAGAGTAGACAATAAGGTTTTGGTACTGCATGAACGACAGACTCCTGACTGTGTAACATGCAGTAAGTCGAAGATATAAATTGACTTAATTGCAAAGCTACTACTACATCTAATAGCAAGTCTTTCACTATCTCTTTATAACTGGAAGGCAAAATTTTAAATCTTAACTTTGGACCTTTTGGGCTGGGAGTTAAAATTGTCACCAATAGCTCAACCTACAATCCCACATTGCGAAGACCACCAGAAGCGCCTACGTCAAGATGAGGACAATCAGACGACTCAAACCCATCCTTGCTCCCGAGCATTTTCGAACAGTATGCCAAGCCATCATCACACCCACACTAGACTATTGCAACCACATCTACCTAGGACTACCAAAGAAATCAACCCAACCACTTCAACTAGCACAAAACACAGCCGCACGACTCATAACAGACAGCTCAACCCACGAACACATCACCCCCATACTATACCACCTTCACTGGCTCCCAATCAGCTCTCGAGTCCGCTACAAAGTTCTCCTAACCACTTTCAAAATAATGAACAACCTATCTGCAGACAGCCTACAACAATTCATAACAACTGACAACAGCAAAAGACCAAGAAGAAAGGGAACATCGAACAACATCAGAACCCCAAAGGACTTCACCAGAACAAAACTATCCACATCAAAACGAGCGTTCACCCTAGCAGCCCCCGCCATGTGGAACTCTCTCCCCGACCACCTCAGAGCAACAAACAACACCAAAGAATTCAGAAAACTGCTTAAAACTGAACTATTCACAGACTACTTCAAGGACCTCACAGAATGACTCCTAAGATAGCAAAGCCATCCATGTAAATATGTATCTGTAAATATGTACCATAAGCGCACACTGTATATAGCTCACATCAAAATCATCCACACGCACTCACGCAGCACACTGTATCATTTCTCGCACTGCATGCTAATGACAACCACACCCTTCATTGATTGTTTGCTGTGCCAACCGCTTTGATTTCATGATAAAGCGGTATACCAAGTCCGTTTAAATAAATAAATAAATAAATAAATACTATTTGGAAACTGACCCCTTTTCAAAGAGTTAGTCACAAGGAAATACAGCCACAGAACAGTTTCCAAAGATGGGTTAACAATCCTCTACGAGATGGGCCCAATACAATTGCTTTTTGCATATTTCCTAAGTAGTTTTCGTAAGTCTTCCACCCCCACTTGCAGAAACTTGTCCCAGAGGCAATCCACCCTCCACTTCAAATCTGTGTTCCCAGATTAATCAAGAAGGATCTTGTCATCCCATTCATTAGATTGACCTTTCTACCCTATCCCTTATTCTGGCTACTTTTGTCCTTGGGGGGGAAAAACAGCGAAATTCTTGGATGTCAAATTTGACGAGCCTGCTTTCCAGTCCCAAAGTAGTAGGTTTCAAAATCATATTTGCTCTGTTAAATAAGGTTTTCACATTCATTATCTACAGGAACAAGCAGGAATGTAGTCTTCACATATGGGGTATCATCGGTACCGACAGAACCTGCGCAGGAACGCTCCCCAGCATCCTATAGGAACGCTTTTGGGAGCATCCCTCAGCACATGCGTGCTGCCTTCCCGCCTTTCCAACTGTCCCTCTTCAGTTCTTCGTTTTCCGCGGAGCTGACAGGATCTAATCCCTGTCACCACAGAAAATTCTGTCTTTAAATTTGTTTTCTTGTGGTCGCGTTTGCCTGCCGCACGACACTCACCAGTACCGCCAGTTCCTTTCTTTTCTTTTTCAGAAATTTTTTTTTATACTTAAACTGTTTCTCTTCAGAAACTTTTCTCTTTTGGTGCTAGGCACCATTTTGGGCACTAGACCCCATATTCCTAAAACATGGAAAAACCAACTAGTGGTTTCAAAAAATGTACTAAGTGTGGCGGTACCATTTCCGTCACTGACACCCATGATTGGTGTGTCTAATGTTTAGGGCCTGAACATTCTCCAACTGAATGTTTCTCCTGTATGGGGATGACTAAAAGAGGAAGACAGAACCAGGCTGCAAAGCTCCGATACCCTCTTTTCTTCAGACTCCAGGTCCATTGCATCGACATCGTCAAGGACCTCGTCTTCCTCCCATGGATCTCAGGTAACTAAACATAAAAGCCGGTCCTCAAAGGGTAGCTCTCCTGCTAAGCATCGAGAGGCCATTGGCATTGCCCTTGAGGGAACCACACCGGCAAAACAGCCCCGGTGGGAGGCTTCGGCTTCCAAAGCATCAATGGGGCTTCAGGATGTTCCCGAGGCCCCAGTCTCGTAAGAACTACCTATGCCATGCTCAGGGGTTCCGGACGTTTTTACCGGTACCGACACCCAGGTATATAGGCAGCGTCGATAGACCAGAGGTTCCTCGCTATCGAACGCAGCATCGCAGCTCTTCTCTCAGCTGTGGTACCATTGGTTCAATGGGTACCGGTACTGACATCGACACCGATGCCGGTACAGACACCGGTACCGGTACCAACGGTACCGGCGGGAATTCTTCCCACGCCATCTCTGGCTGGAATCGACCGATCGGTATCGGATCAACTCGGTACCGACTTCGATCGATACCGGGACCGGGCTTTGCAAGAGCATCGGGGTCAGGAATACTTTGAATCCTCCGATTCCGAAGACTCTGACAATTCTGCTGGTACTAGAGGGTTTCTCCCAGAAGATCCCTCTTCTCCCCAACACAGAATTTCACCTACAGAGGACATGTCCTTTCAGGATTTTATCCACGATATGGCCAAAGGTCTTTCAATCACAGTAGCTCCTGAAGAGGAACCCAGAGCAAAGGAATTGGAAATTCTCCAATATCCTAAAGCTTCTAAGGAGGCAGCCACTCTCCCTATCCATGAAATTCTGCATAACTTGATGCTCAGAATGTGGGAGACACCTCTGACTACTTCTCCTCACTCTAGGAGACTTGATACTATGTATCGAGTTCCGCCATGTCCTGGATTTCAGAAAACTCAGCTGCCACACCATTCAATGGTAGTGAAGTCTGCCATGCGTAGGATGAAAAGTGCAAAGAGGAATGCATCTAATCCTCCAGGCCGTGAATGCAGGACTCTGGATGCTTTTGGGCGCCGCACTTTTCAAGCTTCCATGCTTTCGGCTAGGATCAGTTCATATATTCTATACATAGGAATGTTCCTCAAGGAAGTCACAGGAGACTTGGAACTTATGAGCCCATTTCTCCCAGATGGCAAGAGACAAGATTTTCTTGCTCTAGTTAAGCATGCTCAAGATGTCTCCAAGTTTGTAAATCGTGCAGCCTTTGACTGCTTCGAATGCATCAGCAGAATCTCTGCTATTGCCATTGGTGCACGACGGATTGCCTGGCTGCAGGCATCAGACTTGGAGACTTGGGTACAGGACAAATTAGGCAACATTCCTTGTACAGGGGAGAATCTCTTTGGCAAGAACTGGCAGGAAAAGGCTAATGAGTTAGATGCTGACAATACTACTCTAGATAGATTGTCAAAATCGACAGCCACTCCAGCCAAAAAGAAGCCTTATAAAAAACCCTCTTTCAGCAAAAAGAGGAAATTTTATCCTTCTAATACCCAGCAGAGTCAGACTCGGGGTCAGGTTGCCCAAAAGGGGCAAACTAGACAGCAAAAGAAGCCAAAAGGCCCGAAAGCCCAACCAGCTCTCCAGGTTCAGCCCCTTCAAGGGCTTTGACTCCTTCCTAGAGAGCTTTGTCTTCCTGCCTCTGAGGGGTCGCCAACCCCCCAATATCCCGGGCAGGTTATGCCACTTTGCCAATAGATGGCATCAGCTAACAGCAGAAGATTGGACTTTCTCCATTGTAGGGGAGGGGTACAAACTTCATTTTCACAGCTTACCCCCTCCTACAATTCTAAAGCAGTTCAATTCAAACCTCTGCAGACAATCTGCTAGATTACGAGGTCTCGACACTTCTTGCCCAAAGGGCAATAGAGGAAGTGCCCATTCTTCAGCGGGATACAGGGTTCTACTCCCTCTATTTTCTTATTCCAAAGAAAACAGGGGGACAGAGACCCATTTTGGACCTCAGAGAATTGAACAAATACCTGTTTTGAGAGAAGTTCAAAATGATTTCTCTAGGAACTCTTCTGCCATACCTTCAAAGCCAGGATTGGCTTTGCTCTCTAGACTTAAAGGATGCCTACACTCACATTCTCATCCATGCAGATCACAGGAAATTCTTACGATTCCTTTTCAGGGGAAGACATTTCTAGTACAGGGTTCTTCCCTTTTGGTCTGGCTTCAGCACCAACGGTATTCACGAAATGCATGGCAGTAGTAGTCGAATTCTCCGAACCCTGGGGATATTTGTCTTCCCTTACTTAGACGATTGGCTCATTCGAACCCCTACAGTTGCAGAGGCTAGTACTGCACTGTCCCGTACAATTTGAATTCTCCAATACTTGGGATTGGTAATAAACTTCCCAAAATCCCAACTGGTTCTTTCTCAGTGCCTGGAATTCATAGGAGCCTGTCTAGATACCAGATAGGCAAAGGCTTTTCTTCCACAGGCCCGGTGTCTTCGCATAAAGCGTAGTTACTCACCTGTAACAGGTGATCTATGGGCACAGCAGGAATTTAGTCTTCACATATGGGGTATCATCAGTAACGATGGAGCCTGCGCAGGAACGCTCCCCAGCGTCTAATAGGAGCGCTTTTGGGAGCATCCCTCAGCACATGCACACTGCCTTCCTGCCTTTCCAACTGTCCCTCTTCAGTTAAGTTTGTAGCTGAGTGAAAGGATAGAGGGAGAGAGGAAAGAGACAAAGAGATAGAGAGACAACTCCTAGGGGAGGTGGGTGGGTTGTGAAGACTAAATTCCTGCTGTTCCCGGAGATCATCTGTTACAGGTGAGTAACTACGCTATCTCCAGGAACAAGCAGGAATGTAGTCTTCACATATGGGGACTCCCTAGCTGAATATGCCAGGGAGATAACCCCAGGAAGGTGCCACCCTAGAAGGTGGGAATCCTTCCCCCCATGGATCTCTGGCATTCCACCAGGGTTGGTGGGTAGGAGTTGATTTAGGTCTGAAAGAGATTTTGAAGAACAGCTTGGCCAAAGAAGGCATTCCGACGGGAGGCTTTAATCCAGGCAGTAGTGGGCTGTGAAGGTGTGTACCGAAGCCCAGGTGGTTGCTCGACAAATGGCAAGGATTGGCAAGACAAGGCCAATCAGATTGTTCAAGGTAGTATTTTCAGATTCAGACTATCAAAATCTACAGCCAACCCAGCAAAGAAAAGGTCAGTCAAGAAACCCTTTTTCAACAAGAAAAAAAGAGATTTTACCCATCTTACACCCATCAGGGCCACTGTCTAGTTCAGGGGTCTCAAACTCAAATTGCTTTGAGGGCCAAATGAGGACTTGTAAAGTAACCCGGGGGCCGCATAAGACGCGGGGCCTCATTTGCATAAGGGACCTCATTTGCATAAATATTTGCATAATGTTACCATACACTAACTTTTAGTAAACATGCCTCTTTAATGAGTATGGATAAAGAAAGACTAAAAGATTTAGAAACAAGAAGACAATAATTAAACTGGGAACCCCAAAAGCCAAACTTGGAATGTACAACAACACTGTAGAAATAAAACTATAAATTAATTTCCTCTTGTACTAAACAAAGCGCAAACATTAATGATGCACATTTCCCAGAGCTGACATATTCCAGTTAATAAATTCAAAATAAAGAGAGATTTTTCTACCTTTTGTGCATTTTTTTCAGTTGCAATTGTTCCAGCCACTTTCTTCTGGTTTCTTCATGTCTTCTGCTAACTCTCCATCGTCTGCTTCCATTTGCCCTTTCTTCTCTCCTAGTTTTTTTTCCATTCTCTCTCTACATCTGCTTTAACATACTAATCTTTCTCCTTTTTCTCTTTCCTCATTCCTATTTCATCCACTCAAATTTTACCCCTCCATCCTCAATCCCAACTTACTCTCACAATACCTGGCCAATTGTAGATTTGTCTTCTCTCCCAGACAAAATATTTTTCCCCTCTCCATTTCACTTTCCCAGCTCCATCCCATTCTAATCCTCCCCCAACATCAGCTCCCTTCTAGTTCCAGCCCCACCCAGCATCCGCTCCCTTCTAGTCCCTGCATCAGTCCATTTCCAGTCCTATCCTAGCCTCACCATCAGCCCATTTCCAATCCTAGCCCCCCATCAGCCCATTTCCAATCCTAGCTCCCTCCCCTCACAGCCCATTTCCATTCCAAGCCCCCTCCCCATCAGCCATTTGCAGTTCAAGCCCCCTTCCACTCAGCCCATTTCCAGTCCTAGCAACCCCCCCAGCACATTACCAGTCCTAGACCCCCCATAGCCCATTACCAGTCATAACCCCCCTGCCAATAGCCCACTTCCAGCCCTAACCCCCATTACCCCATTTCAGTCAGCCCCTCCATAGCTCATTACCAGTCCTAACTCCCCCCATCAGCCCACCTCCAGTCCTTCCTAACCCCCACCTGCCCATTTCATGTACTAGCAGCCACCTTAGCCCATTTCAATTCATATCCCCCGCCCTTCCAATAGCCCATTTCCAGTCCTACACCCCCCCTGCCAATAGCCCATTTCCAGTCATAACCCCCCCTGCCAATAGCCCATTTCCATTCATACCCCCCCCCCTGCCAATAGCCCATTTCCAGTCATACCCCCCCCCCCAGGTAAATAAAAAAACAACCTGGCTTCTGCTGCTGGCTTCTGCTGCAGCAGAAAATCAGCTGTCCCGCGGCCCCTTTCCCTCTGCGCGAGAGCCCTGAGTGTGCTTCCTCTGCGGCATGCTTTTTAAGCCGCGAAGAGAGTATTTCCCTCTCGCGCGGCTTAAGCCTATTCACTTTTCAAGCCTCGCGAGAGGGAAATACTCCCTTCGCAGCTTGAAAAGCACGCCGCAGAGGAAGCACATTCAGGGCTCTCGCGCAGAGGGGAACGGGCCGCAGGACAGAGCAGCAGAAGCCAGTTTTTTAGACCGTCGATTCTGCCGTTGCCACGGCGGCAACGGCAGCAGCAGAAGCCGTCGCGGGCCGCACAACCTTCTCCCGCGGGCTGCGTGTTTGAGACCCCTGGTCTAGTTCATGCTCCCCAAAAGGGGCAGCAACAGACCAGACAGCAGAGGAAGCCACAAGTTCCAAGAGCTCAACCGGCTCAGCAGACTCGGCCTCCTCAGGGGTTTTGACTCGTTCCTAGAGAACTTAGTCTTTCTGCCCTTGAAAGGTCCAGAACCCCTTACCATCCCAGGCAGGTTATGCCATTTTGCCAGGAGATGGCAACAAATAACATCAGAAAACTGGACTCTGTCCATTGTACGAGAGAGGTACAGACTTCATTTTCACAGCATGCCCCCTCCTACAATCATAAGACAGTTCAATTCTCAGGTCCCTGTCACCAGTCTCTTGGGTCAGGAGGTTGATTCACTTCTTGCTCAGGGAGCAATAGAAGAGGTACCCATATCCCAACAGGGTACGGGGTTCTACTCACTCTACTTTCTCATCCCAAAGAAAACAGGGGGACACAGGCCTATACTGGACCTCAGAGAATTAAACAGGTATCTCTTCTGGGAAAAATTCAAGATCTCCCTCGGAACACTCCTGTCATACCTTCAGAGTCAGGACTGGCTATGTTCTCTAGATCTAAAGGATGCATATTCACATATTCTCATCCATGCAGATCACAGGAAATTCCTTTGATTCCTTTTCCAGGGAAGACACTTCCAATACAGGGTTCTTCCCTTCGGTCTGGCTTCTGCTCCAAGCGTTTTCACAAATGCATGGCAGTAGTAGCAGCATTCCTGAGAACTCTAGGAATATTCGTCTTCCCCTACTTAGACGACTGGCTTATCCAAGCATCAACAGCTCCAGAAGCTAGCTTTGCTCTTTCTAGCACTATGCGAATACTTCGGTGCTTGGGATATCACCCCTTCTCAGTCTCTAGAATTCATAGGGGCTCGTCTAGACACAAGGCAGTCAAGGGCTTTCCTGCCACAGCCACGTTGTCTTCATATTGTACAACTGGCCTCCCAAGCAGCTATGAAAGCTTTCCTGACTGCTCGGGAGATCTTCTGGAGCATATGGCATCCACTGTCCATGTGGTTCCCTATGCTCACCTTGATATGCGAGCAGCCTAGTGGACCCTATCCTCTCAGTTGACACAGGCCTCGGGTTGGCTAACGGACAAAATCAGAAACTCCACACATCTCATTTCGTCCCTGCAATGGTGGCAATCACTGGAAAACCACCTCATAGGCTCTGCTTTCCAGCAGCCTCTATGCCAAACTACTCTAACAACAGATGCGTCCAAGTTGGGTTGGGGGAGGGGGCCTCACTTGCACGATCTCTCAACTCAGGGTCTCTGGACCTCACAGGAGGCTTGTCTTCACATAAACCTCCTAGAACTCGGAGCCGTTTTTCATGCTATTCAAGTATTTCAGGCCCATCTCGGCTACAAGACAGCTCTGGTCCAGACTGACAATCAAGAAGCCATGTTCTATGTGAACAAGCAGGGTGGAACGGGCTCTCTGTCGTTATGCAATGAAGCTTTGTGACTATGGGCCCACGCCAGAGAGCTTCAAATCCACCTTCCTAGTGGTATATCTTCCGGGCATTCAAAATCTTTGGGCAGACAAACTCTGTCGAATACTGCTGCCACACAAATGGTCTCTTCACTCAGACCAGCTTGCTCGAGTGTTTCGAATCTGGGGAACACCAGATATAGACCTCTTTGCAAGTCCACAGAATGCCAAACTTCCCAGATTCTGTTCCAGAATTCCGGATCAAAACTGTCAGGCAAGGGATGCTTTCCTCCTCCACTGGGGTCAGGACTTCCTCTATGCCTTCCCACCCATTCCCCTCATTCGCAAAACTTTGTTCAAGTTTCAGAGAGACAGAGGTCATATGATACTCATAGCGCCATATTGGCCGCGACAAACATGGTATCCTGCTTCTGCGTCTCTCTTGAGCCACATCTCTGGAGTTGGGATATGCTCCAGATCTTCTTTCCCAAGAGAACGGGACTCTATTGCACCTGAATCCCCAGTCCCTGCACCTCAGGGCCTGGTTACGGAAAGCCTAGGATTCCTGTATATCAACCTTTCTCAACAGGTAAAGGATATCCTCCTGGCTTCCAGAAAGCCTTCCACAAGGCAATTCTATGCCTTTAAGTGGAAGAGGTTCTCTGTATGGTGTTCTCAAAGGGGACTTAACCCCCATTCAGTGCCTGTGAAATCGCTTCTGGAGTATCTCCTCCATTTATCAGATTCTGGTCTTAAAACCAATTCAGTAAGGGTCCATCTTGGTGCCATTGCTGCTTTTTGCAAACCCCTGGATGGACAACCTATTTCCTCTCATCCACTCGTAGCAAGATTTATGAGAGGTCTACTCTCAACAAAACCTCCCATTAAGCCACCGCCGGTGGCATGGGATCTGAATCTTGTTCTCGGGCAGCTCATGAAACCGCTTTTTGAGCGTTTAGCCACTACAGCCCTAAAGTTTCTTTCGTGGAAGGTCATCTTTCTAGTTGCACTCACTTTTGCAAGATGCATCAGTGAGTTACAGGCCTTAGTGGCGGATCCTCCTTATACAAGATTTCACCATAAGGTAGTTCTTAGGACTCATCCTCACTTTATGCCAAAGGTGGTTTTGCCTTTTCATTTGAACCAAGCGATTTACCTTTCTTCCCTAGGCCTCATGCCTCTAATGCAGAAAGGAACCTTCATACTTTAGACTGTAAAAGAGCCTTGGCTTTTTATCTTCAAAGAACTAAGCAACATAGAAAATCTTCTCAGCTTTCTGTTGCTTTTGATTCTAGTCATTTGGGACTTTCAGTTTCCAAAAGAACTCTCTCTAGATGGATTACAAGTTGCATATCCTTTGCATATGAGAGTAAGGGACTTTCTCTTGAAGGCCATGTCACAACTCAGTGTGAGAGTAATGGCAGCCTCTATGGCTAATCATCATTCTGTGTTCATTGACGACATCTGTAGAGCAGCCACTTGGGCTTCAACACACACCTTTACAGCCTACTATTGCTTAGACAAGGGCTCCCGTTGGGATGCCTCGTTTGGCCAGGCTGTTCTCCAGCATCTCTTTCAAACTTAGTACAACTCCTACCTGCCGTCCCGAGTTTCGATGCCAGAGATCCATGGGAGGAAGCATGACCCATCTCACCTTGGGTTCGCAGCTTGCTGGGGTCATCCCCCTGGCATCTCTCAGCTGTGGAGTCCCCATATGTGAAGACTACATTCCTGCTTGTTCCTGCAGATAGCGTAGTTACTCACCTGTAACAGGTGATCTCCGGGAACAGCAAGAATTAGTCTTCACAACCCACCCACCTCCCCTAGGAGTTGTCTCTATCTGTCTTTCTATCTTTCTCTTTGTTTACTTCTCTCCTTTGGTCTCAGCTATAAACTCAACTGAAGAGGGAGAGTTGGAAAGGCGGGAAGGCAGCACGCAGGCACTGTGGGATGCTCCCAAAAGCTTTCCTATTGGACACTGAGGAGCATTCCCACGCAGGCTCCATCGGTACCGACGATATCCATATGTGAAGATTTAATTCCTGCTGTTCCCGGAGATCACCTGTTACAGGTGAGTAACTACGCTTTCTCCCCGTGCAAATGTTTGAGGATGAAGGAGTGGTCTTTTTTTTCCTGGTAATACTTCTCAGCTGTCATATCTACTGCTTCCTTTATAATACTATTCCAAGTTCTTACCGCATCAGTGATACATATCCTCTTACTATCTCTTTCAGCTTCATTATCATCAAAAGCCAAAAATATTCACTTATCTATTTTATTCCTGGATACCTGCTTCCCTTCATGTGTAATAAAATGATAAAATCTACCATGTGGTGGTCTGACCAAATCAGTGTATTAGTTCTGCAGTGTGGTACACTGATTTGGCTAATGACATAAAATAAAATGACAAAAAAATAATTGATGCTCTTTAGCTCGACAGCACTTAACAACAACAACAACAATAGCTTGCGATCAATAGAATAAATATTCAGATTACATAGAGAAATAAAAGCATAAACTGTTGGATTGGTAAGATCCTCCCAGGTGTAGGTTTAAATCCTCCCCCTCTCCCCAAAATATATCTAAAAGATACATGTTGCATAATGTCATTCGTTTCTGCTGCACTACTGCCCAGCTTGCTGGTGGTTCATACACCAATAAAGCCCCAACGAATATAATGAAGCTGTAGATGATTCAATCCATGGGTCGTCAAAGAATTAACCACTCACACTATAAAGTTCTTAAATTAGTGCCAAATGAGGGGTGATGAAGTTTGATGTCCTGAAGGACAAAGGTATTTTTAGATTGGGCCCCTCATTCTCGGTCCAGATGCCACAATAAATACAAACCCAACTTTGGAGTACCCATTTAGAACAGAACTGGGGTTTTTTGTACTTCAGGGAAAATTAATAAAAAAACAATCTGCATTTAATATGATAAAATCTGAATTATTGAATATAACTCTATCTGAAAATCAGAAACAGTTTAATTGGTATCCTTTTAAATATGCAAAGTAATTTGTAAGTTTAGAGTTAGTTGTCAGAGAAGCCAGAGAAATTCTGATTTAAATAATGTCCCCTTGCTTTTAAAGATTTTTATAACATAGAAACATAGAAATATGATGACAGAAAAAGACCACATGGCCTATCTAGTCTGTCCTTCCATATCAACAACTACAACAGTCCACTTTTTACCTTTAGAGATCTTCTGTGTTGGTCCCATGCTTTTTTGAATTCAGTTACTGTCCTCATCTCTACCACCTCCACTGGGAGACTATTCTATGGATCCACCACTCTTTCCGTAAAGAAATATTTCCGCATATCACTCCTGAATCTATCTCCCTTCACCCTCATCCCATGTCCCCTCGTAGCAGAACTTGCTTTCAATTGAAAGAGGCTCTCTCCCTGAACATTTATGCCATGGAGGTATTTATTTATTTAATTTTATTTAAACAATCATTTATATACCGCATCTTCCATAGATCAGTTGCGGTTTACAGAGAACAAGAACTGTACAGATCGGGTCTGTTTTACATGGAACATCGAATTACAAGGAACAATATAAGTGATGACATAACTGTATAATAGTAACGATAACAATAACAATAACAACAACAGTATGATAACTATATACAGTAATAACTATGTATAATTGAGGTTTCATAGGTGTTAGGAATTAAACATCTCAATCATATCACCTCTATCCCGCCTTTCCTCTAAGGTGTACATATTATAGATTTGGATAGGTGGAAGGGGTTGAGACATTCCTGGCTGGTGCGTATCACTGCAATTAAGGATGACTGCTGTTAAGTGCCATAAAGTCTGTGTCGATTCATGGTGACCCTCTGGATAGTTGTCCTAAATTGTGTTCAGTCAGGTGGCTCATTGTTGACAGACTGGCACCTGTAGCCTCTGTTATTGTATCGATCCATCTCATTGCTGGCCCTCCTCTTTTGTATTGACCTTTTACTTTGCCAAGCATGATGTCTTTCTCTAATGATCTCTCTTCACATGATGTGTCCAAAGTATGAAAGTCGAAGTCTTGTCATTTGAGCTTCTAAAGAAAGCTTAGGTTTGATCTCCTCTAGTACTGACTGGTTTGTTCTTCGGGCAGTCCATGGTATACACAGTATTCGTCACCAGCACCATAATTCAAAGGCAACAATTTTCTTCCTGCCTATCTTTTTCACTGTGCAACTTTCACATCCATATGATGTTGAAAATGCCATGGCTTGAACAAGTCAAATCTTTGTATGGAGAGAAACATCTCTGCTCTTGAGAATCTTCTCTAGGTCCTTCATAGCCATTCTGCCAAGAGCATGGGATCATCTAATTTCTTGACTGCCTGTTGCTTCTTAATTGATAGTTGATCCAAGTAGGTTAATGTTGTCCACTTTTTCAATTTCTACTTCCAAAGATGAACTTATTGATTTTGCCAGTTGTCAGGATCTTTGTCTCCTTTACATTAAGGTGCAGGCCCACTTTGAGACTATGTTCCTTGATCTTGAGAAGCAAGTGTTTCAGATCGTCTTCACGTTCAGCTAGTAATGTGGTGGTATCAGCATAGCGAAGGTTGTTGAGTCTTCCACCAGTCTTCACATCTCTTGTCTTCATACAGTCCTGCTTCTCGGATGATTTTTGTTCTGCATATAAATTAAACAGGTAGGGGGGAAGTATGCAGCTTTGTTGTACACCTTTGATATTTAAACCATTCTGTTTCTCCTTGTTCCGTTCAAACTGTTGCTTCTTGATCAATGTAAAGGTTGTGCAAGAGAACGATCAGGTGTTCTGGTATAACCATGCTTCTTTATGTGGCCCAGAGTTTCTCATGGTTTACACCAGGGGTGGGCAATTGTTTTGGCTCGGGGCCACTTTGAGAGGGCTGTGGTTAACGGAGGGCCGCATCTTATAAAACGGATCGTATTCATTAGTTAACATTACATTTCATTTAATGCGAAGTGTAAATTGCATCATAATAATAAATAAATAAATAAAACCCAGTGTTAAATTGAACCTAAAACTTTATGACATGATGTTTATTCTAAAACAACCATAGAACTATCAATTGCATTTGAAGTAAAAGGTAAAAATACACTATATTTTTAATGTGTTTCTCTTGTGTACATAATTTTTATATTATGGGCTTGACCCCAAAATTCATGGACCAACGTTGTGTGCTACATGCAGAATGGAGCATGTTAAAATCAAGAGATAATGATAAAAGTGAAACTTAGACAAAAATAAAAGTACTCACTTAAAGCAACTGACAGCGATAGCTCCGGTGCTGCCACGCTGCTAATCTTTAACGGCTCCAAAAGCGATCGTAAAGGAACTCTGACAAAAAGGAGCAAACTGATATCTATATACAAAAATATTTTGAGATCACATTTATTTCTTATAAAGAGATTATGGAAGTTAATAGTAAAAGCTGTGCGAATCTAATGTAGATATATAGAAGCCCGATGGTGCCATTTAAAATATACATGAAGTGGTGCTTCGAGAAATCAGGAAAGCGTAACATAGCAAAGAAACTTTTGAACACGTAACATCTTAAATCATAGTGCAGTTAAATTCTTAATCGGAGTCATACACATACCTTTATGGCCCAAAAGAATTTACATAAACTCAAACAGCATATGGTGAAGAACAGTAGTAGCATGCTGTTGCAGATTTTTAAACTGTTCTGAGAAAGTGCGCCTAAAGGAGGTCAAAGGTGATATTACCGGGGGCGTTGCGACCAGGAGAATTATAAAATAAAACTTCACATTGCCTAAGAAGCAGATTTCCTAAGTGTGCATAAACTGATTCATAAAGAATAATTTTAAATTCAGCAGATGACACATTCATTGTTACAAACAAATGACGAAACTGACATGAGACAGAATCGCCGGCAATTTTTTTACCGAATGCTTCCGCGGGCCGCAGAAAACTCTGTGGCGGGCCACATGCGGGCTGTAAATTGCCCACCCCTGGTTTACACAGTCAAAAGCCTTGCTGTATTCAAGAAAACACATATAAATATCCTTTTGGTATTCTTAATTCTTTTCAATGATCCATCTCAAATCCATGATGATTCTCGTTTCTCATTCCTTGCCCTCTCTTGAACCCTGCTTGCACTTCAGCTAGTCTCGATCCAGGTATGGTCGTAATCTCTGCTGAATAATCTTGAGTAGAATCTTGCTGGCATAGGGATCAGAGCGATTGTGCAATAATTTCCAGTCATTTGGTTTATCTTTCTTTAGTATTTGTATAAACACAGATCTTTTCCAGTCCGTTGGCCATAATTTCCTGGCAGAGCCTTGTAAGTATGGTAACAGCTGCATCAGATTGCTGTAATACTTCTATGGGAATGCCATCAATGCCTGGTGCTTTGTTCTTTGATGAGGTTTTTAATGCTGCTTCAACTTCTTTCATCACCAATGGTTCTGGATCATTAGGTACAGGTTGAAACGGCTGTTGGTCCATTTGATCTTTATCTTATAAAAACTCTGTATATTCTTTCCACCTTTTCTTGATCTTCTCAGCATCATTCAACATGGATCCTTGAGCATTTTGTAACATTCCATTTCGAGGCTGGAATTTTTTCTTTAACTCTCGCAGCTCTAGGAAAGCCAATCTTATTCTTCCTCTAATAGTTTCTTCTTCTATTTCCTTGCATACATCATTGTAGTACTTCTCTTTGTCTTGTCTTGCTGCACATTGGAAATCTCTTGAGTTCTGTGATTGCCTCTTTCTCCTCTGGCTTTAGCTTCTCTGCGTTTATTGGCAATTTTCAGAGTTTCTTCGGTCATCCATTTTGGTCGTTTTTGCTTTTTCAACTTTTGTAGAGATTTCTCACTTTCTTCCAACACAACCTTCTTGATGTCATTCCATAACTCTTCTGGAGCTCTGTAATTTGTATCTAAAGCAGCAAATCGATTTTGCAGGCAGTCTTTAAATTCCAGTGACATATTCTC
Source organism: Ichthyophis bannanicus (assembly GCA_033557465.1). Taxonomy (NCBI): domain Eukaryota; kingdom Metazoa; phylum Chordata; class Amphibia; order Gymnophiona; family Ichthyophiidae; genus Ichthyophis; species Ichthyophis bannanicus. The sequence continues at coordinate 1,586,397,429 of CM066032.1, forward strand.
AAGGTCATATTTTGCTACATTCAGTGGTGATCTTACCATGGTCAGCTCCAGGTTTTGTCTTTGTTGATGTTATAGAGCTTTTCCATCATTGACTTCCACAGATGTAGTCAATTAGATTTTTGTACAATCCATTTATTTATTATTTATTTATTTAATTTACATTCTCTTATATACCGCGCTATTCTGCATCAGTGCGGTTTACATTGAACAAACTGAAATTACATTGAACAGGGCATTATAACTTGGAGATAACTATTTTACAGGGAACATGGGCTATGGAGGTTTAAGTGGCTTGCCCAAGACCACAAGGAGCACCTGTGGGACTAGAAACCCCAGTCCTTCCGGCCCAAGGTTGCTGTCCTCTAGTGGGATTTGAACCCCCGACCTTCCGGCCTGAAGTACCTTGCCCCAACCTCTAGGCCACTCCTCCACTCCAGGTGGAGGAGTGGCCTAGTGGTTGGGGCAAGGTACTTCAGGCCGGAAGCATCCATTGGGTGAAGTCCATGTGTACAGTCACCACGTGTGTTGCTGGAAGAAGGTGTTTGAGATGAATAGATAGACTGATAGAATTCTGCAAGACCAACTTTCTCCAGCTTCATTTATGTTGCCAAGTCCATATTTTCCAACCACTTTACCTTCTTCTTTTTTGCCAACTTTTGCGTTCCAGTCACCCATGACTATCAGGATATCCTGTTTGCATGTTCTGTCAATTTCAGCTTGTACTTGTTCATCAAACTCATCCATTTCATCCTCTTCTGCAGCTGTTGTTGGGGCATGTACTTGAATTATAGTTGTGTTGATAGGCATTCCTCGTAGACGAACAGAAATTACGCGTTCACTGACTGCATTGTATTTCATTACAGTTCTTGCAAGTTTCTTCTTTATTATAAATGCAATGTGATTTCTTCTTTGTCTTTCATTTCCAGCATAGTAGACCATGTGATCATCAGATACAAAGTATCCAATGCCAGTCCATTTCAGTTTGCTGACACCCAACAGATCGAGTTGTACACGTTCCATTTCATTCTTGACCACCTCCAACTTCCCTTGGTTCTTGCTTTGTATGTTCCATGTCCCAATATGTAAGGCATCTTTGCAGCTTCTGACTCTCATTTCATGCACAGCTACATCAGCAGCTAGACGTCCTGAGGGCTTTGACCCAACCACATCATAAATGCTGGCTTTACTCTGAAAATTCTTCAGCTTCTCCCAGTAGTCATTTGAGTGCCTTCCGACCTGGGGGTCTAATCTTCCAGCATTATATTGCAATTTGTTTTGTTGTGACTATCCATTGGGTTTTCATGGCAAGATACAGAAGTAGATTGCCAGGCCTTTCTTCCGTACACTTAGTTTAGTGGTGTTGCCGTTGTCACAGAAATGTGGTCCTCCGCCGCCAACACTGTCCCATTCTGCTGCTGCCCAGATGGGTGGTTTGTCTTGGTCTGGTACCTCAGCTGAGACCTGTCCATCTTTTGGAGCCCCTGCCAGTAGTTAAACTACCGTTAGCTTAGCCCTCAGCGTCACTGATGCACACAAGTCCTCACAGCATGACAAGCTGCAAAGTAATATTGTATATATTTCAGGTGTTATTTATCTCAGTACCTGATAGGGCATTCACAATATTTAAAAAAAATAGTGTATGCTTATATTTGGAGGCACAGATCCCCCCAAGGATTTCCCATAGAATTTTAATAATCTCCAGGAACAAGCAGGAATGAGTCTTCACATATGGGTACGTCGGTACCGATGGAGTCTGCACGGGAACGCTTCCCAGCGTCCAATCAGAAAGCTTTTGGAAGCATCCCAACACGCCTGTGTGCTGCCTTCCCGCCTTCCCCTCCTCAGTTTTCGTTTTCCGCGGAGCCGGCAGGACGTCCACCTGTCACCGCAGAAAATTCTTCTTTTATTTTTCAGTTTTCTTGTGGTCGCGGCTGCCCTTCCCCCGACGCCACCGGTACCTCCGGTGTTTCTTTTTTCTTTTCTTGTAAAATGTTTCCTTTTTAGGGATATTTTTTCTTCCTTAGTGTCTCACGGTTTCTCAGGCCTTCTAGGCCTCTCCATCTTCCTTCATGCAACCGCCAGCCACTTTCCCCAAGAAATGTACAAACTGTGGTGGTACAACTTTATTTTTAGACACTCACAATTGGTGTCTAACCTGCTTGGGTCCTGACCATTTTCCTCTGGAGCCCTCGGGCAATAGTATTGTGAGAAGAAGTTTTCAACGTCGAGTTCCCCTCGACACGCGGTCCCCATCCAGTTTCTGGGCACCAACCATATCTTCTACACAGGATCAGGTAACCCAAAAACAGTCTGTTAAGACTAGCCAGTCCTCGAGCGGCAGTTCTCATGCACAGCATAGAGATGCCTATGGCCTTGTCCTCTAGAGTCCACTGGCTTCAAAACCCCGGTGAGAGTCTTCGGCCTCCAAAGCCTGTGTGGGGTTTCAGGTTGTTCCTGAGGTTCACCCCTCACAGAACATACCTGAGCCATGCCCGGTGGTGGTATCCGCTTCGAGCGGTACCGATACCCCAGCATCGGCACTGGTGTTGGATGAAACATTCCTCACCAAGGATCGTCGTCTGGCGTCCTTGGTACCTGCGGGGCCAGTGGATACGCTCCAGACCGACCTTCCAGTATCGGTATCGGCACAGATGCTAGTACCGACGTCGGTACCCTCCAGACCTGCATCGATAGACTCGCTTCCTTCGATGCCAAGTCTGGAATCGATCTCCAGTCTGGAGGACTGGGTACCGACTCCTGTCGGTACCGAAGGCTCGGTTCCGATAATTTGGATCCGCAACTCTCGGTTCTTTCGATACCGTTAGAGTTGCCACCATCCACCAGTATCAGATACGGTACTGAAGCCGGTACCGATATCCACATTACCATTGCTGTCTGTGCCTCCCATGCTTCTCTCGTCAGGCTCGCTTCCCTCGATGCCGAGTTTGGAATCGATCCCTAGCATGGACGATGTGTTACCGACTGTCGCTGGTCCTGACCTGCAGTACCAGCGACCACCCTATAAGGATCCCATACTGCACCATTCAGGATCTTCTATTCCTATATACTTGGATAGATCCCTCTGTGCCAACGCTAGTTCTTCATCAGATCTAGCCTATCCAAGGGAAGTTCCCTCTGGGGATCCTTCTTTTCGGACTTTCCTCCTGGATATGGCAAAATCACTTGCCATTTCTATTCCTGGACAGGATCCTACACAAGGGAATACAGAATCCCTCTCTTTTCCTAGCAAAGCAAAGGAGAACATCATGCTTCCTTTGCATCATTCTTTGCAGGATCTCCTTCTACGAATGTGGGAAGCTCCTTTAAAGGTACCCCCACCTTCCAGAGCAACTGATCTTCTATATCAGGTGCCCCCCTCTCCAGGGTTTCAAAAGACTCAACTTCCTCATCATTCCATGGTGGTGGAATCAGCAATGAGGCGAGTGAAGAGTAATAAAAAGCACTCTTATTGTCCGCCAGGTCGTGAGTCTAAGACACTAGATGCCTTTGGACGGCAAACCTTCCAGACATCCATGCTTTCAGCAAGAATTCTCTCATATATTTTTTATATGGGTCTATCTCTTGAGGAGGTCATAAAGAAATTACATCTTTTGACTCCTTTTCTTCAAGAGCCCAGGAGTGCAGACTATTCCTCATTGGTTAGTCATACTCGAAATATTTCTAGGTTTCTTACTCGTGCTTCCCTAGACTCCTTTGAGTCTGTTAGCAGGACTTCTGCTATAGCTATAGGGGCACGACGTAGAGCCTGGCTCCAAGCTTCAGACTTGGACAAATGGGCACAAGAAAGACTGGGAAATACTCCTTGCACTGGAGAAAATCTCTTCAACAAGGAGTCTTTACTCCAGGTTACTCAGTTATCCACTGACTTTCCTGTTTCCAGAGGCTGTTCTCGGGGGATTCTCTCTTCTGGAGTTGTTTTTCCCCCTTGTTACCTTAGGGCAGCTCATCAGACAATAGGAACTCCTACCATGTCTGTTTCTTTTTCCCAATCTAAAAAAGGAAGAGGGGAAAGAAATTTTCTATGCTGCCCTGGTAGTTGCTGCAGATACGGCAATTCCTAGTGGTTAAGCCACTGGTTTTGTTCTCTACACAACCAGGGCTTCCCCTCCACTAGCAATCCTCCTAGCCTCAGTGCTAAGTCCCAAACAGGTTATCAACCTTGTTTGGGAAACCCTATTATCACAGCCTGGTTGGTTAATTTCTATTCTTCGCCCCCTTGTCCTGGGCAGAATAGCTGGTCACCTGCTGGCTTTCCACTGCCAGTTTTTTCTTCTAACCAACCTGCAACATGCTCTCTGCATCTCTACAGAGTAGCTTTGCACTATGGGCCCTTGCTAGAGAGCATTAGGATTTCGCCTAGCTGACTTTTGGGGCATAAGCCTCAGGCCTTTCCTTACGTGAAAGCCTAAAGGAGGGCCAATTCCCTGGCTTGGCCCATAGCTCCTTGGGTCTTCTCGTCAGAGATAAGTTTCTTCAATGGCAGCTAGAGGACGCCTAATACCCATCTTGCCCTCATAGGCGGCTCACTAGGGTATCTTCCTCCAGAGGCGTCCTCTATCCATTCTCCATACTGCAATTCTGGAGATATCTGGACTTCCTGTCTGCAGACTGAAGTTATCCTCTGCTATTTTCACGTAAGCCATCCTGGTTATTCAAGAGCTCAAATTCTGCAAAGAATTCAGCCTTTTTCTTGTCAGGGAGAACTCTCCTCTGACTCTGCCAGTCATAACCAGGAAAAGAGGATTCTCTATTTATCTATTCAACCAGGTATCAACCTTCTTGCTGTCAGATGAATCTTCCTCTCTCCCTATATCCCTAGGGGGGATGGGGTTCTATGGACATCTCTCCATCCATATACCTGGAGACATGTGTCTATATGACTGCCTATTCATATCTCTCCATCTCTCCCTATACCCTGTATGTGTGTATATATATATAATGAGATAGATAAGTAGATGGATACAGATCTATCTAAAAATATATCGGTCTGTTAGGTTCAGATATCCTTACATTCCTTATGATCCTGACAGATGGGCACTACCCCTATCAATGCTGTGCCAGCATACTTAGGGTTGCTACACATATAACCACTTCCTGTGGTAATCTTTTCAGTTTAGCTACTCCTGAAGCTCTCCATGTACCTTTTTCTTTCCTAATTGACCCCATTTAGGAAAGACATTGCGGAGCTTCAGTTGCTCTAAAGCTTAGCGCTCCTGAGTCTGTCCTTACTTTCTTATCAGATACAAGGGTCTCCATACCCTTTCTCCCCTACATGGACTGATCCAACCCCAGTCCAGTTGGGTCAGACTCATTTTTTCTCTTGGTCCTAGATTTGTACTGTCTTTGGACCAAAACAGCTTAAGCTTTCTTTCATAGTACCTTCTGTGTCTCCGCTGAAGCTCTGCCTCTTATACACCCCAGTTTTCCCCTGGGGCAATTTCTCACCCTAAAGGGTTCTGACCTCCACTTGTTTTTGTTCTACTTTATTACCTCTACTTCTCAGTGAGGTACCCCTTGAGCACATTCACTGGCTCTTCTTTCAGATCCATATGTAGCTCCGTGCACTTGTGCAGTGCCAACAAGGGAGGCCCAGATTACATTATTTTACTATTAAATTTCCTCTATACAGGGTCTTCCACTGAAGCCCTGTTCTAGCCAGCTGTTCCACAGCTCCTGTTCTGTATTCAACTCCTACCCTCCATCCCCAGGATGTCTGAGGTCCTGAGGAATAGCATGGCTCATTTTAAACTTGCAACATGCTAGGACTCCCTCTGGGCATCTGAGCTTGGGAGTCCCCATATGTGAAGACTCATTCCTGCTTGTTCCTGGAGATAGCACAGTTACTTACCTGTAACAGGTGATCTCTGGGAACAGCAGGAATAAGTCTTCACAACCCACCCACCTCCCCTAGGAGTTGCATTTCTCTATCTCTATTTTTCCTTCCTTGCTCTCTCTCTCTCTCTCTGTCTCATCTTTAAAACTTAACTGAGGAGAGGCAGTTGGGAAGGCGGGAAGGCAGCACGCAGGTGTGTTGGGATGCTTCCAAAAGCTTTCTGATTGGACGCTGGGAAGCGTTCCCGCGCAAACTCCGTCGGTACCGACATACCCATATGTGAAGACTTATTCCTGCTGTTCCCAGAGATCACCTGTTACAGGTAAGTAACTGTGCTTTACCCAAGGGAGAGGAAGATTTGAGAGTTCCTGATGTGAAGTGGTATTGGATGGCAGCTCAGCTGGTAGCATTGTTTATTTAAATGGATTTGTATCCCGCCTTATCCTAAAATCAAGGCGGCTTTCACATCAATTGATTTAGATTTGTGGTAGGGTGGGAGTGTCGGCATGCAGTGGTTGAGTAAAAGTGTTTGTGAGGGGGAGGACCTGTAGAGTTTAATCAATACATGCAATATATGCAGTGTGTGCTATTTACAGTGTACTATACACAGTTGTGGGGAGGGGGGAACTTTGAAGGGAGGGGGATGGTGGTGAATGGAGCAGGGTCTATGGACAGTTTATGTGATGTCGCCGTAATGTTCTATGTAAAGTGTGGTCTTGAGTAATTTTATGAATTCCTTCAGGTCGACAGTTGATCGTAGGCTGGCGGGGAGGGAGTTCCACATGGCTGGTGCTGCGAGGGATGTTGCTCTCCTTGACGTGGTTTGCTTTGTTTTGGTGAAGTCCTTGGGGGTTATGATGGTGTCAGAGGTGCCTTTCCTCCTCGGCCTGTTGCTTCTGTAAAATTTGATGATGGGAGACCACGTGATGCGAGCAGGGTAGAGGTCGCATCCTGAGCGGGTCTTGAAGCCCCGAGATAAAACCGGCGATTAATACCGTGACAAATAGCATTTATTCACCCGAAAGGTGACTAACGTGCTTCGGAGTGCCTGTGGACTATCCTGCTGCAGTGGGGGAGAGTGAGCTGCATGGCGACGGCAGTTAAAGCCCTCAGACGAGATCGGGAGCGGGGTGCCGGCCCGAGTAAGATGGCAGACCCCAATTCGATGCCGGCCTCCCCCAAGTCGCCCACCTCTCTGGATGAGCTATCCGCTGCCGTAACGATGGCTTTGATGCCCCAGTTTGATGCTCTCCACAGCAAAATGGACGGATTGCAATCCTCAGTGGATCAACTGGGCACCAGGCTGAGAGAAGCCGAGGACCGCGTGGGTGCAGCGGAAGAGAAGGTGGAGCTGCTGACCACAGAGATGGCAGGCCTCAAATCCCAGTTATCTGCACAAGAAGCCAAGCTTGACGACCTGGAAAACAGGTCACGGAGAAATAACTTGCGTTTTCTGGGGATCCCTGAAACTGTGACAGATAAAGATCTTAGAGGCTACATAGCGGATCTGGTCAAAAATCTTGTGGGAGACGGTGAACTCGGCGGGAACGTCGACATCGAACGGGTGCATCGGGTCGGCGCTAAGCAAACGCGAGACCCTCGCCCCAGAATTGTACTTGCGAAATTTCTGCATTTTCCGTAGAAGGAACTGATTCTCCGAGCAGCCCGGCAGAAGGGGGAAGTGTCTCACAACAATGTTAAACTTCGTGTGGCTCAAGATTACTCGGTGGCGGTGAGCCGCAGAAGGCGCGAATATGCCCCCCTATGTGGACAGCTGATCGCGGCTGGGATCCGATTCTCCGTGCAATACCCAGCCAGGCTGCACGTGCTTTGTGATGGAGCCCACCGCACCTTCGAATCGGCGGAAACTGCAGCAGAATATGTGCAACGGCTGTGCACTCAACAGAAGGCTGTATCGGTATCTCCTAAATGAAGCTTGCGAGAACCAGCTGCTCTATGCTGCGAGGAGAACCTCGTGTAAGTGGAAGAAGACTGGGGAAGGGCAAGGCCACATCGGACATCAATACTTTGAGACCGGTTGAGAAGGATACTGTCAACCGGGAGTAACTTTGTTGTTTTTTTGTTGTTACTCTGTTTCTTTTTGTTAAGTGAAGCGCTCAACTTAGGACGGTGTAACAAAGTTACTAAAAATTTTTATTGTAATCTCCCTTCTGTTAGTTCTCACCGTTAAGAATGTAAGATTCTCTGCTGAAACTGTCCCTTCCATAGACGAGGGCATATCTGGTTAGAGCCCCTGATTCGCTTCACAAGGGGAACTAATATGGCTCCGTTGCCGTGGGAGGGGTGCCCCCCCCCCCCGGTAGAGAGGGGGGGGAAGATTACCCGAGGGCCTGGCTGTGGGCAGAGAACGTTCTTGCCTACTGGAAGCAACATTATACCTTGTCTGTTTCTCCCTGCAAAAGAACTGCGTTGTGCATGCCAGGGTAATAATGTTCCTAGTTCCTACAAATTTCTTTTTTATTAGTCCCTGCTGGCCTATATTGAAGATTGTATGCTCACAATGTGAATTAACCGGGCTGAGGGTGTGTATTCTGTATAGGAATGCCGGTCCCATCGTACAAGGGGGGTCAGCATAGTCCCGTTTAATGTGGGGGGAGGGGCCCCAGAAGAGAGGGAGGGGAGATTCTGCCCGATGATTGGAAGCTCGCTGGTGCCGTTTGCCGGCGCCGTATGTGGGGGAGTGGCCTAGACGCTTGCAGAGCGCCGCGGCTGTAGCATTAGAGCAGCGGGGGCAGAGGGAGAGAAGGCCTGAGACAAAGGAGCTTGCCGTTGTAGGAGCCAGCCGGGGCCCACCCGATTTAAGGTGGTCGACCCTATCACGCGGGACTAGCATGATCGGCTGTACACATCAACGGCAGCAAAAGGGCCTCAGTGGGAGGAGTAGGGACTGGGAGGGATAACTTGGATGGGGGGAGGGTTCTGGCTGGCGTTCCCTGTGAAGGGGGGGGGGAATATGCCCCATTGCTGTCTAACACCCTGATCTGATAAGGCTGGGGCATTGGAAGAACGCTCTAGCCTCTCTGTGCATACCAGCGGAGGACTGATGGTCTAAGGCATGGTGGGTGATAGATGCAGCTGGGGGTGACAGGCCACGCTCAGAGGGGTCTTGGTAGGGTTTCCGGGGAGGGGGTAGGAGTCGGGAGTCCTGTAGCAGAGGAGGAGTAGGTGGGAGGGAGTGTTTGGGGAGGGTCTAGAGGATACAGGGTGGGGGAGGGTAGGATTGAGGTAGGGAGAGATGGGAAGAGGCTTAAAGGTAGAAGGGGGTAGGGGGATTAAGGGGAGGTGGGGAGGGGTGGGGGGGGCATCGCACTCTGAACTCCATGCAGCAATGTAGGATATACAGTGCTGATAAATACGGGAGAGGGCTCCAGGCTGGGAGGGTCCCTCCTAACACGATGTGTTGGCAACTATGCCGTAAACACTTGGTATGGCTCTGAGGGTAATAACCTGGAATTTATGTGGATTGGGTAGCCCGATCAAGCGTTATAAAGTATTGAAGGCATTGGCTAGACAACGCTGCGATATTGCGCTGCTCCAGGAAACCCACCAGACTGCTGACGAACATGCTAAATTATGTCGAGATTGGGTTGGTCAGGTGTGGGGTGCGCCTGCACTGGGGAAAAAGGGGGGGGGGTGGCCATCTTACTACACAAACGGGTGCGTTTCACGATGCAAAGTCAGGTGGTGGACCCGACTGGGAGATTTCTGTTGCTGCAGGGCTTATTGGAAGATCGAGAGGTGTTACTTGGAGATGTTTACGGTCCGAATACGCTAGACCGGGAGTTTTTTGATCGTATTGCTGCTAAAGTGGAACAATTGCCTGATGTACCTCTGCTACTGGGGGGGGGACCTCAACGGGGTGTTTGATGTGGATTTGGACACTTCCAGTGGCCGATGGACGCGAGATAGAGCACTTGGTTCACAGGTGCTACAACGTTTTCGGACTAGATTAGGCCTGATAGATCCTTGGAGACTCTTGCACCCCTCCGAGAAAGAGTTCACCCATGTTTCCCGGGCGCATGGGACTAGTGCGAGAATAGACTATCTTCTGACTTCTACGGCTACCTTCGCGCACGTAGACGACGCTCAGATAGGCCCCCTGGAGATCTCCGACCATGCTATGGCCTGGATTGAGGTGCACTGGGGGGGTGGAACCAGTCCATCTCGTGTATGGCGTTTCCCAATAGAGCTCTACAAAGATAGCCAGTTCCGGCAATTCCTGGGCCAACGTTGGCGTGAATTTGAACTTAATCACGAGGCGCACGGTGATGACCCGGAGCTGGTCTGGGAAACCGCCAAAGTGGTGTTGAGAGGGGATATCATTGGGTTTGTGGCTCGGAAACGCAGACTACTAGCGGAACAAATTGTTCGGCTGGAGCAACAAGTGTCTCGAGCGCGAGTGCTTAGTGGCCACTCACCCACAGTGTCTAACAGGAAACGGTTATGGGAACTCCAGGTAGCCTTAAATGAATTACTTCACCAGAGAGCCAAGAAATCACTGCTTTATTATAAATACCGTTTATACTGTTTTGGGGACAAACCAGGGAAGCTATTAGGCCGTTGCTTGAAAGGCCCGAGAAGTGGGAAAGGGGTGGCTGCCCTCCGAGATGAGCAAGGGAAACTCCAGCAAAATCGGGAGGCGATCAGTGCTTTATTTAAAGGCTTTTTCCAGAAATTATATGCTGCGGAAGAGCATAATCACTATACCATGGAGACTTACTTACAAGACTTGGAACTTCCCAAGGTGTCCGAAGCGCAACGGGTACAGTTAGGGCAACCGATAACCTTACAGGAGGTACAATCGGTGATCACGCGAGCCAGCTGTTATAAGGCTCCAGGCCCAGACGGCTATGGTGCTGAGTTTTACAAAATCCTGTCCAACTGGGTGGGCCCCCTGCTAGTAGATACCTACCGTCAACGAATAGAGAGAGGCAGTAGGAGGTGGGGAGATAATCAGGCCTATATCACGTTGATACCGAAGCCAGATAAAGATCCGCTGCAAGCGGCCTCCTATAGACCGATTTCGTTGTTAAACTTCGACGCAAAGTTGCTGGCGAAAATTTTGGCAGAACGCCTGGCGGGAATATTGGGTGACGTTGTGCACGAATCACAAGTGGGATTTGTACGGGGCCGCTATGCCGTTCGTAATATTCGACGTATATTAACCTCTTTAGACTGGGTGCACAGTCACCAGCTGCAGTCCATCCTGGTGAGTTTCAATGCCAAAAAAGCATTCGATAGGGTTGACTGGAAGTACTTGGAATATCTGCTGCCATTATATGGGTTTGGGCAGGCTTTTTGTGAGATGGTGAAAAGTTTATATGACACTCCGATGGCCCGAGTGCTGTGTAATGGGGTCTTATCCACCCCTTTTCCGTTGTATAGGGGCACTCGGCAGGGATGTCCACTGTCCCCCCTGTTGTTTGTATTGTCTTTAGACCCGCTCATACGGAGTATCGAGCGAGATGGGCAGATCCCGGGAATTGAGGTGGGTAGCCAGGGATTCAAGATGGCGGCCTTTGCCGATGACATGCTGGTGCACCTGCAGGCTCCGCAGGAGTCGCTACCGCGCCTCTTGGCTGAGTTCCAGCGGTTCGGCAGTTTTGCCGGTCTTCGGATCAATGCGGCTAAATCGCTGGCTTTGGATGTCTCGGGGAGGTTGCGGGACAGTTGGGGAGAAACATTTCCCTTGAAATGGGCCGATCATAGGGTTAAATATTTAGGTATTGTCCTGACGAGATTACCGCAAGATCTCTATCATTTTAATTTTGAGAATGTATTATCGGGGATGAGGCGTCAAATGCGAGCCTGGAACCCGCTACCACTGTCACTGTTGGGAAGGATCGCGGCAGTTAAAATGGTGATCCTGCCCCGCATTCTTTATTGGCTACAAACTTTGCCTGTATGGTTATTACGTCGAGACTTGCTTAGAATGGAACGGGAGATTCAAAGGTTTTTGTGGAAGGGGGCGAGAGCGCGGATCCCGATGTCTCGCATGATTGGTCAGTGGAGTAGCGGAGGCCTTGGGCTTCCAGATTTACGATTATATGCCCTGGCGTGTCAGGCGTGGCATGTTGGGGACTGTCTAGGGGGAACAGATACTTACACACCAAGGGCCCTGGAGGCAGCCTTCGTGGCTCCTTTCTCACTGGTGGGGGCCCTACATGTGGATGGTGCCCATCTGCCACTGCGCCTCACACGTAATATTATGCTAAATGTGATGCGACGTACGTGGCGACAATTAAATAGCTTTTGGCAACGCAATTGGCAGGTATCCAGTTGGCTACCCATCCGAGGCAATATACACTTTCAGCCAGGTACAGATTCTGGAGCGTTCCAGCTCTGGCACAGACAGGGACTGAGATATATAGGACATGCTGTGGACCTTATGGGCAAGTGCAAGTCGTTTTTGGAACTACAAGAGGAATATAGACTGCCCCCCACCCACTTCTTTGCCTATCTCCAGCTTTCTCACTACATTGCTACGTTGCCCAAAGAGGACTTAGGGGTGGATAGGTCGGCGCAGATCATCGAAATGTTTGAGCTGGGGGGAGACCAGCCCCCGACGATAGCCGGACTGAAGACTCAGCTAGCATGCTTCGGGGTTAGGCCGGACTATGGGAGGGTGGAGATGGCTTGGGGAGGTGAATTGGGACGGGACGTACTGCCGGGCACGATTTGCCAGGCGGTGAGGCGGATAGTGGAGTTGGTGGAGGGAGCGAGATGGTGGGAACTCCAATATAAGGCCTTAACTCGAGTGCACTTCTCGCCAAGACGGGCACTACGGAGTCATATCACGCAGGATGGGTCTTGCCCTAGGTGTTCTCAACCCCTGGCCACCTTAACCCATATGTGGTGGCAGTGCAGGCGCATCCTTCCCTACTGGTCCCACATTAGCCGCTACATTATGCGACTGCTGCATCAGAGGTTTCCCTGGACTGGACCTCTGGTCACTCTTGATCAACTACACCCAACCCTGCCCAGAGGGAGATGGGAGAGGTTATTGGTACGAAAAGCATGTTTGGTGGGGAAGGGCCCAATTCTACACAAGTGGAGAGATGGTGACCCACCTACGTTTCTGGAGTGGCGCAATAGCTTTCACCAACTGATGCTGACACAGCGATGGAGAGCTAGGGGCTCAGTGAAGCGATGGGCCAACTTTATGCTGATCTGGGGCCCTTATATACAGAGTTTAGGCTCCCGCTGCCGGAGTGAAGTGGTAAATGTGGGCCACTAATGGCCTGGATAGGGGGAGCGGAGGGCAGTGCAAGCCCTCACGAAGGTTTGCTGCTTGACGTGGAGTTCGGGATGCGATGCTGGGAGGGGGGGTGAAAAGGGGTTAGGGGGGTGGGGGAAGGGAAGGGGACGGGGATGGGAGGGGTGGGGGTGTAGGTATAAAATTGAAAAACTGTTTAACCAGTGATGGATGCAACTGTACATTACGATTAGAGTTGTTACATAACTATATACTGCTAAACCTTGGCGGAGATAAGACTCCACTCCGCTGTGGCTAATTACCTTTACCTGTAATGGTTGTTATGTTTTATGCTGGTTAATAAATAAAGTATTCAAAAAAAAAAAATTTGATGATGGATAGTAGACTGTTCGCTGAGAGGCCCTGTTTGATTTTGTAAATGTTCAATATGGTTTTGTATCGGACGCGGGAGTCAATTGGAAGCCAGTGCAGGCTGTTCATGATGGGGGTGATGTGATCCAGCTTTGAGGAACCAGTTATTATGCGGGCAGCGGTGTTCTGTGCTAACTGCAAGGGTCGGAGTGTTTGTTTTTGGAGTCCTAGGTAGATGTGATTGCAGTAATCCAATAATGGTGTGATGACGGCTTGACAAACAGTCCGGAAGTGGTCTTGGGAGAGGATAAGCTTGAGGTGTCTGATGATTCTCATCTTTATATAGGCGTTCCTGGTGGTTTTGCTGATGTGGGCTTAGAGGTTCAGCTCTCTGTTGAGGGTGACTCCAAGATATGTCACCTCTGGTTTTATGGGAATTGTGATGTTGAGTTCAATGTTGGGTGGTGAGATGAATGTGGGGTTTCTTGTTATGAGTAGTGCTTCTGTTTTGTTGTAGTTTATGATCAAGTTGTTTTGTGTGAGCCAGCTTGTCATTTGTTGTAGGCAGTCTGCTATTTTTGAGTAATCTGGGTTGTCAGTGTTGATCGGGGTGTATATCATAATGTCGTCAGCGTAGATAGCGTATTGGATATTGTGTTTTCTGATGCTTGCACAGATGGGGTGTATGTAGAGGTTGAATAACAGCGCAGAAAGGACTGAGCCTTGTGGCACTCCTTGTTTGGCTAAGAATGCTCGGGATGTTACTGGGCCACATTTGACTTGTAGCTGTCTGTTTGAGAGGTAGGAGGTAAACCAGTTCAGGGTTGTGCCGTGCAGTCCAATACTTTAGAGTCGTGCTAGCAGGGTGCTGTGGTCAACTGTCAAAAGCTGATGTGATGTCGATGAAGATGAGGACCCCTCTTTTGATGTTGTCAATCGTCTTGAGTAGGCTATCGAAGAGGTGAATCAGCAAAGTTTTGACACTGTGTTGCGGGCAGAACCCATGTTGATGTGGGTCTAGAGGTGCATGGTTGTCGATGTGGTCCTGGAGTTGGTGTTGCACAGCTTTTTCGATGACCTTCGGCAGGAACGGAAGGCTAGATGTAGGTCTGAAGGCTGCCAGATTTTCCTTGCTTAGTATAGTGTTCTTTGGGATGGGGCGGATGGTTGCTTGTTTTAAGGCATCTGGCATTTTCCTGAGTGTGAGGGAATCTTTCACTATGTTGTGGGTGAAGTGGTTGAAGTCCTTTGCTGATTAGATCCATGTTACTGGACATGGGTCTGTCGGAGCAGTGCTGGTGTTGAGGTTGGTGATTATTTGGGAGATCTGTTTCGTCGATGGGATGTTGAACTTGTCCCAGTTTTGGTGGAGTGGTGATGGTTCGGAGGGGATGTTCAGAGTTGGTTTTGTTGGGGTCGAGAATTTGTCTTGCAGGTAGTCGGCGAAGGTCTGAGGATGTATCATCTCGTCCTTGTCAGGTTTCGGTTCGTTTGTGAGTGTTCTTACAATCTCAAATAGTTCTCTGGATTTGTTTGCTGATTTGAGAATGAGGTTTGTATAGTATTCCTTTTTCTGTTAGTTTATGAGTTCATTATAATTCCTTCTGTTTTGTTTGGTAGAGCCTCTGGGTGTAGTCTGAGCTGGTGTGTCTCCAGCGTCTTTCTAGTCTCCTTAGGATTCTCTTCGCTTTCCGTATCTCTTGCGAATACCAAGGGGCTTTTTTGGTTTCTGAACGGTGAGTTTTTGAAATCTTGGTTGCTGGGGCTTTGGCCGCGTTGGATATAATGTCATTCCATTTTTCTATCTGGCTGCTTGGGTCACTTTCTGTTGTGCACAGGTTGGGTGGTATTTGCTGTAGAAATGTGTCTGTTAAAGCTTTTAAATCTTCTGCCTGCATGAGGCCTGTTGTGATGAGCCTTTGGGTTGGTTGATAGTACTTTGAACTTTATTAGGTGGTGGTCTGACCAAGGTATGGGTGTGATTAGTGGGCTTGTGATGCTGTCCTTTTTGTATGAGGTAGTCTGGCGTAAAGATGAGATCTGGTGAGGATCCATGTCTGTGGGTCGGGGCTGCGACGATCTGTGAGTATTGCATATTGAAAGGGGTGGATAAACCAGCTCTGGGGCTTTCAGAACAGAATTGTTTGATTAAATAATTTATGCTGATCTGGCATGAAAATAGTAACATGGAAGAGGCAGATACTGATCTAAAACCTCTTTCTTTAAAATTTTTGACGTGCATATTGGCCAAGGAGGACAGGCATTCATACTTGGTTAGTAACCAATCTGTTAGCCCTTTACAGTGATTGAAGAACTATTGGACATCAAGTTTCAGTTAAAACCTTTAATTTTCCTCTTAACTCAAAGAAGGTTCCCCTGAGGTACTGGGATTGGGGAAACAAATTGTTTTCCAAAATTTTCACAACTGCTGGTAAGGAGAAATCTCACCATTGCTAGAGTGAGACCTGCTGGTTGGTTCTGAATGAAACTGTGATCTGAATCACACAGAACAGTTATAATGACTGGATCAGATGGGGAAGAGGGAAAGAAGAAAATCTTGTAAAAGCTCACGGTGTCCTAGCTCCAGTTAAGATGGGCTCTGATTAAGCTAGAAGTCCAGATGAGCAAGGGAAAGCTGCTGAGCTCTAGTATCCTCCTCCCACCCCAAAAAAAGTATTCATTTCAAGCTTAAAGAAGTGCCTTGAAATCCTAGATTAATGCCCGAGGTTACCTGTAACCTTGACATACGCTTTCAGTAACTGTGTGAACACTTGGTTTGTAAGCTTTTTCAATTATATTCTATGAGGGGGGGGGGGCCACAAATTTCTTACTGCATGCATGGGGGAGAGGGAAGACTGCACATGCATCTTTGCATCACCTTACAAATTGAAAGAACACAGTACTTCCAGTGCAAAACTATTCATGGGTACAAAATCCACATGCTTTTTCTGCTGATAGTTTCTACGAAAAGCTAACAAGTAAACTGAAGAATAGACTACACCAGGGGTTCTCGACCCAGTCCTCAGGACACACCTAACCATTCAGGTTTTCAGAAGAAGCACAATGAATATGCACGAGAGAGATTTACATGGACTGCCTTCATTGTCTACAAATCTCTCTCATGCATATTCATTGTGGTTCTCCTGAAAACCTGACTGGTTAGATGTGAACTGGTTTGAGAATCTCTGGTCTACACGTTGAGGACCATGTGCATGCTTTGTCATACTGAAGAAGAGTGATTTTCAGACATCCAATTTGCATGCATTAATCACTGTTTAACTGTGTAAATAATATTGACAATTTTCCTCCTACTGGTTTGCCTTTAGTGGGTTAACTTAAATTTTAAACTTTAGCCTGACGACGTTGGGAGTTTAACAGGCTTTTTATTTATTTATTTATTTTTATTTTATTTAACTATTTCTTTTATACCGCCCCTTCCAGAGATCAAGGGCGGTTTACATATAACAAGTCAACAGTCATGTACACAGTTTGTATACATTTTACATAGAACATAGAACATAGAACAATAGAAATCAACTATTTACATTAAACAGTAAATATACCATTTATAGGTATTAAAGCAAACATATTAAACTTTTTTTGAAACTTTTGAAACTTTTACTTGGGATAGTGGCATGTAGTTTGACATTGGTATGTTTTTGTCATTGTGTAACAGGAAACTTTCACTGTGACGATGAATGAGCGCTTCAGCCTTGATGGTGGATACATTGGTGAGCACTTATGAAGGGGAAGAATTAACTTGCTGAACAGCGAAGTGGCAGGATGCATCCCAAACTTGCTCATAAAATATCAGAAGCTTCTATTATTCCTATCTGCAGATTTTGGTTGTGAGAATGAGACGAGTGATTCTGAGGAGATGAAACTCAATAATTGAACGAAGCTACCCCTTGCTCTGTGTTTGTGACAGTTCTAGGCTGGAAATTAGGCAGCATGGCCCCTGACTTCAATTAAATGTCATCTACTGGTCTAGCTCTGAGACTTGCTTATAGAAACTTAGAAACATGATAGCAGATAAAGGTATATGACTTTTTTAGTTTAGAGATCTTCTGTGTTTGTCCCATACTTTCTTGAATTCAGATAGTCCTAGTCTCTACCACCTCCACTGGGAGACTATCCATGCATCCACCACTCTTTCTGTAAAGAAATATTTCCACAAATTACCCCTGAGTCACCCCTATCACTTTCATCCTATACCTTCTCGTTGCAGAGCTTACTTTCAATTCGGGCTCGCGTCTGCACCGCGGGTTTTCACAAAGTGTCTCTCTGCGGTCACCGCCTCCCTCAGGCAGCAGGGCATACCCATTTTCTCCTACCTCGATGACCGACTCCTCACGGGGACCTGGATTGCTGAAGCCCGCCTGGCAGTGTCGCGAACAATCCTCCTCTTCGAATGCATCGGCTTCTTGGCCAACTACTCCGTCCCACCTCAAGCAGGTGCGGACCCTGGAGTTCATCGGTGCCCGCTTTGACACGAAGTGAGCGACTGCCGGGTGGACCGCCTCCAGGCCGTCGCAGCCTAGGTCCAGAGCAGGGCTTGGGTTACAGCATGGGTCATGCTGTAGGGTCTCTGAGGTGGCCGAAGCATGGGTCATGCAGCGCCTCCTAGGACACATGGCCTCTACTGTCCATGTGGTCCCCCATGCCCGCATGCACATGCGAACAGCCCAGTGGCGCCTCAGGGCACAATGGAGCCAGGCCTTCGGCCACCTCAGAGACCCTATCCGGGTCTCCCGCAGTCTCCACGACTCCTTGGGTTGGTGGCGGTACCCCCCGAAGTCTTCTTCAGGGAATGCCCTTCCAGATCCCACAGCACAAGCTCGTCCTAACTATGGATGCTCCCCTGCTGGGGTGGGGAATCCACTGTGGCGTATTGTGCACCCAGGGGCAGTGGTCACCTGAGGAGTCTCTGCAGCAGATCAACCTGCTCGTGCTTCGGGCTGTCCTTTGGGCCCTGAGAGCCTTCAAGGTCTATCTGAGGGGGAAGTCGGTGCTCGTGCAAACCGACAACAGGTTAGCCATGTTTTACATCAACAAGGAGTACAGCAAGAGCACCTCTGCCGAGAGGTGATCCTCCTTTGCGTCTCGCCGAGGCATGACCCTGTGAGTGGTCTACCTACCAGGCCAGGAGAATGTCCTTGCGGACAAACTCAGCAGGATCCTCCACCCACACGAATGGTGCTTGGATCCGAAGGTCGCTGGCGTCTTGTACCATTGATGGGGGACCCTATCCATGGACTTGTTTGCCAGTCTGGTGAACGCACAGCTTCTCCACTACTGCAGCCCACTTCCGCACCCGAGAAAGGTGACCCGGATGCGTTCCTCTTGAACTGGACCTCTGGCCTTCTTTATGTATTCCCTCCCACTCTTCTCATTGTGAACAGGGTGGTCCTCCTCACCTATCCCAAGTTTCTACTGAAGGAGGTCTCGGACCTTCTGGCATAGACTCCCTCAAGAAGCACCATTGAGGCTTCAGCTTTGCGTGGGGCCCCTGCTCTCTTGGAGCTGAGGGGCCATGGTAGCCTGGATCAGATGATTTCCATTCACGCCTTGGAAATACTCATCGGCCTTGTCACTGTTGAAGGGTGCTGCCGGAGTCCATGCCAAGCATGGGCATCTGCACTGGAGCCCCCCTTGGCATGATGCCGAAAGTGACAGCTGGGAGCAGCCTGCAAAGGTGCCGTGGCAGGAGGAATCTACTCCCAAGACCCAGGAGGGCCCCGACAATCTCCCAATGACTTGACTATGGTGGGGTCCCCAATGCGGGTATCGGAATTGATGGCTGTAGTCTGTACACTGGCCTTGATGCTCTTGGAGACCACTGAGCACCTTCGGGCCTTCTAAGCGCACATGCAGGCTCTCTTGGCTGCATGAGCCCTGGAGGCTCCAGTGGTGCAGCCTATCCTGGAGACCCACGCCCCCACACCTGAGCTGGGGACATTGGGTCTGCAGTTGAAGTCCACCCTGGCCCTGCCCCAATTTCCCTCTCATCCCCTCTGAGCCATCCCTGCAAAATGAGTGGCACAAGTCACCCCCAGAAGATATGTCCTTCCAGGACTTTGTCCAGGACATGGCTAAGACGATTCCCTTCTCTCTGGAGATGGAGGATAAGCAAAGGGTGGAGGAGTTGGAAATCCTTCAATACCCTTCGACCCTAAAGGGAAGCTGTCATGGTGCCGGTGCACCGGATCCTTCAATGGCTCCTGCTCCACATATAGGAGAACCGCTGACTGGACTCGATGTATTGAGTGCAGAAGGCCCTCTGGTTCGAGAAGCCCCAACTATCGCCCCATTCACTCGTGGTGGAGTTCACCATGCAGCATATCAGGAGTTCCAAAACCCACTTATAGGTGCCTCCCAGTAGGGAGCAGTGGACACTCACTCGGTTTGGATGGTGCTGTTTTCAGGGCTCCATGTTTGTCGCTCGGGTCTTCTCCTGTAAGTTCTATATGTTTTTGAAGGACATCATGGGGGACCTGAGCGAGCTTGGGTCCCTTATCTCCTCAGAGCACCTGGAGAACTTCCGTGTCCTGGTTGACCATGGAAAGAATGTGTCCAAATACATGGTACGTTCCACGATGCATTTGAATCGGTGGGCAAGGTAGCGACAGTGGGCATCAGTGCCTATTGGCTGGCCTGGCTCAAGTCCTCCGAACTGGAGCAGTAGGTCCAGGACAAGCTGGCAGATCTGGCATGCACTGATGAAAACCTCCTTGGCAAGCCCATACAGAAGAAGGTGGCCGAAATCGAGACTGAGCAGGTAACCATTTTCTGCCTCTCACGCAAACCACTGATCCTGCCAAGAAGTAATAACAAGTAAGAAGTCCTTCTATAAGCCAATGTTCCGGTATTACCAGAGTCCCCAGGAAGTGCTCAGTCCAAGGTGCAGGGCCAACGGCAACTAAGTAAGGCTAAGCTGCAGAACCCTCAACCCATGCCCCAGCCGGGGGTGGGGTTTTGACGCCTTCCTGAGGAGCATAGCCAGTTGTCCGATCACCGAGGATGTCCCCTCTCAAGTGGGCAGTTGGCTCATCCACTTCACACACAGGTGGCCCCTCATCACCTCAGACACCTGGGTACTACAGATTGTGCAGGATGGGTATCTGCTGCATTTTACACTGGTCCCACCACTGTACTTCTCAGGGGAGTATCCTCTAGACCCACATCAGCACAGGCTACTTCAGGCAGAGGTCGCCCTAGCAGTCGAGCCAGTGCTCCCAGCCCAGAGAGGATGGAGGCTCTACTCCTGCTACTTCCTCATCACCAAGAAGACAGGTGTCTTCAGGCCCATCCTCGACCTCCAGGACCTGAACCACTTTCTGGACCGGGAAAAGTTCAAGATGGTTTGTCTGGGAACCTTGCTCTCATATCTCATCAAGGGTGATTGGCTATGCTCCTTTTGATCTAAAGAATGCATACACACACATCCCGATCCACCCCTTACACAGGAAATACCTGCATTTTGTGCTGGGGGGGGGGGCCATCACTTCTAGTGTTCGGTGCTGCCCTTTGGACTGGCTTCAACCCCCAGGGTCTTAATTGCCTAGTGGTCATCGTTGCCGCATACCTCTGGACCTTGGGGTCCTTTGTCTTCCCCTTCCTAGATGACTGGCTGATAAAGGCCTCCACGCCGGACAGCGTGCGGCACTCAGCACACCTGACTATACAGATGCTTGAGCAACTCTGGTTTGTGGTAAACTACCCGAAATCTCATCTGCAACCGACTCATTGGCTGGAATTCATCAGGTTCCTTTTAGACACATGAGCCCAAGCCTTTCTTCTGGAAGACCATGTACAGAGGCTTGTAGAGGTGGTCACCTCCATCCTCCACAAGTGGTACACTACGGCACGAGCGATGCTCTGCATGCTAGGCCACATGGCCTTTGCAGTGCGTGCGACCCCAATGGCCAGGCAGAGGCACCAGGCATGGTGGACGTTGTGCACCCAGTGGAAGCAAGCCATGGGTCACCTCAAGGATTGTGTGGCCGTTAATAGTGCCCTTCACAGACTCCCTTGAGTGATGGCTGCAGCCCCAGCACCTGCCCTGGGCTCTTCCTTTCCAGCTGACACTGCCTCAAAGGACTCTCACCAGTGACACATCCAAACTGGAATGGGGCGAGCACTTGGACAGCCTGTGGATGCAGGGCTTCTGGTCAGAGCAGGAGAGGCCCACACCAGATCATAGTGACATAGTATAAGACAGCAGATAAAGACCAGTATGGTCCATCTAGTCTGCCCAGCAAGATGGCAAAAGTAGGTGCACCTGCTGCTCCGTGCAGGTCACCTCTCCCTATGCCTTTGTTTAGTGGTGTACCCACTGCTCCGTGTAGGTCACCCCTATTTGTTCAGATATAAGAATGAGTTGTGTTTGATTTTATCCTGCTGCTTTAAAGGGATCCACTGTGTCTGTCCCATGCCATTTTGAATTCTGTCACTGTATTTGTCCCCACCACTTCCATCTGGAGGGCATTCCAAGCATCCACCACCCTTTCAGTGAAAAAGTATTTCCTGACATTGCCTTTCATTTTACCACCTTGCAGCTTCATGCTATGCCCTCTAGTTTTATGACTTCCTCGTCTTTGGAAGAGGTTTGTTCATTAATACTCTTTAAGTATTTAAAGGTCTGAATCATATCTCCTCCTGTCCCTTCTCTCCTCATGCACATATTTAGGTCTTCGTCTCTTCTCATAAGTCTTCTGACGCAGGCTCCAAATCATTTTGGTCGCCTTCCTCTGAACTGCTTCCAGCCTTTTTATATCCTTTGTGAGATATGGTCTCCAAAACTGAACACAATATTCCAAGTGAGGCCTCACCAGCGATTTGTACAGTGGCATTAGTACCTCTTCTGCTGGTAATTCCTCTCTGTATGCAACCCAGCATCCTTCTGTCTTTTGCCACTTCCTTGTCACACTGTTTCGCCACCTTTTGAGATCCTCGGAAACAATCACCCCGAGGTCCTTCTCCTGCTCCGTGCAGACCAACCTCTCGCCTCCTATCGCAAACAGTTCCCTTGGATTTCTGCTTCCCAAGTGCAGACACTGCATTTCTTCACATTAGTCTAATGCTTGGCAGTTAAGATTTATTCTTCCAGCTTTTTAAAATCTTTCCTCATGTTCTTTACTCCCTCAGAGGAGTCCACTCTGTCTGCAAATTTTTGTGTCATCTGCAAAAAGACAGACTTTTCTATTCAGTCTTTCAGCAATATCACTCACAAATGTATTGAACAGCAGATCAACTTTCTGGAACTCCAGGTGATTGCCTTAGGGCCTTCCAGGCACACTTAACCAACATGGTGATTCTCATTCAGATGGACATCCAGGTGGTCATGTTCTAGATCAACAAACAGGAGGGCACGGGATCATACGTCTTGTGCTGGGAGGCAGTACACCTCTGGAAGTTCACAATAGCTCATGGCATGGAGCTGCAGGCAACCTACCTGCCAGTAGAGCTCAACACACTGGCAGACCACCTCATTCGAGTTCTCCAGCCTGACGAGTGGACACTCAACAGGAGGGTGGTGAACCTCATCTTTCAGAAATGGGACACACTGACAGTGGACCTCTTTGCCTCCCCATGCAAAGCACAGGTGGACTGCTTTTGTTTTCTGGTGCCTGTGAGGGGCAGACTGGTGTCAGACACCTTCCTCCTCAACTGGGGGGTAGGCTTACTCTACACTTACCTCCCGATTCTGCTGGTGGCAGATGCTTTTCAAGCTCCAGGCAGACAGGGGAAAACATGGTCCTTGTCATGCCATACTGGCCCAGACAGCCGTGGTTCTCTGCTGCTCCAGCTGTCCTGCTGGGAGCCCATCTGATTGGGTTGTGATCATGACGACATTTCTCAGGAGGATGGGGCCCTCCTGTACCTGAATGTCCAGTCCCTGGCCCTCATGGCATGGATGCTGAGTGGGTAGTCCTGTATGAACTCAACTTACCGAGGGAGGTGATGTCCTCCCAGCCTCCTGCAAGGACTCCACCTGCCATGCCTATGCTTTCAAGTGTTGTCGGTTCTCTCTCTCGTGTGTGGGAAAGATGTTGGACTCTTTCTCCTGCTTGATCAAGAGTTTGCTGGAGTTCCTTCTGCATCTCTCCAATTCAGGCCTTTAATCTAACTTTGTGCATGTGCAACTGAGTGCGATTGGGGCCTACCACTGGTGCTTGGAAGGAAAGCCCATCTCTACTCAGCCATAGTGGCCCACTTCATGCAGGACTTGCTCCTGTCGAGACCTCTGATTAAGCCCACACCAGTTGCATGGGACCTCAGTGTGGTCTTGGGACAGTTGTCTGTGCCCTTCGATCCGCTTGCTACCTGTCCAATGACGTTCCTAACCTGGAAGGACGTCTTTCTGGTGGCACTCGCCTCAGCTCGCTGAGTCAGTGAGCTTCAGGCTCTGATGGCCCATCCACCATACACAAGATTCTGCCATAACTGGGTGGTGCTACACATCCACCCACACTTCTTGCCCAATGTGGTTTCAACCTTCCACCTCACCCAGTCTCTGGTACTGCCAACCTTCTTTCCAAGGCCTCATACCAACAGGGCAGAAGCCCAGCTGCATACATTGGATTGCAAGCGGGCGCTGGCTTTCTACCTTGAGCAGACCAGCCTGCACAGTCGCTCTTCACAGCTGTTTGTCTCCTATGACCCCAACAGACTGGGTGTCCATTTGAGTATCCTTTGTCTACATTCAGGTGGGGCTGAACCTCAAGTAGCCACAATGTCTGGGCCAAGGCTACTTCCATGGCCAATATGCGCTCTGTCTCCACAGGGGAGATTTGCAGGGCTGCCATGTGGTTCTCTGTCCATACGTTTACATCCCACTACTGCCTGGATGGGGATTCCTGGTTTGACAGTAACTTCGGCCAAGCCATACTCTGTTTGGGACTTAGGTTCAACTCCTTCCCACCGGCCCTTCTGTCTGTCCAGGCTACTGAAAGAGTTGTCCTGATGTTGATGCCTGCTGTGGATGTTGAATTGGTTGGATCCCAAAGGGGGGACTACTTCTGCTGTTTGTTTTTGATCCTTGTTGCCCCTGTTGGGCTAGTTTTTTGTGTTCAGTAGCCTGTCACTTGGGAGTCCCTTATGTGAGGACTCATTCCTGCTTGTTCACGGAGAAAGCATAGTTACCTGTAGCAGGCGTTCTCCATGAACAGCAGGAATAAGTCCTCACAACCCTCCCGCCTACCCGTGGAGTAGTTTTTGGCTATTAGTTTTTGTATTTTACTGAGAAAAAGATGGTGCCGCGACAGGTGGGAAGGCAGGGTGCGTGTGTGCCATGGAGGCTTCCAAAAGCTTCTGATTGGAAGCTAGGGAGTGTTCCTGCATGGGGCTCTGTCAGGGGATACCACGCATACATGAGCACTTATTCCTGCTGTTCACAGAGAACAACCTTGTACAGGTGAACGACTACACTTTATACACTACTACTACTACTGCTGCTGCTTATTTGTATAGTGCTACAAGGTGTATGCAGTACCGTTCATGTACAAGTAAGACCATCCCTGCTCAACAGAGCTTATAATCTAATCAAGACAGACCACACAACTGGGGACTAGGGTAAATCAAGGGGAATGTCAATATACGGTTAGGTGATAAACAGGAGAATAAGGGTATCAGGATCCCAGTGCAGCTTGGAAGAGGTGGGGTTTTAGTCTGGATTTGAATAGGGCTAGAGATCTAACTCTCCGTTCTGATTCCTGTGTATGGTCCTGCTTGTTTGCTAACCTGTTCAGGTATGGAGCAGTTTCTTATCACTTTTAAGCTACTACTAAAATCTGATATGTGTCTGTAAAATTATGTAATCAAAGCTCCAACTATAACTGTTTGTTTTTTAGCAGATATTCAAATGTGGAATTAATTACTTGCTAGATTTTCCCTTCCAACCATTACTGAACTTTTTAATAATTTTTATCAACAAGCTATTTGCCGAGTAGTCCTATATAGCAAGATTTCTCACATAGGGAGGGGAGTGGGTGGGTGGGAGTTGGAGTGGGAGTGGGTAGGGAGGGAGGGATCTAACACCTCAGAGGTGCAGTGACTTCAAATAGTTTATATTCCTTTTTGAATATGAAGGTTAGAGGAGAAAAAAGTAGCAGAAAAGTTATCTCCAGGAACAAGCAGGAATGTAGTCTTCACATATCGGGTATCATCGGTACCGACGGAGCCTGCGCGGGAACGCTCCCCAGCGTCCAATTAGAAAGCTTTTGGGAGCATCCCACAGCGCCTGCATGCTGCCTTCCCGCCTTTCCCAACTGCCTCTCTCCAGTTCTTCGTTTTCCGCGGAGCCAGCAGGTCGTTGTTCCTGTCACCACAGAAAAATTTCCTTATTATCCTTCTTTTTTGTGGTCGCGTCTGCCTTCCTCGACGCTATACCGGTACCGCCGGTTCTTCTTTCTTTCTTTAAAAAAAGAAAATTATATATATATATAAACTTCCCTCCACTATGGAAAAACCCGCTTCGGGTTTCAAGAAGTGCACCAAGTGTGGCGGTACCATCTCCGTCACCGACACCCACGAGTGGTGTCTTAAAATGTTTAGGTCCTGACCACTCCATCACGGAATGTATGTCCTATGCCATGATGTCCAAAAGGGGTCGACAGAACCAAGCTGCTAAGCTCGGTACCCTGTTTCCCTCCGATGCAGCCTCGGTGGCATCGACGTCTTCCAGGGCTTCATCTTCCTCCCGTGGATCTCAGGTAACTAAACATAAGTCTAGCCGGTCCTCAAAGGGTAGATCTCCTTCCAAGCATCGAGATGCCTCTGGCGTTGCCCTTGAGGATTCTGCACCGGCAAAATTGCCCTGGCGGAAGGCTTCGGCTTCCAAAGAATTATCGAGGCTCCAGGACGTTTTCGAGACCTCAACCTCAGCAGTACTACTGGTGCCATGCTCTGGGGTACCAGCTGTATTCTCCGGTACCAATACCCAGGCATCAGCAGTGTCGATAGACTAGAGGTTCCTGGCTATTGAACGCAGTCTGGCGACTGTCCTTGCGACATCGACACCCTCGGAACCACGTCAGACAGTTCATCTGGTACCGGCACCGACCTTGGCATCGGTACGACAGCATCGGCATCGACATCGGTGTCTGCATTGCCGGCACCCAGTCATCCTATGCCTTCCAGTACCGATACACCGGTACTGATTCCCCCTGGTACCGACTTCGGTCGGTACGGGTATCGGGCTGTACAAGAGCATCCGGACAGAAGGTACTTTGAGTCCTTGGAAGAATCTGAGGATTCTGACAGTTCTGTCGGTACCGGAATACTTCTCCCAGAGGAGCCTTCCTCCCCTAAACACTGGATGTCTCCTCCAGAGGATATCTCTTTCAGGACTTCATCAGGGAGGTGGCTCGAGGTCTGTCCATTACTGTGGCTCCTGAAACAGAGCCCAGGGCAAAGGAGTGGGAAATCTTACAATATCCCAAAGCTACTAAGGAGGCAGCTACTTTGCCTATCCATGAGATTTTACATGATCTCATGTTGAGAATGTGGGAGACAACTCTTACCACCTCTCCTCACTCACGGAGGCACTCGATACATAGTATCCTGTCTACATGTCCTGGTTTCTAGAAAACTCAGCTTCCTCACCACTCCATTGTAGTGGAATCAGCTATGAGAAGGATCAGAAGTGCAAAGAGGCATGCCTCTAATCCTCCAGGACACGAGTGTCGAACTTTGGATGCCTTTGGACGTCGCACTTTCCAGGCTTCCATTCTTTCTGCTAGGATCAGTTCCTATATTTTATATATGGGAATGTTCCTTAAGGAAGTCACAGGTGATTTAGAGGTTTTGAGCCCTCTTCTTCCTAAGGATAAGAGGCAAGACTTTCTCACACTGGTTAAACATGCCCAGGATGTTTCTAAGTTTGTCAACCGTGCAGCTTTTGACTGTTTTGAGTGCATAAGCAGAACCTCTGCCATTGCTATAGGTGCACGTAGAATTGCCTGGCTCCAGGCATCCGATTTGCAGCTCTGGGTACAGGACAAACTAGGCAATATTCCTTGTACAGGTGAGAATCTGTTCGGCAAAGATTGGCAAGAGAAAGCCAATGAGTTGGATGCTGACAACTCCACCTTGGATAGATTATCCAAGGCCACGGCTGATCCTGCAAGAAAGAAATCTTTCAAGAAACCATTCTTCTCTAAAAAGAAGAGGTTTTATCCTTCTTATTCCCAGCAGGGACGTTCTGCACGTCAACCTGTCCGGAAGAGTCAGCAGCCTCCTAAACAAAGGAAAGCAAAGACTGCTAATCCTCAACCGTCTCAGCAGTCTCAGCCTCCACAAGGCCTTTGACTTCCATCTAGAGAACTTAGCCTTCCTGGCTCTCAATGGTCCAGAGCCTTCCACCATTCCAGGAAGGTTGTGTCACTTTGCCCCCAGATGAGGGCAGATTACAGCAGAACAGTGGACTCTCTCCATTATAAAAGAGGGGTACAAGCTTCACTTTCTTTGCATGCCCCCTTCCACAGTGGTAAGACAGTTCAATTCTCAGACCTCTCTCATCAAACTGTTAGATCAAGAGGTCACTATGCTTCTTGCCCAAGGGGCAATAGAGGAGGTACCCATACCTCAACAAGGTACAGGGTTTTACTCCCCCTATTTCCTTATCCCAAAGAAAACAGGGGGACACAGACCTATTTTAGACCTCAGAGAATTGAACAAATTCCTGTTCAAAGAGAAATTCAAGATGATTTCTCTAGGAACTCTGCCGCCATACCTCCAGAGTCAGGATTGGCTTTGTTCTCTAGATCTCAAGGATGCGTACACTCATGTTCTCATCCATCCAAATCACAAAGTTCCTTCGGTTCCTTTTTCAAAGAAAGCACTACCAATACAGGGTGCTTCCTTTTGGCCTGGCCTCAGCACCAAGGGTGTTCACGAAATGCATGGCTGTGGTAGCAGCATTTCTCCACACTCTAGGAATATTCGTCTTCCCCTACTTAGACGACTGGCTCATTCAAGACCCATCAGAGTTAGAGGCCAGGATTTCTCTATCTTGCACAATGCGTATCCTTTAGTATTTGGGTCTGGTCATCAACATCCCAAAATCCAGCCTAACTCCCACTCCGTCTCTAGAGTTCATAGGAGCTTTGTTGGATACCAGAAAGGCAAGGGCCTATCTTCCTCAGAACCGTTGCCTTTGCATGTTGCAGTTAGCTTCTCAAGCAGTGCTAAAGTCCCATCTCATTGCTCGGGAAATGTTACAACTACTAGGCCACATGGCATCTACCGTGCATGTGGTTCCTTATGCTCGTCTCCATATGAGAGCAGCCCAGTGGACCTTATCCACTCAATGGACCCAGGCATCAGGGTGCCTGTCAGACAAAATAGCAAACACATATCGCCTTATTTTGTCCCTCCAATGGTGGCAGTCTGCTCAAAACCTGTTGGTGGGGTTCCCATTTCAACAACCTCTGCCCCAGGCAACTCTCACAACGGATGCCTCACCAATGGGTTGGGGAGCTCATCTGCAGGACCTCTCCACCCAAGGCACCTGGACTCCACAGGAGACTCATCTACATATCAAACTCTTAGAGCTCAGGGCAATCTTCCTTGCTCTTCGAGTGTTCCACACCCTACTCAGCTGCAAGACAGTCCTCATTCATACGGACAATCAAGTAGCCATGTTCTACGTGAACAAGCAGGGGGGAACAGGCTCTCTGTTGCTTTTGCAACGAAGCTTTGTGACTATGGGCCCTCGCCAGAGCGTATCAGATTCATCTCCTGGCAGTGTATCTTCCAGGCATCCAAAACTCTTGGGCAGACAGACTCGGTCGAGTTCTGCTTCCACACGAATGTTCTCTGAATGCAGACCAGGTGGCCAAGATTTTTCAAATTTGGAGAACCCCGGACATAGACCTCTTTGCAAGTCCGTTGAATGCCAAACCTCCCCGATTTTGTTCCAGAATTCCGGCTCAGGGCTCTCAGGCCAGGGATGCTTTCCTCCTTCATTGGGGTCAAGACTTTCTTTATGCCTTTCCACCCATTCCCCTAATTCCCAAAATCCTGTTCAAGCTTCAGAGAGACAGAGGCCATATGATTCTCATAGCTCCACATTGGCCACGGCAAATGTGGTACCCTCTGCTTCTACATCTCTCTCAAGTTCCCTCTCTGGAGTTAGGGTCTGCTCCAGATCTCCTGTCTTAGGAGAATGGAATGTTATGGCATCCCCATTCCCAGTCTCTACATCTCAGGGCTTGGTTGCGGAAGGCCTAGATCTTCTTGATCTTAACCTTTCTCAACAAGTAAAGGATATCCTTTATGCTTCCAGGAAGCCTTCCACAAGACGTTCTTATGCTTTCAAGTGGAAAAGGTTTACCATATGGTGCTCGCAGAAGGGTCTTAGCCCCCTGGCGATACCTCTGGAATCATTACTGGAGTATCTCCTTCATTTATCCAATGCAGGACTTAAGACTAATTCAGTAAGAGTCCATTTGAGTGCTATTGCAGCTTCTCTCAAACCTCTGAATGGACAACCTATTTCCTCCCATCCTCTTATAGCAAGATTCATGAGAGGCCTTCTCCTAACTAAGCCTCCCATTAGGCCACCACCTGTGGCATGGGAATTTAAACTTGGTTCTTGGTCAGCTCATGAAGCCACCTTTTGAACCCTTAGCTACTACCTCATTGAAATTCCTTTCTTGGAAGGTTATCTTTCTCATTGCAATCACATCAGCACGTCGCATCAGTGAGATGCAGGCACTAGTGGCTGAACCACCTTATACAAGGTTCCATCATGACAAGGTAGTCCTTAGGACTCATCCACACTTTATGCGAAAGGTGGTCTCACCTTTTCATCTAAACCAAGTGGTCTACCTACCTGTGTTTTTTCCAAGGCCTCATGCATCAAATGCAGAAAGGAATCTTCATACTTTGGACTGTAAAAGAGCTTTAGCCTTTTACTTACAAAGAACACAGCAACATAGAAAGTCCTCCCAGCTCTTTGTTGCTTTTGATCATTCTCATTTGGGACTTCCAGTTTCCAAGAGAACACTGTCTAACTGGATTGCTCAGTGTATTTCCTTTGCCTATCAGAGTAAGAATCTTCCTCTGGAGGGCCATGTCACAGCTCACAATGTGAGAGCCATGGCAGCTTCAATGGCTCATCTGCACTCTGTGTCTATCGACGACATCTGTCGAGCAGCCACTTGGGCCTCGGTACATACCTTCACAGCCCATTACTGCTTGGACAAGGACTCCCGCCGGGATGCCTTGTTTGGTCAGGCTGCTCATCAACACCTGTTCCATACCTAATCAACTCCTACCCACCATCCCTGGTTGGATGCCAGAGATCCATGGGGGGAAGTGGAGCCCTTTCTCAGGGACACACAACTTCTGGGGTCTCTACCTGGCATCTAAAGCTAGGGAGTCCTCATATGTGAAGACTACATTCCTGCTTGTTCCATGGAGATAGCATAGTTACTCACCTATAACAGGTGATCTCCGGGAACAGCAGGAATTTAGTCTTCACAACCCACCCACCTCCCCTAGGAGTTGTATCTCTCTATCTATCTCTTTCTCTTTCCCTCTCTCTCTCTCTTTGTCTCAGCTTTAAAACTCAACTGGAGAGAGGCAGTTGGGAAAGGCGGGAAGGCAGCACGCTGGCGCTGTGGGATGCTCCCAAAAGCATTCTAATTGGACGCTGGGGGATGCGTTCCCGCGCAGGCTCCGTCAGTACCGACGATACCCAATATGTGAAGACTAAATTCCTGCTGTTCCCGGAGATCACCTGTTATAGGTGAGTAATTATGCTTTGCCTGAAACCAGAAAAAAATCCCTCTCTGTCAACAGCTGCAAAAATAGTGGCCAAAGCATCAGAAAATGTTATCTAATAGCCCCCCTTACTTAAAAACTCTCAGGCAGAGAATTAGTATTAAAAGCCTTAAAACTATCTTATTTGAAATGGAGACCCTCTAGGAATAGCCTGATACTGCTTTGTTTTCAAAATCTTTTTTTTCCATTCTTAACTCCCTGGTAAGGACATAAGAGATGCCATACTGGGTCAGACCCAGAGTCCATCAAACCCAGTATCCTATTTTCAACAGTAGCCATTCCAGGTCTAAAGTACCTGTTGGGTTCCCAAAGGTATACACATTCCATGCTCCTTGTCCCAGGGATAAGCAGTGGATTACTCCAGTCGTCTTTAGTAATGGTTTATGCACTTTTCCTCTAGGAACTCGTCCAAACCTGTTTTGAACCCAGCTACACTAACAGCTTTTACTACGTCCTCTGGTAATGAATTCCAGAGTTTGAATACATGCTGAGTGAAAAAATATTATCTCCAGGAACAAGGTGGAATGTAGTCTTCACATATGGGTATCGTTGGTACCGACGGAGCCTGCGCAGGAACCCTCCCCAGCATCCAATTACAAAGCTTTTGGGAGCATCCCACAGGGCCTGCATGCTGCCTTACCGGCTTTCCCAACTGCCTCTCTCCAGTTCTTCGTTTTCTGCGAAGCCAGCAGGTCATCGTTCCTGTCACCGCAGTAAATTTTTCTTATTCTCCTTTTTTGTGGTCGCGTCTGCCTTCGATGCCATACCGGTACTGCCGGTTCTTTCTTTCTTCCTTTAAAAAAAAAAAATATATAATATATATATATATATATAATCTTTTTTTTTTTTTCCAAACTTTTCTTCCTGAGGTGCACACGCCATTTTGGGCCTTAGGCCCAAAATTCCCTCTATTATGGAAAAACCCGCTTCGGGTTTCAAAAAGTGCACCAAGTGTGGCGGTACCATCTCCATCACTGACACCCATGAGTGGTGTCTTAAATGTTTAGGTCCTGACCACTCCATTTCGGAGTGTATGGCCTGTGTCATGATGTCCAAGAGGGGTCGACAAAACCGAGCTGCTAAGCTCAGCACCCTTTTTCCCTCCGATGCAGCCTCTGTGGCATCAACGTCGTCCAGGTCTTCGTCTTCCTCCCGTGGATCTCAGGTAACTAAACATAAGTCTGGCCGGTCCTCAAAGGGTAGATCTCCTTCCAAGCATCGAGATGCCTCTGGCGTTGCCCTTGAGGGTTCTGTACCGGCAAAATTGACCCGGCGGGAGACTTCGGCTTCCAAAGCATTATCGGGGCTCCAGGATGTTTGAGGCCTCAACCTCGGCAGAACTACTGGTGCGATGCTCTGGGGTACCGGCTGCTTTCTCCGGTACCGATATCCAGGCATCAGCAGCGTCGATAGACCAGAGGTTCCTGGCTATTGAACGCAGTCTGACAGCTCTCCTTGCGGCATCGACACCCTCGGAACCGCATCAGACAGTACAACCGGTACCGGCATCGGTACCGGTACCAACAGCATCGGCATTGACATCGGTGTCTACATTGCCGGCACCAGTCATGCTATGCCTTCTGGTACCGATACACCGGTACCGATTCCCCCCGGCACCGACTTCGATCGGTACGGGTATCGTGCTCTACAAGAGCATCCAGACAGAAGGTACTTTGAATCCTCGGAGGAGTCTGAGGATTCTGACAGCTCTGTCGGTACTGGAGTACTTCTCCCAGAGGAGCCTACCTCTCCTAAATGCAGGATGTCTCCTCCAGAAGATATCTCCTTTCAGGATTTTATCAGGGAGGTGGCCCGAGGTCTGTCCATTACTGTGGCTCCTGAAATAGAGCCCAGGGCAAGGGAGTTGGAGATTCTACAATATCCCAAGGCTCCTAAGGAGGCAGCTACTTTGCCTATCCATGAGATATCACATGATCTTATGTTGAGAATGTGGGAAACACCTCTTACCACCTCTCCTCACTCTCGTAGACTGGATACCATGTATCGAGTACCTCCGTGTCCTGGCTTCCAGAAAACTCAGCTTCCTCACCACTCTATTGTAGTGGAATCAGCTATGAGAAGGATCAGAAGTGCAAAGAGGCATGCCTCTAATCCTCCAGGACGTGAGTGTCGAACTTTGGATGCCTTTGGACGTCATACTTTCCAGGCTTCCATGCTTTCTGCCAGGATCAGTTCCTATATTTTATATATGGGAATGTTCCTTAAGGAAGTCAAAGGAGATTTAGAGGTTTTGAGCCCTCTTCTTCCTGATGATAAGAGAGGATTTTCTCACACTGGTTAAGCATGCCCAGGATGTTTCTAAGTTTGTCAATCATGAAGCCTTTGACTGTTTTGAGTGCATAAGCAGAACCTCTGCCATTGCCATAGGTGTACGTAGAATTGCCTGGCTCCAGGCATCCAATTTGGAGCTCTGGGTGCAGGACAAACTGGGCAATATCCCTTGTACTGGTGAGAATCTATTTGGCAAAAATTGGCAAGAGAATGCCAATGAGTTGGATGCTGACAACTCCACTTTGGATAGATTATCTAAAGCCACAGCTGATCTTGCAAGGAAGAAATCTTTCAAGAAACCATTCTTCTCCAAAAAGAAGAGGTTTTATCCCTCTTATTCCCAGCAGGGACGTTCGGCAGGCCAACCTGCCCGAAAGAGTCAGCAACCGCCTAAACAAAGGAAAGCAAAGACTGCTAAGCCTCAACCGTCTCAGCAGTCTCAGCCTCCACAAGGCCTTTGACTTCCATCTAGAGAACGTAGCCTTCCTGGCTCTCAACGGGCCAGAGCCTTCCACCATTCCAGGAAGGTTGTGTCACTTTGCCCCCAGATGGGGGTAGATAACAGCAGAACATTGGACTCTCTCCATTATAAAAGAGGGGTACAAGCTTCAGTTTCTCTGCATGCCCCTTCCACAATGGTAAAGCAGTTCAATTCTCAGACCTTTATATATCAACTTGTTAGATCAAGAGGTCACTATGCTTCTTGCCCAAGGGGCAATAGAAGAGGTACCCCTTCCTCAACAGGGTACAGGGTTTTACTCCCCCTATTTCCTTATCCCAAAGAAAACAGGGGGACACAGACCTATTTTAGACCTCAGAGAATTGAACAAATTCCTGTTCAAAGAGAAATTCAAAATGATTTCTCTAGGAACTCTGCTGCCATACCTCCAGAGTCAGGATTGGCTTTGTTCTCTAGATCTCAAGGATGCGTACACTCATGTTCTCATCCATCCAACTCACAGAAAGTTCCTTCGGTTCCTTTTTCATGGAAAGCACTACCAATACAGGGTGCTTCCTTTTGGCCTGGCCTCAGCACCAAGGGTGTTTACAAAATGCATGGCTGTGGTAGCAGCATTTCTTCGCACTCTAGGAATATTCGTCTTCCCCTACTTAGACGACTGGCTCATTCGAGCCCCATCAGAGTCAGGGGCCAGAATTGCTCTATCTTGCACAATGCGTATCCTTCAGTATTTGGGTCTGGTCATAAACATGCCAAAATCCAGCCTAACTCCCACTCAGTCTCTAGAGTTCATAGGAGCTTTGCTGGATATCAGAAAAGCAAGGGCCTATCTTCCCCAGATCCGTTGCCTTCGCATGGTGCAATTAGCTTCTCAAGCAGTGCTGAAGCCTCATCTCACTGCTCGAGAAATGTTACAACTACTAGGCCACATGGCATCTACCGTGTATGTGGTTCCTTATGCTCGCCTCCATATGAGAGCAGCCTAGTGGACTTTATCTACTCAATGGACCCAGGCATCAGGGTGCCTGTCAGACAAAATAGCAAACACAAATCGCCTTATTTTGTCCCTCCAATGGTGGCAGTCCACTCAAAACCTGTTGATGGGGTCCCCATTTCAACAATCTTTACCCCAGGCAACTCTCATAACAGATGCTTCACCAATGGGGTGGGGAGCTCATCTGCAAGACCTCTCCACCCAAGGCACTTGGACTCCACAGTAGACTCATCTACATATCAATCTCTTAGAGCTCAGAGCAATCTTCCTTGCTCTTCGAGTGTTCCACACCCTGCTAAGCTACAAGACAGTCCTCATTCATACGGACAATCAAGTGGCCATGTTCTACGTAAACAAGCAGGGAGGAAGAGGCTCTGTGTCGCTTTGCAACGAAGCTCCGCGACTATGGGCCCTCGCCGGAGTGCATCAGATTCATCTCCTAGCAGTGTATCTTCCAGGCATCCAAAACTCTTGGGCAGACAGACTTAGTCGAGTTCTGCTTCCACACGAATGGTCTCTACATGCAGACCAGGTGGCCAAGATTTTTCAAATTTGGGGAACCCCGGATATAGACTTCTTTGCAAGTCTGTTGAATGCCAAACTTCCCCGGTTCTGTTCCAGAATTCTGTCTCAGGGCTCTCAGGCCAGGGATGCTTTCCTCCTTCATTGGGGTCAAGACTTCCTTTATGCCTTTCCACCCATTCCCCTAATTCCCAAAACCCTGTTCAAGCTTCAGAGAGACAGAGGCCGTATGATTCTCATAGCTCCACATTGGCCACGGCAAGTGTGGTACCCTCTGCTTCTACATCTCTCTCAAGCTCCTTCTCTGGAGTTACGGTCTGTTCCAAATCTGTCACAGGAGGACGGAATGTTATGGCATCCCAATCCCCAGTCTCTGCATCTCAGGGCTTGGTTGCTGAAGGCCTAAATCTTCATGATCTTAACCTTTCTCAGCAAGTAAAGGATATCTTTTATGCTTCCAGGAAACCTTCCACAAGACGCTCTTATGCTTTCAAGTGGAAAAGGTTTACCATATGGTGCTCGCAGAAGGGTCTTACCCCCCTTGCGATATCTCTGGAATCATTACTAGAGTATCTGCTTCATTTATCCAATGCAGGACTTAAGACTAACTCAGTAAGAGTCCATTTGAGTGCTATTGCAGATTCTTTCAATCCTTTAAATGGACGACCTATTTCCTCCCATCCTCTTATAGTGAGATTTATGAGAGGCCTTCTTCTAACTAAGCCTCCCATTAGGCCACCACCGGTGGCAAGGGACTTGAACCTTGTTCTTGGCCAGCTCATGAAGCCACCTTTCGAACCCTTAGCTACTACCTCGTTGAAATTCCTTTTCTGGAAAGGCATCTTTCTCATTGCAATCACATCAGCACGTCGCATCAGTGAGTTGCAGGCACTAGTGGCTGATCCTCCTTATACAAGGTTCCATCATGACAAGGTAGTCCTTAGGACTCATCCACACTTTATGCCAAAGGTGGTTTCGCCTTTTCATCTAAACCAAGCGGTCTACCTGCCTGTGTTTTCTCCAAGGCCTCATGCATCAAATGCAGAAAGGAATCTTCATACTTTGGACTGTAAAAGAGCTTTAGCCTTTTACTTACAAAGAACACAGCAACATAGAAAGTCCTCTCAACTCTTTGTTGCTTTTGATCCTTCTCATTTGGGACTTCCAGTCTCCAAGAGAACACTGTCCAACTGGATTGCACAGTGTATTTCGTTTGCCTATCAGAGTAAGAATCTTCCTCTGGAGGGCCATGTCACAGCTCACAATGTGAGAGCCATGGCAGCTTCAATGTCTCATCTGCACTCTGTGTCTATCGACGACATCTGTCGAGCAGCCACTTGGGCCTCGGTACATACCTTCACAGCCCATTACTGCTTGGACAAGGACTCCCGCCGGGATGCCTTGTTTGGTCAGGCTGTTCTCCTACACCTGTTCCATACCTAATCAACTCCTACCCACCATCCCTGGTAGGATGCCAGAGATCCATGGAGGGAAGTGGAGCCCTTTCACAGGGACACACAACTTCTGGGGTTCTCTCCCTGGCATCTAAAGCTAGGGAGTCCCCATATGTGAAGACTACATTCCTGCTTGTTCCTGGAGATAGCATAGTTACTCACCTGTAACAGGTGATCTCCGGGAACAGCAGGAATTTAGTCTTCACAACCCACCCACCTCCCCTAGGAGTTGTATCTCTCTATCTCTTTCTCTTTCCCTCTCTCTCTCTTTGTCTCAGCTTTAAACTCAACTGGAGAGAGGCAGTTGGGGAAGGCAGCACGCAGGCGCTGTGGGATGCTCCCAAAAGCTTTCTAATTGGACGCTGGGGAGCGTTCCTGCGCAGGCTCCGTCTGTACCGACGATACCCATATGTGAAGACTAAATCCCTGCTGTTCCCGGAGATCACCTGTTACAGGTGAGTAACTATGCTTTCTCAAATTAATCTTAAATGTGCCACATTGTAGCTTCATTGCATGCCCCCTAGGCTTTCTACCTTAACAGAGTAAACAACTGAACTACGTTTACCTGTTCCATTCCATTCATTATTTTATAGACATCTATCGTATCGCCCCTCAGCTGTCTCTTTTCCAAGCTGAAGAGCCCTAACCTTATAAGCCTTTCTTCATAAGGATATCGTTCCATCCCCTTTACCATTTTGGTGGTTGTTCTCTGTATCTTTTCCAATTCTATCGCCTTTTTCAGATATGGCGACCAGAATTGTATACACTATTCAAGGTGTGGTAGCACCATGGAGCGATACAAAGGCATTATAAATATCATTGGTTATATTTTCTATTCCTTTCCTTATGATTCCTAGCATTCTATTTGCTTTCTTGTCCATGGTTGCACATTAGACAGGGGGCTTCAGCATAGCCACGATGACACTCATATCCTTTTCCTCTGTGGTGATTGCTAGTATGGAACCATGCATCATGTAACTGTAGTTTGGGTTGTTACCTAAGTGCATAACTTTGCACTTGCCCACATTAAATTTCATCTGCCATTTGGATGCCCAGTTTCCCAATCTTTCAAGGTCCTCTTGTGATTTTTCACAATCTTCTTGTGTTTTGACAACTTTGAATAATTTTGTGTCATCTGCAAATTTGTTCACCTCGCTCATTATTCCCATTTTCAGGTCATTTATGAATGTTAAAAAGCAGTGGGCCCAACACAGATCCTTGGGGTACTCTGTCATAGTTGCTGAGTTCTCCATGCTCCTTATCCAGTGAGTGGTAAGAGGGAGATTTATCTACTTTATAGCCAGGAATGCTGATTTAAGTCTGTGGAGCAACAAGCTCGAGCAGCCATCTATAGCGATGAGACTACCTCATGTTTTCATAATTGTTAACCACCAATCTAAAGTTTTCAATTTCTGAAATGATAAATCACATTCATGTCTGCTTTTAGGTGGCAGTGAGCTCCACATAATTTGACCTTTCACTGAAAGTCTGTTTCCATGTACCACATATCTAAGATTTCGCTCACTTTGAAGAGGCCTTACTTCTTGCAGATGGACCTATTTGAACGCAGAAGACCCTCTTTCCGCACAAATGTTGTGTGTTGTCGGCCTTTAATAGATCATAAACTTCAAGAAGCAGAGTCTGTAATATGTCTCAAAGTGCTGTGTATGCCTGGTAGCATCGTAGAAATAAACACTGGCAACTCCAGTGTAACATAGAAAGTTTTCATAAAAGGACATTTTTTGGCTCAGTCTGCCGATTCGTACCTGCCTGCTATTTTGTCATAGGTCTTGTTTTGTTGTCATCACTCTTGCTCTGCCACAAAGGTCCTTGTGTGTCTAATGCATGAACTCTGCCAGTATTTTGGATCTTACAACTTCTGCATGCTGCTTTGGCCTTCCATCTCACTCTGAAGATGCCTTTTGGACTATAGCACTATGATCCTTAATTCACAGTTAACCAAGGGATATTTCTTCTATTTTCTATTGCCTCCTGACTGACTTTAGACCATTCATTGCAATGGCAGCCTTTGATTTGCAGGTCATGCATTATGACTGATTCCAGTGTCTGCGGTTATTTTATTTAACAGGTTTTTTTAATACCGCTTGATCATTTCAGTTAAAGCAGTTTACAATTTAACTTTAACTTGGTAGTGTACATTAAACTGAGACATTGATAATTTTTCTGAGGCAATGGAGGGTTAAGTGACTTGCCCAAGGTCACAAGGAGTGCTAGTGGGAATCAAATGCTGGTTTCTTTGTTCCCAAGCCAGTGGTCTAACCATTAGGTTACTCCTCCTCCACTCCAGTTATGGGCCCTAAATATGGCCACTAAGTATCAACATTGCACAATGACTTAGACTTCCTTCCTCCCAACACCAAAGGAGGTATGAATGCTGCCTCCACAGCATCCCTAACCCCTGGCGAGCAGAAAATTGAACCAGAAATGGAATCTAGATCCCTCTGCATGCGGTGCATAACATTACCAATAAGTTATTAGGTAGGCCTCCAAATTTTATCGTTTTACAGTTTTATTTTTCACACTCTAGAGGGAATATTATGGCAGATAAAGATCTAGTGGTACATCTGATCTAGTCTTTTTCCTTTCCTTTGCCAATACTGTAAAGACTTCATGATGTCCAGCTTTTCCTTTGTCTTTTATCTCATGCTTTGATTTTTCACTTTTGTCCTGTCATCTGCACGCAAAAGGTTATTTTATGCATCTACCATATCTTCTGTGAAGAAATATTTATTGGTTACTGCGGAGTCCAGACTGCTTCCCATTATGTTATCACTCTTTTTATGCTGGAACTTTGTTTATTGAAACGCCTTTTCCCTCTTAGTTATTTTATACCTGTTGAGGTATTTGTTTTCATTTTCCACCTTCTAGGTTGCACATATTTAGATTGTCTTAGAAGTTCATAAGGCAGATTGTGCACCTCTGGCTATTCTTTCTGTATCCTCCTATAGAGGTACAGTATCCAGAAGTAGATACACTATTCCAGATAAGGTCTTAACAAGGATCTATACAGAGGCATTATCACTACTTTTCTGCTAATCTCTCTTGGGCACCCTAGTATTTCTCTAGCTCTCACCGGTGCCTGTTGCAGTGCTTATTACCCTGAGGTAACTCCATACTTTGACAGACCAGATGGGGTGGGTGGGTAGGGGGGGGGGAGGTCAGCTTGACTAAAGGATACCTATTGCTATACAAGTTATATTAAATAAAATAATATCTTGATTATTTTTGTGTTTTTTTTTCAACAGGCATCCTTAAGTGGATTCTTGGCATGAGGGATGGCATGTGGATGGGTTTCCTCATTAGATCAGTGCTGGAGAATGCTACCAGGTATAAGGGAAGGGAGAAGGGGCCCCAGCTTATGTGAAGTGTAAAATATGCTGTTTAAATGTTATGTTAACCTAGACAGTCATAATGATGTATTTAGTGCTAGTACACTTATGCACACCCTTGCTTCTACCCAGATCCATGTACCTCTCTCCCTCTCTCCATTTTAATCACCAGTCTCCTCTTCTCTATCCTCTTCAAACACAAACTGTAGGTGTCAGTGGTGCTGTTGCTGTGCAATGCTGCCCTTAGCTCCTCTCTCCCACCAAAAACTCTCCAGCTCTGATTACCTTCATCATACCCTACCCATTCAGCACCCCCACTCCAGAAAACAAAATGACATTGCCAAAGAAAACTGCACTTTCAACTGTCCCCCTCCACTCCGTCCCCATCGGCTGGGAATCCAAAATGGTGCCAGTAACCCCTAGTTGTAGTCTTGCCATATCACTACTAGGGTCAGTCATTACATTACATGATGTGCTGTTCTCTATGCAGTTATTATCAGCCGACATACTCACTCTCTGCTGTACCTCCACCCATTGCATGCTAAGCAGTTAGTATGGGATTTTTAATGCATGGTGGTGTGGGTTGGTGCTGTTAGCCACATTTCAGCATAAGTTGATGATCTTTAGTAAGCATTTCCCTAGACATTTTGGGCCTTGTTAACAACTACAAAATATTTAATGAATCACCTGGAAGGGTGTCCAAACTTTTACATCTGTTCTATTTATTTTTTTAAAATTTTCCATCTGATAAAATCGGCAAATAGAAATTTGTGTTAATTTTGAAAGATGTCATTTTCAGCATTTTTTTCTTTTTCCATGTAGCAGTTACTTTGGCGTCTGTTCACTTAGATTTATTGAAACACACAAGGGGTACTTTTTTTTTCTGATAACCTAGAAAAGCGGTATATGTTGTTGTTGTTGTTGTTAAGTGCCGTCGAGTCGGAGTCGACTCATGGTGACCCTCTGGATAGCTATCCTAACTTG
Organism: Ichthyophis bannanicus; assembly: GCA_033557465.1. NCBI lineage: Eukaryota > Metazoa > Chordata > Amphibia > Gymnophiona > Ichthyophiidae > Ichthyophis > Ichthyophis bannanicus. Next base: position 1,586,438,717 of record CM066032.1, read on the forward strand.
TGTTCGGTCTTCAGTCAGGCGGCTCATTGTTGACAGACTGGTACCCGTAGCTGCTGTTATTGTATCAGTCCATCTCATTGCTGGCCTTCCTCTTTTGCATTGACCTTCTGTCTTGCCAAGCATAATGTCTTTCTCTAATGATCTCTCTCTTCGCATGATGTGTCCAAAGTATGAAAGTCGAAGTCTTGCCATCTGAGCTTCTAAAGAAAGCTTAGGTTTGATCTCCTCTAGTACCGACTGGTTTGTTCTTCGGGCAGTCCATGGTATACACAGTATTCACCGCCAGCACCATAATTCAAAGGCATCAATTTTCTTCCTGTCTGTCTTTTTCACTGTCCAGCTTTCACATCCATATGATGTTATTGAAAATACCATGGCTTGAACAAGTCAAATCTTTGTATGGAGAGAGACATCTCTACTCTTGAGAATCTTATCTAGGTCTTTCATAGCCATTCTGCCAAGAGCAATGCGCCGTCTGATGTCTTGACTGCTTGTTGCTTCTTTATTGATAGTTGATCCAAGTAGATTAAAGTTGTTCACGATTTCAATTTCTTCTCCTTCAACGATGAACCTGTTGATTATGCCAGTTGTCATGATCTTTGTCTTCTTTACATTAAGGTGCAGGCCCATTTTGAGACTACGTTCTTTGATTGTGAGAAGCAAATGTTTCAGATCATCTTCACTTTCAGCCAGTAATGTGGTATCATCAGCATAGCGAAGGTTGTTGATGAGTCTTCCACCAATCTTCACACCTCTGTTGTCTTCATACAATCCTGCTTCTCTGATGATTTGTTCTGCATATAAATTAAACAGGTAGGGGGAAAGTATGCAGCCTTGTCTTACACCTTTGCTTATTTTAAACCATTCTGTTTCTCCTTGTTCCGTTCGAACTGTTGCTGCTTGATCAATGTACAGATTGCGCAAGAGAACGATCAGGTGTTCTGGTATACCAATGCTTCTTAATGTGGCCCAGAGTTTCTCATGGTTTACACAGTCAAAAGCCTTGCTATAGTTGATAAAGCACAAATAGATATCCTTTTGGTATCCTTTAGTTTTTTCAAGGATCCATCTCACATCAGCAATGATGTCTCTCGTTCCTCGCCCTTTCCTGAACCCTGCTTGCACTTCAGGTAGTTCTTGTTCCAGGTATGGTTGTAGTCTCTTTTGAATAATCTTCAGTAGAATCTTGCTGGCATGTGGGATCAGAGCGATTGTGCGATAATTTCCACAGTCTGTTGGATCACCTTTCTTTAGTATTGGTATAAACACAGATCTTTTCCAGTCAGTTGGCCATGATGTTGTCTTCCATATTTCTTGGCAGAGCCTTTTGAGTACGGTAATAGCTGCATCAGATTGCTGCAATACTTCTATGGGAATACTATCAATGCCCGATGCTTTGTTCTTTGATAAGGCTTTCAATGCTGTTTCAACTTCTTCTTTCATCACCAATGGTTCCCGATCATAAGGTACAGGTTGAAACGGCTGTTGGTCCACTTCATCTTTATCATATAAAAACTCTGTATATTCCTTCCACCTTTTCTTGATCTTCTCAGCATCATTCAACATAGAACCTTGAGCATCTTGTAACATTCCAATTCGAGGCTGGAACTTTTTTTCTTTAAATCTCGTAGCTTTAGGAAAGCGGTATATAAAAAATGTTAAATCACTAACACTGTAGATAACTGGCCTTGTGCAAGTGTGTTAGTGATTTATTTAGTTAACCCCAAAAAGCGGTATATAAAAATGTTATCATAGCGGTTTACAGAGATCAGAACGATGTTTACATAGAAAGATATGGCTAACAAAAAGTAACCATTCACTTAAAAACATGAGCTTATTTACCAGACTTTTTTTCAACAAGTTCTTGTCTGTGTTGACTTGTAAGTGCATTGAAAGTTTGGTTTTTAATTCCCATCATATTGTCAAGAATTTAAACAGTTTGGAAAATTTGATTAGATGTTTCACATTGCATAAAACTGTTAGAAGTCCTTTCCTGCCTATAGAAAACTAAACTTAGCAAAATGAAAATATTATTTTCATCAAGATGTGGTACAATGTGATACTCTCCCTTTCTCCAAATGCACCCCCTTTTTTTTCCTCCGCAGAATTATGTATGTAATTTCACTTTGTTGTAAAGCAACATGTCCAATCTTTTGAAAAAAGTATCCCACTACCAATATACCCCATATATTTTTTTTTAAACTTCCTACAAAAAATGGTGGTGTTATTTACTTGATATAATAATCCAAATTGCAATTTACAATATAATATGAGGACCTCAGAGGGAGATGTACCTGAGCATTTGGTAATTCAGATAAGTACTTAAAATACTGTTTATAGGTCCTTTATGTGCATTGAAGATTATTGGACATATGAGGGATTGTCAGCACTGATGTGCCAATGACTGAGCGCATAAGGAGGTGAAACAGCAGAATATTTTTGCAGTATGGATCCCTCCCTCTCAAGTCCACATATTTGTAACTTGCTTGTTTTGCAGAAAGTTTGCAAAGATATTTGTAGAGTATTCTTTTCTGTAAGAGGCCCAGTAATTTGGAGTTCTGTGCCCCAGGCTGACAAGGATATATTTTATTTTTATTTATTTTAATTCATTTTTATACCGCTCCTTCCAGTGATCAGCAGCGGTTTACATTTTAACATTTAATTCTGCAATGACAGCAGTTACATATAACAATATAGAAACTATGTACATAGCAAAAGAAGCATAGGAATTCAAAACTCAAAACTATTTACATAGAGAACCGTGTATGTTCAGTTAACTATATACATAATATTTACATTGACGTACAATGGGAATGTCACATGGCTAATGGGTTTACATTTTAATATACTCTGTTGGGTTTGGTGTGCCATATGACGATGGAGTTGTTGGGATCCATCCTGATATGATTTATACTTGAATACAATTTGATTTATGTTATTTCTGACAGATTATAATATTCTTGGAATAGGTGAGTTTTGAGTTTTTTTTCGGAATTATTGGTGGTCCTTGTTGGCTCTTAGTGTGTCAGGGAGTTTGTTCCATTGTGTGGGCGCTATGTAAGTGAATGTTCTATTGCTGGTATTCATTTTCACTTTGCGTATAGAGAGTGGAATTTGTAGAGTGTTTAGATTGTGTGTATGTCTTTTTCTGTTAGGGGGTTGTATTTTAATGAGTGTGGCGAGGAAAGATGGGGCGATATTGTATATTAACTTGAATGTTGTAGTTATTATTTTGTATCTTATGCGTGCTTGGATAGGTAGCCAGTGAAGTTCCATTAGAATGGGTGTGATGTGATCTGAAAACCGTACGTTCATTAATATTTGAGCTGTGACGTTCTGGGCCATTTGGAGTATGTTGTTTGTTTTTTTAGGTAGTCCATGTAGGATGCCATTACAATAGTCCAGATGTGGGGTTATGAGTGTACTATTGTTCTAAAATCTGATTGTTTGATGATATTGCGTAGAGGTTGTAAGATTCTTAGTTTGTGAAAAATTGTTCTGTTTAATAGTCTTAGGTGAGTTTCCATGCTAAGAGTCTTATCAAGGGTCACACCTAGGTACTTTAATTCTTGTTTGATGTTGTAAGAAATATTGTTTAGTAGGATTGTGGGAGGATGTTTAAATTCTGGGTTTTTAGAGATAAGCATTACTTCCGTTTTTTTATGATTGATGTTCATATTGTTTTGTTGAAGCCATAACTGGGTTATGGCTTCAACAAAAGAAACATAACAAAGGCTTATTCAGTATGTGTGTATACTTTTTATTCTGTGTATCTGAATTGTTTATTCAGAATCTATTTAGCTGTTTTACAGTTGTGCTCAACATTATTGGCATCCTTACAGTTCAATCCGTTAATGTCCAATATCTCCTAAAATAAAAAGTGGCCAGTGAAATTTATTTATTTATTTATTTAGTAAACACTTGTATACCGCTGCTTCCTACGATCAGCAGCGGTTTACTTTACAGAATCATAATGTATTGTACGGTACATTGAGATTTCAGTTTTACATTTTGATTAGTCAATGATTACGTAACACGGGACAAGCATTTGGATACGATACACATTTGATTAAAGCACACAGATCAAGGTATACATTTGATTTCAGTAGATTGGGGGGGCCCCATATATACAATTTGTACAGAATTAGTTGCCAAGGATTACATATGCACACATATTTGCCAAGGATTACATATGCACACATATTTGACACACAAAAGAATCAAATTAAAACAAGTCCATTTAAAAAAGGAAATACCGTAGTATAAAAACTGGGATATTGCCAGGACAGCAGCACAATTAACGATAGCCCCCTCGGGAAAGAAGAAGAAACCAAGAAAAGCACGCTGGTACACTCCCACCTAATGGAGACTAAAAACAAATCTTAGAAGAATCGAGAGAAGTTGGAGAAAAAACAAAAAGTGGAATCGGACAAAACAAGATATATAAATGCACTAAATTACTATCGTACAGAAGTTAACACACAAAGAGACTACCACTCAAAGATCCTCAATGCATCTCTTAACTGTCCACGCGAGCTTTTTGACCTCGCCAAACAACTGACCAAATACCCTCACCACACCAGCCAACTCCCCAACATCCCCCCTCAACAGTAATCTGCACAATATAAACAACTCCACCCAACCCCCAATATCTCACTCAAACACCAAACCGGAACCATACCATCCCCACTAGCACATGGGGCATATTTGAAACAATTGGACAATCTCTCCAGCCACACCAGAGGACCAGCAGGGAGCAGGAAGGTAAGCTTCTCCCTGCTCCCCACCATCACAACCAATCAGCCTGGCTCCAGCAACAACTTTAAAAAACAGCATCGATTGGGTGTGTCCACGCCTGAGGGCCTCACCAGAGGGCCCCTTGGTATGGCCCTTAGGTGGAGACCGAAGGCGCAGAGAATAGCTTAATGGAATAAAGTGTTCACCAATAAATCCATCCTTCAGACCCATTCACCATCAAGAATCACCTCCGAAACTTCCAGTGCGTCAACCAAAGCATTACACAAATCCTGCAGAAGTCTGCTGACAATGATAACTCTTACTGCATATATAACACCACACCAAGATCTTTCCTCAACCAACACCCTCTCTAGATATACTCACATCATACACACCATAAGAATCACCATATTTATTTTCACTCAGAAACATCATGCCCCCTACAGCCACCCTTCTCATACTGCTCTACCTGGCCCATCTCCTAACACACACCACCTCACTAACCCCCTCCCTACAATTACATACCCATCATACATACACACACTATCACCCCAACTCCTCACTACACACACAAACCTAGACCCAACACATACCAATGCCTCGTACAAATCAGAGCCCACAAGCACAGTCACAACAACCACACAATGCTACCTAAATGCTCTCTCACTAACGCTCGCTCAGCACGTAACAAAACACAAATAATTGCTGACCTCCTCACAGACGACCAATTGGACATCTTATGCATTACTGAAACCTGGTCCTCAGATTCTGACAGTATATTTATGAATCAACTCACATCACCCTCCTATGACCTATTCACTTGTGCGAGAACCAAACGCAGAGGCAGAGGAGTTACCATCCTAGCCAAGAAACACCTCAACTTCAGATTCCTCAGCAACAGCACAAGCAGAGGCCTAGACACCTTAACACCACAACTCTCCACCTAGTGTACAGATCTCTGAACGCCAACCCAGACAACATTCTAGAAACAGCCTGCAAGCCACAAATCCACCTCCAACCACTTATTGACCTTAAGTGACTTTAACCTTACTTCCATTGCACCTAAAACAGCAAAAACCTTTTCTCGGCACTATGGATGCACTGGGACAAACACAAATCATCAAAACAACCTACTCATAACAAAAAGGTAATATGCTAGACTTGATATTCCTTCCACCATCCTTCATTAGAGACCACAACCTCCCACGCCCCACCATAACCATCATCCCTTGGTCAGACCACAAAGCACTCACCACCTTCCTCCCGCATAGATCACACCTCCAAAAGGAGCCAAATGCGCACTCTACTGTCCACAGTTTCCACCATTTAGAAACCCATCAATTTCTAACAAGACTATTACCATACCTCCAAACTCATCTGACAACTTAGACGCACTCATCCACAACTGGAACAAGACTATAAGCAATATAGCAATAAACCAACAACCCCCAGATAACAAACACAATAGAAACTCAGCTGCTTGGTATTCCACACAACTTAAAGGCATGAAACATCACCTAAGAGCACTAGAAAGAAAATAGAGATGCAACAAATCAACTATCAACTTCACTAACTACTTTATCAAATTACAAGAATACCAAGCAGCCACAAACAGGGCCGTCTTCACCGGTACCGATACCCAGGCATCAGCAGCGTTGATAGACCAGAGATTCCTCGCTATCGATTGCAGTATTGCAGCTCTCCTTATGGCTGCGGTACCGCTGACACTGATGGTTCAACGGGCACCGGTACCGATACTGGTACCGACACCGGTACCGACCCCGATGGGAATTCTTCCCATGCCATCTTTGGCTGGCATCGAAAGATCGGTACCGGATCAACTCGGTACCGACTTCGATCGATACCGGGACCATGCTTTGCATGAGCATCGTGATCAGAGATATTTCGAATCCTCCGATTCCGATGACTCTGATAATTCTTCCGGTACCAGAGTGTTTCTCCTGGAAGACTACTCTTCTCCCCAACTCAGAATGTCGCCTCCGGAGGACATGTCTTTTCAGGATTTTATTCGTGATGTGGCCAAAGGCCTAGCAATCACAGTAGCTCCTGAAAGGGAACCTAGAGCAAAGGAATTGGAAATTCTCCAATATCCTAAGGCTCCAAAGGAGGCAGCCACTCTGCCCATTCATGAAATTCTTCATGACTTGATGCTTAGAATGTGGGAGACACCTCTGACCATATCTCCTCATTCTAGGAGACTTGATACCATGTATCGTGTTCCACCATGTCCTGGTTTTCAAGACTCAGCTGCCACACCATTCAATGGTAGTGGAGTCAGCCATGCGTAGGATGAAAAGTGCAAAGAGACATGCATCCAATCCTCCAGGTCGTGAATGCAAGACTCTTGATGCTTTTGGGCGTCAAACTTTTCAGGCGTCCATGCTTTCAGCTAGGATCAGTTCATATATTTTATATATGGGAATGTTCCTCAAGGAGGTCACAGGAGATTTGGAGCTTATGAGCCCACTTCTCCCAGATTGACAGGGCTTTCTTACTCTTGTCAGGCATGCTCAAGATGTCTCCAAGTTTGTAAATCGTGCAGCCTTTGACTGCTTTGAATGCATCAGCAGAACCTCTGCTATTGCCATTGGTGCACGACGTATTGCCTGGCTTCAGGCATCAGACTTGGAAATTTGGGTACAGGATAAATTAGGCAACATCTCTTGCACAGGAGAAAACCTCTTTGGCAAGAATTGGCAGGAAAAGGCTAATGAGATAGATGCTGACAATATCACCTTAGATAGATTGTCAAAATCTACAGCCACTCCAGCCAAAAAGAAACCCTATAAGAAATCCTCTTTCAGCAAAAAGAAGCAGTTTTAGCCATCCTATACCCAGCAAAGCCAAGCTCACGGTCAAGTTGCCCAAAGGGGACAACAACAGCAATTCAAACAGCAGAAGAAGCCAAAAGGCACGAGAGCTCAACCAGCTCTGCAGGTTCAGCCCCCTCAAGGGATTTGACTCCTTCCTAGACAGCTTAGCCTTCCTGCCTCTGAGGGGTCCAGAACCCCTAAATATTCCAGGCAGGCTGTGTCATTTTGCCAACAGATGGCACCAAATAACAGCAGTAAATTGGACTCTGTCCATTGTAGGAAAGGGGTACAGGCTTCATTTTCACAGCATGCCCCCTCCAACAATCCTAAGGCAGTTCAATTCCCGGGCTTCTGCAGACAATCTGCTGGATCACGAGGTCTCAACACTTCTTTCCCAAGAAGCAATAGAGGAAGTACCCATTCTCCAACAGGGTAGAGGGTTCTACTCCCCCTATTTTCTTATCCCAAAGAAGACAGGGGGACACAGACCCATTCTAGACCTCAGAGAATTGAACAAATACCTGTTCCGAGAGAAGTTCAAAATTATTTCTCTAGGAACTCTTCTGCCATACCTTCAAAGTCAGGATTGGCTTTGCTCTCTAGACTTAAAGGATGCATATACTCACATTCTGATCCATCCAGATAACAGGAAATTCTTACGATTCCTTTTCAAGGGAAAACACTTCCAATACAGGGTTCTTCCCTTTGGTCTGGCTTCTGCACCAAGAGTATTCATGAAATGCATGGCAGTAGTAGCTGCATTCCTGCGAACCCTAGGGATATTCGTCTTCCCTTACTTGGACAACTGGCTCATTCGAGCCCCCACGGTTGCAGAATCCAGCTCTGCACTATCTTGCTGCAAATCCTCCAATACTTGGGATTGGTAATTAAATGTCCCAAATTCCCAACTTGTTCCTTCCCAGTCTCTGGAGTTCATAGGAGCCTGTTTAGATACCAGACAGTCAAGGGCTTTCCTTCCACTGGCCCGGTGTCTTCGCATAGTGCAACTAGCTTCTCAAGCAGCGGGAAAATCCTCCCTAACTGCTCGAACTGCTACAGTTACTGGGACGCATGGCATACACAGTTCATGTAGTTCCCTATGCTCGCCTCCACATGCGAGCAGCCCAGTGGACCCTATCCACACAGTGGACATAGGCCACAAAGTCGGCCACAATGGACCCAAGCCACAAAGTCAGACAAGATATCAAACTCTCATCGACTGATCTTGTCTCTCGAATGGTGGCAATCACTGGAGAATCGTTTAGTGGGGTCTCCTTTCCAACAACCCCTATTCCAGGCCACCCTAACAACAGATGCATCACAGGTGGGTTGGGGAGCACACCTGCATCAGCTCTCTACCCAGGGCACCTGGACTCCACAGGAGGCTTATCTTCACATAAATCTCCTAGAATTAAGAGCAATCTATCTAGCTCTTCGAGTATTCCATGCCCAGCTCAGCTACAAGACAGTCCTACTCCAGACGGACAATCAAGTAGCCATGTTCTATGTGAACATGTAGGGCATAACAGGCTCTCTGTCGTTATGCAACAAAGCTTTACGACTATGGGCCCTTGCCAGTGAGCATCAAATTCACCTTCTTGTGGTATATCTTCCAGGCATTCAAAACCTTTGGGCAGACAAACTCAGCTGAGTACTGCTGCCTCACGAATGGTCTCTCCACCTAGACCAGGTGACAAAGATATCTCACATCTGGAGGACTCCAGACATAGATCTCTTTGCAAGTCCACTGAATGCCAAACTTCCCTGGTTCTGTTCCAGGATTCCGGCTCACAATTGCCAGGCAAGGGACGCCTTCCTCTATGCCTTCCCACCCATTCCCCTCATCCCCCAAAACACACTCTTCAAGCTTCAGAGAGATGTGGTATCCCCTGCTTCTACATCTCTCTCAAGCTGCACCTCTGGAGTTGGGGTGTGCTCAAGATCTCCTTTCCCAAGAGAGCGGGACGCTATGGCACCCAAATCCACAGTCCCTGCATCTCACAGCCTGGTTGCTGAGAGCTTAAATCTTCAGGGTCTCAACCTTTCCCAACAGGTAAAGGATATCCTTCAGGCTTCTAGAAACCTTCCACAACATGATCTTACGCCTTCAAGTGGAAACATTTTACTATATGGTGTTCCCAGAAGGGGTTAAACCCCCCTGGTGATAGCTTTGGAATTGATATTAGAGTGCCTACTTCATTTATCAAATTCTGGTCTAAAGACCAATTCAGTAAGAGTCCATCTTAGCGCAATTACAGCTTCCTATAAGCCTCTAAATGGACAACCAATTTCCTCTCATCCTCTCATATCCAGATTTATGAGAGGTCTTCTATTAACAAAACCTCCCATCAGACCACCACCGGTGGCATGGGTTTTAAATCTAGTTCTCGGGCAGTTGATGAAACCGCCTTTTGAACCTTTAGCCACTACTACCCTGAAGCTTTTGTCCTGGAAGGTCATCTTCCTAATTGCAATCACCTCTGCATGTCGCATTAGTGAATTGCAAGCGTTAGTGGCTGATCCTCCTTACACTAAGTTTCACCATGGTAAAGTTGTTCTCAGAACTCATCCACACTTTATGCCATAGGTGGTTTCACCTTTTCATTTAAATCAATCGATTTATCTTCCTGTATTCTTTCCGAGGCCTCATGCCTCCAATGCAGAGAAGAACCTTCATACGTTGGACTGTAAAAGAGCCTTAGCTTTTTACCTACAAAGAACACAGCAACATAGAAAGTCTTCTCAACTTTTTATTGCTTTGATTCTAGGCATTTGGGACTTCCGGTCTCCAAGAGAACTTTATCCAAATGGATTGCACAATGTATATCCTTTGCTTATGAGAGTAAGAGTCTTCCTCTTCAAGGCCATGTCACAGCTCATAATGTGAGAGCCATGGCAGCCTCTATGGCTAACCTTCACTCTGTGTCTATTGATGACATTTGTTGAGCAGTCACCTGGGCTTCGGTACACACCTTTACAGCCCACTACTGCCTAGATAAAGCCTCCTGTTGGGATGCCTTCTTTGGCCAGGCTGTTCTTCAAAATCTTTTTCAGACTTAATTCAACTCCTACCCACCAACCCTGGTGGGATGCCAGAGATCCATGGGAGGAAGCATGGCCCACCTCACTATAGGTGGCAGCTTCCTGGGGTCATCTTCCTGGCATCTTCAGCTAGGAAGTCCCCATATGTGAAGACTACATTCCTGCTTGTTCCTGGAGATAGCGTAGATCTCCAGGAACAATCAGGAATGAGTCTTCACATATGGGTACGTCGGTACCGACGGAGCCTGCGCGGGAATGCTCCCCAGCGTCCAATCAGAAAGCTTTTGGGAGCATCCCTCGGCGCCTGCGTGCTGCCTTCCCGCCTTTCCAACTGTCTCTCCTCAGTTTTCGTTTTTCCGCGGAGCCGACAGGACGTCTTCCTGTCACCGCAGAAAATTTTTTCTTTAAACCTTTTACTTTTTATTTTCTTGTGGTCGCGGCTGTTCCCCCGCCGGTGGGTTTTTTCTTTTCTTTTATTCTAAACTCAGGGAATTCTTCCCTCAGTTTCTGTTCTAAATGTTTGGGCCTGTAAGGCCTCTCCATCATGGAGCCTTCTTCTCCTAAGAAGTGTCTTAACTGTGGCAATACAGTTTTCTTCTTAGACTCCAATAAATGGTGTCTAACTTGTTTGGGTCCTGACCCTTTTCCACCAACAGGCTCCAATTTTATGAGAAGAGATTCTCCATTTCGAGTTTCCCTTGATACAGTTTTCCCTTCCAGTGTAAGGGCACCGACCATTTCTTCTCTACAGGATCAGGTAACCCACAAACAGTCTGTTAAGACTAGCCAATACTTGGATGGTAAGTCTCATGCTAAGCATGATGACGGCTCCGGCCTTGCCTTCAAGTCCCTATTGGCTTCAAAACCCCGGCGGGAGTCTTCGGGCTCCAAAGCATTTCAGGGGTATCAGGTTGTTCCTGGGGCTCACCCCTCACAGAACATACCTGAGCCATGCTCGGTGGTGGCATCCGCTTCGAGCGGTACCGATACCCCGGCATCGGCACTGGTGTTGAGTGTTCCACTCCTCACCAGGGATAGTCATCGGGCGTACTTGGTACCTTCGGGACCGATTGATACGACCCAGATTGACTTTCCAGTATTTGAGCCATGTGCGGTGGTGGCTTCCGCTTCGAGCGGTACCAATACCCCGGCATCGGCACCGGTGTTGAGTGATCCACTCCTCACCAGGAATCGTCATCGGGCGTTCTCGGTACCTTCGGGACCGATCGATACGTCCCAGATTGACTTTCCAGTATCGGCAGCATCGCCGATACGACCACCGACGTCGGTACCCTCTGGGCATGCATCGATAGACTCGCTTCCTTCGATGCCGAGTCTGGAATCAATATCTAGTCTAGAAGACTGGGTACCGCCGCGTCTCGGAACCGACGCTTACCGATTCTGGATGCACGGTACCGAGGATAGTTCAAGGGCTTTTGGTTACCTCGTTGCCACTTGAGCAGCCTCCGATGACTGCTTCGATGTCGATTTCGACTTCGATTCCGGCACAGCTACCGGTATCGGTATCGATGCTGGTGCCTGCAGTAACATCGGGACCAGCTCCTTCCATGCTTTTTTCCCCTGGATCGCTTCTCTCTATACCTAATTTGGAGTCGATACCGGGCATGGACGATACAGTTCTGACTGTCTCAAGTCATAACCGCCAGTATCAGTATCCCTCCATCACAGATCCTGTTCTGCACCGGACAAGTACATCCTCCGGTGCCCAGGCTGCTACTTCAAATTTAGCCTGTCCAGGGACGGTTCCCATCGGAGATCCTTCTTTTCAGAAATTTCTCCTTGACATGGCAACCTTCCTTAAAATTTCTATCTCTGGCTATGACTCTTCTCAAGGCTCTTCGGCGGAAAAGGAAAATATAATGCTTCCTTTACATCACTCTTTGCAGGATCTTCTGAGAGTATGGGAAAAACCTTTAAGGGTTTCCTCACCTCCTACAGCAACTGATCTTCTGTATCAGGTGCCCCCCTCTCCAGGGTTTCAAAAGCCTCAACTTCCCCATCATTCCATTGTAGTGGAATCAGCAATGAGGAAGGTCAAAAGCAAGAAGAAACGTTCTTCTTTCCCGCCAGGTCATGCATCTAGAACACTGGATGCCTTTGGACGTCAAACCTTCCAAGCATCTATGCTGGCATCAAGGATTCTCTCATATATTTTCTATATGAGTCTATCCCTTCAGGAGATCACAAAGAAATGATCTCTTCTGACTCCTTTTCTATCAGAGCCCAAGGTTACAGACTATTCCTTACTTCTTAGTCATAGCCACAATATATCTTGGTTTCTTTCTCGTGCTTCCCTAGACTCTTTTGAGTCTGTTAGAAGAACCTCTGCTATAGCCATAGGAGGATGCCGTAAAGCCTGGCTCCAAGCTTCAGACTTGAATAGATGGGCACAACAAAGATTGAGTAATACTCCTTGTACTGGAGAAAATCTCTTCAATAAGGAGTCTTTACGTCAGGTTGCTCATTGTTCCACTGACTTCCCTGTTTTTGAGGGCCATCCTAAGCCCTCTCCTTCCTCAGCAGGTAGGAAATGCCCTACCAAACCACCTTTCCCTAAAAGAAAGAGGTTTTCCTCTTCTCCTGCCCATCATTCAGATGTTCCCAAGCAGGGAAAGTATCGCCCTGGTCTGAAGAATCCAAACTCTAGCCAGGCTGACTAAACCCAGTTACCATAGGTTTCTGATTAATCTCTTATAACTTAGTTAACTTCTTTTCAGCAGAAGTTTTTTCACTGTTTTCCATCCGAAACTCTGCTCTGGGATTCCTATCATCAGGTAATCCCTTTGCTCTCAGTATGCTGAGCTGTCAGGTTATTCATGTATATAAGTTACAGGGTTTTCCACCTCTTCCTGACAAGAAGAGAGATTGACCAACTTTCACATGATAGTTTCTCTGTACCAACATGAATTTTTTCCTTCCACGGACTTACCATATGGTAAGTCCTTCTTCAGCTTCTATCTCTACCCTCTCTCCAGGTTTCCCCTGTAAGAGTGGTACCATACCATTGATAGACTTTTCTTGTCGTCTTTTCACTGTAGAGTTTCTTCTCCTGAGTAAACTCCTTTCTTTGTCTGGGCAGCTCTGCAGACAGGGACAGCTTTCTCTCTTGTTCAGTCTGTTCTCTCTGTTCCACACAGAAAGAATCCCTCTGTTGTCCTATTCAGTAGCTGCCCATGCAGGAGTTCCAGTGATTGACTACTGGTACTTTTCCGCAAGTCCCAGTCTTGTCTTCCACCACTTCTGTCTAGCCTTAGTAGTGATTCCAAGACAGTTTTCTACATCTTCTTGGATGATCCTTCTCACTACAGGCTTCTTACACTATTTTCTACCTGGTTTGGCAGCATGGTGGACGTGGCTGTGAGATTCCTCCATCAGCCAGTTCTATATCCCAGTTCTCCTGCATAATGCTCTCTGCAATCCTACTGAGAAGCTTTCCACTATGGGCTCTTGCTAGAGAGCATAGAGTTTCTCTCATGGCTATCCATCATGGCTATCTCCTTTTTAAAAAAAAAAAAAGAAAAAGAGAAGGACATAAGCCTTCTCCACGTGAAAGTCTGAGTTACCCAATTCCTACAGGGAATTTGCTCTTTTTCCTTGCAGCTTGTCCTCATCGTATCTTAATCTTTTATGGACAGCATATCTTATTCTGCAAAACGCCTGATACCTCTTTTGTCCCTCACGTAGGTCAACTTGGTATCTCATTCTATGCGTTTCTGTCCATTTCCCATGCCAGAGTTCCACAGGACCCAGGACTTGCTGTTTACAGACTGATATTATCCTGTTTTTTCACGTAACCATCCTGATTATTCACGGGATAGCATTCCTTTCCATCATCCCTGCGGGAATAGATTCTCGATATATCTTCTCAAGTAGGTTCCACCTCCTTGTGCTTAGATGAATCTTTCCCCTTCACATCTCCATGTGAATGTCCTGATGTGCATAGCTCTGTCTGCTTAGTTGCAGGCATCTATCTTAAACCTATCTGTCTAGGTATATATATCTCCATATATATATATATATCTATATACATCTCTATAGATGTATCTGTCTGTCAGCTAAGTGTGCATATGTTATGCCCTTTAGAACTTCTTATATATATATATATATATATATATAGTGATAAGGAAGCTTATCATAGCTCAGGAAGGAGCTATAGAAAAGGTGAAGTGACTCTGAACAAGCAACCTGTCAGTTCTGGTAGAAATAAGAAAACAGAATTTTTCCATAAAAGACTACCAGTTCCAGAATGCACCAGGTTTCCAACAGCCATTAGAGGAGCTGAAGTGGGGAAACGTGTGTTCAATCAGGAGGGCTATGAGGTAATCCCCAAGCACTCATCTCAAAGGGCAGGGCCTGATTCAGCACAGCTGTGCTGTGCTAGGGTGGAGCACTCATCTAAGCAGAATAAAGGTAGAGTTTATTCTACAGAGAATCAGCCTCAGTAGCTTGAGCTTCTTCATCATCTGGAGGATCATCAGAAGCAGAAGCCAGAGCGGACGGACAGAGAGAGCAAGAAACCCTTTGGAAGAAAGAAGAGAAAAGCATTTGGGAGGTCTAAAGGAGTCCATAGCAGTACGTATACTGGAAGGCATTCCAGAGGCAAGCATACACCATTGGACTGGGGGAAGCCAGAGGAGTGGTGCTGCAGGGCCAGGAATCTCCAGACGGTACCTGTGAGGGAGACGGCTGCACTTGGAAGGGACCCTAAGACCCGTGCCAGAAGGTATGTGAAGAGAGATCCAGTGTCCAGGGATCTGGATTGGAAGGCTGGACATAAGAACTGGACTACATACTGGCCAGGCTATTTAGAGAGGAACTCTAACATCCATGGAAGCTCAGGTATGAACACTGATCTATGCCCTAGCTATATCCTTGAAAGACAGCAGGGAAACAAGTATTGTCCTGAGAGTGCTCCATTGAGAAATTCCTCTGTGCCAATCCATGATATTGAACCCATGATTGTTGAAGAAGGGGAAGGAGCGGTCTTAGATACAGGCTGTGAATATATGGATTGCTCTCTGTCTAAACTCCTTTGGTAATTTTCTGTTACAAAGTACAACAACCATCACAAAGAAATACAAACTTGTTCTTTAATCTACTCAGAAAAGCTCCTGAGTAGGATTTGAGCCACGCAGTAGAAAGTAAGCCAGCTAAGGGGTTTCAGCTGGGTAACTGCTAGCAATTGAGCCTTACCTAATTGCCTGTGAGCTCTGAGGGAACACTTCTGAGTCTGTGTGTGAAGATATAAGAAGTTAACCCTGAAAAGAACAGTTTTTCCCTACTTTGTGGGTTTTTCTTGTTGTTTGAAGCACTGCTAAGAAAATATTAGCTAGAGCCTACAGAAAAGACCATTCTGTTACCCTCATGGTCTTTATTCTTTTGCTTTGATTGCCTAACAAGTTCAGCTGTTGTTTTCCTGATTTTGTTTTTCTAAGTTTAACACTGAAAGCAAGTATCCTGATTTATGTGCTACCAGGTATATCTGTGTTGGGAGAAATAACCTCATAAATAAATATCTTATTGGCTTTACACTGAAGCAAGCACAACTAATTTTATTGTGAGCGGCTGAGTCTGGTATGAATGGACTACATTTCCCACAATCCCTTGCAAGTCAGATTAATATTTGCCTTTGCCAAGACTGTGGACATTCTCACCCGGGCTCCCGTATGACTATATATATATCGGTCGAGATATTCTTATAGGTAGATATGTATCTATATACTTATCTCCCTGTCTATGCTCATAAAGGTTCCACCTTCCTCTATGTTCCTGACAGTGGGCTGCACAGGTTCATACTGTTTCACAGTATGTTTGGCGTATTATGCACACAACCACTTCTGTGGTACTGACCGCCCTACCGTAACCCTAGGTTTAGGTATCCCTGAAGCTCCACACTGCAATGTCTTCCTGCCTCTCACCAGTTAGGAAAGACATGGTGGATCTTCAGTGCATTTCAGATTCAACTCCTCAGACATCTGTCCTTTCTTGGGAGTGCGAGGTTCTTCTCATACCCTTTCTTCCCTCAAGGACTACGTCTGTTTGTCAAAAATGGTCAGTCTTCCTCTTTTGCTCCTACCTCTGAATACTTCTGTAGCCAAAAGAGTTTTCAGCTTCCATGAAGCTTCCTACTGCAGACCTGCCATTTTTCTGCAACCCCAGTTGCATCCTGGGGTTACCTCTCACTCCAGATGTGGACCTCCATCTTCACTTCAGTGAGATCACCTTGCAGATTATTCTACTGGATACCCAGTAGACTCCATCAGCCTCTCTACTTCCTGCAATCCAGCAGGTGAGCATCCTATTGTAATTGTTCATTTCAATATTTTTTATGATAATGATCATACATACAAGGACTCCTTGTCGGTAGTCCTTTCTTAGGTTAGCTGTTTTCTACAGCTCCTCTCTTGTTCAACTCCTACCCTCCATCCTCAGGATGCCTGGCCATATGAGGTGTAGCATGTTTCAATCTCCAACATGTTAGGGCTCCAGGCATCTTAGCTTGGGAGTCCCCATATGTGAAGACTCTTTCCTGCTTGTTCCTGGAGATAGCACAGTTACTTACCTGTAACAGGTGATCTCTGGGAACAGCAGGAATAAGTCTTCACAACCCACCCACCTCCCCTAGGAGTTGTATTTCTCTATCTCTCTTCCTTTCCTCTTTCTCTCTCTTTGTCTCAGCTATGAAACTCAACTGAGGAGAGACAGTTGGAAAGGCGGGAAGGCAGCACGCAGGCGCTGAGGGATGCTCCCAAAAGCTTTCTGATTGGATGCTGGGGAGCGTTCCCGCGCAGGCTCCGTCGGTACCGACGTACCCATATGTGAAGACTTATTCCTGCTGTTCCCAGAGATCACCTGTTACAGGTAAGTAACTGTGCTTTACTCACCTATAATAGGTGATCTCCGGGAACAGCAGGAATTTAGTCTTCACAACCCACCCACCTCCCCTAGGAGTTCTCTCTCTATCTCTTTGTCTCTTTCCTCTCTCCCTCTATCCTTTCACTCAGCTACAAACTTAACTGAAGAGGGACAGTTGGAAAGGTGGGAAGGCAGCGCGCATGTGCTGAGGGATGCTCCCAAAAGCGTTCCTATTGGATGCTGGGGAGCGTTCCTGCGCAGGCTCCGTCGGTACCGATGATACCCATACGTGAAGACTAAATTCCTGCTGTTCCCGGAGATTACCTCTTACAGGTGAGTAACTACACTTTCCTGACATTGCCTCGGTTTACCCCCTTGCAGCTTCATGTTATGCCCTCTAGTTTTACAGCTTTCCTGTCTTTGGAAGAGGTTGGTTTGTTCATTAATACTCTAAGTATTTAAAGGTCTGACTCATATCTCCCCTGTCCCCTCCTCTTCTCCAGAGTGTACATATTTAGGTTTTCAAGTCTCTTCTCATACGTCTCCTGACATATGCTCCCAATCATTTTGGTTGCCTTCCTCTGAACCATTTCCAGTCTCTTTATGTCCTTTGCAAGATATGGTCTCCAAAACTGAACACAATATTCCAAGTGAGGCCTCGCCAGCGACTTGTACAGTGGCATTAGTACCTCTTCCTTTCTGCTGGTAATCTATCTTTGTATGCAACCCAGCATTCTTCTGGCTTTTGCTACCGCCTTGTCACACTGTTTTGCCACCTTGAGATTCTCAAACAATCACTCCAAGGTTCTTCTAGTCCTTGCACACCAACCTCTTGCCCCCTATCGCATACAATCCCCTTGGATTTCTGCTTCCCAAGTGCATGACACTGCACTTCTTCACATTTAAATCTTAATTGCCCAGCATTAGACCATTATTCTGGCTTTTGTAGATGTTTCCTCCATATTATCCATTCCCTCAGATGAATCCACTCTATTGCAAATTTTTGTGTCATCTACAAAAAGACATGCTTTTCCATTCAGTCCTTCAGCAATATCACTCACAAATACATTGAACAGTACTGGCCCCAGAGCTGAACCCTGTGGCACACTGCTAATTACCTTCCTTTCATCCGAGTGAGTTCTGTTTACCATCATCTTGTGTCATCTTTCAGTCAACCAATTTCTGATCCAGTTCACCACCTTGGGACCCATCCTCAAGCTGTTCAGCATATTAATAAGCCTCCTATGGGGAACAGTATCAAAGGTTTTGCTGAAATCTAGGTAGATCACATCCATTGCATGCCCTTGATCTAGTTCTCTGGTCACCCAGTCAAAGAACTTGTTTGGCAAGATCGTCCTTTGGTAAAACCGTGTTGCCTTGAGTCATGCAACCTGTTGGTTTCAAGAAAGTTCATTATTCACTCTTTCAACACCACAAGAACCATCTACCAGAAACTCAAAACAGTGCAACAGCTAAAATCACTCCTGGAGCCAAGAAATTACTGCACAGTTCTTCAAGCACTCATATTCCCTCACTTTGACTACTGCAACATCATCCTGCAAGACTTGACCAAATCCACTCTCCAACCACTTCAGCTAGCCATGAATACCGCTGCACGCACTCTCTGCAACATCCAAAGGTCTGAACACAACCCCAACACTCAAACAAATGCATTGGCTGCCCATCAATCAATGAATCAAGCACAAAGCCATCCACACAATTTTAAATCTATTCCACGGACTGTCTACCAACTACTTATGATCATTAATACAGATAATCCCTAATAACAGATCCAGAAGAACAAACTCTATCAACACACTCCATATATCATCCTCACACATGAAAACCAACTCCACGATATCGAAAAGAACCTTCTCACTCTTTTTGTTCTGATGTTATGGAATGCCCTACCAGGCCATTTCTGCACCACGAATGACCACAGACGTCAAGAAAAATCTAAAAACTTGTTTGCTGAATACTTCACCAATGAGAATGTGTAACCATCCCATCCCAGCCCCATTCCTCCCACACCCTTTTCCCCCACCCAACCTCCCCCCACCTTCACATAAAACAAACTCACACCCAATTAATGTACTTGCTAGCAAACTTAACCCAACAGAAGAAAACTCCACTCGAACACAAACTACAAACACCCCCCCATGACCTCCTCCAGAAGCTATGGACACCAGCGAGGAATAGGATTCCTTCCACCCCATTGAGTCAAGACAGATAATAAACATTATCACAAGCCTAAATACCACTATTTCTCCCTTAGACCCTTGTCCAGCAGCCTGGATCAAGGCAACAAAAGCAGAAATTGCCCCATGCATAATGCACATAGTAAATCAATCATGTCACTAGAGCTCAAAAGATCCCTCATAAGACCTATCTTAAAAAACAAAACACTAAAGAAAGGTGACCCATCTTCATACTGTCCCATCTCAAGCATACCACTCATAGCCAAAGCTGTTGAAAAATCAGTTCAGCACCAATTACAAGACCATATCGAAGCCAGAAATGCACTTGACGACCAACAATATGGCTTCCGTCAATATCATGGAGTAGAAACCCTGCTACTAGTATTACTTGACAAATTATACAAAGGCATTGAAAACAGCAAGAAAATATTCATCCTAATATTCATAGACATAACTCCGGCATTCGACACTGTAAACCATGGGACCCTCATCACCAGACTCAAATCCATAGGAATAAAAGTGGAACCCCCCTAAAATGGTTCAGCTCCTATATATCCAACAGAGTGCAGCAGGTTCACTTTAACTAAGAAACATCAAAGGCATTCCCACAAATACAGGGAATATCGCAAGGGTCAGCATTGTCCTCCCTACTATTCAACCTCTACTTAAGACCTGTCTGCACAATATTTCAGAAACACAAGATTAATTACCACCTATATGCAGACGATATAATGCTGTATACACAACTGGACCCAAACAATCCAAACTCTAATCACTTGGAAGCATGCCTCAAGGAAACGCAGACTTGGCTACAGCAGAACAACATGAGCATCAACCACAAGAAAACCGAAGTAATGTTCATCTCCAAAAACCCTGATTTTAGTCCTCCCTCAACAATTCTACTGAACAATAATGCATACAACATCAAACAAGAAATAAAATATCTGGGAGTTATCCTCAACAAAAATCTCAAGATGGAAACCCACCTGATTATTAAACCAGGCAATATTCCACAAACTACGGATACTCCAACCTCTACGCAGCATTATTGAGCAGTCCGACTTCCGAACAGTAGTTCAAGCACTCATCACACCTCACTTGGACTATTGCAACGGCATTCTTCAAGGATTATCAAAAAAACCCCTCAACATACTACAAATGGCACAGAATGTCACCGCTCGAATTATAATGAAATTGCGGGTCTCCGACCACATCACACCAATACTAATGGAACTCCACTGGCTTCCCATCAATGCTTGCATAAGATACAAAATAATAGTAACAATATTTAAATTGATCCACAACCTAGCACCATCGTACCTCTCCACACTTATCTCAACACAACCCCCAACGGGAGCAGAAGAACCCACAACCTAAACACCTTACACGTCCCACTCAACATATGCAACGTCAAAACTCTCACAAGTAACAGAGCTTTCACATACACAGCTCCATCCCAATGGAATAACCTACCTAACGCACTAAGAGCCAACAATGACCTAAAAGACTTCCGGAAAAACCTAAAAACCCACCTATCCCAGGAATACTATAACTAGTCCTAATGCAAACACATACAAGGCTATTTAAATAACCATGAAATGCATATTAATATGTATATAACTACAAATTTCATACTGTATAATTTCAAATCTGTGATATGCATATGTAAACAAATTTGACTCCTGTTATATGTAACAAATGTTTGCTGTGATAAAAGTTTAATGTAAACCGCTACTGATCGCTGGAAGAAGCGGTATACAAATGTAACCCAAATAAATAAATAAAATAAATACCAACTACTGTTCAGTGTATACAGTTCAATGTCTCAAGTAACCACAACCCAACCACTGTGCAATGTATATAGTTCAATGTTTCTACTATGTTATTACTGTTAATTATAACAGTATACTTCTACGTACCACATTAAAGTTATGTGTTCCATGTAAGCCCACTCGGCCAAGTTATCTGTAAACCGCTTAGATTTGTAGATCAACGGTATATAAGCACAGTTAATAAATATTCATTAAAATCAAATCAGCAAGGAGAGGGTCGAAAGCATCATAACAACCCTCAACACTACCATCTCACCCCTTGATCAATGCCCTGTCAGCTGGATCAATATGACAAAGCGGGTGCTTAGTCCAGCACTCACCACCATCATACATGAATCACTCAAACAAGGCCAGATGCCTGCAGGCCTCAAAATGTCCATTATCCACCCCACCCTTAAGAAGCGTGAACTTAACCTGTTGGATCCCGCCTCCTTCAGACCCATAGCAAGCTTCCCATTCACCGCCAAAGGCCTTGAGAAGACAGTATAGTAGCAACTACAAGACCACATGGACAGGAGCAACCTACTCTCGTCCCACAACACAGATTCCGGCCATCACACGGAGTCGAAACATTTATGGTCTCCCTAATGAATACACTGATCAAGGAAATATAAACCAAACACGCTGGTTACATACTCATCTTCCTAGAAATATCAGCAGCGTTTGACACTATCACACAGCAACCGCCTACAAGAAGCTAGCATGAAGGAAATGGTTCTTCAGTGGTTCCAGTCCTACCGGATGGACAGGTATCAGCTAATTCAAACAAGCTCAGGTACCTCTGCACCCTACCACCAGACTCTAGGAATACCTCAAGGCTCTGCACTATCGACACTGCTCTTTAACACTTTATCTACAACCACTCTGCTCAATAATACGGTCACACAATGTCAACTTTCACATATATGCAGACGACATCATGCTATATGGACCAATAACCATTGCACACCCCACAAACTCAGTTAATACATTGTGAGATTATTTTCTTGGAGCCATCTGGAGACGTCACTGAAACAATCAACCTCAAGAAAACAGAAGCATTATTTGTCACAAAGGATCAAACGTTCACCCCACCAACCCACCTCACCCTG
Organism: Ichthyophis bannanicus; assembly: GCA_033557465.1. Lineage (NCBI taxonomy): Eukaryota > Metazoa > Chordata > Amphibia > Gymnophiona > Ichthyophiidae > Ichthyophis > Ichthyophis bannanicus. The sequence goes on from CM066032.1 coordinate 1,586,461,327, forward strand.
GGAACAACCTGAATAAGAGTAAAAGCACAAATAAAATACCTAGGAGTCATACTCTACCAAACCCTCTCACTCGGGCAACAGATAGCGAAAACCACAAGAACAATATACTTCAAAGCCAAAACGATACAGTGCCTCAGACCACTCCTGGACCCCCAGGACTTCAGATCAGATCAGTACTACAAGCAATGACACTCCCCCACCTTGACTACTGTAATGTGATATATAAAGGACTCCTGCACTCAACTCTCCATTTTCTAAGGACAGCCCTTAACACAGCTGCAAGAATCATCCAAAGGGCGAGTAAGGTTGACCACATCTCCCCAATACTGAAACACCTCCACTTCCTCCCACTGGAATCTCGCATCAAGTAGAAACCCTTACTACTGACTCACAAAGCACTACACCAACAACAATCACATCTACACACCCTACTACCACAACCAAAATCTGGGAGATCCACAAGACAGACTACTAACAACATTCTGACCATAATCTTTTATTTAGCTATGCTTTATATACCACTTTTCACTGGGTCAAAGCGGTTTACATTAAACAAGTGATACATTGAACAGGTCATAGTATATTTACAGCTCTGATTGCGGGAATGGGAGAAGGGGGGAGGTTGTACAATAAATATGGTTTCAACTTAAATAAATGAGTCTTTATTTGCTTCTGAAAGAAGAAAAGGTCCTTGTTCTGGTTTTGGATGGGAGAGAGTTCCATAGGGATGGGGCATAGAGTTCAAATGCACGGGCACATGTGAGGACAATACACCACTTTAGAATAATTGCCCTATGTTAACATTCATTCAACGTGGTAACTATTTCGTCTGTGGAAAATGCTCTACAACCATAATTATAATCACACGCTCAGAGCGTCTCAGACTCAATGGCACTCGAATAAATGACATAATGAATATCCAAACGTAGCGCCTAAATAGCATCAATGACTGCTCTGGCAGATAACCTTTTTTGTTTATATAAGATTATCCCACAGATGAAATCTTCAAATTTTATTGAAATAGTAATGCTTAACTTTAGGTGCTCCCCAATGCCATCTTCAGGTGCCAATCCATGCGTTTCACTCTAAAATGAGTTTCCTCAGGGGGATCATTGAAAAGCTTCTGCAACAATGCTGCCAACGTTATCTTCCATAAAGTATATCAAGCAGTAAAGGTTCCAAAAAACGCCTAAAGTTAAGCATTACTATTTCAATAGAATTTGAAGATTTCATCTGTGGGATAATCTTATATAAACAACAAAAAAAGTTATCTGCCAGAGCAGTCATTGATGCTATTTATTTATTTAGACAGTTTTGTATACCGCCTTATCCTTCAATCAAAGCAGTCACAACACAAGTGGGGGATACATTTAACACGTGGGGATATGAGACACATACACTAATACTTACAGGGAACATGGGCAATGGAGGGTTAAGTGGCTTGCCCAAGACCACAAGGAGCATCTGTGGGACTAGAAACCCCAGTCCTTCCGGCCCAAGTTTGCTGTCCTCCTAGTGGGATTTGAACCCCTGACCTTCCGGCCTGAAGTACCTTGCCCCAACCACTAGGCTACTCCTCCCTCTACATTTAGGCGCTACGATTGGATATTCATTATATCGTTTATTCAAGTGCCATTGAGTCTGAGACGCTCTGAGCGTGTGATTATAATTGTGGTTATAGAGCATTTTCCACAGACGAAAGTTACCACGTTGAATGAATGTTAACATAGGGCAATTATTCTAAAGTGGTGTATTTACATACTTTGCTCTGAAAGAAGACCAAGAAGATTGTTGTAGAGATACATGTGAGGACAAAGCACAATAATCAAGTATGTGCCCGTGCATTTGAACTCTATGCCCTGTCCCTATGGAACGCGCTCCCAACCAAACCCAGAACAAGGACCTCTCCTCCTTTCAGAAGCAAATAGACTCACTTATTCAGAAAACAGCTTTGTTTCAGACTGAGACATTACTGTAAGAGGAAATGTAATGAAGAGGAATTGTAAATAAGTTAGGGCACCAACACTTTGAACCATCTCTAGGGCCGGCCCTGGGTGCAAGGCCATCTCCTGACCTTGGAATTCCTGTGTATAGAGTTAGTGATGTTAAGAAATTTTCTGCTCATGGAACTGTCAAGAACCTACCAGGATGTGGTGGGAAGAGGAAAATTAATCCAAGAAGTCTTTGAAGGTTCTTGCAAACTGTTGTAAAAACACTACGTACAACATCCAAAGAGCTTAAGGTTGAACTGGAGCAATCAGGAGTGGTGGTTTCCACCCACACCATATGCTATGCACTAAACAACGGGACTTCATGGGTGATGTCCAAGCAGGACCCCACTGCTCACAGACGGACATAAAAAGGCACGGCTGATCTTTGCCCAAATCCACCTTGAGAAACCACAATCATAGGAAAATGCTCTGTGGACAGATGAAACCAAACTTCAGCTCTTTGGCAATGCAGACCAGCGATACATTTACAGGCAAAGAAATGAAGCTTATAAGGAAATAAAACACCCTTCCTACAGTTAAATATGGTGGAGGTTCCATAATGTGGGTCTGTTTTGCTGCCTTAGGAACTGGAGCCTGGAATGTATTAAAGGAATCATGAAGTCAGAGGACTATCAAGGTATTTTGGAGTGCAATGTGTTATCTAGTGTCAGAAAGCTAGGTCTGAGTCAAAGGTCATGGGTCCTCCAGCAGGACAGTGACCCAAAACATACATCCAGAAGTAGAAAAGTATGGTTAAATAGGAAAATATTGACTGTTTTAAAGTGGCCAGCAATGAGTCCTGATCTCAATCCAATCAAGAATCTTTGGAAAGAGCTGAAATCTGTCATTGGTAAAAGGAATCCTGGAAACATTCATGAGCTGGAACAAATCGCAGTTGAAGAGTGGGAGAAACTACCAGCAGATGGATATATGAAACTTTTATAGATGGCTGCAAGAAACATTTGGAGGCTGTTATCATTGCCAAGGGTTGTGCAACCAAATATTAGTGAAGGATGCCATTAATCCTGTTCGGGTCATATTTTAATTTTTTTTCCTCAAAAATGACTACGTCTAAGTTGCACAGACATCCCTTTTTTTTTGTATACTGTTGAACATACTATTAAAAACATTATGATGACATACAGTTGGAATATTTCCAATTTCTCAAAATATTGTACACAACATACCTAAAATGCAAGGGTGCCAATAATGTTGACCACAACTGTATCTATTTTTCGTTTGTATGTTTGTTGTAAGTGCTTAGATGGCCGATAGATGGCATAAATGCTTATTAAATAAATTAGTAGTGGGATACTTTTTAGAAATTGCTTCACTTCTGTTGAAGTATTGGTGTTGGCAATCTTCTTTTGAGAATACATTGACAAATGTCCAAATCTGCTGGTGCTGGTGCTGCTCTAATAAGGATATTTTATGGCTAATAGATGAGGAAAATATGGAGTAAAAGCAAAAAGAATCCTGAATAAATCTTTCATGAATATAGCTAAACTATGAGCCTGAGTGTGGGATCTAAATCTAACATCTCTGTAAATGTTAAACAGCAGGGCCGAGTTTTGAAATTGTTCTGGGAGTTCCAGGAAGTTTGTTAAAAGGCTAGAGGAGTATATTCAAGATACTTTCAACTTACATATACAGTATTGCCTCTATTCTACAGACTCACAGTGAGTCACAAAAACACAGAATAACAAAACATCACTCTCTTATTCTATTTCTTATCTATATGTAATAGTTATCCTTTCCCTCCCTCATCCCCCAATCACCCCCCCCCTTTCCATCAACCTAAGCATGGCCTACCACTTTTTCCTCCAACCCTTCAAAGAACTGTTTCTAAATGTTCCCTGTAAAATAGTTATCTCCAAGTTATAATGCCCTGTTAAATGTAATTTGTTTATTCAATGTAAACCACACTGATGCAGAATAGTGCGGTGTATATATAAGAGAATGTAAATACATTTTTACGGTCCCTCGAAACTTCAAATTCAGAAACCTGAAACTCACTTGCACGTGCATTCCAGCAGACTCTCACAACCACTAAAAGACTGTCTTCCTCACATAGTTCTGGCAAGCCTGCCCTAGCCCTAACAGAATGAGGTGCCCTTCCTAGAGTATAGCCTCCTATCTGTTCCTGGAAATACTTCAGAGCCATCCCATTCAGCACCTTAGAGGTTGAGACCAATAACAAGTCTACAGGCAACCATTATAAAACCTTCAGAGACACATGAGCAAACCCCTAAATGCTTCCAGTGATATGAGCTGCTGTTTTCTGCACCAACTGTATATATTTCAAGCCCCATTTGAGTAGACCAACATAAGCCATATTACATTAATTGATGATAAAACCAATACTTGAGGCAATGTAGCTAAATCTCTCAGCAGGGGAAAAGGGCATTACTGTCAAATCCATCCCCCCCTTTCCAGAAAGACACCTGAATCAAAGTAGATCCTGTATCTGAGGTTTCATAAACACAGAGTCCAACCTTACCCCCAAGTTCTTGCAACCATAGTAATTCAGCCCCCCCTGCTCTTTCCAGGCCTAGCCTTACTTAACCTATAGTGATTTTGACTTACCCACAAATTACAGTGCAATGTTTCTATGTAGCCAATCCTTTACCTTCCCGCGCCTTCATTATGCAACGGAAACAACAACTGAATGCATAAATATAATACACCATCCCCTCATGCTTAAGAAGCTCACACCAAGGTCTTAAGTAGATGTCGAAAATTGTGACAATACAGATTCCTGTGGAACACTACGCACCAGATTTCATGGATTTGAAATCTCTAATCTAGCAACACACATTGAGGCCTTGATTCAGAAAAGGAGCTATATTCAAGCAACTTCTCTCTCTCCAATATCCCACAACTAACTTACCCCAGTTTCTTAGGTGCTACCATATCCATCATCTTAGCCACCTCTTCATTGCAACTACTTATTCCTGTACAACCTTCCCCTCATACTGAACCAACATTGGTCCTACTGTCACCATGAATGCTTCCACATTCAACTTTGAAAAAGCTTTTGAAACAGTTGTCCGCCTTTGTATTCTCATCCCCCTTCAATTAAATAGATCCTTTAGATCAGGGGTCTCAAACTCAAATTGCTTTGAGGGCCAAATGAGGACTTGTAAAGTAACCCGGGGGCCGCATAAGACGCGGGGCCTCATTTGCATAAGGGGCCTCATTTGCATAAATATTTGCATAATGTTACCATACACTAACTTTTAGTAAACATGCCTCTTAATGAGTATGGATAAAGAAAGACTAAAAGATTTAGAAACAGGAAGACAATAATTAAACTGGGAACCCCAAAAGCCAAACTTGGAATGTACAACAACACTGTAGAAATAAAACTATAAATTTCCTCTTGTACTAAACAAAGCGCAAACATTAATGATGCACATTTCCCAGAGCTGACATATTCCAGTTAATAAATTCAAAATAAAGAGATATTTTTCTACCTTTTGTGCATTTTTTTCAGTTGCAATTGTTCCAGCCACTTTCTTCTGGTTTCTTCATGTCTTCTGCTAACTCTCCATCGTCTGCTGTCCATTTGTCCTTTCTTCTCTCTCCTAGTTTTTTTTTCCATTCTTTCTCTACATCTGCTTTAACATACTAATCTTTCTCCTTTTTCTCTTTCCTCATTCCTATTTCATCCACTCAAATTTTACCCCTCCATCCTCAATCCCCACTTACTCTCCCAATACCTGGCCAATTGTAGATTTGTCTTCTCTCCCAGACAAAATATTTTTCCCCTCTCCATTTCACTTTCCCAGCTCCATCCCATTCTAATCATCCCCCAACATCAGCTCCCTTCTAGTTCCAGCCCCACCCAGCATCTGCTCCTTTCTAGTCCCTGCATCAGTCCATTTCCAGTCCTATCCTAGCCTCACCATCAGCCCATTTCCAATCCTAGCCCCCCATCAGCCCATTTCCAATCCTAGCTCCCTCCCCTCACAGCCCATTTCCATTCCAAGCCCCCCTCCCCATCAGCCATTTGCAGTTCAAGCCCCCCTTCCACTCAGCCCATTTCCAGTCCTAGCAACCCCCCCCAGCCCATTACCAGTCCTAGACCCCCCATAGCCCATTACCAGTCCTAACCTCCCCATAGCGCACTTCCAGTCTTACCCCCATCACCCCATTTTCAGTCTTACCCCCCCCATAGCCCATTACCAGTCCTAGTCCCCCCCATAGCCCACTTGCAGTCTTATTCCCCATCACCCCATTTTCAGTCTTACCTCCCCTCATAGGCCATTATCAGTCCTAACCCCCCAATCAGCCCACCTCCAGTCCTAACCCCCCAATCAGCCCACCTCCAGTCCTAACCCCATCTGCCCATTTCCAGTCCTAGTCCCCCCATAGCCCATTACCAGTCATAACCCCCCCTGCCAATAGCCCACTTCCAGCCCTAACCCCCATTACCCCATTTCAGTCAGCCCCTCCATAGCTCATTACCAGTCCTAACTCCCCCCATCAGCCCACCTCCAGTCCTTCCTAACCCTCATCTGCCCATTTCCAGTCCTAGCCCCCACCATAGCCCATTACCAGTCATAACCCCCCTGCCAATAGCCCACTTCCAGCCCTAACCCCCATTACCCCATTTCAGTCAGCCCCTCCATAGCTCATTACCAGCCCTAACTCCCCCCCTCAGCCCACCTCTAGTCCTTCCTAACCCCCATCAGCCCATTTCCAGTTCTACACCCCCCTTCCCTCCCTCCCATCAGCCCAGGTAAATAATAAAAAAAAAACTGGCTTCTGCTGCTGCAGCAGAAAATCAGCTGTCCCGCGGCCCCTTCCCCTCTGCGCGGAGAGCCCTGAGTCTGCTTCATCAGCGGTGGGCTTTTTAAGCCGCGAAGAGAGTATTTCCCTCTCGCGTGGCTTAAGCCTATTCACTTTTCACGCCGCGCGAGAGGGGAATACTCTCTTCGCGGCTTGAAAAGCACGCCGCTGATGGAGCACACTCAGGGATCTCTGGGCAGAGGGGAAGGGGCTGCAGGACAGCTGATTTTGCTGCTTGAGCAGCAGAAGCCAGTTTTTTAAAAAAAATTTGACAGTTGATTCTGCCGCTGCCACGGCGGCAACGGCAGCAGCAGAAGCCAGGGTTTTTTGGGTTTTTTTGTTTCCCTCCGTCGCGGGCTGCACAACATTCTATGCGGCCCACGGGCCGCGTGTTTGAGACCCCTGCTTTAGATGGATCTGTTTAAAAGCAACCCTTGCTTTTTGTTCCTCAAATTCTAATCCAAAAGATTATTAACTTTATGAATAGCCCCATCAACTGTGCCAAGTGCAGAAGCTGGCTAACTTCAAACAACTGAACTGTAAGCATCAGTAGTTACGGCCCATAGAATATTAAAGTCTCCCCAAAAACCAGCTACCCAAACGTCATTTTTGATGGAAGTTTCAATGATAGCAAATCCGTTACATACCCGTAGTATTCTTTGGGGTCCTATAGAACAAAATGCCCATCTCAGAGTTTTTTTCCAACGCAAACCGACAGTTGACTCCCTTATCTTTTCCATACACACATGTTATGCATCATAATATTCTGTCACATTAATACCCAACCCCTTGCTTATCCACCCAGAGACTTTGTGACCCAATGAAGATGGATGACACAGTTCAGCAAAACGAAATTCTTATCTAATCAGAACTATTGCAAAACATATCCAACATAGTGTCCACAACCTGTTCACGTAAAACCTCACACTTAGCTGCACAGAACGTGCATTAAGCATCTCACACTGAAAGACCTCCAACTTGATCATGTGAACCCTAATTAGCGAGAGTCTTTTCCTTTTTCCTTATATCAAATAAACTCCTCCCTTTTTAAATGCTGTTCCCCTTCCTAGTCATATCGTTTGGATCACAATATGTACCCACCTTTTCCATCTTACATCACCTCCAGAAATCTCTCTGCCACATACCATCTCCTACCCCATATCACAGAGAGATCCTCCACATCACTACACATCTCCAAACCAGTCCTCAACCCTATAGCCCACCAAGACCAACACTCCAAACAAGCTATCCATTTACCTAGCAATTATCTCAGTCGTAAAAAACCCCAAACTTAAAAATATGCTAACAAATATATCAGAATGCACACAGGGACACCCCCTTCCCCAGAAGTACAGAGGGATACAGTACACAAAAACAAAGCTCTGATAAACCAGCTTTACTGCCTGATGCACAAGAGGAAGCTGGTCAGTAATACCTCAGGGGTGCTGTTTTTCAAACTCCTTAAAATCTTGCTACAGTTGTGGTGTCTGGATTTCTGGATGCCTTGAGTTATGCGGGTAGAACTTTGTGTCAGGAGCAGTCTTAAAGCAGTGGTGTGCATCAGTTTTGTTTTGTTTTTTTAAAGTTGTGGTAGTTTTGCTTTAACTACATGGATGTTCTTTCATGAGACCTTTTTTTTTTTTGTAATTTATATAGTTATGAGGAAGCCAAGAACCAACTAGTGAAAACAAAAATGCTGGTGCCTGCTTATTTCATACTGGGCGGAAACAAGTCTGGTGAAGCATGTGTTATCACACGTGCCAGGGAATCTTGTTTGGATATATGGGAGTAAGTAAATTTTAATAAATGTGGCTGTAGATTGTTTTTTGTAATCAGAAGCTTGAATAAGATGACAATCCTCTTTTTTTTTTTTTTTTTTTAAATCCAGACTAGATTTAAAGCAGGGCAGATGGTACCTGGTGGAGACAAACTACGATCACTGGAAGAAGCCATTTGTATTGGATGATCGGAGAACACCCGCGATGAAGTGTTTGAACCAGTCAACCCAAGAGGTATGGCCATGTGGATCTATTCACTACCATCATAAGCCATTGCCCCAAGGCTTCTGCAAAACCTAAGGGAGTTATATTTGTGCAAGTCTCCCTAATGGGTGGGCTTTGGAAATGTTTTCTGATAAACATGGTAACGCCATATCTGTGGGCATGCAGATCTTAGAGTTTTTGATATGACTGTAGGAGAGAAATGGCAGGTGAATCACTACCAGATTCCTTGACCTATCTTGCATGTTAAGATAGGGCTCACCTGGTGACTCCATAAGTGCTGCACACTTCATGTGAAAGGGGTCTAGTTTCATTCTTGGATTGGTCTTCCACACCATGGGTTGGCCAGGGCTTGGGATACTTTGGGGGACTGGGGAGCTGTGCCCATCAATTGGAGCAATACCTGGTGACCAGACTTGACGCTGATGATACAGGGTTCTAGAAGACACTCTGCTTTTGGCTCATGTATCATTGCCACAATGACTAGACTAGGAACAGTGGCATAGAAGACAGGTAAAACCAAACTAGAGACAAACTCCCTGGTATTTGTGCATGAAAGCTTATAGTGCAATGATCCCGGTGCTGGTTCATGCTGAACAGGAAGGAAGTAGAAAAAAATCTCCTCCCACTAAGTAAACAGCTGCAGGAGTGTGATTTGTTTAACTCTGGAATTACCAAAACAGCCACCATGCAACTCAGCAAAAGTAACAAGTATATTAACTTGTATCACACCAAAGGAAAAGCTCCTACCTCCCATCATATTGCCCATGACAAAGAGTCATGAACAGATGGATGTTTATAATCTCCTGGGGATATCGTCTCCAAATGGGTTAGTTTTGTGTGAACCTGACTCTTAAGCCAGGATATGTGGAGTATGATTGCATTCTCTCAAATTACTGCTAGCTCTTGCATTTTCAAAGAGCTGTCCGGAGTTCATTGGATGCAACCCATAGGCAACCTGTCAGTGTATTTTGGAACTTGCTTTAATCAGGCTAGTGACTCTCAATATACAGGGAAATACAATCTTTCTGTAATCCACACTAGCCCCCTTACAGTTGGCCATGAATGCCGCAGCCAGAGTCATCTACGGAGCTTCCAGAAGCGACCACGTAACGCCCATTCTCAAACAGCTGCACTGGCTACCTATCCATGGGAGGATAACCTTCAAAACCCTTCTGTTAACATTCAAGGCAATCAAAGGCATTTCCTCCCCCTCACTCACGCATCTTTTCCACATGGTTCCCCCCAACAGATCTAGAAGAGCAACATCTGTCAACCTACTAATCACACCAAAGGCAGCGACAAAGTGCAACAAGACAACCACAAACAGAGCGTGCAGTTTCTATATCCCCAGATGCTGGAATGCTCTACCCCTGACATTAGAGCCATAACCAATTTATATCAATTCAGGAAGGCACTCAAAACCTACCTCTTCATCCAATATTTCCCAGACAACCTTTGAGCCTAGATTTCCCCCTCAAGAAATCACCCCTCTAGAGATACCCCCTTACTCATGATCTGATTTTACCTATCCTGCAGTGTAAATAGCTCATGTATATAGTTAACCCAGTTATCCAAGTTTCTTTTTCCCTGTTCAATGTAAAACCAGACACCTTGTCGTATGGTAGTTATGTTATGATGTGAACCGCGCTGATGCCGAATAGCGCGGTATATAAGAAACTGTAATAAATAAAATAAATAAATAAATAAAGGCAGAAAATACTGGGACAAAAAATGTAGACGATACCTTTTTATTGGACTAACTTAATACATATCTGACTAAATTTTGAGAACTATAGTCTAGTCTTGGTTAAAACAATATGAGCAGGTTAATGCAAAGGAGGCTGTTGCCCAAATATAAAGGGAAATCACAGGGTGCACTAAGATGGCAATGTATTTTCAGAAGAACAAAAAGTTTGATGTAAATGGGGTGGGGGATGTAAACTTACTTTTTATTTATTTTTGGATATATGTCATGCCTTCTCAGTAGTAGCTGAAGGTGACTTATATTCAGGTACAACAGTTATTTCCCAGTCCCTAGCAGGGATATATATATCTGGAAACAAGTAAAGACACCTTGTCCTGATTTAGTCCTTTCTATAGACTAACATGGCGACCACATGACTTCTATTTACATAAAGTTTACATATTTCTATATGTAGATCTCCAGGAACAAGCAGGAATGAGTCTTCACATATGGGTATCGTCGGTACTGACGGAGCCTGCGCGGGAACGCTCCCCAGCGTCCAGTAAGAAAGCTTTTGGGAGCATCCCACAGCGCCTGCGCGCTGCCTTCCCGCCTTTCCTAACCGCCTCTCTCCAGTTCTTCTTTTCCGCGGAGCCAGCAGGTCATGTTCCTGTCACCGCTGAATAATTTTCTTATTTTCTTTTATTTCTTTGGTCGCGTGTCTGCCTTCTCGACGCCGGACCGGTACCGCTGGTCTTTTCTTTCTTTATTCAAAAAAAAAACCTACTACCATTTTTTTTTTCTCACTTCAGTGCATTTTTTCTTTCTGTGGCCTTAGGCCTACAGAAATTTTCCTCATGGAAAAGCCCGCCTCCGGGTTCAAAAAGTGCACCGGCACTATTTCTGTCACCGACACCCATGACTGGTGTCTAAAATGTTTAGGTCCTGATCATTCCATTGCGGACTGTGAGTCCTGTTCCATGATGTCTAAAAGAGGTCTACAGAATCGAGCAGCCAATCTCAGTACCCTGTTTCCCTCTGATGCAGCTTTGGTGGCATCGACGTCTTCCAGGGCTGCTTCTTCCTCCCATGGATCTCAGGTAACCAAACTTAAGTCCAGCCGGTCCTCGAAGAGTAGATCTCCCTCTAAGTATCGAGATGCCTCCGGGCTTGCTCTCGAGGAATCCGCACCGGCAAAATTACCCCGGCGGGAGGCTCCGGCTTCAAAAGCTTTATCTATGGGGTCACAGGTTGACATCGATCACTTGTTGCAATGTTCTGGGGTACCAGTGGTTTCTACCGGTACCGACATTCAGACATTGGTGGCGTCGATGGATCCGAATATTCTGACCATGCAGCGTGCCATCACGGCATTCATACAAGCTGCGACGCCTTCGGTACCGCAACAAACTCCGTTGTCGGTACCGATTCCGGTACCGGACCCGATACCGATTGCGTCGACATCGGCTTAGGCGTCGACAGCAGCAGTACACTGTTCTGTGATGCCCATTGGTACCGATGTCGATACCCCCCGGTACGCGTATTGGGCTCTGCAGGGGCATCCAGACAGACGATACTTCGATTCCTCTGAAGACTCTGATGAATCAGAGGCCTCTATCGAAGCATCGGGGATCCTTCCTCAGGGGCCCTCTTCTCTAAAAAGAAGAATGTCTCCTCCAGAAGACTTGTCTTTTCAAGACTTCATTAGGGAAGTGGCCAGGGATCTTTCCATCTCAGTGGCCTCTGAGACTGAGCCTAGAGCCAAAAAATTAGATATTTTACAATATCCTAAGGCTCCTAAAGAGGCAGACACTTTACCAATACATGAGATTCTTTATGATCACATGTTGGGCATATGGGAGACTCCTCTCACCACCTCCCCTCATTCTCGTAGGTTGGACACCATGTATCGTGTTCCTCCTTGTCCTGGCTTTCATAAGACTCAGCTTCCTCACCACTCCATTGTGGTGGAGTCTGCTATGAAAAAGATCAAGAATGTAAAAAGGCACTCTTCTACTCCTCCAGGAAGAGAATGCAGAACCTTAGATGCCTTTGGCAGGAGAATTTTCCAGGCCGGTATGCTTGTTGCCAGAATCAACTCCTATAGTCTCTATATGGGGATGTTTCTAAAGGAAGTTACAGATCATCTACAAACCCTATCTCCTTTTATTTCAGAAGATAAAAGGGAAGAGTTTCTCACCTGGCTTAGACATGCCCAGGATATTTCCAAGTTTTCCAACCGTGCAGCCTTTGACTCTTTTGAAGGTGCCAGCAGAGCCTTGGCTATTGCCATAGGTGCACGCAGAGTTGCTTGGTTACAAGCTTTTGATTTGGAACCCTGGGTTCAGGATGGACTAGGGAACCTTCCTGGTACAGGTGAAAACCTTTTTGGCAAAGATTGGCAAGCAAAGGCCACCCAGATGGATGCTGAAAATTCTGCTTTAGATAGACTTTCAAAGTCTACTTTCTGCTCCTTTTAAAAAGAGGTTGTTCAAAAAGGGTTTTTTTCCCAAAAAAAGGGAAATATTACTCTGCTTATGGTCAGCAGACATCTTCTGCAGGTCGTTTTGCTACAAAGAGACAGCAACAACCCAAACAGGTCAAGCCTAAGCCTGCGAGGACTGCTGTGGCCCAACAGCCTCAGCCTCCTCAGGGCCTTTGACTTACAACTAGAGAACTTAGCCTTTCTGGCTCTAGAACATCCAGAGCCTCTCACCATTCCAGGAAGGTTAGCTCATTTTGCTCCCAGATGGGAACAAATCACAGCAGAGCAATGGACCCTCTCCATCATAAGAGACGGGTACAAGCTTCATTTCTTAAACCTTCCTCCTCACACCATGGTGAAACAGTTCAGTTCTACAACTTCTCTCCTCGACCTTCTGGGCCAGGAGATTGCTACCCTTCTTGCCCAAGGGGCAATAGAAGAAGTACCCCTTCTTCAACAGGGCTCAGGGTTCTACTCCCCCTATTTTCTCATTCCAAAGAAAACAGGGGGCTACAGACCCATTTTAGATCTCAGAGAATTGAACAAGTTTCTATGCAAGGAGAAATTCAAGATGACTTCTCTCGGAACTCTCCTTCCATACCTCCAGAGTCAGGACTGGCTTTGTTCTCTAGATCTCAAGGATGCGTACACCCATGTCCTCATCCATCCAACACACAGAACGTTCCTTCGATTCCTTTTCCAAGGAAAGCACTATCAATACAGAGTGCTTCCCTTCGGTCTGGCCTCTGCCCCAAGGGTGTTCACAAAATGCATGGCAGTAGTAGCTGCATTTCTACGCACTCTAGGAATATTTGTATTCCCATATTTGGACAACTGGCTCATCCAAGCTCCATCTCAGTCAGAGGCCCAGGCTTCCCTGAGCTGCACAAGCTGTATCCTTCAATATCTGGGACTTGTCATAAACATCCCAAAGTCCCATCTCACTCCTACTCAATCTCTGGAGTTCATAGGGGCCTTACTGGATACCACCACTGCAAGGGCCTATCTTCCCCAGGACCGTTGCCTATGCTTGGTACAGTTAGCCTCCCAGATTCAGTTAAAGTCCCACTTAACTGCTCGAGAGATGTTACAACTGTTAGGCCACATGGCATCCACTGTGCATGTGGTCCCTTATGCTCGCCTTCACATGAGAGCAGCTCAGTGGACTTTGTCCACCCAATGGATCCAGGCATCAGGATGCCTGTCAGACAAAATAGCAACTTCTGTTTTGCTCTCTCCAGTGGTGGAAGTCCACCCAAAATCTGTTGCTGGGGTCCCCCTTTCAACAGGTGTTACCCCAGGCAACCCTCACAACAGATGCCTCCCCAAAGGGTTGGGGGGCTCATCTACAAGATCTCTCCACCCAGGGCATCTGGTCTCCACAGGAAACATCTCTACATATCAACCTCTTAGAGCTCAGAGCAATCTTTCTAGCTCTCAGAGTCTTCCACACCCTGCTCAGCTACAAGACAGTCCTCATCCACACGGACAATCAAGTAGCCATGTTCTACGTGAACAAGCAGGGGGGGAACTGGCTCTGTCGCTTTGCAACGAAGCTCTGATATTGTGGGCCTTCGCCAGAGAGCATCAAATTCATCTTATGGCAGTGTATCTTCCAGGGGTTCAAAACTCTTGGGCAGACAGACTCAGTCGAGTTCTGCTTCCACACGAATGGTCCCTTCATGGGGACCAGATAACCAGGATTTATAACAAGATTCATGAGAGGCCTTCTTTTGACTAAACCTCCCATTAGACCACCTCCAGTGGCATCGGACTTGAATCTGGTTCTTGGCCAGCTTATGAAGCCACCCTTTGAACCCTTAGCCACTACCTCCTTGAAATTTCTTTCCTGGAAGGTTATTTTTCTCATTGCAGTCACTTCAGCTCGCCGCATCAGTGAACTGCAAGCCTTGGTGGCTAATCCTCCTTATACAAGGTTCCATCATGACAAGGTAGTCCTCAGGACCAATCCACACTTTATGCCTAAAGTGGTTTCACCTTTTCATCTAAATCAGGAGGTATATTTACCTGTCTTTTTTCCAGGGCCTCATGCATCTACTACAGAGAGGAATCTCCATACCCTGGATTGTAAAAGAGCACTCTCTTTTTACTTACAAAGGACACAGCAACATAGAAAGTCCTCTCAACTCTTTGTTGCTTTTGACCCCTCTCATTTAGGACTTCCAGTCTCTAAGAGAACTCTATCCAATTGGATTGCTCAGTGTATTTCCTTCGCCTACCAGAGTAAGAACCTTTCTCTGGAGGGCCATGTCACTGCTCACAATGTGAGGGCCATGGAAGCCTCTATGGCTCATCTAAACTCTGTGTCCATCGACCAAATCTGTCGAGCGGCCACCTGGGCCTCGGTTCACACCTTTACAGCCCATTACTGCTTGGACAAGGACTCCCGCCGGGATGCCTTGTTTGGTCAGGCTGTTCTCAAACACCTGTTCCATACCTAATCAACTCCTACCCTCCATCCCTGGTTGGATGCCCGAGATCCATGGGATGAGGTAGAGCCCTTCTCAGGGACTCAAAACTGTGGAGATCTCCCTGGCATCTCTAACTGGGGAGTCCCCATATGTGAAGACTCATTCCTGCTTGTTCCTGGAGATAGCACAGTTACTTACCTGTAACAGGTGATCTCTGGGAACAGCAGGAATAAGTCTTCACAACCCACCCACCTCCCCTAGGAGTTGTATCTCTCTATCTTTCCTTTCCTCTCTCTCTTTGTCTCAGCTTTCAAACTCGAACTGGAGAGAGGCGGTTAGGAAAGGCAAGAAGGCAGCGCGCAGGCGCTGTGGGATGCTCCCAAAAGCTTTCTTACTGGATGCTGGGGAGCGTTCCCGCGCAGGCTCCGTCGGTACCGACGATACCCATATGTGAAGACTTATTCCTGCTGTTCCCAGAGATCACCTGTTACAGGTAAGTAACTGTGCTTTCTTTTCACATTTGTTAATTTATCAAAGTCTGTAGAATTAGCATACAGTTTTTTATATTTATAAGTGATCTGAAATGATTACATATTTATAATTCTGCAATTGGGAAAAAGGGAGGTGATTAGATTTGCAGATAACAGCAAGTTATTCAAAGTTCTTAAATCGCATGAGGATTATGAGAAATTGCAGGGGGACTGGGCATCTAAATCTAATGTGGACAAATGCAAAGTGATGCAGGTATGGAAGAAAAATGCAAACTATATAGATACACAACACATTAACAGTAACTACCATGGAAAAGGATCTGGCTGTGATCACAGACAATACTTCGTTTCTTGGGCGCATCGCACACCAAAGAGACTATTTCAGACAATTTTAGGAATCATTAGGAAAGGAATAGCAAATAAAACTAAGAATATCATAATGTCTCTGTATCGCTCCATGGTGTGATTGCCCCTTTTGAGTATTGTGTGCAGTTCTGCATCTCAAAAAAGATATAGCACCATTAGAAAAAGGTACAGAGAAGGGTGAACAAAATGATAAAAGGGATGGAAGGACTCTCCTGTGAGGAAAGGCTAAAGAGGTTAGGGCATCTCCAGGAACAAGCAGGAATGTAGTCTTCACATATGGGTATCGTCAGTACCGACGGAGCCTGCGCGGGAACGCTCCCCAGCATCCAATAGGAATGCTTTTGGGAGCATCCCTCAGCACATGCGTGCTGCCTTCCTGCCTTTCCAACTGTCCCTCTTCAGTTCTTCCTTTTCCGCGGAGCTAACAGGACCTATTCCCTGTCACCGCAGAAAATTCCGTCTTTAAAATTCTTTGTGGTCGCGTTTGCCTACCGCACGACGCCTACCGGTACCGCTGGTTCTTTTATTTTATTTTCCTAAAAAAAAGAAAAAAACCTAGACTTAGACTGTTTCTTTTCAGAAACTTTCCTGTTTTGGTGCTAGGTGCCATTTTGGGCATTAGGCCCCATTTTTCCAAAATCATGGAAAAGCCAACTAGTGGTTTTAAAAAATGTACTAAGTGTGGCGGTACCATTTCCGTCACTGACACCCATGATTGGTATCTAAAATGTTTTAGGACCTGATCATTCTCCAATTGAATGTCTCTCCTGCATGGGAATGACCAAAAGAGGAAGACAGAACCGGGCCGCAAAGCTCGGTACCCTCTTTTCTTCAGATGCCAGATCTATTGCATCGACATCGTCCAGGGCCTCTTCTTCCTCCCATGGATCTCAGGTAACTAAACATAAAAGCCAGTCCTCAAAGGTTAGCTCTCCTGCTAAGCATCGAGAGGCCATTGGCATTGCCCTTGAGGGAACCACACCGGCAAAACAGCCCCGGCGGGAGGCTTCGGCTTCCAAAGCATCGATGGGGCTTCAGGATGTTCGAGGCCTCAACCTCGCAAGAACTACCTGTGCCATGCTCAGGGGTTCTGACCGTTTTTACCGGTACCGACACCCAGGCATCGGCAGCGTCGATAGGCCAGAGATTTCTTGCTATTGAACGCAGTATCGCAGCTGTTCTCTCAGCTGCGGTACCGGTGGTCCCAAGGGCACCGGTGCCGACATCAACACCGATGCCAGTACCGACACTGTTACAAACATCGGTACCGACACTGACGATGCCGGTACCGATGGTACCAACCCCAATGGTAACTCTTCCTATTCCACCTCCGGCTGGAGTGGATAAAGTGGTACCGGGTCACCTCGGTACCGACTTCAATCGATACCGGGATCGTGCTTTGCAGGAGCATCGGGGTCAGGAATACTCCGATTCCGAAGACTCTGACAATTCTGCTGGCACTAGAGGGTTTCTCCTAGAAGATTCCTCTTCTCCCCAACGCAGAATGTCACCTCCAGAGGACATGTCATTTCAGGATTTCATCCGTGATATGGCTAAAGGTCTTTCAATCACAGTAGCTCCTGAAGAGGAACCCAGAGCAAAGGAATTAGAAATCCTCCAATATCCTAAAGCTCCTAAGGAGGCAGCTACTCTGCCTATCCATGAAATTCTGCATAGCTTGATGCTCAGAATGTGGGAGACACCTCTGACGACTACTTCTCACTCTAAGAGACTTGATACTATGTATCGAGTCCCACCATGTCCTGGAGTTCAGAAAACTCAGCTGCCACACCATTCAATGGTAGTGGAGTCAGCCATGCCGTAGGATGAAAAGTGCAAAAAGACATGCATCCAATCCTCCAGGTCGTGAATGCAGGACTCTGGATGCTTTTGGACGCAGAACTTTTCAAGCTTCCATGCTTTCAGTTAGGATTAGCTCATATATCCTATATATGGGAATGTTCCTCAAGGAAATCACAGGAGACTTGGAACTTATGAGCCCATTTCTCCCAGATGATAAGAGACAAGACTTTCTTACTCTGATTAAGCATGCTCAGGATGTCTCCAAGTTTGTCAATCGTGCAGCCTTTGACTGCTTCGAATGCATCAGCAGAAATTCTGCTATTGCCGTTGGCGCACGATGGATTGCCTGGCTACAGGCATCAGACTTGGATACAGGACAAGTTAGGCAACATTCCTTGCACGGGAGAGAATCTCTTTGGCAAGAACTGGCAGGAGAAGGCTGACGAGTTAGATGCTGACAATTCTCCCTTAGATAGATTGTTGAAGTCTACAGCCACTCCAGCCAAAAGGAAGCCTTATAAAAAACCCTCTTTTAGCAAAAAGAGGAAGTTTTATCCTTCCTATACCCACCAGACTCAGACTCCAGGTCAGGTTGCCCAAAAGAGACAAACTAGATAACAAAAGAAACCAAAAGGCCCGAGAACCCAACCAGCTCTCCAGGTTCAGCCCCCTCAAGGGCTTTGACTCCTTCCTAGAGAGCTTTGCCTTCCTGCCTCAGAGGGGTCCTCAAACCCCCAATATTCCTGGCAGGTTATGCCACTTTGTCAACAGATGGCATCAGATAACAGCAGAAGATTGGACTTTGTCCATTGTGGGGGAGGGGTACAAACTTCATTTTCACAGCTTACCCCCTCCTACAATTCTAAAGCAGTTCAATTCACAAACCTCTGCAGACAATCTGCTAGATCATGAGGTTTCCACACTTCTTGCCCAATGGGCAATAGAGGAAGTACCCATTCTTCAGTAGGGTGCAGGCTTCTACTCCCCCCTATTTTCTTATTCCAAAGAAAACAGGACACAGACCCATTCTAGACCTCAGAGAATTGAACAAATATCTGTTTCGAGAGAAATTCAAAATGATTTCTCTAGGAACTCTTCTGCCATACCTTCAAAGCCAGGATTGGCTTTGCTCTCTAGACTTAAAGGATGTGCACACACATTCTTATCCATCCAGATCACAGGAAATTTTTACGTTTCCTTTTCAGGGGAAGACGTTTCCAGTACAGGGTTCTTCCTTTTGGTCTGGCTTCAGCACCAAGGGTATTCACGAAACGCATGGCATGGCAGTAGTAGCAGCATTTCTACGAACCCTGGGGATTTTTGTCTTCCCTTACTTAGACGACTGACTCATCCGAGCCTCCACAGTGACAGAGGCCAGCACTGCACTGTCTCGTACAATGCGAATCCTCCAATACTTGGGATTGGTAATAAACTTCCCGAAATCTCAACTAGTTCCTTCCCAATGCCTAGAATTCATAGGAGCCTGTCTGGATACCAGACAGGCAAGGGCTTTCCTTCCACAAGCCCGGTGTCTTCGCATAATGCAGTTAGCTTCCCAAGCAGCAGGCAAATCCTCCCTCACTGCTCGGAAGCTACTGCAGTTACTGGGACACATGGCATCCATAGTTCATTTAGTCCCATATGCTTGCCTCCACATGCGAGCAGCTCAGTGGACCCTCTCCACACAGTGGACACAGGCCACGGGTCATTTGTCGGACAAAATAACAATCTCTCAATGACTAATTTTGTCCCTCCAATGGTGGCAATCATCAGAAAATCTGACAGTGGGGTCTCCTTTCCATCAACCCCCTCTTTCAGGCCACCCTAACAGATGCATCACAGGTGGGTTGGGGAGCACACCTGAATCCTCTCTCTACCCAGGACACCTGGACTCCACAGGAGGTTGGTTTACACATAAACCTCCTGGAGTTAAGAGCAATTTATTTAGCTCTTCGAGTGCTCCACGCCCAGCTCAGCTACAAGACAGTCCTAGTCCAGACGGACAATCAGGTAGCCATGTTCTATGTGAACAAGCAGGGCGGGACAGGCTCTCTGTCGTTATGCAACGAAGCTTTACGACTATGGGGCTTCGCCAGAGAGCATCAAATTCACCTTCTAGTGGTATATCTTCCAGGCATTCAAAACCTTTGGGCAGACAAACTCAGTCGAGTACTGCTGCCTCACGAGTGGTCCCTCCACCTAGACCAGGTGGCAAAGATATTTCATCTCTGGGGCACTCCAGACATAGACCTCTTTGCAAGTCCACTGAATGCCAAAATTCCCCGGTTTTGTTCCAGGATTCCGGCGCACAACTGTCAGGCAAGGGATGCTTTCCTCCTTCACTGGGGTCAGGATTTCCTTTATGCCTTCCCACCCATTCCCCTCATCCCCAAGACACTCTTCAAGCTTCAGAGAGACAGGGGTTGCATGATTCTCATAGCACCACGATGGCCACGCCAAACATGGTAATCTCCAGGAACAAGCAGGAATGTAGTCTTCACATATGGGTATTGTCGGTACAGACGGAACCTGCGCGGTAACGCTCCCCAGCGTCCAATTAGAAAGCTTTTGGGAGCATCCCACAGCACCTGCATGCTGCCTTCCTGCCTTTCCCAACTGCCTCTCTCCAATTCTTCGTTTTCCGCGGAGCCAGCAGGTCATTGTTCCTGTCACCGCAGAAAATTTTTCCCTATTAACCTTCTTTTTTGTGGTCGCGTCTGCCTTCTTCGACGCTATACCGGTACCGCCGGTTCTTTCTTTCTTTCTTTTAAAAATAAATAAATAAATAGATATATTGTTAGTACTTTTCCAATTTTTTTTTCATGTGCACGCGTCATTTTGGGCCTTAGGCCCAAAAATTCCTCTAAGATGGATAAACCCGCCTCGGGTTTTAAAAAGTGCACCAAGTGTGGCCGTACCATCTCCATCACCGACACACATGAGTGGTGTCTTAAATGTTTAGGTCCTGACCACTCCATCACGGAATGTATGGCCTGTGCCATGCTCTCCAAAAGGGGTCGACAGAACCGAGCTGCCAAGCTCAGTACCCTGTTTCCTTCCGATGCAGCCTCGGTAGCATCGACGTCTTCCAGGGCTTCGTCTTCCTCCCATGGATCTCAGGTAACTAAACATAAATCCAACCGGTCCTCAAAGGGTAGATCTCCTTCTAAGCATCGAGATGCCTCTGGCGTTGCCCTTGAGGATTCTGCACCGGCATAATTTGCCCCGGCGGGAGGCTTCGGCTTCCAAAGCATTATCAGGGCTCCAGGATGTTCGAGGCCCCAACCTCGGCAGAACTACTGGTGCCATTCTCTGGGGTACCGGCGGTATTCTCCGGTACCGATACCCCGGCATCGGCAGCGTCGATAGACCAGAGGTTCTTGGCTATTGAACGCAGTCTGGCGGCTCTCCTTGTGGCATCGACCCCCTCGGAACCACGTCAGACAATTCAGTCGGTGTCTGTCCATGACTACTATAATTCCTCCCTTGTCAGCACGACGGATGACAATATCTGTGCGTGAACGGAGCTCTTGTAATACTTTATTTTCTGCCCGTGATAATGAATAGCGCACCTTAGGATATTGAGTTTGAGACAGACTAGAAACATCCTGCAAAACTAGTTCTTTAAATATCATCAACGACGGTGGAAGAGTTTCAGGTGGACTCCAATTAGATTTTAGCGGTAATTGAACTCTATTTGTATGCAACAAAGGCATAGGGGGAAGAGGGTTTCTTGCAAAATAGGTTTTTAGATGTAATTTCCGGAGGAATTGCTCAAAATCTATGTGAAACTGGAATAGATCAAACGTAATTGAGGGCACAAACGATAACCCGCGATTTAAAATCGCTAATTCATGAGTAGATAAAGAATATTTAGAAATATTAATCACCGAAGAGGCCTCTCGTACTTCAAGAACGTTTTGTCCGGGTGGTATTACGAGATTTGGTTTTTTCACTTGATTGTGACTTCTTACGATTTTCTTCTCCATTTGAGCCTGAATGTTGAGATTGTTTACTCGATTCTGATGTACTCCCTGCTTCCGAACTATCTTCGAAATCCACTTGACGTTTACGCTGTTTCCCTATCTTATTGCGCTTTTTTGGGTTAAGCCAAGGATATACATAACCACTATTATAATCGTCAGTCTCTTTTTAGTTTTTTCAATTTGATTTTCTTAACCTCCTCTTTTGTAGTTTCTAAAAGTTTTTTATGTTCTTCCATTTTTGTGGTAAATTCCATTTGGGGTACTATCTCCTTTAACTTTCCTGTCATACCAGTGATATCTTGTTGTATTATATCCAAACTCTGTCGAGTAGTGTCCACAATTAAGACCATAAGGTCAAGCGAACATTTGTTCAATATATGTAACCATTTCTCCATAAATGTGGCATTCATGGTATGTAATTTTGGTTCCTTATATATCCTCAGCCCACGAGGTATATGTTGCCTCTTGATATACTCCACTAATGAAAAACGGTGGAGTTCCTGACGAACCTGTTTTTTTTGAAGATCCAAAAGGTCTTCCCAGGTTTCTTTAGACTCCGATACATTAATATCCTCTACTGAAAATGGAGTAGCTTCCTTACTCAAATTCTTAATGTGATTGTCTGAGAAACTAAAAGTTTCTGACCAAACAGTGTGACCCTCCATTATTGTACAAACAAGCACTATCTACGGTCACGTCTTTGAGCTTATATATCGATAAAAGAAATAATATTAGTTCAGCTCAATCCCCAACTCTGAGTTCAAACTTTTTATATTGTTATATATGCATCAATCTTCTAGGTGCAGACTAGGTGCAGAAAAGGTCTCAGACTTATATAAGGCTTAAATCAGCCAGACTTGCTGGAATGAAAATTGCCTTCTTTTGCATCAATGACCTTAATAACTAAATTCTGCATCCATTTAGTAGTAATATTCATTTAACACAACATTTAACACAGTGTTTCTCCACTTATTCATAGTATGTCTCCACCGGCATTGCTTAGAACTATAAAACCATCAGTCTTTAACAATCTCACTCTCACAACTTATTGTCCCATCTTTGTTGAATTTCAAATTTGATGGTTTGTTAAAAGCAGTGCTTATCTGAGAACTTTGTAGAAGTCTGTATAGTATCGCCAAGCTGCAGATTTTCCCAACGTCTAACAGAAAGCGCTTGCACGTTTCACAGTTCGTTTCTTCAGGGGAGCTGTGTTACAGACATCCAATCATATTCTTCAAAACTGCACGGACTAAAGAGAAATGATACACTCAACTAGCTTCTAACATTTTGAACTCACATATTAACTTAATATCACATTAGTAAGAGCTGCAAGGTACCTTTCTTATCACAGTTGACACTTCAAGTTTTCAATGGAACCAAAAACGCCGCGCATGCGGATAACTATCTCTTCCCACTTTATATAGAGAAAGGAATCAACCAGTAAAACTTTTTTCTTAAAGGGACAGATACCATTATCCTACTTGCACATATGCCAATCTACCTGGGCATTTAAGCCGTTTGGGCAGACAGTAGACAGCGTGAATATCCATTTTTGCACTTGGTACAGAAGTTGTTGTTCACTCGTACGACCCCGAACGCCTTTCTGTACCTGTTCTATGCTGAAACAGCGTAAATCCTGAAATTTATGTTCTAATTGGAGACAATGTTCCACTATAGGTGCTTCCTTTCTTTTACATTTTATTCTACTACGATGTTCCTGTAGACGGACCTGAAGTGAACGAATCGTTTTTCCAACGTATAGCAGTTTACACGGGCAATAAATCCCATAAACTACAGAGGTCGACTGACAGGTAGTAGAACTTTTCAACCGGTATTCTTTCCCACCATAGCTAAATGAGGTAATCTCTAGAGTAATGGGGCAAATGTTACAACCCGCACATTTTACGGTGCCCCGGAACCGGTACAATATCTCTAGGAAAGGAAGATCTCAATTCCGTTGGACTAAGAATCTCTTTGAGATTACGTTGTCTCTTCCACACACATCTAACATTTGTTGCATACAAATAGAGTTCAATTACCGCTAAAATCCATGGTTGTGGAATCGGCAATGCATCGGCTTAAGAGTCAAAAGATGCACTCCTCGGTGCCCCCGGGTAAGGAGGCCCGTAACCTGGATGCCCTCGGTAGGAAGTGCTTCCAGGGTTCCATGCTTGCCTGCAGGGTCCAGACATACCAGCTGTATATGGGCATGTTCCTCCGAGACCTGGCGAAGGAGCTAGCCGGGTTCTCGGCTGGTCTCTCCGACGAACCTTTGCAGAGGTTCCTGGCCTTGTCCGATAGTATTTGAGAGTGCTCGAAGTTTCTTTCTCGGGCGGCCTACGACGGCTTCGAGGCGTCGGCCCGCGTAGCCGGAGCCGGCATCGGCGCCCGCCGACAGGCCTGGCTCCAGTCATCTGACCTCGAGCCGTGGGTACAGGACAAGTTAGTCGATGTCCCCTGCCGAGGTGACAACCTTTTCGGCAAGCCCATGTCCGATAAGGCTGCGGAACTCGAGTCCGAGACTCTCACTCGGACTTGACTGTCCCGAAAGACCTCTGCTCCCACGCAGAAGAGGAAAGGTCCGGGGAAGAAGCCTTTTTACCCGAGGAATGTGCTTGCCTATAAGCAATCCCACCTTCAATATCAAGTACCGGCGGCTTCCTCTCAGTGCCCACAGACTAAGGGTCAGGGGAATGGCCCCCGTAGACCGCGGGCCCCCAAGCCCGCTACACAGCCCCCTGCCACGCAGGGTGGGGGTTTTTGACTATGCCAGCATAGCCTCTCCCCCTCCGTGCCCGTCGCTCAGCACGGGGGGCAGGCTGATCCACTTCGCTCACAGGTGGTCAGCCATAACATCCGATTCCTGGGTGCTGCAGGTGGTTCAAAGGGGCTACCGCTTGCATTTTCACCAGGTGCCTCCCCCCTACTTTCCGGGGGAGCCTCCGAGGCCCCCTCTGCACAGAGACTTACTCCTTCAGGAGCTGCAGGGGCTACTGGAGGAGCAGGCTGTGGAACCAGTGCCCCAACCTCAGTGGGGTCAGGGGTTCTACTCCAGATACTTCCTGGTCCCAAAGAGGACGGGAGGCCTCAGACCCATTCTGGACTTGCACAGCCTCAACAGGTTCCTGCAGCGGGAAAAGTTCAGGATGCTTACCCTTGGAATCTTGCTGCCCTACCTCCAGCAGGGAGATTGGCTATGCTCCTTGGACCTAAAGGATGCCTATACTCACATCCTGATTCATCCGGACCACCGACAATATCTCAGATTTGTAGTGGCCGGGAAACACTATCAGTACTGCGTGCTGCCTTTCGGCTTGTGCTCCGCCCCCAGGGTGTTCACAAAATGCCTGGCGGTGGTCGCGGCCTTCGTGAGGCTTCAGGGCCTGTTCGTTTTTCCTTACCTGGACGACTGGCTCGTACGGGCGCAGTTGGCCCCAGAGGTCGCTCAGGCCACGCGGCGTACGGTGGCTCTGCTTCAGCACTTGGGCTTCGTCATAAACGTCGGGAAGTCCACGTTGCGCCCCTCTCAGGATCTCGAGTTCATAGGAGCTCGGCTCGACACTCTGCGAGCTCGTGCCTTCTTGCCTCGAGCGCGAGCCGACAGGCTCATGGCCTTGGCCGGCAGGTTCCACAGTGCGTCTCCAGTTCCGGCCCGGAGGTTCCTGCAGCTGCTCGGCCATATGGCCTCCACGGTCCATGTCACGCCGAACGCCCGACTGCATATGAGGCCTGTCCAGTGGTGTCTCCGCACTCAATGGCATCAGGCCACAGGAGGTCTAGCGGACCTTCTACAGATCTCCGACCGCCTGGTCTCCTCTCTGCAGTGGTGGCTCCACCTGCCCAACCTGGTACGGGGTATGCCCTTTCAGTCTCCCGTACCCTCCCAGGTGCTGACGACCGATGCCTCTCTCTTGGGATGGGGAGCGCATTGAAAAGGAGCACGCACTCAAGGCCTTTGGAATCCTTGGGAGGCGGCTCAGCAAATCAACTTCCTGGAGCTGTGGACCTTCTCTCACCTCACCTCACCTCTCGCCAGTCCGTACTGGTGCAGACGGATAATCAGGTGGCCATGTTCTACGTGAACAAACAGGGAGGCACGGGCTCCCTCCTGCTCTGTCAGGAGGCCCGGCGACTGTGCTCCTGGGCTGTCAACCACAACATCCTCCTCCCAGGCTGTTTACCTGCCCGGGCAGGAGAATTGCCTGGCCGACAGGCTGAGCCGGGTCTTGCAGCCCCACGAGTGGAGGTTGAACCCCGGCGTTGCCCAGCAAATCTTCCGCCGGTGGGGCACCCCCACCGTGGACCTCTTTGCCAGTCCCCTGAACCGGCAGCTCCCCTGGTTCTGCTCTCGGCATCCGCATCCCCTCAGAGTGGCCCCGGATGCTTTCCTCATTTCGTGGTCCGCAGGCCTACTGTATGCCTTTCCTCCCATGCCGCTGGTGTCCCGGATGCTCTTCAAGGTTGCCAGGGACGGGGCCTGCGTGATCCTGATAGCGCCCCGATGGCCGAGGCAACCCTGGTTTCCTCTGCTCCTTCAGTTAGCGGTGGACACCCCTCTCCCTCTGGGGTTTCAGCCTGATCTTCTGACCCAAGATCAGGGTACTCTTCTGCACCCCAACCTCAGGGCCCTGCACCTGATGGCCTGGCTGCTGAGAGGGTAGTCCTGGCCCCGCTCTCGCTCCCCCCGGAGGTGGAAGCTGTCGTCCTGGCGTCTCGGCGACCCTCTACCCGGAAGTCTTACGCACTCAAATGGCGTCGCTTCTCCGCCTGGTGTTCTCAGCGTTCGGAGGACCCATTCGCCTGCCTAGTGTCGGTGGTACTGCAATACTTGCTGCACCTCTCCGATCTAGGCCGCAAGTCCAACTCTGTCAGAGTCCACCTCAGTGCCCTCTCTGCTCATCATTCGCCGGTGGAGGGCCAGCCCCTTTCCTCGCACCCCTTGGTGGCGCGCTTCCTCAGGGGCCTGCTTCTGCTTAAGCCCCCGTTGCGCCCTCCGGCTCCTGACTGGGACCTCAATGTGGTTTTACAAAGGCTTACTTGCCCGCCTTTCGAACCCATGGCTACCTACCCCCTCCGCTTCCTCTCATGGAAAGCTCTCTTCTTGGTAGCCCTCACCTCCGCTAGGCGCGTTAGTGAACTACAGGCCCTAGTGTCGGAGCCCCCTTACACTAGGTTCTACAGGAATAGGGTTGTCTTACGGACTCACCCCAAGTTTCTTCCTAAGGTGTTTTCCTCTTTCCACATCAATCAAGAGGTGGTTCTTCCGACCTTCTTTCCCAGGCCACATACCAGCAGAGCTGAGACTGTTCTGCATATCCTGGACTGTCAAAGAGCCTTGTCCTTCTACCTTGACCGTACGCGTGAGCATAGGAAAGCTGCCCAGCTTTTCATTTCCTTTGACCCCAATCGGTTGGGGTTATCTGTGTCGAAGCGTACTCTGTCCATCTGGATAGCTGACTGCATCGCCTGGGCGTATGGGGCAGCCGGCCTCTCCTTGGAGAGTCGAGTCACGGCGCACCGTGTCCGGGCGAAGGCGGCGTCTGTCGCACGGTTCCGTTGGCAGAGATCTGCCGGGCCGCTACTTGGTCTTCTAGCCAAACTTTTGCGGCTCATTACTGCCTGGAGAGGGAGTCCCGCAGGGATAGTGCTTTTGGACAGGAAATCCTCCACAATCTCTTTGAGGTTTAGGCAACTCCTACCCTCCAGCCCCGGTGTTGGCTACCGGCCGGATTCGTATTCAGAGAAGATTCCTTCCTTCTGTGCGGTTGAGCTGGAGTGAGCTCTCTTTTTTCCAGCTTGAGGTCTCCGGTAGCCTTAAGCTAGGGAGTCCCATAAGTGAGGACTGACTTCCTGCTTGGTCCTGGAGAAAGAGTAGTTACTCACCTGTAACAGGTGTTCTCCAGGAGCAGCAGGAATCAGTCCTCACTACCCTCCCTCCTCCCCTTGGAGTTGCAGTCATTCTTATGGTTGCTGTCTTCCGCTATGTCATTCGACTGAGCAAGATGGCATCCTTGGGCGGGAAGAGGACCACGCATGCGAGCTGCAATCCCAAAGGCTTTCTTCGAAAGCTGGGGAAATTGCTCCGCGAGGGCTCCGTCGGCGCCAACGTCACCCATAAGTGAGGACTGATTCCTGCTGCTCCTGGAGAACACCTGTTACAGGTGAGTAACTACTCTTTTTGTCCCTCCAGTGGTGGCAGTCAACTCAGAACCTGTTGCTGCGGTCCCCTTTTCAACAACCCTTACCCCAGGCAACTCTCACAACAGATGCTTCTCCAATGGGTTGGGGAGCTCATCTGCAAGACCTCTCCACCCAAGGCACATGGACTCCACAGGAGACTCATCTACATATCAATCTCTTAGAGCTCAGAGCAATCTTCCTTGCTCTTCGAGTGTTCCACACCCTGCTCAGCTACAAGACAGTCCTCATTCATATGGACAATCAAGTAGCCATGTTCTACGTGAACAAGCAGGGGGGGAACAGGCTCTCTGTCGCTTTGCAACGAAGCTTTGCGACTATGGGCCCTTGCCAGAGAACATCAGATTCATCTCCTGGCAGTATATCTTCCAGGCATACAAAACTCTTGGGCAGACAGACTCAGCTGAGTTCTGCTTCCACACGAGTGGTCTCTACATGCAGACCAGGTGGCCAAGATTTTTCAAAATTGGGGAACCCCGGATATAGACCTCTTTGCAAGTCCGTTGAATGCCAAACTTCCCCGGTTCTCTTCCAGAATTCCGGCTCAGGGCTCTCAGGCCAGGGATGCTTTTCTCCTTCACTGGGGTCAAGACTTCCTTTATGCCTTTCCACCCATTCCCCTAATTCCCAAAACCTATTCAAGCTTCAGAGAGACAGAGGCCGCATGATTCTCATAGCTCCACATTGGCCATGGCAAGTGTGGTACCCTCTGCTTCTACATCTCTCTCAAGCTCCCTCTCTGGAGTTAGGGTGTGCTCCAGATCTCCTGTCCCAGGAGAACGGAATGTTATGGCATCCCAATCCCCAGTCTCTGCATCTCAAGGCTTGGTTGCTGAAGGCTTAGATCTCCATGATCTCAACCTCCCTCAGCAAGTAAGGGATATCCTTTATGCTTCCAGGAAGCCTTCCACAAGACGTTTGTATGCTTTTAAGTGGAAAAGGTTTACCATATGGTGTTTGCAGAAGGGTCTTAACCCCCTTGCGATACCTCTGGAATCATTACTGGAGTATCTCTTTCATTTATCTAATGCAGGACTTAAGACTAACTCAGTGAGAGTCCATTTGAGTGCTATTGCAGCTTCTCTCAAGCCTCTAAATGGACAACCTATTTCCTCCCATCTCTCATAGCGAGATTTATGAGAGGTCTTCTTCTAACTAAGCCTCCCATTAGGCCACCACCGGTGGCATGGGACCTAAACCTGGTTCTTGGTCAGCTCATGAAGCCACCTTTCAAACCCTTAGCTACTACCTCATTAAAATTCCTTTCTTGGAAAGTTATCTTTCTCATTGCAATCACATCAGCACGTCGCATCAGTGAATTGCAGGCACTAGTGGCTGATCCACCTTATACAAGGTTCCATCATGACAAGGTAGTCCTTAGGACTCATCCACACTTTATGCCAAAGGTGGTCTCGCCTTTTTATCTAAACCAAGCGGTCTACCTGCCTGTGTTTTTTCCAAGGCGTCATGCATCAAATGCAGAAAGGAATCTTCATACTTTGGACTGTAAAAGAGCTTTAGCCTTTTACTTACAAAGAACACAGCAACACAGAAAGTCCTCTCAACTCTTTGTTGCTTTTCACAATGTGAGAGCCATGGCAGCTTCAATGGCTCATCTGCACTCTGTGTCTATCGACGACATCTGTCGAGCAGCCACTTGGGCCTCGGTACATACCTTCACAGCCCATTATTGCTTGGACAAGGACTCCCGCCGGGATGCTTTGTTTGGTCAGGCTGTTCTCCAACACCTGTTCCATACCTAATCAACTCCTACCCACCATCCTTGGTTGGATGCCAGAGATCCATGGGGGGAAGTGGAGCCCTTTCACAGGGACACACAACTTCTGGGGTCTCTCCCTGGCATCTAAAGCTAGGGAATCCCCATATGTGAAGACTACATTCCTGCTTGTTCCTGGAGATAGCATAGTTACTCACCTGTAACAGGTGATCTCCGGGTAGAGCAGGAGTTTGGTCTTCACAACCCACCCACCTCCCCTAGGAGTTGTATCTCTCTCTATCTCTTTTCTTTCCTTTCCCTCTCTCTCTCTTTGTCTCAGCTTTAAAACTCAACTGGAGAGAGGCAGTTGGGAAAGGCGGGAAGGCAGCACGCAGGCGCTGTGGGATGCTCCCAAAAGCTTTCTAATTGGACGCCGGGGAGCGTTCCCGTACAGGCTCCGTCGGTACCGACGATACCCATATGTGAAGACTAAATTTCTGGTGTTCCCGGAGATCACCTGTTACAGGTGAGTAACTATGCTTTCCCTGCTTCTGCATCTCTCTCAAGCGGCACCTCTGGAGTTAGGGCATGCTCCATATCTCCTTTCCCAGGAGAACGGGACACTATGGCACCCGAATCCCCCCAGTCCCTGCACCTCACGGCCTGGTTGTTGAAGGCTTAGACCTCCAGAATTTCAACCCTTTCCCAGAAGGTAAAAGATATCCTTCAGGCTTATAGGAAACTTTCCACAAGAAGATCTTATACCTTCAAGTGGAAACGTTTTAGTATATGGTGCTCGAAGAAGGGATTAAACCCCCTGGTCATACCCTTAGAATCAATACTAGAGTATCTCCTTCACTTATCGGATTCTGGGTTAAAGACCAATTTGGTAAGAGTCCATCTTAGTGCAATTGGAGCTTCTTATAAGCCTCTAAATGGACAACCAATTTCCTCTCATCCATTCCTATCAAGATTTATGAGAGGCCTTTTATTAACTAAACCTCCCATCAAGCCACCACTGGTAGCATGGGATCTAAATCTAGTTCTCGAGCAGCTCATGAAGCCAACTTTTGAACCTTTAGCCACTACAGCCCTTAGGTTTTTGACTTGGAAGATCATCTTTCTCATTGCAATTACCTCTGCCCGTCGCATTAGTGAATTGCAAGCTTTAGTGGCTGATCATCCTTATACTAGATTTCATCATGATAAGGTTGTTCTTCGAACTCACCCACACTTTATGCCAAAGGTGGTTTCGCCTTTTCATTTAAACCAATCAATTTATCTTCCTGTATTTTTTCCGAGGCCTCATGCCTCTAATGCAGAAAGAAACCTTCATACTTTGGATTGTAAAAGGGCCTTAGCCTTTTACATTCAAAGAACACAGCAACATAGAAAGTCCTCGCAACTTTTTGTAGCTTTTGACCCTAGTCATTTGGGACTTCCAGTCTCCAAAAGAACTTTATCTAAATGGATTGCCCAATGCATATCCTTTACTTATTAGAGTAAGGGTCTTCCTCTTCAGGATCATGTCACAGCTCACAATGTGAGAGCCATGGCAGCTTCTATGGCTAATCTCCACTCTGTCTCTATCGATGACATTTGTCGAGCAGCCACCTGGGCTTCGGTACACACCTTCATGGCCCATTACTGCCTAGATAAAGCCTCCCGTCGGGATGCCTTCTTTGGCCAAGCTGTTCTTCAAAATCTCTTTCAAACCTAAACCAACTCCTCCCCACCAACCCTGGTGGGATGCCAGAGATCCATGGGAGGAAGGATTCTCACCTTCGACTGTGGCACCTTCCTGGGGATATCTCCCTAGCATTTTCAGCTAGGGAGTCCCCATATGTGAGGACTACATTCATGCTTGTTCCTGGAGATAGCGTAGATCTCCAGGAACAAGCAGGAATAAGTCTTCACATATGGGTATGTCGGTACCGACGGAGTTTGCGTGGGAACGCTCCCCAGCTTCCAATCAGAACGCTTTTGGAAGCATCCCAACACACCTGCGTGCTGCCTTCCCGCCTTTCCCAACTGCCTCTCCTCAGTTTTCGTTTTTCCGCGGAGCCGGCAGGACGTCCTCCTGTCACCGCAGAAAATTCTTCCTTTATTTTTTGTTTTTTCTTGTGGTCGCGTCTACCTTCCCTCGACGCACCAGTACCGCCGATGTTTTCTTCTTTTTTTCTTTTACAAATATTTCCTTCTGTAGGAAATTTCTTCCTACTTAGTGCCTGACAGGCTTCAGCCTGCTAGGCCTCTCCATTTTCCCTCATGGAAATTCTAGCCACTAGAAAGTGTTTTAACTGTGGCACTAACAAATTACTTTTAGACACCCATAATTGGTGCCTTCCATGTTTGGGACCTGAACACAATCCGCTGGACTGTCCCTCCTGCACTACTTTTTCTGCAGGGAGTTTTCAGCATCGAGCTCAACTCGATACACCGTTCCCCTCAGTCCTGAGGGTACCAGCTCCATCTGCTTTTTCGCAGAATCAGGTAACCAAACAAAAGTCTGTAAAGACTAGCCAGTCCTCGGGTGGTAGATCTCATATACATCATAGAGATGCCTTTGGGCTTGCCCCCGAGGACATTTTGGCTTTAAAACCCCAGCTGGAGGCTTCTGTCTCCAAAGCACTAACGGGGTTTCAGGTTGTTCTTGGGGTTTTTACCTCGGTGAACATGCCTGAGCCATGCCCGGTGGTGGTATCCGCTTTGAGCGGTGCTGGTACCCCGGCATCGGCAATGGTGCTGGATGAAATATTCCACACTGATGATCACAGTCGAGCGCTCTCGGTATCTTCGGTGCTGCTAGAGCCGCTACCGACCGATCTTCCCACATCGGTCCTGGTACCGATGCTGGTATCCACGTTGGTACCCTCCAGATATGCATCGATAGACTCGCTTCTTTCGATGCCGAGTCTAGAATCGATCTCTAGTCTGGATAACTGGGTACCGACTTGTCTCGGTACCGACTTCAGACGGTACTGTAGACATTCCACCGATGATCAAGGTCTGCCACATTTGGTTACCACGGTACCGATAGTGCCATTACAGACTGATCTTCGTATATCGGTGTCCCCGACGGTACCGATCCCGGTACCGGTATCGACATCGGTGTCGGTACCTCCCATGCTCCTTTCAGCCGGCTTGCTTCCTTCCATACCGAGTTTGGAATCGATCCCTAGCATGGACGAATTGCTACTGACGAGTTGTGGTACCGGTTTGCATCGGTACCAACAACTATCTTTCAAAGATAATCCGATGCTCCACCCCTCCAGATCTTCTATTCTACAGAATCTGAATGAGCAGGTGGGTGCTAGAGCTAGTTCTTCAACAGATCTAGTTCTTCCTCCTCTTCCTCGAGGACTCCCCTCTGGGGAGATTTCTTTTCAAGCTTTTCTGCTTGATATGGCGAAGTTTCTTGCCATTTCTATACCTGGTCAAGACCCTGCACCAGGGGATCCACAATCTATACAGATCCCCTGCAATCCAAAGGAAGTTATTATGTTTCCTTTGCATCAGATCTTGCAGGATCTCCTATTTAGAGCATGGGAAACTCCTTTAACGGTATCCCCACCTTCTAGGGCAACTGATCTTCTATACAAGGTGCTCCCTTCTCCAGGTTTTCAAAAGCCTCAGCTCCCTCATCATTCTCTGGTTGTAGAATCAGCAATGAGGCGTGTTAAGAGTACTAAGAAGCACTCTTCTTATCTGCCAGGTCGTGAGGCTAAAACTTTAGATGCCTTTGGACGTCAAACCTTCCAGGCATCCATGTTTTCAGCAAGAATCCTTTCATATATTTTCTATATGGGATTATCTCTTGAGGAAGTCACAAAAGATTTATTACTTTTGACCCCTTTCCTCCAAGAGCCTAAAAGAGCAGATTTTTCTATTCTAGTCAATCATGCTCAAAATATTTCTAAGTTCCTTACGCGTGCTTCCCTAGACTCTTTCGAGTCTGTTAGCAGAACTTCTGCTATAGCCATAGGAGCACGACGTAGAACCTGGCTCCAAGCTTCAGACTTGGACAAATCTGTACAAGATAGACTGGGAAATGCTCCTTGCGCTGGAGAAAATCTCTTTAATAAGGAGACTTTACTCCAGGCTGCTCAGTTAACCACTGACACTATTGCTTTCAGAGGCTTGTCTACGCCTTCCTCTATCCCAGTTTGTAGAAAATCTACTATTAAGCTTTGTTCCCTTAATGGGAGAAGGTTTTATCCATCTTCTACCCATCATACAGATGCTTCTAAGCAGGGGAATCAATCAGCCAGGCTCAGGAAACCACAACCTCAACGGGTTCAGCAAACCCAGCAGCCGCAAGGTTGCTGATAAACTCTTCCCTGAATCCTTTTTCCTCTTTGAGGTTTCGATCCTGTAGTTTGCTTCTTACCCCTACAAGCATCTACATCGGTTCTATCCTAAAATTTACATATGTCCCTCTCAAGAAGACATCCTGACTATTAGCTGAATGAGCTTCTTAAACTGATTATGCTTTACAGGTAGTACAGTTACTCCTCGTCCTCTGAACTGCACAGAGGAGTAATAGCTGTCTATAAGGTTGCCATGCCTTTACCTTTGACTTTTCTCCTGTATCAGCATCTCTCATACTACTCATCAAAGATTTACTTCACAGTAAGTCGTCTTTTCAACTCTGCCACTCTTACTAAGACATTTGGTCTGTAGGAGTGATACCACTTTATTGAGGGCTTTCCTTAAGCCCCTAACTTTTCTTTCAGAGTTGTCTCCCCCTTGCATTCTTAGTTTTCCTGGCAGCTTCTCAGACAATAGCGGAGTCTCACCACTCCTACTTATGTCTGTATTTCTTTCCCAATCTTGGGACCTAAGATGTCTACTGCTGCCCTACCAATAGTTAAGATTGCAGGGGCTCTTACTGGTTAGACTTCTGACTTGCTGACCAAGCAACCAGGGCTTGTCCTCCAATTTCAATTGTTTCTGGCCAGGTCCCAGACAGTTAAGAACCCTTTCTGGCTATTGTTGCAGACACATCACCTTGCCTTCTATCCTTAGCCTTCCCCAATCCTTGGGCTTGGCGGAATAGTCCATGATACCTACTGGCTCTTAAACACCAGTTTTTCTTCTGATTAACCTGCAACATGCTCTCTGCATCTCTACGGAGCAGCTCTACACTATGGGGCCTTGTTAGAGAGCACATAATGTCAGATGGTTAGGAAGGGCTTTACCTAGTCAGGCCTACTGGGTTCTCCCTGCCCTTACCATTTTCCATTAAAGGCTTCTTAAATAAAGGTCACAGGCCTTTAATTAAAGGAGGACTTAAAGAATTATCCAATTCCCTGGTTTGCTTCACATCTCCAGGGGACCCCTTCACCAGAGATGTTTTTTTTCTTTCAGTATAGACCATCCCTGTCTGGTTTTTTCCTTCCATCCTCAATCCTTCATGGCTTGATCCATGTTGAGCACAGGAATGCACCATACCCCTTTTTACCCTCATCACGGGTAAATAGGGTATTTTTATTTCATTGCATCTTTTTCTCCAGCTACCTGCTGGAGTTACGGAAGGATTCAGACTTACTGTCTGCAGATTGAAAACATCCTCTGCATTATCCAGATAGGTCTCCGTTCCTGGTTCTTCAGGGGCTAGAGTTCTTAGAGGACTCTAAACTTCTCTTGCCAGTGAGAGAACTCCCTTGGCTTCCTACACATAATCAGGAGGTAGAGTATCTCTTAATATCTTCTCAAGCAGGCACCTCCCTTCTTGTTGCTAGATAAAGCTCTCTCTCCACATACCCTATGTATATGGACATCTGCATGTCTGCCCATGTATGTATATGTGTATATGTATATATGTACGTATGTATGTATATGTATGAATGTATATGTATATATGTGTATTTATCTACATAGATATGTATTACAATATCTGATAGTGGGTAGATATATGTCTATATACTCTTACTGTCTGTCTGCCTAGATATATATATACTTATACATATATATATATATTCCACTACGGACCGACAGATACTCTCTATCCCTTTCCATGCTGTCCCAGCATACTTAGGGTTCTCCATAATCAACCATTTCCTGTGGTAGTTGAGGAGTTTTTGTACCATGACCTTCAGTTTAGGTACACCTGAAGCCCTCCATATACTTCCTTTTTCCATTAGGAGGGACTTTTTCTGAATCTTCAGAAAATGGGAGGGTACAATGCCTCATTACTCCTATCCTTCCTGTTGTTGGATATGGAGATCTTCGAAGCTCCCTTCTCCTATAAGAACTATGTCTCTTAAAGTCAAAGGAGTTTCAGTTTTATCTAATAGAGACTTCCGCGTTCTCCGCTAAGTCCTACCTCATTGAACTACCCCAGTTCCACTGGGATTGTTTCTCTCACCCTAAGGGTTCTACCTCAGCCTGTTTTTTGCACAGTTGTATCTCCAGGAACAAGCAGGAATGAGTCTTCACATATGGGTATGTCGGTACCGACGGAGCCTGCACGGGAATGCTCCCCAGCATCCAATCAGAAAGCTTTTGGGAGCATCCCTCGCGCCTGCACGCTGACTTCCCACTGCCTCTCCTCAGTTTTCGTTTTTCCGCGGAGCCGACAGGACGTCCTCCTGTCACCGCAGAAACTTTTTTCTTTAAAATTCTTATTATTTGTTTTCTTGTGGTCGCGGCTGTTTTTCCCGCCGATACTGGTACCGCCGGTGCTTTATTCTTTTCTTTTCAAAATTTAGAGAGATTTTTTCTCCTCAGTTTTTGTCTTAACTTTTTGGGCCTACCAGGCCTCTCCAACATGGAGCCTTCTTCCCCTAAGAAGTGCCTTCACTGTGGAAACATAGTTTTCTTTTTAGACTCCAATGCTTGGTGTCTAACCTGTTTGGGTCCTGACCCTTTTTCCCCTGAACCATCAGGCTGTAGTATTGGGAGAAGACCTTCCCTTTTTCGAGTTTCCCTCGATGCCGTTTTTCCTCCTGAGGTGAGGACACCGGTTTATTCTTCTCTCCGGGATCAGGTAACCCACAAACAGTCTGTTAAGACTAGTTAATCCTTGAGTGGTAAGTCTCATGCTAAGCATGATGACGGCTCCGGCCTTGCCCTCAAGACCTCATTGGCAGTAAAACCCCGGCGGGAGTCTTCTGGCTCCAAAGCATTTACGGGGTTTCAGGTTGTTCATGGGGCTCACGCCTCACAGAACATACCTGAGCCATGCTCGGGGGTGGTATCCGCTTCGAGCGGTACTGCTACCCCGGCATCGGCACCGGTGTCGAGTGTTCCACTCTTCACCAGGGATCGTCATCTGGTGTCCTCTGTACCTTCGGGGCCGATCGGTACGACCCAGACTGACTTTCCTGTATCTTCACCATGCTCGGGGTTGGTATCGGCTTCGAGCGGTACCGATACCCCGGCATCGGCACTGGTGTCGAGTGTTCCACTCTTCACCGGGAGTCGTCATCGGACGTCCTCGGTACCTTCGGAACCGATCGATACCACTCCTATTGACTTTCCTGTATCGGCATCGCCGATACCACCACCGACGTTGGTACCTTCTAGACATGCATCGATAGCCTCGCTCCCTTCGATGCCGAGTCTGGAATCGATATCCAGTCTAGATGACTTGGTACCGACGCGTTTCGGAATCGACCTATATCGTTTCCAACTATGCAGTATTTATTTATTTATTTTATTTATTTAACAGTTCTTCTATACCGCGCTTTTCAGATCAGTGCGGTTTACATTCAACGTCAACTATACAACACAGGCATTCTGAGTTGTAAACTTTACAATAAACAGGGAAATCAACATGGAAACAACTGGGGAAACTATCTACATTGTATTTACACTATTACCTTTTTCAAGCAGGGTACCGAGGATATTCACCAAACCTTTTTGGCTACCTCGGTACCGCTTCAGCAGCCCCCGATTACTGCTTCGATGACATTACCGTCTCCGATACCGGTATCGATATCGATTCCTGCAGTTCCATCGATCCTTTCTATGCCTAGCTTGGAATCGATACCGGGCACTGACAATGCAATACTAACTGCCTCGAATCGGGACTGTCAGTATCACTGTCCATCTAGCAGGATTCTTTTTCCGCACTAGTCCAGTATGTCTTCTGGTGCTCAAGCTGCTTCTTCAACCTCAGCTTACCCAGGAATAGTTCCCATTGGAGATCCTTCTTTTCAGAAATTTCTCCTTGACATGGCAACCTTTCTTGCCATTCCTATTCCTGGCTCTACTCTTAACCAAGACTCTCCTGCAGAAAAGGAAAATATAATGCTTCCTTTACATCATTCTTTGCAGGATCTTCTTCTGAGGATGTGGGAATCACCTTTAAAGGTTCCTTCGCCTTCTACAGCCACTAATGTTCTGTATCAGGTGCCTCCCTCTCCGGGGTTTCAAAAAAACCAACTTCCACATCATTCCATTGTAGTGGAATCAGCAATGAGGAAGGTAAGAAGCAAGAAGAAGCATTCTTCTTCTCCGCCAGGTCGTGCATCTAAAGCACTTGATGCCTTTGGACGTCAAACCTTCCAATCTTCTATGCTGGCTTCAAGGATTATCTCATATTTTTTATATGAGTCTGACACTTCAGGAGGTCACAGAGAAATTATCTCTTTTGTCCCCTTTTTTGTCAGAGCCTAAGGCCACTGACTATTCCTTGCTTCTTAATCATAGCAGGAATATCTCTTGGTTTCTTTCTCGTGCTTCTCTAGACTCTTTTGAGTCTGTTAGCAGATCCTCTGCTATTGCCATTGGAGCACGTCGTAAAGCCTGGCTGCAAGCTTCAGACTTGAGCAGATGGGCACAACATACACTGGGTAATTCTCCTTGTACTGGAGAAAATCTCTTCAATAGAGAGGCTTTACGTCAGGTTGCTCATTGCTCCACTGACTTCCCTGGTTCTGGAAGCCATCCTAAGCCGCCTTCTTCCCCAGGAGGTAGGAAATGTCCTACCAAACCTTCTCTCCCTAAAAAAAGAAGGTTTTACTCTTCTCCTGCCCATCCTCCAGATGTATCCAAGCAAGGGACATCTCCTCCTAGTCTGAAGTCTCCAGACTCTAACCAGTCAAAGCATAACCAGCAACCCTAGGTTCCTGTAAGTTGCAATCTACAGTTAACTTCTTCTTAGCAGAAGTTTGTTCTTCAATCTCTACACTGGATTTTCCTTTTTCAATATGCTAAGCTGTTAGGATACTCTTGTCCATGGGTTACAGAATTCTCCTCTTCTTACTACTAAGGAGGGAGGTTACAACTATCCCATGATAGTTTCTGTCCCCACATGAACATCTTTTCCTTCAGCTGACTCACCATATGGTAAGTCACCTTCCAATCCCCTCTCTTCCAGGGTTTCCCCTGCTTGAGTTGGTACCATACTGAAACACTTTTCTTCTTTCCTGTGTAGACTTTTTGTCATCCTTGATTGCATGTTCTGAACAACTGATCAGACAGGGACAGGAATATCTCCACTCCCTTGTCTGTTTTCTCTCTGTTTTTACACAGAAGAATCCCCTCTGCTGTTTTGTTCAGTTGCTGTGCATGCAGGAGTTCCAGTGATTACTCACCTTTGTAGTCATTGCAAGCTACTTTTAACTATCTTGCATAATACTACTCACTTCAGGTTATCTTCTTCTAGCCATATCCTTTCCTAGGATGTGGCAACACACCTGACTTCAGTCTTAATTCTCCTGCACAATGCTCTCTGCAATCTTCAGAGAAGCTTTCTACTATGGGCCCTTGCTACAGAGCATTGAACTTTGTCTCTGAGGGCTTTTCCATATAGTAGAAAAAGCTTATATAATCATTCCATGACTATAGGAGTTCTTTATACCCTCTTGTCTCCTGTTGTGATACAGAAGACAAGCTTTTTCTGCGTGAATGTCCAAGGAGTTCCCAATCTTGCAGGAATTTACCCCTTTTTTTCCTTACAGCTTGGCATTATGCTCTTCTGCTCCTCTTGGACAACGCATACTCTATTAGTATACATGATACCCCTGTGTCCCTTAGCTGGGTCATCCTGGTATCTTCTGCTATGCGTTTTCTGTCCATTGGACATGTCAGAGTTCTAGAGAACTCCTGACGTGCTCTGCCAGAATGCTATTATCCTCTGTTTTTTCACGCAACCATACTGGTTATTTCTCTGAACTACATTCCTGCACCTCAGAAATAGATTCTCTATATATCTTTAGGTGGTTTTCACCTCCTTGTTATTAGATGAATCTTTTCCCTTCACATTCCCCATGTGAATATTTTTGTGGGGCTCAGTAGCAGGCATGTATCCTCAGACTTATATTCATGTATGTATATATCCTATACATACATATTTCTGTAGGCTGTGTGGGCATAAGTCATGCCCATATATATATATATATATATATCACACATACATATATATATATTTATATATATATGTATGTGTCCATTGGGAGATGTCTATACGACGATATGTATTACCTACTATCTCCCTTACTGTCTGTGCTATAAAGCGTTTACCCTCTTAAGAGGTCTGGACAGTCAACTTGCCTATTCTCATATGGCTCAGTATGTGGGAGCGGTTATACACACAATTACTGCTGTGATGTCAACAGCTTCTATTTTTTGTTATAGATCTCCCTATCAGGGAGGTCTCAATCTTCAATGTCTTCCTCTCTTGTACCAGCTAGGAAAGACAGTGTACATCTTCAGTATTTCTGAGTACACCTTTGTTCTCCTTGGGAATAGGGGCCTTTTTTCCATACCCCCTCTTCCCTTCAGGACTGGGCTAATTGTCCAGATCGGTCAGTCTTCTTCTTTTAGTCCTCAATGTTAATAACTCTGTACCTAAAAGAGTTTTCAGCTTTTTCCCATAAAGCTTTCCATTGAAGACCAGCCGTTCTTATCCTACCCCAGTTGACACCTGGGTCACCTGCCCATTCCAGGTTTAGAACTTCATCCTCACTGCTGTGAAGTTACCTTGAGGATTCCGCTACTGCATCTACAGTACACTCCATCACAGTTCTACTTCCTACAACCCAGTAGGTAAGCTCTGTATTATGCTTGTTCATTAAATACTTTAAATGATACTTGACATACATTCTAGAGACTCATTTTTCCTGTAGTCTTTAGATTTGCTGTTCCTCTACAGCTCTTCTCTGTTCAACTCCTACCCCCCATCCCTCATGGGATGCCGGAGATCCAGGTGTGGGAAATGCCGTCCTATTCCAGGGATATGCATTTTATGGGATCTCCCCCTGACACCCACAGCTAGGGAGTCCCCATATGTGAAGACTCATTCCTGCTTGTTCCTGGAGATAGCACAGTTACTTACCTGTAACAGGTGATCTCTGGGAACAGCAGGAATTAGTCTTCACAACCCACCCACCTCCCCTAGGAGTTGTATCTATCTATCTATCTATCTATTTCCTTTCCTCTTTCTCTCCTTCTGTCTCAGCTATGAAACTCAACTGAGGAGAGGCAGTGGGAAAGGCGGGAAGTCAGCGCGCAGGCGCGAGGGATGCTCCCAAAAGCTTTCTGATTGGATGCTGGGGAGCATTCCCGTGCAGGCTCCGTCGGTACCGACGTACCCATATGTGAAGACTATTTCCTGCTGTTCCCAGAGATCACCTGTTACAGGTAAGTAACTGTGCTTTACCTCTCCTCACATTGAGGTACCCCCAGGGGATATTCTGTTGGTTCATTCACAAATCCACATGAACCTCCATATACCCTTCTACAATACCACCAGGTGAGGTCCATATTGGTTTATTGCTCTTCAATATTACCACTAAATATCACCTGCACAGAGCCTATCTAGGCATCCTGTTTGGTCCAGCTG
Source organism: Ichthyophis bannanicus (assembly GCA_033557465.1). NCBI lineage: Eukaryota > Metazoa > Chordata > Amphibia > Gymnophiona > Ichthyophiidae > Ichthyophis > Ichthyophis bannanicus. The sequence goes on from CM066032.1 coordinate 1,586,503,071, forward strand.
TTCCACAGCACATCTTTTTACCTCAACTCCTACCCTCCATTCCTAGGATGCCTGGGGTTTCAGTAAAATAGCATGGCTCTCAAACTCGCAGCATGCTGGGACTCCTCCAGGCATCTTAGCTTGGGAGTCCCCATAAGTGAAGACTCATTCCTGCTTGTTCCTGGAGATAGCACAGTTACTTACCTGTAACAGGTGATCTCTGGGAACAGCAGGAATAAGCCTTCACAACCCACCCACCTCCCCTAGGAGTTGCATTTCTCTATCTCTCCCTTTCTTTCTCTCTCTCTCTTTCTTTCTCTCTCTCTTTGCCTCAACTTAACGGAGGAGAGGCAGTTGGGAAAGGCGGGAAGGCAGCGCGCAGGCGTGTTGGGATGCTTCCAAAAGTGTTCTGATTGGACGCTGGGGAGCGTTCCCACGCAGACTCCGTCGGTACCAATGTACCCATATGTGAAGACTTATTCCTGCTGTTCCCAGAGATCACCTGTTACAGGTAAGTAACTGTGCTTTACTCACCTGTAACAGGTGATCTCCGGGAGCAGCAGGAATTTAGTCCTCACAACCCACCCACCTCCCCTAGGAGTTCTCTCTCTCTCTTTGTCTCTTTCCTCTCTCCCTCTATCCTTTCACTCAGCTACAAACTTAACTGAAGAGGGACAGTTGGAAAGGCGGGAAGGCAGCACGCATGTGGTGAGGGATGCTCCCAAAAGCGTTCCTATTGGACGCTGGGGAGCGTTCCCGCGCAGGCTCAGTCGGTACCGATGATACCCATATGTGAGGACTAAATTCCTGCTGTTCCCGGAGATCACCTGTTACAGGTGAGTAACTACGCTTTTTCAGCTTGGAGAATATATGGATGAGGAGCAATATGATAAAAGGTCTATAAAATCCTGATTGGAGTGGAACTGGGTAACTGATTTATTTCAAAAAGTACAAGGACTAGGAACAAGGACAAGGAAGCTACAAAGTAGCATATTTATAAAAGGAGAAATGTTTTTTTTCTCTTAAGCTATAATTAAGCTTTCGTACTCATTGCTGGAGGATGTGGTAAAAACAAGTAGTGTAGTTGGATTTAAAAAAAGGTTTGGACAAATTCCTGGGGGAAGTCCATAAACAGTTATTTAAAATAAACTGAGAGAAAACCACTGCCTATCCCTACGGATAAGTAGCATGAAACTGGTTACCTAGATTGGTCACGGTTTGAAACGAGACACTAGGCTTGATGGACCTTTGGTCTGATCTAGTATGATTCTCTTATTGTGTTTTCACAAGTCTTTGCACTCATCAACTTTTAAAATCTAGTACATATCCCCCCCCCCCTCCCATCCCATATAAGCTTCCTTGTACTTGTGGTCTTCAGTCTATCTTTTCTCCTCCTCTCATGTGTCACCTTTTTTTATGGAGTGGGGGGGGGGGGGAGGGAAGAGTTTGTGTCACGCAAGGATCTGTATTTCTAAGTGTCTGACTTGAGATATGCTTGGGAGGGGACAGACTTAATTGCTGAAAGGAAGAATGAATCTGGTTACTTATGCCAGGTTAGCAGACGGGTGTTTTTGGTGAAAATGTTGGCAATGCTTTCATCCTTTGAAATATTTTCACATTTATAAGTGATCTGTCTCTATATTGCCTATATTGGCACAGTGCTGTCTTTGTAGTGCCATGAACAACTGCAGCTCACTTTCAAACTGCCTCTGCGGTAGAGAAATGTTGCTAGTCCAGGGATTTCTAGGAATGAGAATGAGCGGACTCTACGAATCATGGATTTTGTGGAGGAGGAAGGATTACAAGAAGTGAGAAGGATATTGTTGGTGTGGTTCAGGAGATGAACTGACTGTAGCTGGTTAGTCTGTATTTGTGTTTGTGCAGAGAAGCTAAGATCCCTAAATCCCTGTCCATATAGCTTCCAGAATCAAATGTACTTTAAGCAACAGGACACGAGTCTTCTGGCTTCTTCATTGTACCCATTCCATGGGCCATCATTCATGTACCATGTGTCTCCAGCACTTTGAGGCCAGTGTTTATATTTGCACTGCCCCTGAGGTGGCCCAATCCCAGCAGACAGCACAGCTGATGATGCAGTGGTCCCAATGCTTCTCTGTATCGGCTCTTCCTCTTGGCAGTGCTACCTCTGCTCATGCAGTTCACAGCTCAGATCAGTTGTTTGACTTGCTTGGTGCTCGGCACATTTGTACTGTTCACCATAAGTGATGTCGGCAACATACAGAGTAGGTTAAAGAAGCACTTGTCCTACCATGCCACAGATACCACACTACTGCTGTCAGCTGGGATTGGACAACAGAGAAAAGTGAGAGAGAAAAGTAATGAGGGGCAGAGACATTACTAAAATCATCATGATCGCCTTACCCCCCAGCAAGAAGGGTCCTGTAAAAACACACAGTTTAAAATCCATATTTTTAGATATCCAACTTAGATTATTTTAATTTTGGTCTGACCTTGGTAACACCTTTAGCTCTAGTGACATTTAACTGTGTGATACATTATGACAGTGGTTCCCAGACTGTAGGTCGGGACCCCGGATGGGTTCACAACACAGAGCCTGCTCCCCCTCCCTCCAGCACAGGATTTGTGAATCAGTGAATGTTCACAGGCTCTACCACACACTTCCTGTTAGACTGAAAATCCATGCAGAGTACTGGGGTGTCTGAGTGCTCACTGATGCCATGGACCGTCTACTGACTACTACTGCTGTCATTGTGCTTTGGATAAGTGGGGACAGGAAGAAGTGGATGAGGAAGAAAAAGGAAGGAGAATGGAATAGAAGTTCCTTATTTTGCTTTCACCATTTGGAATCACATGAATTTTTAAATGATAAAATGAGGTTGCATTGAGGGAAAAAGTTCAGCAAGCACTACATTTATGTTCTAATGCAAAACCCTGCACAACGATCACATGGAGCATATAGCAAATCTGCCATACCATAACAGCAGTGCCAGGATTTGAACATCACCACCCCTACAGTAGATTCTAACTGATGATGCAATAGCAAGCTGTCCTTCACTGCTGAGGAAAGAGCAGCTTGTGATGCTGAAGCCTGAGTCTCTAACTTAGCAGCGCATGCCTCATTTGTAAGGAAACTGCTGCTGTGTTCGGTAAGCTTCGCCACAGCATCTTTAGAAAAATCTGAAACTGATGTAAAGGAAGTCCAAATGGACTTTTCAGTTTGGGTTACAACTTCCCAAATATCTCAGAGAAATGTCCTTAGGGACTGCAGACTGTCCCAAAACAGTAGGAGAAAACTCTATAGATGTCAGTAGAGGAAGAATACTCTGTAGAGCACCTCCAGCTTCCATAAGAGAACAAGGGAGGAGTGATAGATGAGGTGGCTTTCCCCTCATGCTACAAATCAGGGGGGCTCCAAACTCTGAAAAATGTAAACACTGGGTAAAGTATCATCACCCAAATCAAGCGAGGGCAGGCCTTGCAAAACAATACTCACTGATGAAGACGTTCCAGCAGCAGTAACCTGGTCTTCTGGGCCAGACACTCCCATAGCTTGCGCGTGAAGATCCATGGGACCATTAACTTTTGCTAAATTTGAATTTGATTACTGCATGTCGTCTTCCTATTCCCCATACCGGGGGAAGCATTCCTCAGCTCCAGCTCCTCACTGGCTCCAAAGGGGCAGCGCCTGTTCCTGCCTTTTGGGCACATCCCTGCATCCCATGGTGGGGCAAGGTTTAAATAAGCCCCCTGACTGACGTCAGCAATCGGCACCATTGTGCTGTGGGGTCTGGAGATCAGGCAAACACCAAAGCTCCAGCTAAAGCAGGAAATTCACTATCACCTTTAGTTGTTAGTTTCATGTGCGGCTTGCTTTTAATGAAGCCTCCTCTAAAGCTACCATTGGTGTCATGGGATCTTAACGTGGTTCTAACTCAGCAAATGAAAGCTGTTTTTGAGTCACTACATACTTATAAACTGAAGTTCCTTCTTGGAAGATCTTGTTTTTGATGGCAGTTATTTAAGCACCCAGAGTTAGTGAACTCCAGGTTTTAGTACTGGATCAAACATACACTAAAGTGTGGTGTTTTTTTTTCCACAGTAGGGTGGTGCTGTGTACTCATCCTAAGTTCCTTCTGAAGATGGCGTCTGAATTCCACCTTAATCAGTTAATAGTCCTTCCGACCATTTTCCACAAATCCAATACCCACAAAGGGGGAAGAGCGCTTCACACACTAGACTGAAAGAGAGCCTTGGCCTTCTATTTGGAGCAAATGAAGCCCTTAGAAAGTTCACCCAACTTTTTGTTTGTTTCGATCCCAGCAGGAAGGGGGCTGCCAGGGTAAACGCACACTTTCTGTTGGGCTAGCAGATTGTATCTCTTGTTTATGTCCAGGAAGGTCTGATGGCTTGAGGGCCATGTCGTGGCTCACAGTGTCCGAGCCATGGCTGTGCCAGTAGCCCTCTTGAGGTCTGCCTCCATGGAAGATATTTGCAAGGCTGCAACCTAAACCACTATGCATACATTCACATCTCATTACCTTTTGGAAAGGGACTCTTGATGTGACAGTTTTGGTCAGTTGGTTCTTCATAACTTCTTTGAGGTTTAGAATCCAACTCCATTCCCTCTTAGGTCCTTTCTTTTTAGTTCAGGCTGCCTCTAGTGTTTAAAAAAAATCTGGAAATGTCCTGTTGGCACTAAAAACAGTTTTGTCACCTTGTTGTGACATTTTGTTTTCTTTTTATGTTTTGAGGCAGCCTGCAACTAGGGATTCCCAAATGTGAAGATTTGTCCTGCTTGTTCATGGAAAAAACTAAGTTACTCACCTGTAGCAAGTGTTCTCCATGGACAGCAGGCTACGTCCTCACTACTATCCTTCCTCCCCTTGGAGTTGGCTGGCTAAGCTGAGTTCCTTAGGCACAGCCATGGCAAGCAGGAATGGTTGTACATGGAACATTCTGGAAACTTCTGGAAAACTGCCACAGGTGAGTAACTTCATTTTCTATGCGAACAAGCAGGAAATAAGTCAAGGGCGATGTCACCAACAGAGCCCCGCATGGAATGCTCCGCAGCTTTCAAAGGAAACCTTTGGGAGGTATACCGTGCATTCATGTGCCTGCCATGGCATCATCTTTGCCAATCATCCTTTTTCCATGGAGCCCCTAGGACGTTTTCCTGCAGTTCAGAAAAAGGTTTTCTAGCCCTCACGGGGCCAGTTTCTTTTGTCTTTTTCTTGCCGCCTTTCATCGGCTCAGTCTGTCTTGCTGACTTAGATTTTCTTTAGTTTTCTTTCTCGCTTTTTAGCATCTTTTACCCCTCCAGGGTGTTTTTCCCACCCACGGCAGCTCTCCAGTGTTAACTTTGCCAAGGCAGTATTTTTTGGCTAGTGGCTTTATGAAATGCACCAAGTGGGGCAAGACCATCTCAGGCACTAACTGCCACAACTGGAGCATATAGTGCCTTGGACCAAACCATCAGCCAGTGTCCTGTGAGCTTTGCTTGCAGATGATACAACAAGGACTGAAAGATTGGGAAAAACAGGAGTAGTCCCTCCTTTGGCTCATTGGATTTGGTATCCTCTGCCCTGAAGCCATCGTCAACGCCTGCCAAGGTTACTGAAGCATCCAAGGGAAAAAGCTACATGCCCAGTTGGAGCAGAGGGGCCCGAGCAGTGAGAGCAGACTGACGAGACATTGGCATCGAAGGGTGAGCACCAGGAGAAAATCCAGGTGCAGTGGCATTGCAGCCCTTCTTGACGCGATATAGAAAGCAATGGCCTGGGCAAACTTTCCCGGTGGGAGGAATCAACCCGGACAGCAGAGCCAACCCCATTGCCCAGGAGGGCTGCTGGATGTCTCCTGATGCTCCAGTCATCATGGAATCCCCCCTCCCAAGGTGTTGACACCAGTGTCCACAACTGTGGCATTGGCCCCCTTGCAGGTGGTAGTTCTGGAGGAACGTCTTCGAGCCCTCGAAACTCTGTGGCGGTTATGGCTTTACAAAATGCAGGCTTTGCGGTGCTGAGAGCATTATCACTGCACTCAGTCCAGCCTTTTCTGGAGACCCATGCTCTGGCCCCCCCCCCCCCCCTGAGGTGGGGACATAGAGTGGGAGATCATAATTGACTTCGGGTCCTGGAGTAATCGCCCTTTCTAGTGTGTCAGAATCGAAGGCCCAGGGGCATTGTCATCAGTAGACTGGATGACACAGTCCACCAGCACCCACCCTCTCCCAAGCCGAGGAGGAGACTCTGCACTATTTCAATTTCCTCTTGGAATCTGAGTGGGAAACTGAGGAGGAATCAACTGCTTTGGACCTTTGGTCCCCAGACCTCCCATCTGACCTTTTACCTCCCCGCAAGCGATGCAAATCTCCTCCGGAGGACATGTCCTTCCATGACTTTATTAGGGACATGGCCAAGGCTATCCCCTTCTGGCTGGAATCTAAGGAGGAACAGAGGGCGGAGGAACTAAAACTGCTCCAGTACCCCTCAGCTCCCAGGAAGGTGGAGACTGTTCCTGTGCACCATGTCTTGCAGAAATTGTAGCTGTGGGAAGCACCTCCTTATGGTTTTTGTCATCAGCTGCAGTCTCAACTCAACTCCCCTATATTGAGTCCAGAAGATCCTGGGCTTAAAAAAGCCTCAGCTGCCACACAACTCCATCGTTGTTGAATCGGCCTTGAAGTGGGAAAAAAGCACCAAGAACTCACTCTTCAGTGCCTCTGGGCTGTGAGGCACAAACACTGGACTCCTTTGAGAGGAAATGCTACTAAGTTCCCGTACTGGTTGCCAGGGTCCTGGCCTATCAAACCTATATGATCATGTTCCTCAAGGATATCATGCCTGGGCCTGGAGGACTTTGCCGCCCTCATCCCCAAGGATCGTCGTGAGATGTTATGGGACCTGGTGGCCTACGGCAAAGACTGCTCAGAATTCATGGTGCATGGCACCAACAATGCCTTCAAATCCACTGGCTGTGTGGTGGCAGTGAGCATTGCTGCCTGCTGGATGGCATGGCTGCAGTCCTATGACCTGGAATAGTAGATCCAAGACAAGATTGCCAATGTTCTCTGCCAAGATGAGAACCTCTTCTGGAAGCCAGTGGAGGAAATGTCAGAGGAGCTTGAGAAGGGGCATGTGACTCTTGAGGCTCTACAGGAAAACCACAGATCCCGCATGGAAGAAACATCAGGCTAAGGCAGCCTTCTACCTGCACCCCTGGTGGTATTACCTGTTGCAGGTGTGGCCCAAGGCACAGACCCCTGTCAGCAGCAGAGGGATAGGACCCCAAAGCGCAGCCCACCCTGCAGCCAAAGCAGGGGGCGTGTTTTTGATGGGTTCCTTGAGCGCATAGCCAGCTGGCCGCTGTCTGCCAGGGTACCCCTGCAGATAGAGGGACAGCTCATCCACTTCGCCCACAGATGGTCCCTCATCACCTCTGATACCTGGGTGTTGCTGATCGTCCGCAGCAGATATCAACTGCACCTTGACCAGCTGCCACCTCTGTACATCCCAGAGGAATACCCCATGGACCCTATGCATCAAGGCCTGTTTCAGAGAGGAGTCTTCGCTCTGCTACCTGCCTTAGCGATTGAGCTGGTTCCTCTGGCTTAGTTTGGTCGGGGCTTCTAATCCAGATACTACTTGGTTCCCAAAAAGACTGACAGGTTCTGGCCCATCCTGGACCTGCGAAACCTGAACCAGTTCCTTGTGTGTGAGAAGTTCAAGATGAGCTTGCTAGGGACACTGCTCTTGTATCTTCATGGCAATTGGCTATGTTCCTTAGATCTGAAGGATGTGTACACACACATCTCGATCCACCCAAGTCAGATAGTATTTGTGGTTCATGCTGGGCAACCAACATCTTCAGTACTGAATGCTTCCCTTCAGGCTGTTCTCAGTCCCATGGGTCTTTAAGAAGTGTTTGATAGTAGAGGCCACCTTCCTCCGGTCCAGGGGTGTTGTCTTCTTCCTGTACCTGGATGATTGGCTTAAAGGTCCCATGCCAGATGCCATGCAGCAGTCTGCTGAGCTCACCATTCAGGTGCTCAAGCGACTGGGCTTCATGATAAACTATCTGAAGTCCTACCTCCAGCTCTTGTAGCAGCTGGATTTCATTGGGGCCTCTCTTGACATCACTTGGGTGCGGGCCTTTCTTAAGGTGGACAGCATGCAGCAGCTCATCAAGGTGGTGGGCAGTGTGTAGAACCAGCGTCACACAACAGCCTCTGCAGGATGTTGAGAGTTCTCTGCCACATGGCTGCCACTGTGCATGTTGCCCCTCAGATCCAGCTGTTCATGTGTCAGGCCAAGTGAACCTTGAGCATGCAATAGAAACAGTCAATGGGTCACCTGCGGGACAAGATTGTTGTCACCGCACCCCTGGTGTGGCCCCTCACCTGGAGGCTCGAGCCTGGGAATCTGCTGAAGGGCTTTCTTTCCAGTCGCCATTCCCCCTGCAAGACGCTCACCATGGACTCGTTCAGGGCCTTTGGTCAGAGAAGGAGAGCCTGCTTCAGATCAATTTTCTCTGCATCATCTGTGCACATCTGGCCAATCAAGTGGACCTCATCCAAACAAGACAACCAGGTGACGATGTTCTACATAAACAAGCAGGGAGGCATGTGCTCATACCTCCATTGCTGAGAGGTGGTCCATCTTTGGAAGTTAGCCCTGCTTCATAGCATCAACCTTCAAGTGACTTGCCTGCCTGGTGAGCTCAACGGTCTGGCAAACCACCTCAGCCAAGTGCTTCAGCCACACGAGTTGGCGCTGAAGAGGAAGGCGGTGAACCGAATCTTTTGGGAGTGGAGCACCTTTTCGCCATGGTGCTCAATACCCAAATGGATCAGTTCTTCTCTCAGCGGCCAGCCAGCAACCGCCTAGCCTTGGATACCTTCCTCCTCCACTGGGGGGGGGGGGAGGGCTTGTTGTATGCTACTCCCCGATACCACTCATAGCAAAGACCCTCCTGAAGCTCCAGGCTGACATGGGCTCCATGATTCTTATCGCCCCATACTAGCCTCTGCATCTGTGGTTCCCCCTGCTGCTGCAGCAGCTCTTGCAGAGGCAACTTCTCTGCCTGGGCTCCACTCCAGACCTCATCTTGCAGGAGGGCAGAACCTTGCTGCACCCCAGTGTCCACTCTTTGGCCCTCATGGCCTGGATGCTGAATCAGTAGTCCTCTCCAAACACAATCTTTGTTACCAACATCTTTCTGGCATCACGCAAGAACTCAACACACAAGACCTATGTGCTAAAGTGGCAAATGTTTGCCATCTGGTGCATGGGCAAGGTGCTGGACCCCTTATGCATCATGGGTCAGCTGTTGGAGTACCTTCTGCATCTCTCTGACTCTGGCCTGAAGTCCAATTTGGTGCAGGTTCACCTCAGTGCGATAGGGGGCATACCATTATGGCTTTGGGAGGAGGCCCATTTCGGCTCAGCCTCATGTCACTTGATTCATGCGGGATCAGCTGCTCTTGAAGCCCCTTCTCAAGCTCCTGATGGTGGCTTAGGATCTCAATATGGTGCTCACCCAGCTGATACAGGCCCCCTTCGAGTCGCTGGACTCATGTTCCCTGAAGTTCCTGACTTGGAAGGTCCTTTTTCTGGTGGCAGTGACGTTGGTACAATGCATCAGCGAGCTCCAGGCTTTGATCATTAAGGCTTTGTATAACCGTTTCCATCAGAACAGGGTGGTGCTGCGCTCATACCCCCACTTTCTGCCAAAGGTGGTCTCTGTGTTCCACCTTAACCAGTCGATAGTCCTACCAACTTTCTTCCCCCGACTTCTTGCTAACCGGGGCGAGGCGGCATTGCACATGGTCTGCAAGCAGGCTTTAGCCTCCTAACTGGAACGCATGAATGTACACCACCAGTCCTTCCTGCTATTAGTCTTTTGACATCAGTAAGCTGGGCACTGCTGTCTCGATGCTTACGCTGTTCCTTTGGCTGGCTGATTTCATCGCTTACATATATTACAAGGCTGGGTTGAGCCTTGAAGGTCACGTCATGGCTCACAACATCCATGCAATGGCAATGTTGGTTGCCCACCTCCGCTCTGTTTCTGCAGAGCTGTGATGTGGTCTTCAGTCCATACCTTTGCAGCCCATTACTGTCTGAATGGGGATTCCTGATGGGAAAGCAATTTTGGCCATGCCGTGCTATGGCATCTTTTTGGGTCTTAGTCAACTCCTACCCACTGGCCCTTCTATCCATCCAGGCTACCTGCTAAAATTCTCAAGTTGCTGAGAATACTGAATCAGATGAGTCCCTTGTTGGGACTGCCTTGCTGTTTGTTTTCTCCAGTTTTGTTGCCCCTGTTGGGCTGTTTGATCTTGGATTCTGGTAACTTGTAAGTCCCATATGTGAGAACTTTTATTTCTTGTTCGCAGAGAAAAAGTGTAGTTACTCACCTGTAGCAGGTGTTCTCCGTGAACAGCAGGAAGACGTCCTCACAATCCTCCCACCTCCCTGGGGAGTTTCCTTTTAAGACTCCTGCTATGTTATTAGACTGGAGAAGATGGTGCTGTGGCAGGTGGGAAGGCAGGCACACAGGCATGGTGTATCTCCCAAAAGCTTCCTTTGGAAGCTGGGGAGCTTTCCATGCGGGACTCCATCGGTGACATCACCCATTATGTGAGGACTTATTCCTGCTATTCATAGAGAGCACGTGCTACAGGTGTGTAACTATGCTTCAATGCCCTTAAGCAACTCCATCATGAGAAATGTAAGTGCAACGAGAAAGATATGAGGCTCTGAGCAGTCTTAAGTCTACATTTCTAATAGCCTTATCCTTCAAGGTCATAGCAAAACAAGCACCCAGATACGTAGAGCAGTACTTCTTTTTTTTCCCTAGAGATTAACTTTATACCTGGAAAAAAATATTGAAAACCCTTTGCAATAAAAAAGGGATGAAACTTATCTTAGTCTTTGACATAGGCAGAGGTTTTTTTATTTTTACCTCCCCTATACATAATGCCATGAATGTTTTGGGTTACTCTCGATGGTTCAATAGCCAAATCAAACAATAGCACAGAGTGGGCAGCCCTGTCTTAGTGCCCTTCTGCAACTGGAAAGGGGCAGACAAATGACCATTCACCAAAATATGGGTCACAGTTTTGGTACAAAGGATTCTGACTATATACATAAACTGTCTGAGGAAGACCATACTTTAATAAATCCAGTTTGCTGTCCGTCCAATCAAACCTTGGAGCACCTTTCTCAAATGCCATGCCAATATCTTGGAATAAATTTTGCAGCCTACATTAATCAAAGGAATTGGGCAATAGTTCTTAACATCTAGCGTCTTTCCCTGATTTCTCATGTACCATGACTTTAGAAGTCACCTTAGCAGAGGTTAAAGTATCCATATGTTCAAAAGCCTGCATAATCTGAAACATTGTAGTCAACACCTCAACAAATGCATGATAAACGCGACTGGGAGCCTGTTGGGGCCGGGGCCTTTCCAGGCAGGAGTTTTTCAATCACTTCAACAATTAACACCTCATTAATACTGCTATTCAGCATATACTCTGAGCTTCAGTTAGCTCAGCTTGGGGTATATCATGCGAGAAGGCACGCAAAAGCATTTGAAGAATAGAACTCTGAATAATAAATCCTAGGGATTGTGCAATGACCACCAGCAGTAACAATGTTCTGTATTTGCTGACTGTCTCCTTTAGCCTTCAAATACTAAGCCAGGAGATGCCCAGACTTTTTGAATTCTTCATAACATGTTCCTTCCCCTGAGACAGCTGTTTCCAACTGGTTACTGTATAACAAATTGTATTGATATCTTAGTTTCTACAGATATAATGCAGCATTATCTAAGCTTTGCTTATGCACCTCTTGTAACCTTTTAATTTCATTTTCAAGTTGCTGTAACTCTATTATGCTGTTTATGAAGGTTTATAGAGAGAGAGAGAATATCCCTCCATAATGTCACTTTGAACACATCCTATCAGTTATGCACTGATGTAGCTGTACTTTTATTTTCTTGGAAATAAGTCTCAATAGCCAGTTGACTTGCCTATTTGAATCCAGACTCACTTAGGAGCCCCACATTAAAATTTCCGTTGGCCATGCCCCCTCTCTCCTTGTCTTGACAGTGAAGTAAGCAGATGATTGCTGCATGATCAGATGTAGTAAGGTGGAAATATCTTCAGATATCCTGATAATTTAGAAATAAAACAACATTTATATATATTCGTGAAGAGGTATTATGTCACAGGGAATAATGTGTGTAGTCTCGGCTAGATGTAACAGCCTTCATTGATCTTCCAGGCCAACCTCCTGCATCACAGAATGTAATACTTGCCCAGATCTAGACACTCTAACTAGTTAGTTATAGATCTTTATGTCCATTAAGGGGCTTAAGACCAAGTTAAAATTGCCCTCTATTATAATCAGCACACTATTCTGCTAAGGCTCAATAAAAAGAGGGAACATCTGCTGTGGGAGCAGAGAAATTTAATAAGTTGTAAACCCTCAAGTGTAAGTGTGATCAGAATCCACCTACCATCTAAATCATAACACTAAACTCATGCTGTAACTAGGACTTTTTACCCAGGGCTGGTGAATAGTCTATTACCTTAAACTCTCTGATAATTTGGATGATTCTTTTGAGTTTGAATGAATTTCTTGGAGGAATTACCACCTCGGTAGCATCTTTATGGAGATATGCCAGCACTTTTTCTATAGGATTGTTTTAATTCTTCTTAGGAAATTAATTTACATGCTTTCCCGTGGCTATTATTAGTCATATCTTACCTTACATATATTGAGATTACCACAAGCCATGTCATACTATCAATAAAGCCATGATGGTCACTGATATACTGAAACCCAATCACCCACATATTGAAACTACTCTATGCCAAGTACAACCATAATACAACAGCAACAAGCTGCATGCCTCCTCAACACATAGCTGTGCCTAGGAGAGAGTCTCTTTATAAGCCTTGCAGCCTCTGATGTATTCAATGACATCACACATATTCCAGTACAATCATAAACATCACTCTTAATCTAAATATATATGGCTCTCACATGCAGGCCAAGCAAACTCCGAATCCACATCACACCCATGCTCATCACCCCAACATTTACAACTATGTATCCACCTGCCCAGCAAACAACTATTAAAAGAAATTTCCCCCTCAAAATAAGAGGGAGAAAAAAAATGATCTCCACTATCAACTGGTACAAGACATGCAACACCTTTTGTTTAAGAGCACTGTTCTTCTTAACCAGCCAACCTTTGATGCCTGTCCAAAACAGCAAGGAAATAGTAACATAGTAAATGATGGCAGATAAATATCGACATGGTCCATCTAGTCTGCCCAGGAAGATGGCTAGAGCTGTCGAGTTGCATCTGCCGCTCTATGCTTGTTTCTCCCCCTCTATGCCTTTGCTTAAGGTTGTACCTGCTGCTCCAGGCAGGTTACGCCTCTCTATGAGGTTATTTGTTTGCTTTGATTTAGTCCTCTCGCTGTATGATGATTCTGTGTCTGTCCCATGCCTTTTTGAATTCCATCACCATTTTTGCTCCCACCACCTCCTTTGTGGTACGTATAAATATCAATGCAAACATTTACATATTTAGAGGGCAAGCCATTCACCATATTTGATAATGGCTGATGACCCAAATAAAACAACTCCATCTGCCCGTGACACAATCATTTATACATAGCTCAGTTTTTACACTGTTTTTTGTATATAGTTTCACTATGTGTACATAGTTATAGTTTTATTACCCCCTTTTCCAAGTTTAAGTTACCTGTTATAATGTAAGCACACCAGTGTTTTCTGATTGTGCAGATCTGTTACTTGTAAACCGCACTGAAAACAAATAGCGCGGTATATAAAAGATGTTAAATAAATAAATACAAAGTGCCCATGGGAATCCACAAAACACTGGGTCAATTAGGTGACGCTATGATTCGCCCTATTTAAGTAATTCTCAATCATTGCCACAGTATCTTCATCCAAAGGCATGATAATCATCAATGCAATCTCCTTTGTAGTAGTTTACAGCTTTGAGTTAGCCAATAATAACACTGCCGCACATGTGGAGTCAGTTAAAAAGGCACTGAAGAACCTATTTGATCTCCATATCTACCAGAGACATTTCTGCAAGCAATACTTTCAGAGCCTCTGGATCTTCAAATGTTTTAGTAACGTTAAGAGTTATCTGCAAGCATGCGGGTTATAGCATTTCATATTTACCTAAAGGTCTGCTTGACGCTGACCTTGCGTCATATTACGTCTTGCTTTCTTCTTCCATCATTCCTGTCAGTTGTTTGGAGTTCTTCCATATTTTTTGTATTGATTAGTATTGTAAATCACTTTGCATACTTGAAAAAGGCAGTATATCAAATGTAATAAACCATATTACTGAGATCAGGCAGAATGGGATGGTATACCATTGCTACTGTAATGGGTCCGGGCTTTCATGGCTTGCAGTATTAGCAAGGCATGCGGATACCTAAGAATCTTGGTTTCCACTTGCGGAGGATATTTCAAAGAAGGCACATGCTGTATGCAAATTTCAGTTGCAAAAGTTCAGAAGGAATCCTTCAAGAAATTTAACAATGTCTGGTACTTCTATTCCCTTTAAGCCTAGAACCCTTTTTACTGTGCTGCATTTGGTTAAAATGGTCCTTAAAGCTCCGCTCTGAAATCTGTAGCACTCTGGCCTGTTACTGCATGGCTAACTGCTCTGTATGCATCCCCACCCGTTCTAAGATCTACATTCTGGCTAGAATTGAATGCAACTGGGCCACCACCTCTCCCTTAGTTCTATAAGCAATTTTTTTTTCTTTCAGCATATCCATCACCTAAGGTATTTCTGCCATTACATCTTGCAAAGTTACTGTGTGGTAGGCCCTATTTGCCATCTGTTATGGGAAGGAAGGACTGGATACTGAGCATTTTACTCTCTGAGATGGGGAGTTTCCAGATTCTCTAGCTTGGATGATTTGACGCTAAATGTAACAACCAACGTTTTAGAAAAAGGAGGTTCAGCTTATGGATGAAAAATACTTTTAACATCTCTGGGTTTTATGGGAACTTTGGCTTTAGGCAGTCCTTCAGGATTTTGTATACTAGCCGCCCCCCCCCCCCCCCATTGTATTACTTTGACAACATGTAAAATTAGAAGGGCTATAAAATAATCTTAAATGTTTCCAATTTGAAATGTATTGGGCCCAGTTTGTATGGGACTACTATTCTCTGAAAACTGGTCAGACTGGACTAGGTATTCTACTCATATTTTTCCCAGTTCCCCCTACAAAATTTGGTCCCTTTTCCATTATGCTTTCAGAGTGTTGTGCCCCCAGTCTGATGTTTTCAACTCTTCTCAGTGGAATGGCAAGAATAATGAAATGGGCAATAACAATATGAACAGTTGTAACAAATTGTAGTGTTTTTTACCATGCTGAAATACATTTGTATAATGGCTACTGTAGTTTATATTACTAATTGCTGTTTCCTGTGTAATTTTTTTCTCTTAGAACATATCATTATCGAAGATCTATGATGTTCTGTCGACAAAGCCTGTCCTCAACAAAGTAAGTGATTCATTTTGTCAGATTTAACAGTACAGGAGGGAGGAATAGAATCCAGTTCTCTTGAGTGGGCATATAAGGGTTGAGGGGAAGGTGGGGCTGTAAAAACAAATCTGATGCAGTGTTGGAGACAACAGGAAGTGATTTGTGTTATAAATACACCAGGGGCACAAAGTGATTAGGTAAGGTTATAATTTTAAAAAAAAATGCCTGGACATTCTGAACTTAGCAGCCTTGTTTGTTGACCCTAACATGGAAATTTACTTCTGCTTATAAGGATATTTTGATCTGGTTCTCATGATTTAATCTAAGGTGTTCTCTATCCTAGATATTCTAAGTAAGAATATTAGTCTAAATATTCTATCATTTTCATTTGTTTTTTGATAATGCTTCTTGCTTTGTTCCTTTCCATCAGCTAACAACATACACAACTCTGATGTCTGTTGCTGACGGCACCTTAGAAGCTTATCTGCGGGATTGCCCAAATCCCTGCATGCCTTGGTGAAAAGGACAAATGCTACCTGAATCTGTGATCCTTCAAATATTATTTTTAGCAGAGGGAATTACCAGTATGCTTCTAAAAGGTGCTTACCATCAGACATCCAACTGGAAGGCAAAATATCCAATATCCCAGAGTTGTGGAAGGACTTCTGAACCTCTAGCGCAATGATGCTACAGTATCTTTCCAACACCACGGTCAACTAGGTCTAACTGTATTGATATGTTGCTTCCAAATTTCTCTCAGGGAAATGTGAAGCAATTCTGAAAAAGCACTGCTAGCCACTTTAGCTTAGAAGGTAAAATTTAAAGATCAGAATTGTAAGAGTAATTTAGAAACGTGTTTACTTAAGTGTGCCAAATAATGCTTGTATTAGTAAGATCTAGGTAAGCACGTGGCCCCAGTAATTGCTTCCATGCTGACATGACAGCATATAATCTCCAGGAAAAGCAGGAATGCAGTCTGCACATATGGGTGAATGTCACCAATGGAGCCTGCTTGGGAACACTCCCCAGTGTCCAATAGAAAAGCCTTTGGGAGTATTCCACTGTGCTTGCATGCGTGTCTGCCTTCCCAATTCCTCTCCTCTGTTCTTTGTTTTCCGCGGAGCCAATAGGATGCATCATCCTCTCACCGCCAAAAAACTTCTCTCATTTTTTTTTGGGCTTTTCAGGGTACATCATGCTTCTGCCTTTCCGTCCATGCCGGTTCCGTTGAATCTGACATTAGTCTTGATATTTTTCCTTTTTTATTTTCAATTTTTCTTTTCTATTGATTTTCATCATGGTTCTCACCAATAAACCAGGCCTCCATAGAATTATCTTCAATCTTGCAGATGGCTTTTCAGGCATGGAAAAGCCAGTCGGTGGTTTTAAAAAAAATTGTACCAAGTGTGCCAGTACCATTTTGGCCACTGATAAATATGATTGGTATCTAAAATATTTGGTTCCTGAACATGAACCCACTTCTCCTTTGTGCCAACAAATGACAAAGAGAGGCCTCAAGAACCGAGCCAGACAGTTTTGATCATTGTTCGCCTTGGACTCTGTCTCAATGGCTTTCACTTCATCGAGGGCATTGACTTCTTTTCAGGCTTCTTCAAAGTCCAAACACAAGAGTAAGTCAAAGTCTGGGGCCGTTTCCAAATCTTCAGCAGTGAAGACTGATTCTGATGCTAAGGAAAAGTCCTAGCATAAGTATCAAGACACTCCTAGAGGTGCTTCCAATGCAGATCGGCCAGCCAAACAGCCCCAGTGGGAGGGTCTATCCTCCAAAGCACAAGTAGAGCTCCGGGATGCTCTCTAGGCATCGACCTCCTGAGAGCTACTGGTTCCATGTTCTGGCTTAGAGCCCCATTCTTGATTCCACCCAGACATCAGCCATGTCCTGTGATAGGGTGGTATAGAAAAACTGTTAAAATAAATATCCCTAGACTAGCACATGCTGGCTTTCGAGAGGAGTTTGGCAGCACTCTTAGCAGCCTCGGTACCGATAACTTAGAGAGCTTCAGGAGTGCAGGCTTTGGCATATTGGGTCTGACGCCGGCCCTCAAACTGGCATTGTTGAAGCACCCAAGGCAGATTCCTCTGCGAGAACCGCTTGATGCCCCCAGTATCCAACAGACTTAGACTACCATGCCTCTCGGATCTGATATCTTAGACTTCCACGAAGCATTGAGGTCAAACCCAAGGCTGCTGATACTTTGATTTCTTGCCGGACTCTGATGCAAGTTATTCAGAATATGACAGAAGGGTCACTCGAATCCCGAGAACTTCTGACATCCCTTCGGACCCTTCACCGCCTCAGAAATGGCATCAGTCCCCTCCAGAAAATGTCCTTTCAGGACTTCATACGAGACATGGCAGCAGGGTTCTCCATCACAGTAGCCTCGGAGAAGGAACAGAGGGTGGAGGAACTGGAGATAATCCAATACACTCCCATGCTCAAGGAGGCATCTACCTTACCAGTGCATCATATCCTATAGGATCTTATGCTCGGCATGTGGGAGGTCCCGCTCACCATTCTGCCTGTCAACAAGAGACTCAATACCATGTACCGAATACCAGAGTGCTGAGGCTTTCAAAAACCTCAGCTCCCCCACCACTCAATGTTGGTGGAATCAGCGATGTGCCGAATAAAGAGCTAAAAAAACATTCATCCATGCCTCCCAGCAGAGACTAGAGTTCACTGCAATGCTTTCAGGCGTCGGTATTTCCAAGCATATATGTTGGCCTCCAGAATGAACTCTTACATGCTATTCATGGGTATGTTTCTGAAGGATGACGCCAGGGATCTGGAGTGCATTCCAGACACTCAAGCAAGACCAGAACACTTCCAAGTTTCTTACCAGGACCTCTTTTGATGCTTTCGAATCCACAAGCAGAGCTTCAGCAGTCTGCATTGGGGCTCGCGGACCTCGAGCTGTGGGTCCAGGATAAACTGGCCAATATCCCATCTACTGGAGAAAACCTTTTTGGCAAAGATTGGAGGGAAAGAGCAAGGGAGATTGAAACAGATGATCTCATCCTAAAATGCCTTTCTAGGAAAACAGCTGACCCATCCAAAAGGAAGACTCTTCCTAAGAAGGTTTTTTATTCTCAAAAGAGATACTATCTTTCTTACCCACCTTCTGCTGCCTATCAACCTCAGCATCTTCAGCAGAGGCAGCAGGGTCCTCGCCATCCCAAGAAACACATGGTTCCTAAGCCTCAACCAGCTGCACAGGCACAGCCTGCACCTGGTTTTTGATTCCTTCCTAGAGAGCATTGCCAATCTGCCCCAGAGGGCCCCCAGCCCCTTAACATCTCTTTCCCCTTCAATCTATTCAACATTCTGCTGCACGACTAATCTTCCGCCAGCCTCGCCATATCCACATTACTCCTTCTCAAGTCACTTCACTGGCTCCCTATCCTTTTCCACATCCAGTTCAAACTTCTCCTCCTGACCTATAAATGCATTCACTCTGCGGCTCCTCAGTACCTTTCATCTCTTATCTCTCCTTACAACCCCTCTCGGGAACTCTGCTCTTCTAACAAACTACTTCTGTCTATGCCCTCCACTCCTACTGTCAACTCCAGACTTTGCTCCTTTCACCTTGCTGCACCTTACGCCTTGAACAAGCTACCTGTGTCTGTACGCCAGGCACCCTCTCTATCCCTCTTCAAACCCAGGTTGAAAGCTCATCTCTTTGCTTTTGCTTTCAGATCTTGACTTCTGTGTTTTGTCTTGACTAGACTGTAAGCTCTGACGAGCAGGGACTGTCTCCTACATGTCTCTACAGCACTGCATATGACTGGTAGCACTATATAAATGCTCAATAGTAATAGTAGTTAACATAGCAGGCAGACTTTGTCACTATGCCTACAGGTGGCACCTCATGACATCAAAGCAGTGGACACTCTAGATTGTCCAAAGGGTTTATCAGCTTCACTTCAAATCCTTACCCTCCCCCCACCAGCTTCACAAGGGATTATCCCATACAAACCCCTTCAAAGCACTCTTTTTAAAAGTCCCTCCTCAAGAAAAGTTGGGCTTCTACTTTCCATATTTTCTCGTTCCAAAAAAAACGGGAGCCTTCAAACCCATCTTGTATCTCAGAGACCTAAAGAAGTTCATGGTCTGAGAAAAATTCAAAATGATTTTACTAGAACTCTTCTGCCATACCTCCAGAGACACGATTGGCTATGTTCTGTAGACCTAAAAGAGGCATACATGCATTTACTAATCCATCCCTTGCACAGACAGTATCTGCACTTCATGTTTCAAGGAAACCATTATCAATACCGGGTTCTCCCCTTCAGTCTAGCCTCTGTCCTAAGGGTCTTCACAAAATGCATGGCAGTCATCGCTGCCTACCTACGCAACTTGGGGGTATTTGTCTTTCCTTACTTAGACAATTAGCTGATCAGAGGAGAATCTCCTCAAGAGGTAAAACTCTGACTTCATTGCACTATCATGGTGCTCCAACACCTGAGCTTTGTCATAAACTTCCCAAAGTCCCATCTTGCTCCGGCCCAAAGTCTAGAGTTCATTGGAACACTCTTAGACACTCAACAGGCCCGAGATTTACTTCCACGGGATTGCTGTGCTTGCCTCATCGAGCGGGCAAGAGGTACAATAGCAAAGCCAAGTAACAGCTCAAGAGATGCCATGTTGTCCGCTAGGCTCGAATACACATGCAACAAGCACAGTGGACCGTTTTCTCAATGGATGCAAGCAAAGCCTCGTCTCTGAGATGATCCATATCACCCCTCAACTGATCAAGTCCCTTCAGTCCCTCCCACAAAACCTACTCGTCTGGTCACCTTTTCAGATGACTCCACCTCAATGCACCCTGACGATGGATGCTTCCAAGCTGGGTTGGGGGGTGCATCTGAAATGACCTGACCACACAGGGACTGTGGACAGAACGGGAATCTGCCCTGCAGATCAACCAGCTAGAACTACGGGCACTGACAAATGCTCTTAAGGTTTTTCAATCTCAACTATCCGGGCAACCTGTTCTAGTCGGAATGGATAACCAAGTTGCCATATTCTACATAAACCAACAAGGGGGAACTGGGTCCCATCCCCTCTGCAAAGAAGTGATTTGTCTATGGTCCTTTGCCATCTCTCACTGCAACCTCCCGGGTGAACTCAATGTCCTAGCAGACAGACTAAGCCATATCCTTCATCCACATGAATGGACCTTGCATTGAGAGATGCCTGCTCAGATCTTCCAACTGTGGGGAACCCCACTTATAATCTTTTTGCCATTCCACAAAACATACAGCTTCCACTCTTCTGCTCCAGGGTTCCGTCGCTGCACCAACAGGCCCCCGGCTTCCTTCCTTCTCTATTGGGGACAGGGACTGCTGAAGTTTTTCCTTCCCATCCCCTTGATACCCGATGCTGTTCACGTTGCAAGCTGAAACGGACTCGATGATTCTCACAGTCCCCTTTTGGCCCCATCAAACATGGTTTCCTCTGCTTCTTCACCTTGCACAGACTCAGCTACTCAGCCTGGGATGTGCACCTGGCCGCCTCTCTCAGAACCACAAGATGCTCCTCCATCTCAATCTGCACTCCCTGTGCCTGACAGCATGGCTGCTGAAGGGCTAGTGCTCGCTGACCTCGTCTTACCACAGGCTGTCAAGGATGTCCTTGCATTTCATAAGGATTCAGCCTGGCGATCTTATGCCTTCATATGGCATAGGTTTGCCCTCTGGTGCTCCCCAAAGGACATTGACCCTTTTTCTTGCCCAGTGGAGTCGCTTCTACAATATCTCCTCCACTTAGTTTTGACAGGTCCTAAAACTAACTCAGTGAGAGTTCATTGTGGCCTCTCGTGGACCAGTGGATGGACAGCCTATCTCCTCAAACCCCTTAGTAGCATGCTTCATGTGGGGTCTCCTGCATTTCAAGTCACCCATTAAACTGCCTTCGGTGTCCTGGGATCTGAATGTGGTTCTGGCGCAACCTCTAAAGCCACCTTTTGAACCATTAGCCACTGCCACCCTGAAGTTTCTGTCTTGGAAGGTCATCTTCCTTATTGCCCTCACTTCAGCTCACTGTATCTGTGAGTTGCAAGCTCTAGTGGCGAATCCCCCCTATACTCAGTTCCACCATGACAAGGTCATTCTGCATACCCATTCCAATTTCCCCCTGAAGGTGGTTTCCTCCTTCCACCTAAACCAGTTGGAATCCTTGTGATTTTCTCCCTTAGACCACGTGTCTCGGGCTGAAGCAGCACTACACACTTTAAACCGAAAGCAAATGCTGGCTTGCTGCTTAAAATTAAAGCTCACAGAAAATCCTCTCAATTATTTATTTCCTTTGATGCTAGTCACCTGGGCCTACCGGCGAAGAAACTTGCTCTATTTGGACAGATAGCAGGTTGCATTTCTTTTGCTTATGCACAAGTTGGACTTTTATTAATGAAAGAGTCATGTCGCTGCTCATAATGTGAGGGCTATGGCAACATCCATAGCTAATCTCTATTCAGAAGCCATTGAGAACATATCATAAGATATGCCATACTGGGTCAGACCAAGGTCCATCAAGCCCAGTATCCTGTTTCCTACAGTGGCCAATCTAGATCATACATACCTAGCAGTTTCCCCAAAATACATTTGCCGAGCAGCTACCTAGTCCTCCATTCACAATTTTTTTGCACACTACTGTCTGGACAGAGACTCCCTTCGGGACGCTGTCTTTGGCCAAGCTGTACTCCAGCACCTCTTTGGGACTTAAAACTCAACTCCTATCCTCTGTTCTGGACTTCTACAAGATACTAGACTATCATTGGGGAGTATTGCCTTCTGGAATAGAGTCCAATGGCCCACAGCTCTTCCAGACTCTTCGACTACATGACTTTTGCCTCAGGGATACCAGTCTGGTACCTGGGAGCTTGTGAGTGCCATATATGAAGTCTGCATTTCTGCTTGTTCCTGGAGACAGCATAGTTACTCACCAGTAGCAGGTGATCTCTGAGAACAGCAGGAATCAGTCTTTACAACCTGCCCTCCTCTCCTAGGAGTTGTAGAGTTATTTTTCTTTTTCTTCTCAGCTATAAACTTAATTGAGGAGGGGAATTGGGAGGGAAGGCATGCAGGCACAGTGGAATGCTCCCAAAGGCTTTCCTATTGGATGCTGGGGAGCATTCCTGTGTGGGCTCCATCAGTGACGTTCACTCATATGTGAAGACTGATTCCTGTTGTTCCTGGAGATCACCTGTTATGGGTGAATAGCTACGCTTTAACTGCATACTATGTTATGGAGTGTGAAATGGGTAGGTTACAGACAGGGAATGGACTGCACACATTGCAATTAGTGCATGGTATTTGACCGTATGCGGTCACTTGTGCAGGAAGTGGTAAGTGCATACATGCTAATTATCAATACACTTTCCTCATGTAAAGTACTCTTCTGCTGCAGTAACTTGATGGGAACATGCTGGGAACATGCTGGGGACATCCCCAGCAGGTAATGCAGAGGCTTTCCACATGCAGTGCAGTGCAGCAAGTGCAAAATTTGACTGCACTTAAGTAAACTAGTCTCTTAGAGTAACAAAGTTCTTAATTTTCAATATACTGGAATCTTCTGTTAATCAGCATGTTTTCAAGCAATGATTTTGTTTTCCCTTAGGATGGGGTCTATTCTGTTTTCCTTTTGATGTAATGTTAAGATAGAGGTTTATAAGAGAGACTAATCTGTACACATACAGCAGTGACAAGGATTGTACCAATCATGTAAGACTTTGTGTGAGATTTGTGTTCACCTAATTTTATGGTAATAAATGAGTGAGGATTTGGAGCTTGAAATGCCTTGGTGTCCTTTTTTAGACTTCAAATTGGAGTATGTTCCAGTCTGACAAAGTCTGTAGGATTTTCTTTTTAATATTTTCATGTATAATCTATACCATATGAAAGCTAAAACAGAATATAATCGAAGATGACTGCAAGGCCTTTAGTCTGCCCATTTCCCCTTCTGCAGTATCACAGAACTTTTGTCTTTACCATTACTTCCTTATCACTAATGAGTCTGTGTTTATCCCATGCTGTCTCTGAGGACAAATAGGATACAAAGCCCTCACCTATGGGTGATCACCTGACAGAGTCTGGTACAACAGAATGAGTAACCATCTTCCAAATTTGAGAGAGCTTTCTAGTATATTGCCATCGCTGAATGCGGGCATCTGCAGGATTTTTTTTGGCCAAAGTCTAAGGGATGTCTCTGGGGTAATATAAAGTTTTTTTTTCTCTCTGCTGTGAGTACTTTTCAGATGCGGTCATGTCAGTACTCCTTTCCCCCTACCTCTTAGCCTCCTAGATAGATTCTCTATCATCTAAGTTTCTTTGAAGGAAAAAATAAGTGCACCAGAACTTATGCAGAATACCGCCATGTAAAAGGCTCAAAGTCTCAAAGGAAAGGAGTATCTTTTTGCACTGGAGGCACTGATCCACAGAGACCCAGGAGCTGAATCAGATGGACAAGATGCATCAATACTGAGGTTTATCAATTGCTCTCAAGGTCACACATCTATAGAGACTACAGGACCATCCTTCAACCATTGACCTGCCCAAAGAAATCAAAGGATCCGGACTCTTCATTTCTGGCTGTGCACTGAATGGAGGAGAGGAAATATGGGTATGGGTCTTCAGAGCAGAACCCTGGGAACAGGGAACTACTGTAGCTACCATTATTCAATCCAAGTACCTCCATGAGCACTGCTCATCCTCCTGTATGCCATGAGAGAAGTCAGACAGCCAGTAGTCCTGATTCATGGCACTAGTTCACTCCACGTGAACCCATAAGATTTGAGTCGCTTGTATTACGAAACTCTCTGCAGATTACAAATAACATTAAAACAATATAAGATCATACAAAGGACAAATAACTGACCCGAAATAATATACAAATTAAGCCCATCTTCATAACCACTGTTAGTAACCACCTTCAACTTTGTTCCTGCTGTAGCCCATGGTGTTTCTATCCTGCCAGTCCTTGGAGGATTTGGATTTGTTATGCCAGTGCCTGCTTCAATTCCTTGCACTGCTACAGATGGCATCCACATTGATTTAGACTCTACTGCAGTCTACTCTCAAGACTTATGCACTTCCTTAAAGCCACAGCATAGAAAGAGGCATGGAGGTCCAACTACCTTAATGCCAATATCAAGTAATTCTGAGCAAGAAGCTGCTCTGAGAAACCTGTCCCTGCACAACAGAGCATGCCATCACAAAGAACTTCAAAGAGTTGAAAATAACAGGTTGGTAAATGAAAGGGTAAAGTTCCTAAAAACCCCATTCAAACACTGTAAAAACCACTGTGGGAAAATGCCTGCCACTATGCTTGCTTCAGCTCTTATTTTCGAAGCTTGTCCGTGTAGGCTTGATTGACGATTTGGGCTCTTTTACTGAGAGGGTATCTTTAGCCAAGTAGGGCCTGCATCGCCGCTTTGTTCAAGATTAGGCCCAATGTTTTTGCTTGTAGGAAGCTTGTCGTGACTAAGTGTGAGCAATGTGTCTGTGTCCAGTTTGACCTGTAACATATAGATGTAAACTATAGATATGAATTAGCGAAATGCAACACAAAGCTTGGCGTAAGCAGGTAAGGTGAAATTGTACAATGTTAGTTTTTTCCTAATAAAAAAAATGCTGCAGGAGATTGGGGAAGGGCTTTGAAGGTGACCACTCCAGTTTGTGGAATCTGTAATTTCTTCCTGAAGTGCTCCAGTAGTACTGTTATGTTAAGATATAACTGTGTGTGTTTCCATTCCTTTCTTACCTGCACATAGTTCAGGGAATTGGAGTCAGAGCTGAGGTTGGATTTCTACTACTTGTTGCCCGGTCAGGATTACAGCATGCAAACAGGATAAATTAATGAAACAAAATCTCCCTTTAATGTATTCTGACTTGTACTTTTAGCTAACAGTATGAAAAATGTATACAGGTGAGAACACTTTTTGCTCAGGCATTAAAACAAATCTTTAGGTATTAAAAAGCAGGGGTATCTTGCCACTATCTTCTCCTGTTTACTTTCATTGTCGGAAGCAAATGTTTGAAGGTACAGACTCAATACAATATGGTGGAGCAAAGATGCTTACCTGTAACAGGTGTAAAACAGAGGACAGTAATAAATCTGTTCTTATGCATAGGTGACGACATCTAAAGGAGTCCACGCCCAAGAAAATTAAACAGAGCTCTAAAAGCATTTTGGAATAGTGAACTGTGCAGGTCCTTCTGCTCTAGTGTTGGTTGTGAGAACATCTCGCTTCCCTATATAGCTATTAATTGGAGAAACCAACGCTTGGGGGAGATGGGAGAGTTCCATAAGGACTATTTTGTTTTTCTCAGAACAATATTACAGGTAAGCAAACCATATGTTCTCGACGAACAAGCAGGATACGAAGTCTGCATATGTGGAAATCCCTTACTACAAGTTATCTTCAACAACAAAAAAAAAGAGGGTAAATTGAAAAAACTGAGTGTCAACGGGCAACAGCATATTTTTTTTTTTACTGACAATGGACCATTTTGGTATGTTTTCTTTTTCTAAATGAAGGCAACCTAGAAATTAACACACTGAAAGTACACAATTAGGGGTATACTTACTAAAGTATGAACAGCTTTTGCAGTTAACACCAGCTCATTGAGATAGCGATAGCTGAATCCGTGAAGCCTGCAGAAAGTGCTGCTACTATGTAATGTGAATGCCCACTCTCCACCCACATCCCTTCCATTTAAGCAGCCACTGCGCAAAATGTACCTACCGTGGAAAAAGGCTGATGTTAGCTGTCCTCACAGTACAATGATTCCGTGTTAGCATGTGTTTTAGTAAACATAACCCTTAAATGTGAGAAAAGGATCATTTTCCCTTCCTCCATTTGCAAGCTCCTACATTTATTTATTTAAGTGGCTTATCTACTGCCTAATCTTAGAGCCAAGGTGTTTTCACATGGACAGATAACATGGGGTTACATAGAACATGCCTATGGGGGGACTGGGTGCAAAGACACATGGTAAAGTGGGTCCTGTTAGGGTAGCAGTGAATCTAGGTCTCTGAGGCATTGCCTGCATGGTGGTGTGTCTATATTTGGAAAGTGTGTGCATGTATGAGGGGTGTGCTGTGGAGGGTATATATCCATGTATGTGTGGTTGAGTGGAAGGCGCTCTGTTCATGTGTGTGGGATGTGCATGCCTACACATGTGGGACGGGTGCATTAGGGTGGGGTAGGTGCATGCGTGTAGTGTGGAAGTGGATGTCTCTTGGCTTCTGTTTGGCCCAAGGGTGGGGGCACGCCTCCTAGCATATAGATATTCTCATCCACTGTCCTTTGTTAACCTTTCCCTAGGGTTACCCTTGTCTGTGCCCCTGCCTCCTCTCTGTCCCTTCCCTCTTTGAAAGTCATCCCCTGGCCATCCTTCATCCCTTTATTAGAGACTCTGTTGTAGTGGGCCTCTGTCTTCTGCTGGTGAGAGATAGAGACCTTGCTGGCAGACAGCTCTCTTCTTTGTCCTGATTGTGGCCTTTGGCACTATTGCAGGTAGAAGGTAGGGTCTCTGCTGGTACTTAAAACCTAGTGCTATGTCCCTCTGTTGACTGGACTGTATACATTTTGTTTTTGTAAAAAGAGCAAAGAAATCTATGTGTACAGGCAGACAAGATGGAGGGAGAGTCCACAACAGGCACAAGGGCTAGTGTGAAACACATCTAATAAAATTGGACCCAAAGAGATTATGCTGCTCAAATTGACCAAATTCATTGTGCTGGGAATCCCTTTCACCAAAATTTAGAAAAATTCCCAGAAGTAAATACTTACAATTGCAGATCTCTCTCCAGAAAGTAGCAGTCCCTTTTTGTAGTCCTTCAAGGGCCCTCTTACAATCCAGGGTATGCAGTATGGCTTCCGCCCAGATGGCATGAGGCCATGGAAAGAACCACCTCCTGCTTGAGGTGGAAAGGGGACACTACCTTAGGAAGAAACTTGGGGTGTGTGCAGAGCACCAGCCATGGAACCTTGTGTACGGTGGATCCGCCATCAATGCCTGGAGCTTGCTGATCGCTGATCCTGCGAGCGGATGTGAGCACCATTAAGAAGATGACTTTCCATGCGAGGTATTGCAGGTGGCAGGTAACAAAGGGCTTGAACGGCAGTCCAGTGGGCTGAGAGTGCACCACATTGAGGTCCCACTCCACCGGATGGGGGGCTTGGATAACAAGAAGCCCCACAAGAATAGGGTCACAAGTGACTGGACAGAGATGCTTGCACCCTGACTGAGTTCTGCCTAAGACAGATGGAGAAAGTATTGCAGTACAGTCTGCACGGAGCAGGAGAATGGGTTGAGCTGCCATTCTGCGCACCACACTCAGAATCTGTGCCATTTGAAAATATAGGCGTGTAGTTTGGAGACCCTAAGGGAGGCCAGGAGGACCTTCTCTACCTCCCCTGAGAGGTTGAAAGGAGTTAAGGCTACCTTTTCAGTAGCCAAGCCATTAGGGACAGGGACCTCAGGTTTGGGTGTAGGAGGGAGTCGCCATGGAACCGTACCCCATAGACTGGGGGCACCATGAACAAGCAAAGGAGAAGTGGGAACCATGGTTGTCTGGGCCATTGGGGGGGTGACCAGTATCAGGGATGCCCCATTGTGTTAAGCCTTGAAGAGGGTCTTGGCAATCAGCAGTATGGGCGTAAAGAAGGCCCTCTGTCCATGGAATGAGGAATGCATCCGCTGCCATCCGTGAGGGGTTCCAGCTAGCAGGAGCAGAAGTGGAGCAACTGGGAGTTGTTGGGATTTGCAAAGAGGTCCATCAACGGCACCCCCCAGAGGTGGAAAAAACAATGGGCCACTCTGGTGTTTAGCTGCCTTTTATGCGGCTGTACTCTGCTCAGCTTGTCTGCTAAGACGTTGAGCTGACCCGGCCCGTACACCCTCCGCAAGAGCATCCTGTGCTGGTTCGCAAATGAGCAGAGGGCCACTGCCTCTTGACATAGGAAGAAGGAGCCTGTGCCCCCCTGTTTGTTCATGCAGAACATCACCACCTGGTTGTCCGTTTGGATCAGCACTGACTGGTGCTGCAGGTGGTGGCGGAAGACATGGGGAGCCAGGGATATGGACCAAATCTCCAGCAGGTTGATCTGCTGCTGTTGCCCTTCTGACTGCAACCATTTGCCTTGTGTGCAGAGGTCCTCGCAGTGAGCACCCCAGCCCAGCAGAGAGGCATCCATGGAGAGGATCCTCTGGGAGTCAGGAGTCTGGAAGGGTATCCCGGCCTGAAGGTATGGCAGCAGCATCTCAAGGGAAAGCATTCTGAACTTCACCCTCACCAGGAACCTGTTCAGGTTCCGCAGGTCTAGAATGGGCCTTAGGCCACGTGTTCTTTTTGGTACAAGGAAGTACCTGGGGAAACGGGTTCCATTGCCTAGTCTTTGAGAAGGCCTGCGAGCTCCTGCAGTAGCAGGGTCTGATGAAGGTCAGCCCCTGGGAAGAATGGAGGGGCGTCTGTTCCACATGGAGGAGGTAGCTCTTCCCAACCACCTGAAGTGCCCAGATGTCTGTGGGGATGGCTGACCACCAGTGGGCAAAGAAAACCAGACGTCATCCTGAGGGCTGCTGCGGGCCTCCTGAGAGTGGGAGGCTATGTCCAAGGAGTCAAAGACTCGCCCCAGGCTGTGCCGGAGCCACTGTCTGAGGTTTGGGAGCGTTGGACTTACAGGGCCATGCCAGAGTTCCTGGGCCAGCTGACCCTGCTGGGGAGACATGCTATTGCAGGTAGTTTCTGCATGTCCTCCCCTTCCTCGAGTAAAGGGGCTTTTTACCCGAGCCCTTCTTGGGAAGGGTAGTGGTTTTCCTGGAGAGACTGGTCCTAGTCAGGAACTCGGATTCCAACTCTGCAGCCTTCTTTATCATGGGTTTGCCAAAGAGGTTCTCTCACTGGCAGGGGACATGGACCAATTTGTTCCAAACCCATTGCTCCAGGTTGGATGACGGCAGCCAGGCCTGGTGTCTGGCACCGATACCTGCCATGGCTACTCAAGCCACTAACTCGAAGCTGTCGTAGGCTGTCCAAGTTAACATAAGAACATAAGATATGCCATACTGGGTCAGACCAAGGTCCATCAAGCCCAGTATTCTATTTCCAACAGTGGCCAATCTAGGTCATATGTACCTAGCAGTTTCCCCAAGAGACACAGGTTCCACAATGCTTGTACTGGGTCAAGCATTGATATCCTGGGTCCCTTCTTAATAATGGTTTATGGACCTTTCCTCCAGGAACTTGTCCAAACCTTTTTTAAACCCAGCTACACTAACAGCCTTTACTACATCTTCTGGTAACAAATTCCAGAGCTTGATTACACGTTGAGTGAAAAAATATTTTCTTTTATTAGTCTTAAATAGGTTACCCTGTAGCTTCATTGCATGTCCCCTAGTCTTTCTATATTCTGATAAAGTAAACAATCGATCTATGTTTATCTGTTCCACTCCATTCCATTCATTAATTTATAGACTTCTATCATATCTCCCCTCAGCCGTCTCTTTTCCAGGTTAAAAAGCCCTAACCTTTTTAGCCTTTCTTCATAGGGGTATCCTTCCATCCCCTTTACCATTTTGGTGGCTCTTCTCTGAACCTTTTCTAATAGCGCTATATCCTTTTTAAGATACGGCGACCAGAATTGCACACAATATTCAAGGTGCAGTCTCACCATGGAACGATATAGAGGCATTATAATATCCTTTGTTTTATTTTCCATTCCTTTCCTTATGATACCTAGCATTCTATTTGCTCTCTTGGCCGCCACTGCACACTGGGCCAAGGGTTTTAACATGTTATGATCTTGAGAATATACCACCAGAATTTAAAGACTGCCTGCAAAAATGATTTGCTTCTTTAGATACAAATGACAGAGCTCCAAAAGAGTTATGGGATGACATCAAGAAGGTTGTGTTGGAAGAAAGTGAGAAACCTCTACAAAAGGAGAAAATCCAAAAATGGCCAAAATGGATGATCGAAGAAACAATGTAAATTGCCTAGAAACGCAGAGAAGTAAAGCCAGAGGAGAAAGAGGGGTAATCACAGAACTCAACAGAGATTTCCAATGTGCAGCAAGACAAGACAAGGAGAAGTACTACAATGATGCATGCAAGGAAATAGAAGTAGAAACTATTAGAGGAATTGGAATGTTACAAGATCCATGCTCAAGGATTGGTTCTCTGCCTGGCACAGCACATCTGCAAGCTTATTTTGCAGCAACTGTTCCAGGTCGGAAGATTGAAACCAGGTGAGCATGTGGGCTCCAATGCCCACTGCTACAATTTTGGACACTGTTTAGAAGGCATTGTAGGTTGCCTGGACCAGGAACTTCGAGCAGTCCTTGTTGTAGGCCACCAAGACACAATAGTGCTCTGATTTCTCCGGGGAAAGGAATTGGTCCAAGTTGGTGAGATTACGCATGATGTCCTTCAAAAACATGCTCATGTATTTATATATTTAACAGTTTTATATATTGCTTTATCCTTGAGTCAAAGCGGTTCACATTACAACTCAAAGTATTTTACATTAAACAATTTTGTGGGGTATAAGTGGCATACAGGGAGGGTTAAACATTATGATCAATTAAACATTATTAAACACTATTAAACATTATCAACAATTTACAAAATCGGAATCTAGTGAAGGATAGGGAGTCATTTGTGATCTGTCCATGGTTGAAGGCCGAGGTCATCTGCTGGGTGTGGTTGTTATGTTGTGTTACATTTGGTGATGTTGCCAAAATGCTCTATATACAGGAAAACATTTAGTATTTTCTGAAGTCCTTTATGGCCTCAGTTGCTCTAATATCTTCTGGTAGAGAGTGCCATAGGTCTGGGGCTGCAAGTGAAAGTGTTTTCTTGGAGGCTGACTGTTTGGCTTTTGAGAATGTGTTGGGTGGTATTAAGAGTGCTTTTTTTTTTTCTTCTGGGTTGATCGTGAGGGTCTCTTTTGATTAGTTCTTGTAGATTATCTGCTGAGCTGTTATGGATTATTTTGAACATATTGAGTGTTTTAAACCTTATGTTGGAGTGCATTGGTGTGATCGTGTTTGTTTAAACCAGCGATAATTTGGACAGCCATATTCTGTGGCAACTGCAATGGTTGGATGGCGTGCTTTCGGATACCTTGGTACAGAGAGTTGCAGAAGTCGAGGGATGGTATGATGTTTGCTTGACAAACAGTATGAAAATCATCCTGGTTGAATAGTGGTTTTAATTTTTTAGTGACCTTCATCGTATAGTAGATGTTCCTGATGGTGATGTGTCTATGAGACAGGTTTTGGTCCAATATGACTCCTAAGTATCTGACTTCATTCTTTAATATTATGTTGCTGCTTGAGAGTTTGATCATGTGCGGGGGGATAAATGCAGTATTCCTTGTGATGTGGAGAACCTCTGTCTTCTTGTAGTTTATGGTTAGGTTGTTGTTATTTAGCAACATGGTCATCTCTTCCAGGCAGTTGGTTATGTTTGTGTAGTCTGGTGTGCTTATGTTTATGGGGGTGTATATCATTAAATCATTTGTGTACAGCCGGTATTGGATATTGTTTCCTTATGATGTTACAGATTGATTGTATGTACAAGTTGAATAGAAGTGATGAAATAGCCAAGCCCTGTGGTATGCCTTGTAGGGTTGTGAATGGTATGGAATTGTTATTACCTATTATTGAGGTATGACTGGATCTACTTTATTTTCATGTTGTGGAGGCCAATTTCTTGTAGGTGTTGTGGAAGTATATTATGAGAAATACTATTAAATGCCACTAATATATCGATGAAGATGAGTATGACCCCTTTTTTGATGTTGTCTATCTCTCCGATTATGCTGTCAAAGAGTGATGTCAGAAGGGTTTCTACACCATAGTTGGGTTTGAATCCATGTTGATGATGGTCAAGTAGAGCATATAAATTTCCATGATCTTTTAACTGGATTTGCCGTTTTTTTCTATGATTTTGGCTAGTAGTGGCAAGCTGGATATTAGCTGATAGGATGCAGGATCATCTCTGTTGAGCAAGGGATTTTTGAGAATTGGTTGTATGACTGCACACTTGAGTGTCTGTGGCATGTAATCTTGAGGTAAGGATGCTTGAGTTTATTTATTGTATTTATTTGGTTACATTTACATACTGCTACTTCCATCGATCAGTAGCGGTTTACATGGAACTTTACACAGCAAACATTTTGTACATTTACAAAACACAGAATTGGAATTATACAGTTTAACATTTGTGAGGTTATATACGTATTTACAACTTGCAAGCTGTCGAGGCAGATCTATATACATATTTACATATTGTTCTGTACCGTTGCATTAGGACAAGTTGTAATATTCCTGTAATAGGTAGGTTTTTAGGTTCTTTTGGAAGTCTTTTAGGTCCTTGTTAGCTCTTAGTGCTTAAGGCAGGTTGTTCCATTGGGCAGGCGCTATATATGTGAAAGCTCTGTTGCTGGTGAGGGTTTTGGCATTGCGTATGTTGAGTGGGATGTGTAATGTGTTTAGGTTGTGGGTCCTCTTGGTTCTGTTGGGTGGTTGTGTTGCGATAAGTGTGGAGAGGTAAGATGGGACTAGGTTGTGGATCAATTTAAAAATTGTTACTATTGTTTTATACCTTATGCGGGCTTGGATAGGAAGCCAGTGGAGTTCCATAAGTATTGGTGTGATGTGATCGGAGACCCACACTTTCATTATGATTCGATCAGTGACATTCTGCGCCATTTGAAGTATGTTGAAGGTTTTTTTGGGTAGTCCTTGGAGAATGCCGTTGCAGTAGTCCAAGTGCGGTGTGACAAGTGCTTGGACTACTGTTTGGAAGTCGGCCTGCTCAATAATGTTGCGTAGTGGTTGGAGTATCAGTAGTTTGTGAAATATTGCCCGGTTTAGCAGTCTTAGGTGGGTTTCCATCTTGAGATTTTTGTCAAGGGTTACTCCCAGATATTTTATTTCTTGTTTGATGTTGTATGTATTATTGTTCAGTAGTATTGTCGGGGGAGGGCTGAAATCTGGGTTCTTGGATATAAACATTACTTCCGTTTTCTTGTGGTTTATGCTCATGTTGTTCTGCTGTAACCAGGTTTGTGTTTCCTTGAGGCATGTTTCTAAGTGGGTGTAGTTTGGCTTGCTCATCTCTATTTGTGTATATAGCATAATATCGTCTGCATAAAAGTGGTAGTTGATCTTGTGGTGGTGAAATATTGTGCAGATCTGTCTTAGGTAGAAGTTGAACAGTAGGGAGGACAATGCTGACCCTTGTGGTATTCCCTGTGTTTGCAGGAATGCCTTTGGTGTTTCTTGGTTGAAGTGAACCTGCTGTACTCTGTTGGATACATAGGAGCCAAACCATTTCAGTGGGGTTCCTTTTATGCCTATGGATTTGAGTCTAGTGAGGAGGATTCCGTGGCTTACTGTGTCGAAAGCTGCCGCTATGTCTATGAATACTAAGATGAACATTTTCTTGCAGCTTTCAATCCCTTTGTAGATTTTGTCGAGTAGCACTAGTATAAGGGTTCTACTCCATGGTGTTGATGGAAGCCATACTATTGATCATCAAGGGCATTTCTGGCATCAATATGGTCCTGAAGTTGGTGTTGAACTGATTTTTCCACTGTTTTGGCTATGAGTGGGATGCTCGAGATAGGGCGGTATGAGGATGGATCGTATTTCTTGAGTGTCTTGTTCTTTAAGATAGGTCTTATGAGTGATCTTTTGAGTTCAAGCGGCATGACTCCTTGTTGCATTGATTGGTTTACTATGTGCAATATGCATGGGGCGATTTCTGATTTTGTTGCCTTGATCCAGGCTGCTGGACATGGGTCTAAGGGAGAGGTAGTGGTGTTTAGGCTTGAGATAATGTTTATTATCTGCCTTGCCTCAATGGGGTGGAAGGAGTCCCATTTCTTGTTGGTGTCCAAGGTTTCCTGCAGAGGTTGTGGGGTGTTTGCGGTGAGTGCTTGAGTGAAGTTATCTTCTGGTGGATTAAGTTTGCTGGCATAGTGATTGGCTAGTGTTTGTGCCTTTATATCATTGTTTGGACTGTTATCCTGTCCAGCTTTGGTGATAGATTTCACTAGTTCAAACAGTTCTCTTGGCCTGTTTAAAGCCTTGTTTAGTATCTTAGTGTGGTGGTTCTTTTTCGCAGTGTTGATTTCTTCTTTGTAGCTTGCGAGCAGTGCTAGGCATTCCGTTTTGCGTTCAGGGGACTTTGAGGTTCTCCATCTTCTTTCTAATTTTCTGAGGTCTCTTTTCATTTTGGTTAGGGTCACTGGGTACCAGGGCTCAGATTTGCCCCTTGATTTGTTATTTGCGTTTATTGGGGTGTTCCATTGTCTGCTTTGCAACTAATTCAACTCCTTCGTTCCATTGGTTTATTAGTAATTCAAGATCAGTGTGATCTGTATCTACGTGTGTTGTAATAGAGTTTATTAAGGCTTGTCTAATTTTTTGAATTTCCTGCCATATTGGTTTTTTGTTCTCACATGTTGGTTCCCAGATTTTGCTGTCATGTAGAATGAAAATTGTATGAGATGATGATCTGACCAGGGGACTTGTGTTACTTGAGGTGTAGGGTTTTCTTCCTCTTCGTTGCGGCGAGTCTCTTTAGGTAGGAATACCAGGTCTAGTATGTTTCCCTTGGTGTGGGTGGGATTTTGTATTATCTGCTTGTATCCCAATTGGTCCATGGCTTCGAGGAATGTGTTTTCAGGGGTGGGAGAGATGGAAGGAAGGTTAAAGTCTCCTAGGATAATCTGGTATTTTCTGATTGCTGTCGTGCACACCTTCTCTAGTGCAGCAGCAAGGGCTTCATGTTTTGCTGCAGGGGGTTTGAAGATGAGGCATATGATTAGATCTTTGTTTTCTATGTTTAGGACATCTATTTCATCATGAGAGTCATGTGTGGTATTGGATAGGTTCAATGAGTCTCTTGCCAGTATTAGAACGCCACCTCCTCTTTTGTTGGTGCGGGGACAGTTGTACAGTTTGTATCCTGGGGTACTTAATTGGTTTAGTAAGACTGTGTATTACTGGGGCAAGTTCTTTCTTGGAGGATTTTTTTTTTAAATTTTTTATTTCTACAAATTTCAATATAAACCAAGTAAAACACTTGTAAAGAAAAAGGATCAAGTCGTACAAGCAATTAATAACAAATAAAAAGAAACCTTGGTAAATCACAAACACAGAAAAATTAGCAAATACAGACTTAGCCCCACCAGTCCCCAATAAGGGAGGAAGTAAGTCACAATTCCTAGGAAACAACCAAATAAGAAAGGCATTGTTACAGCAAATCGAACAGACAGGGGAGTACTATATCCTAACACTAGTAATCTTGCCCTACCACAATATAGGACTCTATTTAAGTGGGATCCATGGAAGGGAGCTGCTAGCTTGGCGGCAATAAAGGCTGACAACTTTTGGGGGTCAAGAAAAATAGACCTATGACCAGCCAACTTGACCAGACATTTACAAGAAAAATGCAAAAAGAACAACCCCCCCCCCCTCAGTTTTAAAACCCCAGGACGAAGAATCAGAAACTGCTTCCCTCGCTTCTGGGCTGCCCTAGCAACATCAGGAAAAATTCTTATTTTGGAACCCATAAACTCTTTAATAGATGTATGAAAATAAATTTTAAGAATCCAATCTCATCAACATCCAATGCCAGTGTTACCAACAAAGTGGCAGTAACGCCAGAATCAGATGCCAACTGCTCCAGAAAACCAGTTAGGTTCAAACCAGCAAACTCCCCCAAGAGCTGGCCCTGACCATCCAACTGATGAACTCTAGCAGAAGGCAGGTAGTAAGCTCTCGATATTGGGGGAACAGATTCCACTGGAATTTTCAAAAACATTTATCAGGAATTTCTTACAGTTCAATAGGCGAAAAGGAAGGAATCCTTAGGTTCCTGCTCCTAAAGGCATTCTCCAAAGATTCAGTCTTTTTTTGCAAATTTTCTGCATCCCTCATGATTGCTGTAACAGAGTCTTCAACAACATTAACCTTATTGTCCAAGGAAGAAAACTTCACAGAGAGAAAACCCATAACAGACTCATGAGCTTCCACCAAACATCCAAGTGAGGAAAACTGGACAGAAATCCCACGGAGCTGGCGTGATATAGACTGTTCCAACTGAAATAAAGCGTCTCAAACAGTTTCAAAAGTAAAAAGAAGGTCTCACCAAAACTGGCTGAGCTACTGGGCCCGATAAGAACTGCTGTGAAGCAGAGCTCCCAGAAGGCTGGAGATCACGTTTCTCATTTCCGAACAGAGGGTCTGCCCCCACTTTCAATGGTCTCCTTTCATGCCAGCAGAAACTTCCAAGCCCCGGTTAACTCCTCCCAGGACCACAGACTGAACTCCAAAATTAGAGGTCCCCACAGATGATCCAAGTAAGACCTCGCTCCACATGCTGGCTGTAAAGGGAGATACCGGCACTCCAAGCTGAGTGATGCATCTGGCCCAGGGCCAGGCAAAGATCTACCTTCCACCTCTGCTCTTGCCAAAGGGCCACCCGAAGCCAAAGCCTCTCCAATGGGCATGAGGAAGCTATCCATTGGCTCTGCTGACACTGACTGGCCCAACAACAGCTTGGCTTTCCGCTTCCTCGTGGTATGCAGCGTCCACTGTTCTCTTCGAGGGAAACAGGTAAGAAAAGGAAACGCTGCCACCAGAGCTTCTCAGCATCCATCTGCTCACACCGCCGCCATCTTACATCCCCGTTCCTTGGAGGATTTGACCCACGACACTGGAGTGGAAAAAGTGTACTCAAGTCACAAGCATGGAGCTCTGGAAGCACTTCCTTCTAAAGGAGTCCAACATCTGAGCCTCCTTACCTGGGGGCATGGAGGAATGGGTGTTGGTGCTCTTAATCCTCTTTGGGGTAGACTCTACCACTAAGGAATGCTGTGGAAGCTGAAGCTTCTCAAACCCTGGAGCTTTTTGTACATAGAGTCCAGCTTCCTATTGATCCGAGGCACAGTGAAAGGGTTCTCCCACATCCTCATTTGTAATCGCTGTAGGATATGATGCACCAGCACCGTAACTGCTTTTTAGGGGCTAAGGAGTATTGGAGGATCTCCAACTCCTCCGCCTTGAGCTCATCATCAATCTCCAGTGAAAATGGGAAGGCCTTTGCCCTATTCCTCATTAAATCATGGAAGGACAAGTCCTTCGGAGGAGACTTCCGCTGCTTCTGCAGAGTTGAGGGGTCTGATAGGAGCTCAAGATATGTGTCTTCTGACAATTTCTCCAATTCCACATCGACCACTCAGCCATCAGATTCAGATTCCAAAAGGAAGTTGAAGTACCTCCGAGACTCTGCCTGGAATGTTCTACTGCCTCAAGGGCAGTGAGAGCTTCTATGGAATTGATGAAGCATCAAGGGCTTTTGAGGTTTTACCGAGGCATTGGAATCCAAGACACATGAGAGGGAGATGGCCCCTTTGGGAACCAGCATCACTGCCTGCGCAGGCAGACCATGCATCTCGACGATTGGCTGCACATTCGATGACGATACCACAGGTGCAGAGGTACTAAGCAGCTATTTTTCCAGCAATGATGTGATGCAGATTTAGAGTGCCTGAAGGAGGTGCTTCTCCATGGCTGCTGATTCTGAAGGCCTCAGGGCCTAAGCAGCTTCAACCAATATTTCTGGCATCTATGCTGGGGTATCGGCATGGCCTCGACTGTCAGATTGTTGGTGCCCCTATGAAACTTTGGGAGGTTGAGGAGTTCTCTCTTTGGAGCACCTTGACAGGACACTTGCACCCATCACTGTTGATATCTTGCTTGGAAGGGCTCCGATGCCAATGTACCCGGGACTTCACCCAGTATTTATATGGATCCCTCTTTAATGCCGAAGGATTCAGCCTCATATCCATTCTCAATTTAAGGTGGAGACTGACCGGTGGCTGATACTCCAAATCATTGCAGGCAATCTGCTTCGATTGAGCTGGAGAACTTCTTGATGTCGACACACTGCCTGCTCCTGTGACGTCATCAAGACTGATGGTGATGCCGAATTAGACCTCTGGTCAAAGAAGGATTCTCTCTGTTTCTCTTGACCCATCAGGACTCTCCTTGTCATTTACAAACACAAATTGCAAGAAGAGGGTTGGTGATCAGGACCTAGGCACTGGAGGCACCAATTGTGCCTGTCAGTGACAGAGGTGATCCTGGCACAACCTGCTAGCTGGTTTCCAGGACATGTCCAGAAAGATGGCTGTGGCAAAATCAAACTGCTCAATGGTAACTATGGGCCCGGTTGGACCACAGGGAAACTGAGAAAATGAAAAGTTACCAAAAAGTACCAGAACCAACAAAGGCACCATGACTGACGGAGCTGACAGGTGACACTAACACAAAACTTACCAGGAAGGCCCCCAAAGGGGGGGGGGGGGAAAAATCAGGTTTACCAGCGGAGGACTGAAACAATGTCAGTGGGGTTCCGTGGAAAAACTAAGACTGGAGAAGATGGCACCGCTATGGCAGGTGGGAAGTCAGGCATGCAGACGCGGTGGTGCCTCCTAAAAGCTTCCAATAGAAGCTGGGGAGCATCCCAGCATGGGGCTCCATCGGAGACATCATCCATATGTGAGGACTTGCTTCCTGCTTGTCCACAGAGAAAGGAAGTTCTCTTTAGCATGATGCATGCACTATGGCAAGCATTAATAGTAAATCTGCATGCTTGAGATCATATTTGCAAATACCCCTGCTTAGTGGTGAGGTTTATTACTATCATGGTACGCGCAAAACTAATCCATATGAAAACATCCCCAAAAGAAAAGCTTGGGAAGTTCTAAAAGCCCCAGCAGAGGCTAGAAACTCATGAGGGGAAAAAGATGAGATGCTGTGTGCTGCAGAAAGCAGGACATAATTATCTGTACCCTGCATGCTGCCTGTTAATTCCCACATTCCAGGACTAAATGCTATATCTAGGAAAGTGAGGAACATCTAAATACGTGTGCTCAGTAAAGAGCTTCTGTGCATTTAAGAGCCACTACTGGTGTCTGTTGTTACTATGAAATGCTGAGGACAGAGCCCATGGTCTGGACATGAACATCAGGAAGTGGTGACTTTTTTTCCTCTGGGGCGAAGGCACACTAGCTAAGAAACACACTGTTCTACATGGTGGGTGGGGAAAGGTGCCAACTGAACTGAGATGAATCCTACTGGAGCTGGTTTTTAAACTTGACAGAAGTAGCAGGTGAACTGTCAAGAGGAACTGTATTACAAGGTTTATAAGCCCTGCCAACTGGTTGGATCTTTAATTTGATTTTCAAATGTAGAAGTTGCAGAAGCAATTTGTGAGGGACAAAAAAAGCTCTAAGGCAAACTTTTTCTTCACTTGAAACTATAAGACGTTTTAGCGAAGCCTCTTCTAGAAGCTAGGATTTGAGAAGAATTAGGTAGATTCAATAAAACTGAACATTCTCTTCTCAACATCTGGTGGGATTTAATTTTCCTGCTCCTGCATAGTTATGGTTGGGGAAAATCCCAACTGCTTTAGTTCCCTGATGGACAACTTCCGCAGCACTTGAAATCAGATCTGCCTTGGAAAATAAAGAGCTGTAGTATTAGGACCCTGACCTCCTCTGCATTTTAGAAGAGCCTTTGCCATAAAAGGAAGAGGATACACATACAGGAAGCCCTCTTCCCAATCTAGGCAGAAGGGAGCTGAGGCTAGTTTGCAATGTGTTGCTGTCCTTGCCAGAACAGATGAAGCTGTCTGTTCAGAGGTGACACAAATGGATCCACCATGGATGTTTCTCAAGTGGTGAATTTGTTTGCTACCCTTAGCTAAAGGGCCACTCATGTGATTACAGCTCAACTCAGTCTGTGTGCTAGTATGTCATATTGTCCTTTTCTGCTTGACACATGGCTCTGAGGGCTGTCTCTTCCTCAGTCTCCTAATGCAGGAGGTATGATCCTTTTTGCTCGTTAGTTGAAGTATAACATATCTACCAAACTCACTGTACCTTAAGCTCAATTTGGAAATGCAAGAAATTAAATCCAAATCCATTGCCTGCCTCTTAGGGCTGGACACTGCTGGTTCTGCATGTGCCTATGTAATGGGCAAGTCATCTGAGAACACATTTATCCTCCTCTCTTTTGGCATCAGGTCACAGCTATCCGATCAGCTATATTTTATGGACCTGATACATTAAATGCTTTCCCCATTGATGGCCGCAGGCAGGTGTGAGCCGTAAGGAGCATTTCCTATGATTGGCAAAAGGAAGGCTAAATTGGGCCTTAAGCCCTCTCAGGCTTCCCCCTTACCTTCTGGGACTTTAGATCCTTTTCTAATTCGCACCTTACAGTGGCCAGGAATATCGGCAATAGAGAACCCCACTGGTTGCTTGATGGAGCGGGAGCACTTGTCAAGCAGTTCAGGGCCTGAGATCACATCGCTGGAGCAGTGGTATCTGCCTAAAGCAGCCTCACTGGGAAGTGCTTCTGTGTGCTTGGTGGAGTCTGTTTGGCCCCAGAGTGGTGAGCTGTCGGCTGCTGGAGGGTTGGCAGCAGAACCGAGTGGAATAGAGCGTGAGGTTGCTCTTCTGGATCAGCCCTTCAGTGGTGTGATGTTGCAATCAGTGGCGGGAGGTTTGGCTGTTTGCCCGGCCTCGTCTGGTGTCCTCCCGATGGCCCTGCAGACTTCAGATGCTGGGCTGGGTATGTTTAGAGCTCTTGGTTTCTTTGTCCTTATACACACAGAAGATTTTACTATGGAGTCTATCTGGACAGCCATAGCCAGCCTCGGGGAAACACTGTTCCCGCAGGTTCAGACTCTGGCTTCTCAAGTACAAGAGAATAAGCAACAATCACAGCAGCATTCGAGGTGATTTCCTCTTTTCAAACTTTAACAGTCTATATGCAAACCAAGATGGCTGGTGTGCAGGAAACAGCCACTGCTTTTCGTAAAGATGCTCTTGCTTTACAGGCTAGGATTGAGAAGTTGGAGAACTTCATTAGATATTCTAACTTGCACATTATTAATTTTCCACGTTCATCTGTTATACGTGCTAGGGAGTTGTTTTAGCTTTACCTATCTGAAGTGCTTGATATACTGACTGATTTGCATCCGCCAATGGCTAAAATTTATTATCTTCCCACGGGTAGAAGATCTTCTGGAGGTACAGGGATCCTTGGTGTTCAACCAGTGGATTCAACTGATGTTTCTGCATTGCTGGAATCATTGGATGTGGAGACCTTTAGTCCTGCTATCTTGTTAGTGACTTTTTCACTCCCATCAGACCGGTATTGATTTCCCATGGTTTATTTCTGTAAGAGGGCTATTGCTTGCAAGGGTTTAAATGTCTGTTTTTTTCCAGACTTTTCCTAGGCAACACAATAGAGAAAGGAATTCCTTCTTCTCCGTCCAGGTGTCCAGCAGCTAGGTGGACAATTTTTTCTAAAATTTCCTTGCAAATGCTTGGTTAAATTTCAGTCTATTTCCTATATTTTTTTTTAAACCATCTCAGCTGCTGGCGCTTTTGGATTCTCGCAGGGCTAGTATGGTTGTAGATTCCCCACTGTATGAAGGTATTTTACAATCCTGTTTAATACCTGCCCTTTTTCCTACATTTCTGGCTTATATTGTATTTTTGCCTTGTTTTTGTTCCCCTCTGTATGGTGGGCTGGTGTAGGGGTCAAATTATATTAACAAATAGGTATTTCGTTTGTTTTCCTGTAA
The DNA here is from genome assembly GCA_033557465.1 of Ichthyophis bannanicus. NCBI lineage: Eukaryota > Metazoa > Chordata > Amphibia > Gymnophiona > Ichthyophiidae > Ichthyophis > Ichthyophis bannanicus. The sequence continues at coordinate 1,586,545,297 of CM066032.1, forward strand.
ATGTTTTTGTATTTCTTTTTTGTGCACTCTTTTCCCTGAGTATTTTTTGAAATGCTTGATATTGTGTTAAAATGAGAAATATTAAAAGCTTTCCCCATTTTATGTTTATGGTGAAACTGCTTTGTAGATCTGGCCCTCTCCTTGATCAAAGAAAAAGATCACTGAATTACATAACTAGAAATAACATAGATTTGTTGTATTTTTGGCAGCAAGCCTACGTCTGAAATTTTGGAGTAATTTGGCCATCTATTTAAGATGTGGCCATAGATTTTTCTACACCTGACAGGACTATGTTCAGCATTTTATAATGTGTGCTAAATCAGCATTCTTTACAACAAATTATATTCAGGTCTTGTCACTGAGATGACAAGTACTTGACCAAGCTCACCATAAGTGGTAGGAGGAGGATTAGAACTGTGTGACATATTTTACCTTTTTAACAACAAGAATTGTTCAGAGTTGGATTTTTCTTGCTTTGAACATTTTGTTATCGACTTCAGAACAAGGGGTAGCACCTGCTTCCTTGAAGCCTACTGCTGCAAAGTTTGCTTCCAGTCTTTAATAAAAGCGATAAAAAGTACAAAAGTCAACACAATCCCAAAGCATATAGTAAAGTTGCAGCTGCATGCAGGATCCATGTGATTTTGAACTTTCATGTACATCATCATTAAGTCATTCTGATGTTGGGCTGATAATTAAAAAAAAGAATATGCAAAGGATTTTCTCCGGCTCCTGGAACTCTGCACTAAATAAACAGATTTCTCCAAATATCAAATAAATCTCTGTTTGCAGGTAGCAACAACAAAGTAAAACACAAGGACAGTTATCTTCAATTTCATTTGCAGTATCTGTCTGCTTTTAGTTTAGATCGCCTGTAAAAAAGGAGAAAAAGAAAGATGTGTTAAGTTTAAAGAAAACATTTGGTCTTATGTGCTAATTTTCTTTCCTGCCAGACCAGTCCAGTCTGATGAAATCCAACTATATGGGTATCTACGTTTGCAGGCAAAGAAGTTATTTTTTGGTTGGCAAGCATTAGTAAAAGCAGCTTTCTAAGAAAAGTATTTTGCAGAAGTAACAGTTAACAGCCCTTTCACTTTTTGTGATGTCATATGGAATGTATTCTTTTTATTTCATACATAGGAAAAGTGTACATCATGAATATGAATGAAATGCACTCAATATTGTGCTATTATGCTCTTATTCCAAGGATGTGGTCAGAGATAGTTTGAGCTTTTCAGATATCCTCTCAAGCAGATCTGCTTTGTAACTATTAAACTTGAACTGTAACAGAGAATATAATTAGCATTGGAGTTCTCCTGAACAAGATGCTCCCCTCCCCAAATCAGCAGATAGAGACACAGAACAAGAGGGCTGCTACTATTGGGAAGAAATCTGCACTTGTAAGTACTTACCTTGTGAGAAATTCTCTAAATCTTGGGTAAAAGGGAACTATTTGGGTTAAAATGTATAAAATCTATGCATTTTAAAATTCACTGTATTATTAAGTCAGATAGGGCATAGCCCTACAAGCCAGCTTCTACTGAAATTAAAGCTAGTAAGAGCATAGTATAACAAGCTAGCCTTCAATTAAATTAAACCCAGTTATGAATTAGGTAGCAGCATCACTTGGTTTGCAGCTTGTCGTGCTTTGAGGGCTTGCGTGCATCAGTGATGCGGAGAGCTAAACTATCGGTAGTTTAACTACTGGCAGGGTATCCCAAGATGGACAGGTCTCAGCTGAGGTGCCAGACCAAGACAAACCACCCATCTGGGCAGCAGCAGAATGGGACAGTGTTGACGGCGGAGGATCACATTTTTGTGACAACGGCAACACCACCAAACTTAAACTGCGCAGAAGAAAGGCTCCGGCAATCTACTTCTGTATCTTGCCATGAAAACCCAATGGATAGTTACAACAAAACAAATTGTGCTATGGTGCTGGAAGATGAGACCCCCAGGTCGGAACGCACTCAACTAGCTACTGGGGAAGAGCTGAAGACTTTTCAGAGTAAAGCCAGCATTTATGAAGTGGTTGGATCAAAGCCCTCGGGAAGTCTGACTGCTGATGTGGCTGCGCATGAAATGAGAGTCAGAAGCTGTAAAGATGTCTTACACATTGGAACATGGAACGTACGAAGCATGAACCAAGGGACGTTGGAGGTGGTCAAGAATGAAATGGAACGTGTACACTAGAGGACAGCAACCTTGGGCCGGAAGGACTGGGGTTTCTAGTCCCACAGGTGCTCCTTTTGGTTTTGGGCAGGCCACTTAACCCTCCATAGCCCATGTTCCCTGTAAAATAGTTATCTCCAAGTTATAATGCCCTGTTCAATGTAATTTCAATGTAATTTCAGTTTGTTCAATGTAAACCGCACTGATGCAGAATAGCGTGGTATATAAGAGAATGTAAATAAATAAAATAAATAAATAAAAACTTGATCTGTTGGGTGTCAGCGAACTGAAATGGACTGGCATGGGGCACTTTGCGTCAGATGATCAAATGGTCTACTATGCTGGAAATGAAAGACAAAGAAGAAATGGTGTTGCATTTATAATAAAGAAGAAACTTGCAAGAACTGTAATGAAATACAATGCAGTCAGCGAACGCTTAATCTCTATTCGTCTACGAGGATTGCCTATCAACACAACTATAATTCAAGTACATGCCCCAACAGCTGCAGAAGAGAATGAAATTGAAGAGTTCTATGAACAAGTACAAGCTGAAATTGACAGAACATGCAAACAGGATATCCTGATAGTCATGGGTGACTGGAACGCAAAAGTTGGCAACAAAGAAGAAGGCAAAGTAGTTGGAAAATATGGACTTGGAAACAGAAATGAAGCTGGAGAAAGACGATAGAATTCTGCAAGACCAATGATCTATTCATCTCAAACACCTTCTTCCAGCAACACAAGCGGCGACTGTACACATGGACTTCACCCAATGGATTGTATAAAAATCAAATTGACTACATCTGTCGAAGTCAACGATGGAAAAGCTCTGTAACATCAACAAAGACAAAACCTGGAGCTGACTGTGGTACAGATCATCAACTACTAGTATGCAAACTCAAGCTAAAGTTGAAAAAGAGCAAACCACTCATGAATGCAGCAAAATATGACCTTGAGAATATACCACTGGAATTTAAAGACTGCCTGCAAAATCGATTTGCTGCTTTAGATACAAATGACAGAGCTCCGGAAGAGTTATGGAATGACATCAAGAAGGTTGTGTTGGAAGAAAGCGAGAAGTCTCTACAAAAGGTGAAAAAGCAAAAACGGCCAAAATGGATGACTGAAGAAACTCTGAAAATTGCCCAGAAACGCAGAGAAGCTAAAGCCAGAGGAGAGAGAAAGACAATCGCAGAACTCAACAGAGATTTCCAACGTGCAGCAAGACAGGACAAGGAAAAGTACTACAATGACACTTGCAAGAAAATAGAAGCAGAAACTATTAGAGGAAGAACAAGATCGGCTTTCCTAAAGCTACGAGAGTTAAAGAAAAAGTTCCAGCCTCGAATTGGAATGTTACAAGATGCTCAAGGTTCTATGTTGAATGATGCTGAGAAGATCAAGAAATGGTGGAAGGAATATACAGAGTTTTTATATGATAAAGATCAAGTGGACCAACAGCCGTTTCAACCTGTACCTTATGATCTGGAACCATTGGTGATGAAAGAAGAAGTTGAAGCAGCATTGAAAGCCTTATCAAAGAACAAAGCACCAGGCATTGATAGCATTCCCATAGACGTATTGCAGCAATCTGATGCAGCTGTTACCGTACTCACAAGGCTCTGCCAAGAAATATGGAAGACAACATCATGGCCAACTGACTGGAAAAAATCTGTGTTTATACCAATACTAAAGAAAGGTGATCCAACTGACTGTGGAAATTATCGCACAATCGCTCTGATCCCACATGCCAGCAAGATTCTACTGAAGATTATTCAAAAGAGACTACAACCATACCTGGAACAAGAACTACCTGAAGTGCAAGCAGGGTTCAGGAAAGGGCGAGGAACGAGAGACAGCATTGCAGATGTGAGATGGATCCTTGAAAAGACTAAAGAATACCAAAAGGATATCTATTTGTGCTTTATCGACTATAGCAAGGCTTTTGACTGTGTAAACCATGAGAAACCATGGACCACATTAAGAAGCATGGGTATACCAGAACACCTGATCGTTCTCTTGCGCAATATGTACATTGATCAAGAAGCAAAAGTTCGAACGGAACAAGGAGAAACAGAATGGTTTAAAATAAGCAAAGGTGTAAGACAAGGCTGCATACTTTCCCCCTACCTGTTTAATTTATATGCAGAACAAATCATCAGAGATGCAGGATTGTATGAAGACAACAGAGGTGTGAAGATTGGTTGAAGACTCATCAACAACCTTCGCTATGCTGATGATACCACATTACTGGCTGAAAGTGAAGATAATCTGAAACATTTGCTTCTCACAATCAAAGAACATAGTCTCAAAATGGGCCTGCACCTTAATGTAAAGAAGACAAAGATCATGGCAACTGGCATAATCAACAGGTTCATCGTTGAAGGAGAAGAAATTGAAATTGTGAACAACTTTAACCTACTTGGATCAACTATCAATAAAGAAGCAGCAAACAGTCAAGAAATCAGACGACGCATTGCTCTTGGCAGAATGGCTATGAAAGACCTAGATAAGATTCTCAAGAGCAGAGATGTCTCTCTCCATACAAAGATTCAACTTGTTCAAGCCATGGTATTTTCAATAACATCATATGAATGTGAAAGCTGGACAGTGAAAAAGACAGATAGGAAGAAAATTGATGCCTTTGAATTATGGTGCTGGCGGTGAATACTGTGTATACCATGGACTGCCCGAAGAACAAACCCGTCGGTACTAGAGGAGATCAAACCTAAGCTTTCTTTAGAAGCTCAGATGACAAGACTTCGACTTTCATACTTTGGACACATCATGCGAAGAGAGAAATCATTAGAGAAAGACATAATGCTTGGCAAGATAGAAGGTCAACGCAAAAGAGGAAGGCCAGCAATGAGATGGATCGATACAATAACAGCAGCTACGGGTACCAGTCTGTCAACAACGAGCCACCTGACTGAAGACTGAACACAATTTAGGATAGCTATCCAGAGGGTCGCCATGAGTCGACTCCGACTCGACGGCACTTAACAACAACATGAATTAGTATTACAAGCCAGCTTTCAGTGAAATTAATTGAAGGTTGGCTGTAAATTAAAGCCAGTTAGGGTATATCTTAGCAGAAAGAAAAGAATAGGATAAATATTCTTTGAGTATATAGAGAGAAATTGTTTTCTAAAAACCTTTTACAAGGAGACAAGAGAAGTGTGAAAATGTTTTAAATAGGTGTTAAAGTCAAGTGACAGATCAAAGAGGCAAGTTGAAAGACTCCCTCTATCAAACCAAGGGCAGTGTGAATCACCCAGGAAATTAAAAGATTGTCTTAGAAGCACAGATATGAACAAGTCACCCATCCCAGGCATAATCCAGGACTTATAGTCTCCTAAATCAGTTAAGGGGAAGGGGGTGATCTTACTCAATTTCAGGTATAATTGATTATCTTCATCAGCAGGTTATTAGGCCTTAGAAGTAGATTAATTAAGTTCTTGAGGTGAACACTAAAAGCCTTTATACGTATTAGGTATAATTGTAACGGTTCAAGTATCCCTATCCCCCTTGCAACTTTACATAACTTAACAACTTTAAGTAGCTAAAAGCCATCTTTAATTCTAAGATGTAGACAGCAGTCCAGCAGTGAGATGGGGGCTGATTGTTACATGTATGATTTTCTCTCAGTTGGTGAGAGGTCTTATATATGCATGAAGGTCAAAGAACTCTTTGCTCTCAGGGAACGAGTCCGCTCTCTGGAGGCTAGAGTAGTGTACTTGAAGGAGCTAAAGCAGACAGAGAGATATATAGATGAAACCTACAGGGATGCAGTAGAAAAGTCCCACCTCTAGTTTGGCAGTCTCTCTGCTGCCATTGAGAAGAGAGGAAATGTAAAAGGAGAGCATCAACTTGGTGTGGCAGGAAGTGATCCTGTAGCTAGGACCTGTCCTCTAAATGATGTAATACCCTCTCACACCAAGGATGTATCTCTAGGGCTATGTGCTGTAAGACTGGTACCCTCTGCCCTGCTCTGAATCAAACAAGATGGATTCCTGCTACAAAAAATTTCTGCTGCATCTCAAGCCTCAGACATGCTGTCCAAGCAACTGCCTGTCAAGTGTTTGTAAGTGTGCATAGAGAAGACTATTGTTCCTGGTCATGTCTGCGTGCAAGAGAACCTGCTTCTCAGGCCTTTCTCATACACAGACCATTCTACTGGCTTTGGACATTTGCAAGAATGTATGAGACTGCATACCATCATCTGCATTTCGTCTCTCACCATGGACCCTTTGTGTATACGATGCCTACCTTCTGATTCACTGAAACACCTTGCAGTTTCTCATACCAATCAATTACCAAAACGTGACAAGGAATGGTAGTGGGGGTGCACTACCATCTGCCTGGACAGAATGAACAGACAGATGATGAAATACTAAAGAAATTAAAGAAGCTAACAAAGTTTACAACATAATAATAATGGGAGATTTCAATTACCCTGGTATTGATTAGGTCAATGTCACATCAGGATATACTAGGGAGATACATTTTCTAGATGAAGTAAATGACTGCTTCATGGAGCAGATGATCCAAGAACCGATAGGCAGGGATGCTATTTTAGATCTAGTCATAAGTGGAAAGCAGGATCTAGTGGAGCTGCTTGGCAATAGTGATCATAACATGATCATATTTGATTTATGAATGGAAGGAGAATAGCAAGGAAAGTGACTGTGCTAGCATTTAACGTTCAAAAAGGAGACTATAATAAAATGAGGAAAATGGTTGAGAAAAAACCTAAAAGGATCAATTGAAAAGGTTAAGAGTTTATATCAAGCCTGGGCGTTATTTAAGAATACAGTCTTGGAAGCCCAAATCAGATGTATTCCATGCCTAAAAAAAGGTGGAAGGAAGGCCAAATGATAGTCAGAAAGGCTGTAATAGCTTGAGAGAATCTTTCAGAAAATGGAAGAAAAAAGCCAAATGATGAAAAAAGGAAACAAACGCAAGGCAATGATAAGGCAGGCAAAGAGAAAATTTGAAAAGATGCTTGCTGTGGAAGCAAAAACACATAAAAACTTTTTCAGGAATATTTGTAGCAAAACACCTGTGACGGAGTCAGTTGGACCATTAGATGATGGAGGGGTAAAAGATGCCCTGAGATAGGACAAAGCCATAGTGGAGAGACTGAATGAATTTTTACCTTCAGTCTTTAGTGAAAATGATGTAGGAAACTTACCCACGCCAGAAATTATATTTAAAGGTGATGTATCAAAGGAAATTAAACAATCTCAATAAATCGGGACAATTTAACACAGCTAATTGATACATTAAAGAACAGCAAATCATCTGGGCTGAATGTCATACATTCCAGAGTGCTGAAAGAACTGAAATATGAGATTGTAGAACTACTATTAGTAATCTGTGATCTATCATTAAAATCATCTGTAAGTAACCGAAGATTGGATAGTGGTCAATGTAATTCAAGTTTTAAAAAGGGCTCCAGGGGTGATCAGGGAAACTACAGACCAGTGAGCCAGACATCAGTACCAGGCAAAATGGTAGAAACCATTATAAAAAAAACAAAATTCCTGAACATGTAGATAGTCATGGTTTAATGGGAGAAAGCCAACGTGGATTTAGCCAAGGAAGATCTTGTCTTACTAAGCCGTTATATTTTTTTGAAGGTATGAATAAAAGATATATAAAGGTGAGCGGGTTGATATATTGTATCTCAATTTTTAGAAAGCCTTTGACAAAATCCCTCATGAGAGACTTTTGGGGAAATTAAAAAGCCATGGGATAAGGAGGCAATGTACTATTGTGTATTAGGAACTGGTTGAAAGGCAGAAAGTAGGGCCAAGTGGCCAATTTTTTCAATGGTGAATAGTGGAATACCCCAGGGCTCTGTACTGGGCCCGCAGCTTTTTAACGTATTCATAAATGACCAGGAAATGGGAATACTGAGTGAGATGATCAAATCTGCAGATGAGACAAAATTATTCAAAGTTGTTGAAACACAACAGGACTGTGAAAAATTGCAAGAGGATCTTGATAAATTGGAAGACTGTATGTCCAAATGGCAGATGGAATTTAATGTGGAAATGCGCAGTAATATACTTAGGACATCCAGACCCGCTAAATGCCCGTATCACACTGGTGGGAACAGAGCCCCCCCCACACATATAGCCGACTTGTGCAGGGAGCTATGTTTGTGGACAGGAGAGGGTGGGCCGGGGGAAGAGTGAAGGCGGGCACTGGGCAGTGACTGACCCCGGACATACAGGGCTGATTTAGAGGTCGGCCCTGTACATCCAGGGTCGGCCATCTAAACAGGGGACTTATTCCATCTCAGAGGGGAAATAAGTCCCCTTGGACATCAGGGACTGCTGATGCCGAGATGCATAAAGAAGGTGAGGGGGTGCAGGGGGTTCCCCGCAGCCTGACCCTGGCCATGGAAGGTCCGATCGGGGGGTCAGGCTGTGATCGCGGCTCCTGCATGGAGCCATGGCAACAGGACGCCATGGCGCTGTGGCTCCATGCAGGAGTCAGTCTGGGCTAGCCAGGTAATTGGCTGGACATCCCAGATGTCCAGCCACTGTGCTGAGATTCTGCTCCTGCGGGGATGTCTAGCCTCCGTGGGAGCAGAATCGGGTGCATCTCCGGGCCATCCGGATGGCCCGGGGACACACATCTTGGAATTGGCCTCCATGGGAAGAACAACCAAAAGTACGGTTACACGATGCAAAGTTCCACATTAGGAACCATCACCCAGGAAAAGGATTTAGGCGCCATCGTGGATAACATGTTGAAACCCTCTGCGCAGTGTGCAGCAGCGGCCAAGAAAGCAAATAGAATGCTAGGATTCAAAAGGAACAGAAAGTGAATAAAACAAAGGATATTATAATGTCTCTTCACCTTGAATATCGTGTGCAATTCTGGTCGCCATAAAAAGCATATAGTAGAATTAGGAAAAGGTACAGAGACGAGAGACCAAAATGGTAAAAGGGATGGAAGGATGCCCCTATGAGGAAAGGCTTAAAGGTTTAGGGCTCTTCAACTTGGAAAAAAAGACAGCTGAGGGGAGATATGATAGAGGTCTATAAATGGAGTGGAACGGGTAAACATAGATTAGTTGTTTACCCCTTCAAAAAGTAGAAAGACTAGGGGACATGCAATGAAGCTACAATGTAGCTAGCCCATTTAAGACTAATAGGAGAAAATATTTTTTCACTCAACGCATAATCAAACTCTGGAATTCATTACCAGAGGATGTAGTAAAAGCTGTTAGTGTAGCTGGGTTTAAAAAGGTTTGGACAAGTTTCTGGAGGAAAAGTTCATAAATGATTATTAAAGAGGACCAGGGAAATCCACTGCTTACCCTGGGATAAGCAATGTGGATTCTGGGTACTTTTTTGGGAACCTGACAGATACTTGTGACCTGGATTGGCCACTGTTGGAAACAGGATACTAGGGCTTGATGGATCTTGAGCTGACCCAGTATAGCATATCTTATGTTCTTAATTATTTAACAACAGAAGCCTGCTGACCTTGCTGGTGACCTAATAATTTGAGAAGGGTTAAATTCCATTTCCTAAAAGTGATCATATGTTAGCAGCTGTATCTTAATAAATGATCACATTTATGTTGTATATCTTTCACTGATATTTCTAGACTACCTGTTCAATTTTAGCTCTAAATGGTTGACAATATTTTTCAAGAAAAATACTTCACTTTCCCAAACTTACCATCCAAGTGGATACCTAAGGCAACAGAAGATGAAGTGATTTGCCATAGATCATAAGGAAGGTCAGTGAGAACAATGGAATTTAAATTCTGGTTTTCTTGGATCGCAGCCCTTTGCTCCAACCACTAGCCCATTCCTTACCCTACAGACCATGTAACCTTTGGTGAGGGAACAGAAGATTTGCCATACTGGGTCAGACCAAAAGGTCCATTAAGCTCACTATCCTGTTTCAAACAATGGCTGATGCAGGTCACGAGTACTTGACAGAATCCCAAAAGTTAGACAGGCTCCGTGTTGCTTCCAAGATAAAAGATGAAATTAGGCCTTACCTGCTAATTGTCTTTCCTTGAGCTCTCTCCGGGCCAGTCCAGGGAAGGTAGGGTTGTCAATCCCCTTTAGCAGCTGAGGACTGAAAGAAACTTCAAAACTTGCTGACAGGCTAAGACACTCCCTCTGACGTCAGTGTACCAGTCTTCTCTTGACAAAGCAGCAAACAGGCACCTAAAAACAGTGATAAGACTCCACATTTCCCAGTACCGAAGAACACCGTAAAACGCCAACAGGGCGCAGCCAAAGAGGAAAATCCCCCTGATTGTCCCCTTTTACAAAATTTTTTTTTATTTTTTATACTTTTGCAGTAAATGTAAACCAAAAACCCAAACTGAAGGAAACGCCTCCTCAGAGAAGGCAAAGGAGCACCCAAGTCACGTCTACCTAGCAATCTGATTCGTTGTCACTCTTAGAGGCAGGAAACGTGACAGATAGAGAAGAGAAAGTAAAGGGCGGGCCCTGGACTGGCCTGGAGAGAGCTCAAGGAAAGACAATTAGCAGGTAAGGCCTAATTTCATCTTCCTTATCGCTTCTCCGGGCCAGTGCAGGGAAGGTAAGGCAGTACCAAAGCAGTACCTAAACTCGGGAGGGCCCTGCAAGACCTGCTATCAAGGCAGAAGCCCCCACCTTCGCATCTTCTCTGGCGTGCACATCCAACCGGTAATGCCTGGCAAAGGTATGAAGTGAAGACCACGTCGCCGCTCTGCAAATATCCACTGGAGGAACAAAGGCATACTCCGCCCAGGAAGTCGCCTGAACACGAGTGGAGTGAGCTTTGAGTCCTGAAGGCGGAACCTGCCCACCAGCCTCATACGCTGCCACGATGGCGTGCTTGACCCAGCGAGCAATGGAGGACTTCGAAGCCGCATGCCCTTTACGGGATCCCGCAAACAGCACAAACAACCGATCGGACTTACGAAAAGACTTAGTGACCCGAAGGTAACCCTTCAAGACACGTCCCAGATCCAAATTTCGAAGAACCCGATCCATCGGCGAAGTCGAAAGGTCTGAGAAAATGGGCAACGCCACAGACTGATTAACATGAAATGCGGAAACCACCTTAGGGAGAAAAGAAACAGTATGCAAGAGCACTTTCTCCGGTAAGAACTGAAGATAGGGCTCTCGACAAGAAAGCGCTTGCAAATCAGAAATTCTCCTAGCCGAACACAAGGCCACGAGGAAAGCCGTTTTCCAGGAGAACTCCTTCAAACGCTCCAAAGAAGCCGAGGCAAACGGCTGACGTGCTAACGCTTCCAAGACCACATTCAAATCCCAAGGCGGCACCACCGGACGCCGCGGAGGCCGAAGAAGCCGTGCGGCACGAAAAAACCGTTGCACATCCCGATGTCCTGAGAGACGGCGACACTGCACCGGGCCTCTGAAGCAAGACAGAGCGGCCAAATGCACCTTCAGCGTGCTAAGAGCCAAGCCCTTATCCAAACCCTTTTGAAGAAACAAAAGTAGATGCGGTAAAGTGGTAGACATCGGCCGAAAGTCTCGTTGCGCGCACCAAATCTCAAAAACGCACCAGATTCGAACGTAGGCTAGCGAAGTGGCAGAGTGTTTAGAACGTAGCAGAGTAGCCACTACGGAATCTGAGTAACCTTTACGTCTCAAACGATTCCCTTCAAGAGCCAAGCCGTAAGCAAGAAGCGATCGACCTGCGGCATGAGAACCGGACCCTGATGCAACAGATTGACTCGGACCGGAAGTCGCCAAGGAGAATCTATCAAAAGCCGAACCAGATCGGCATACCAAGGACGCCGAGGCCAATCCGGCGCAATCAGAAGCACCACACCTGGGTGCTTGGCGATGCGCCGAATGATCCGACCCAGCATCGGCCACGGAGGAAACACATACAGGAGCGGAACAACAGGCCAGGGCTGAACTAACGCGTCCAGCCCCTCCGACATGTGCTCTCTGCGCCTGCTGAAAAACCGAGTCTCTTTGGCATTGGCGAAAGTAGCTGTGAGATCCATCACCGGTTTCCCCCAACGAAGGGTAAGATCGTGAAAGACCACCGCGTTCAACTCCCATTCCCCAGGATCGAGGACATGGCGACTCAGATAATCGGCCTGCACGTTGTCTTTGCCCGCCACGTGCGCCGCCGACAAGGCTATTAGATGATTTTCTGCCCAAATCATTAATTCCTGACATTCGGCAAGCAACGGAGCACAGCGAGTGCCCCCCTGCCGATTGATATAGGAGACCGTCACCGCATTGTCGGAAAAAACGCAAACCGCCGTCCCCTCGACCAAGAGTGCGAAATGAAGGAGTGCGAGACGCACAGCTCGGGCCCCCCTGCCGATTGATATAGGAGACCGTCACCGCATTGTCGGAAAAAACGCAAACCGCCGTCCCCTCGACCAAGAGTGCGAAATGAAGGAGTGCGAGACGCACAGCTCGGAGTTCCAAGCGATTGATTGACCAAGAACTCTCCTCTTCGGACCAAGTGCCCTGAGTAATCTGAGACAGACAGTGAGCACCCCAGCCCGAGAGACTGGCATCTATGGTCACCAGCACCCATGCTGGATCTTGCAAAGGAACCCCCGCTCGTAGATGCGTGGGATCCATCCACCAGAACAGACTTTGACGCACCATCTCCGGACAGACGAGCCGCCGTGAGAGAGGGTGAAGCTGAGGCGACCACCTGGATAGCAACGCCTGTTGCAGAGGCCGCATATGCGCTCTGGCCCACGGGACAAGATCTAAGGCTGCCGCCATGGACCCCAAAAGTTGTAAATAGGTCCACGCCGAAGGAGCGGGAACCTGCAAAAAAACCCGCACTTGCTCCAAAACCTTCTGCACTCTGCTCTTGGGCAAGAAGACCAAACCGCTTGCCGTGTCAAAATGGGCTCCGAGATACACAAGCTGCTGTACCGGCTGCAAGTGACTCTTCGCATGGTTGATGACCCAACCCAGCTGTTCCAGAAGCTGAACCACGCGGGCAGTCGCCGCGACCGAAGCCGAGAGGGACTCCGGCCGGATCAGCCAATCGTCGAGATACGGATGTACCTGAATTCCTTCCTTCCGCAGGGCTGCCGCAATTACCACCATTACTTTCATGAAGGTTCGAGGAGCAGTCGCTAGACCGAATGGCAACGCCCGAAACTGGAAATGACCCATCATAAGAACATAAGAACATAAGATATGCCATACTGGGTCAGACCAAGGTCCATCAAGCCCAGCATTCTGTTTCCAACAGTGGCCAATCTAGGTCATACGTACCTAGCAGTTTCCCCAAGGGACACAGGTTCCACAATGCTTGTACTGGTTCAAGCATTGATATCCTGGGTCCCTTCTTAATAATGGTTTATGGACCTTTCCTCCAGGAACTTGTCCAAACCTTTTTTAAACCCAGCTACACTAACAGCCTTTACTACATCCTCCGGTAACAAATTCCAGAGTTTGATTACACGTTGAGTGAAAAAATATTTTCTTTTATTAGTCTTAAATAGTTTATCCTGTAGCTTCATTGCATGTCCCCTAGTCTTTCCATATTCTGATAAGGTAAACAATCGATCTACGTTTACCCGTTCCACTCCGTTCATTAATTTATAGACTTCTATCATATCTCCCCTCAGCCGTCTCTTCTCCAGGCTAAAGAGCCCCAACCTTTTTAGCCTTTCTTCATAGGAGTAGCCTTCCATCCCCTTTACCATTTTGGTGGCTCTTCTCTGAACCTTTTCTAAAATCGCTATATCCTTTTTAAGATACGGCGACCAGAATTGCACACAATATTCAAGGTGCGGTCTCACCATGGAACGATATAGAGGCATTATAATATCTTTTGTTTTATTTTCCATTCCTTTCCTTATCATACCTAGCATTCTATTTGCTCTCTTGGCCGCCGCTGCACACTGGGCCGAGGGTTATAACAAGGTATCCACAATGACGCCTAAATCTTTTTCCTGGGTGGTGGTTCCTAATGTGGAACCTTGCATCGTGTAACCATAGTTTGGGTTGTTCTTCCCTAGGTGCATAACCTTGCACTTCTCCACATTAAATTTCATCTGCCATTTTGATGCCCAGTCTTCCAATTTATCAAGATCCTCTTGCAATTTTCCACAATCCTCCTGGGTTTTAACAACTTTAAATAGTTTTGTGTCATCTGCAAATTTGATAACCTCACTTGTTATTCCACTTTCCAGGTCATTTATGAATATGTCAAAAAGCAGCGGACCCAGCACAGATCCCTGGGGTACACCACTATTCACCTTTCTCCATTGGGAAAATTGGCCATTTAGCCCTACCCTCTGCTTTCTATCTTTTAACCAGTTCCTGATCCACAGTAGTACACTGCCTCCTATCCCATGACTCTTTAGTTTTGCCAAAAGTCTCTCATGAGGGACTTTGTCAAAGGCTTTCTGAAAGTCCAGATACACAATATCAACCGACTCACCTTTGTCCACCTGTTTATTCACTCCTTCAAAAAAACATAACAGATTAGTAAGACAAGATCTTCCTTGTCTAAAGCCATGTTGGCTGTCTCCCATTAGGTCGTGACTATCTACATGCTGAGTAATTTTATTCTTTATGATGGTTTCTACCATTTTTCCCGGTACTGATGTCAGGCTCACTGGTCTGTAGTTTCCCGGATCACCCCTCGAACCCTTTTTAAAATTGGTGTTACATTGGCGATCCTCCAATCCTCAGGTATTAGAGATGATTTTAATGATAGTTCACAGATTACTGATAGCAGGTCTGCAATCTCAAATTTCAGTTCTTTCAACACCTTTGGATGTATACCATCCGGCCCAGGTGATTTGCTACTCTTCAGTTTATCTAATAGTTAAGGGCAAATCTTAAAAATCGTTGGTGACTGGCCCTGATGGGTATGTGCAGATAAGCCTCCGTGAGATCTATGGCCGAAAGGAATTCGCCCGGCTGCACGGCTCGAAGAATGGCCCGCAACGTCTCCATCCGGAAATGCGGAACCTTTAAGGCACGGTTTACATGCTTGAGATCCAGAATCGGCTGAAAAGATCCTTCCTTTTTGGGTACCACAAAATAAATCGAGTACCGACCGAAGCCGCACTGGTTGCGAGGAACCGGAACCACTGCTTGGAGCTGCAAAAGCCGAGCCAGCATGTCAGCCACTATGTCCTTCTTTGGACCGTAAGCACAAGGAGACATCACAAAGGCGCCTGCCAAGTGGTGAGCAAAATCTAGTGCATAGCCCTTCTGAATGATTTCTAATACCCATTTGTCCGAGGTTACAGCGGTCCAGGCTGAGAAAAAGTTCTGTAGACGGCCGCCGACAGGGATCGGGACCTGGACCAGCAAACCATCATTGCGGTTTCTTCGCAGAGGTCTGCTGGGCGGTAAAAGAGGATCTACCGAACCCTCAGGCTCCGCGAAAGGACTGACCGCGAGCACCGAAACGGCTCCTGGGATACGGAGCAAATCGAACACCGCAGAACCGGCGAAAATCTCTACCCTGACCTCGTTGACCGGCACCTCCTCTCAACGCCTTAGGACGATCCTCCGGCAAACGACCCCCCTTGGAGTCCCCGAGGTCCTTAACAATCTTTTCCAAGGCCTCACCAAAGAGCAACTTACCCTTATAGGGCAGTTTGCTGAGTCGCAACTTGGATGAAACGTCAGCAGCCCAAGTACGCAACCATAGAAAACGTTGAGCTGCAACCAGCGAGGCCATGGACTTCGCAGCAATTCTCACCAAATCATAGAAGGCATCTGCTAGGTAAGCCGCCGCCGACTCCAATTTAGCCCCTTCCGGAGAAGAAGCAGTTGGCGAAGCCGCAGAGGTATCCCCCTGAATCCAACAGATGGCAGCTCTGGACACATACGCCCCACAAATGGAAGCCTGCAGTGCAAGGGCGCTGGAATCAAAAGCTTGCTTGAGGAGAACCTCCAGCTTCCGATCCTGTAGATCTTTAAGAGCCGCCGCTCCCTCTACCGGAATGGTGGTCTTCTTAGTGACTGCGGACACTAAAGCATCCACCTTAGGCATCTTTAAGAGATCCTTCTCCTCCTGAGGCACTGGATAGAGACGAGCCAGAGCCCGACTACCCCGTAGTGAGGCCTCTGGACACTCCCACTCAGACTCAATCATCTGCTTTATGACGCGGTGCACAGGAAAACAGCGTTGTTCAGATTTAAATCCCTGCAACAAGGGTTCTTCGAGAGGTTCCTGAGAAACAGAAGGAAGAAGCAGGTTCAAAGCAGATAAAGACTGAGAAATAGGCGCTCCCAGCTCCTCCTTCTGAAATACCCTAAAAACATTAGGATCGTCGCCCGGAGTGATCTCTCCTTCCTCAAGCTCCCCTGACCCCACGTCTAAGCCAGGGTCAGAGAAGAGCTCTCCATCCTCCAAAAACTGATGCTCCTTGACCAGAGGCTCCAACGGGTCTAATCCGGACTGAGCCTGCATCCCTGACAGGGAAGTACCTTCTCCAGGGTCCACTGCCTCCCTGACTGGCTGACTGAGCTCAAAGGAACCAGTAGAAGGAGAGGCTGACTGAGAAGCTTTTAATAAAAAGGCATTATGGAGTGCCAAAATAAATTCTGGAGAAAAAAAGGCAGACAGCCCTTCCTGAGGCTCAGGAACCTTCTGTGAAGGCTTAGAGAGGGACGGAGCCTCCTTAGCAGATTTGGATTTGCGCTTCCCAGGCTTATGATGACCCGCGGGCGAAACGGACGACTCATTCAAAATGGCCGCCGTTCCCGCCTTTTCGGAGGCTAGTACAGGCCTCTCTGACTCTGAAGAGATCTTTCCCTCCATGTGAAACGGGCCGGGAAAAAACAAGGCCACACAAGCGCAAGAGACAGCCCGATCCCAAAGGGACCCCAAAAAGAAACCCGCGCGCCGGAGTGCGCACGCGAAAAAGTGCTCGCCACCGCAAAAAACGTCCGAACCGACCAGTTGCGTTCCCGAACACAGAGCTCACCTGAGGAGATTGCAGCCGCACGGACGCGCAGCCGAGCTTCCCCACTGCTAGCGGGAGTAGTGGCAACGCGGCAGACTGAGAAGGTAGAGGGTGACTGGGGCTCCCAGGACCAATCTACCGACGCTAGAGAGACCCGCTAGAGAAGGCAGGCTCTACACTTCTCCGCCGAGAATAACAGGCAGGGGTCATCTACTAGGAACGCCGGAGGGTAAATAGAAATGTACACCTTGCCGACTGCACTCAGAGTGAAACAGCACAGAGAAATATAGCGTCTTATCAGCCCTGCTAGAGCCAAAAAGCTATAACTGAGGCAGACCAAAATAAGAAAATACTGCAAATCTGTAGGAGCACTGTCAGCATTAATCCTCTCCAGCTGCTGAGGACTGAAAGACTGGTACACTGACGTCAGAGGGAGTGTCTTAGCCTGTCAGCAAGTTTTGAAGTTTCTTTCAGTCCTCAGCTGCTAAAGGGGATTGACAACCCTACCTTCCCTGGACTGGCCCGGAGAAGCGATAAGGAAACAGTAGATATCGCCTACTCCATTTTAATAATGGTTTATAGAAGTTTTCTTTAGGAACTTGCTCAAACCTTTTTTAACCCCAGCTAAAATAACAGCATTTACTACATTCTCCAGCAACAAATTCCAGAGCTTAATTACATGTTGAATGAAAAAATATTTTCTTCTATTAGTCTTAAATGTACTATTTTGTAGTTTTATTGCATGTTGCCTAATCTTTGTACTATTTGAAGAAATAAACTGATTCATACTTAATCACTCCACTCATTTTATAGACCTCTGTCATACCTCCACCCTCAGGCACCTTCTTCAAGCTGAGGAGACCTAACCTTTTAAGTCTTTCTTCATAGATGTATCCTTACATCCCCTTTATCATTTTGTAAGCTCTTCTTGGTACCTTTTCTAATTCTGCTATGTCTTTTTTTAGATGTGGTGACGAGAACTGCCTGCAATTCTCAAGGTGCGGTCATACCATGGTGTGATACAGGGGCATTATAATTATCCCTTGTTTTATTCTCCATTACTTTCCTTATGGTAACTAGCATTCTATTTGCTTTCTTTGGTTGCCGCTCCACATTGAGCGGAGGATTTCAATGTATTATCTACGATTACGCCTAGATCCTTTTACTGTTAGTACTCACTGCATTTGTCACTTCAATATGAATTCTATCTAGCTTTGCTTTCCAGTGGAAAGTTTATAGCAGTAACAACAATCTCCTACACCTTGTCAGTCATAGTAACTGCAATAGCTTTAAGGGACACACTACCTGTCCAGCAGAGTTTCATGGAAAGTGCCTTCTTTCCTAGCTCTTTTGAGTTCCTTTTTGTCTTCCTGGCTTACTTTCAACCTATGGTCTTGAAAACTTTGAAATTTCTTTCTGTACAATGAAATGAGAAAAATGTTAAATATATATGTATGTGAGTAGTACAAATCCAAATAAAACACAACAAAATACACAAAATTTGTTTAAAAATTATTTAACCTAAGGCCACAGTCTGTGTAGGTTATGTTGTTTCTTCCTATATACAACTTGTAAATCAGCAGCTTTTGTTCTGCTGCAGATGGGCAGTACATTGAATAAGGAAATAGAAGCTGATCTGCAACAGAACAGGGCCTGGCAGATGGAGTTGGAACCCACAGCTCTCTCCTGCTACTCCCACAATTCTGCCTTAGAAAAATTAAAGTTAATATTAAAAGATGACAACCTTCACCTAGAGAAGGAACCATGAATAAGCTAAAAGCACATCTTTCTCTCCACTGCTACAACCAAATGCACATACAATATATCTATCTAGTTTCTATAGGGTTGAAATAGTCAGGGGAGCCAAGTTTTCTGGTTAGCACCAAGTTAGGGGACGACTCCTGTGCACTCAGGCCATTTTGAAAATCAGCTCCTACGTATGCAAGGACAATAGATGAATATTTAATGCAGATAAACTGAAACGCAGGCATATTTGCAGATAGTGCTGAGAATCCTTGCTCTACCATGAACATGAATTTGCAAGGTCACATTTTAGTCACTGGATAATTTCCTTTCCTGGGGTTCTGCTAGACTAGTCCAGACAAGTGGGTTTGTGGTTCTTGTACCAGAAGATATGGAGACCGAAAACTAGAAACTTCCAGTGACATCATCACTGTTACGAATGCTGATGCAGCTAGGGCACACTTCAGTATTCGTTCACAAGCACATGGTCATTGAGGATAAAGGAACATAGAGAACAATTGTCAGCATACATCAGCATGACATTATGCCTAGCATAGGTGTCATGGCTTTTCCCAGACCTTGGATTGCAAGCAGCTTTGACCCTCTGGTGATGTCAGTCTCCAGACTTAATGAGCGTAGTTTACCTGATGAGATTAGCTCTGACCCCCTGGTGATGTCAGTCTCCAGACTTAATGAGCATAGTTTACCTGATTAGTCTGAAGGACAAACAGCCCCTCCTTGCTAATCGAGTGATAGCAGACCTCAAACAAACAAAATTATGACAAAGGGAGGTGCTGAAGAATTTCACTATAAATACAGAGAAACACAAAATATCTCTCTCTTCCTACTCATTGGACACACACACTTCTCTTTACCCCCCACCCCTTATTCTCTATCTCTCTTCCTATTCATTGAACACACACTCCTTACCCCCCTCCCTTTTTCTCTCTCTCTGTTCCTATTCTCTCTCACCCACACAAAGACACACAGATTCATTGAAGTACACTGAAGCAGCTGTAATGAGACTTGGGTAGAAGAGAGCAGATACAAGAACAATAGGAAACCGAGACATAATAAAAGCTAACTCGTTTCACTCTACTAGGGAGTAAACTAGTGCTCCCCACTTATACTATACAACAACAGAAATAATGTTTACTACTTATTTACATAACTATTAGACACATGTCCAGTATATAGGTCACATCAACTATACAGCAGAAGTAAATAGTTACCATCCTCAAGCGACTTTTGTTCAGAAAGCAGCTGTCCGTGCTGTCTTCAGATGTTATCGGAAAACAAAGACTGATAAAACACGTATTACCCATATGGTTTCAACTGGGTGATGTGTTTCCAATACTGCTGGTTGTCGGGCATTAGGATCTGGTATAGGCATGGGCCTAAGGTATCAGTAACTAAGTACGGTCCCTCCCACTTTGCAGTTCCAAAGGGGAGGTTTGGTCTAGGTCTCAGAATCATCACTTTACTCCCAACCTTGAGGGGCCTTAAATCGGAACCTTTTGCATGCACCTCCTGCAGATAATCTCTAGCTTTTTCTGTGTTAGCTAGCACAGTGGTCTGAATTTCTTTTAGATGTTCTTGCAGGGATTTCATCCACTCATTGGTGAGAATTACGGTCTGGCCCTATGGAAGAAAAGGATGCAGCAGATTTTTCCACCGTGCCATTGGCCTTCCCATTAAGGCTTCATAGGGTGCAAAACATGCCCCTATGCCCAAGAGACTAGCTCTATTGTCACTACCATCGATCCCAGGAGTTGAAGATAGTTCCAAACCTTGGAAGCCCATTGCTGCCAGGTGGCTGAGAGATGAGTTAACAACTTGGCCATTCTCTCGGCAAGATGATGTTGAAAGGGGTTCTGCCTGCGTAGATGTTGAAAAGGGTTCTGAGATATTCCAATGACCAACTGACTACCCAGCTGAGGCTCTCCAGAAACTGAACTACTCTGGCTGTCACCCTACCTGCTTCCAACTGAGACTTGGCCTGAATAAGCCAATCGTCAACATAAGGGTGCATGCATATGCCCCCTCACGCCACAGAGCTGCGGCCGTGATTTTGGAGAAGGTTATCAGAGCAATGGAGAGGCTGATGGAAAGGGCCAAAAAATGAAATTGTGAGCCCATCATGAAAAAACGCAGGAAATGCTGTTTATTATCCTGAATGGGAATATGAAAGTCAGCCTCTGCCAGGTCCAGTGACATAAGAAATTCCCTGCACCAAACCACCTGGTTGAATGACCTCAATGTCTCCATCTGGAACAGATACTTTTAGAGAGGCATTGATACTCTTTAGATTAAGGATAGGCCTGAAGGACTTGGCCTTCTTCAGTACAACAAGCTAGATGGGAGTACCAGCCTTTGTCTCTTTGGGCAGGAGGTATGGACACTATGGCCTGAAGGTATACCAGCCTCTCCAGGATGACCTGCAGAGCAGCCTTTTTGGTCTTGGAACCACAAAGAGAGACCACAAGGCATCCAGAATAAGTTTTCTGCACTACAGGACATAACCGTGCTGAATAATGTCGAGCATGCAGTGATTGGTGATGACACAGGGCCACTCCTAGTTTAACAGGCAGAACTGGCTGCCCACTGGGGGCAACTTGGAATGGGCCCCCATTCAGTAATTGTGCTGAACTGGAAGGGGTGATTTCAGAGGAGGAAGAGTCATCAGGCCTGTGGGCTCTGCGAAAGGATTGAGATCACGCCAGAGAACTGGGAAAGACAGAGTATGGTTTCCCCAAGCGATTTCATTGGGAGTCCGAGAGATCCCAAGAATCATAGTATTGGGTGCATGGAAAACTGGCAGCAGCAGAAGATGAAGCGGTCCATCACCAGGACCCTTTAGGCCTATCCTCCAGAAAGATATGAGACTTGGCCTTTCCAAACAAGGTGAGCTTGAACAACTAGAACTTAGAAGTCATGTCTGCAGCCCAATTACATAACCAAAGCCAACATCGCACTACCGTTGCCACTGCGATATCCTTGGCCACAAGACAGATCAGATCATACATGGTATCTGCTAAGAAGGCTGCCGCTGACTCCAGAAATGCTGAAGTGTTGTCTTTTGGGAGTGACTGTATCCACTGAAGAAGGGCACGGGCTGACAGACCTCTGCAAATCACCACTTGAAGGGTAACTGAGGAATTTGAGAAAAAAGACTTAAGAAGCGTTTCCACTTTGTGATTCAAAAGATCCTTGAGGGTAGCTCCACCCTCTACCAGTATGATAGTACGCACGGTGACTGCTGCTATGTGTGTGGCCACCTTGGGAAAAACACAGCTACTCATCCAGATCTGCTGGTGGATGGTATAAAACTTGTTCATAACCCTGCTGCCCTTCAAGGTGGAGTCCAGTGAGTCCCACTCCACTAATACCATATCCTGAAGAACTTGCAGAAAAGGAAATGCTTTAGAAGATTTATGAACCCTTTGAAAAATGGGGTTCCCTGCGGCTTCTCCTCAAGAGAGGCATCAGACAGCTGTAGGGAGGACACTTGAGAAATCAAGGTTGCCAATTCAACCTTAAAAAAAGGTTTGGACAAGTTCCTGGAGGAAAGGTCCATAAACCATTATTAAGAAGGGACTCAGGATATCAATGCTTGACCCAGTACAAGCACTGTGGAACCTGTGTCTTTTGGGGAAACTGCTAGGTACGTATAACCTAGATTGGCCACTGTTGGAAACAGAATACTGGGCTTGATGGACCTTGGTCTGACCCAGTATGGCATATCTTATGTTCATCCGGAATAGACAGACAATGAGGGACAACTCCTGCTCCTCTTCATGTGGGGAAATTTCATCTTCTTCAAGCCTAGACTCCCTCTCAGAGCTGGAGTAGCCCAAACCAGGGTTCTGTGAACAGGAAAAATGGTCAGAATCTCCAGACCTCTTTCGCTGACACGGTCATTTTCACAATAGGGTTTTCAGTCATGTTCCAACCCCTCTTCGTCAAGGGGCCCTCCTCCAGCTGCGTGGTGGAGCATCAGGAGAGCCGGGAAGCATCTCAGTCTGGACTGTTCTGCTTGAACAACTATGCTTGCTGGAGAAAGGAGAAGAATTTGTGAGAACACCGTCTTGAGCCTGAAGACACCTTGTCACTCTTTGCTCTGCCGCTCGTGGACAGCAACTTCTCAAACACAGTACCTGTCTGGGGCAGAAGAAGTTGGGGGGGGGGGGGAATGCCTGGGATTATGAGAGGAGACATCCAATACCATGGTAAAGCATAATTACTCATCTGTAACAGGTGATCTCTGGGAACAGCAGGAATTTAGTCTTCACATATGGGTATCGTCGGTACCGACGGAGCCTGCACGTTAACGCTCCCCAGTATCCAATAAGAACGCTTTTGGGAGCATACCTCAGCACATGCGCGCTGCCTTCCCAACTGTCCCTCTTCAGTTAAGTTTGTAGCCGAGTGAAGAGGATAGAGGGAGAGAGGAAAGAGACAGAGATAGAGAGACAACTCCTAGGGGAGGTGGGTGGGTTGTGAAGACTAAATTCATGCTGTTCCCAGAGATCACCTGTTACAGGTGAGTAACTACGCTATTTCCAGGAACAAGCAGGAATGTAGTCTTCACATATGGGGACTCCCTAGCTGAAGATGCCAGGGAGATAGCCTCAGGAAGGTGCCACCCTGGAAAGGTGTGAATCCTTCCTCCCATGGATCTCTGGCATTCCACCAGGGTTGGTGGGTAAGAGTGGAATTAGGTCTGAAAGAGATTTTGAAGAACAGCTTGGCCAAAGAAGGCATCCCGATGGGAGGCTTTATCTAGGCAGTAGTGGGCTGTGAAGGTGTGTACCGAAGCCCAGGTGACTGCTCAACAAATGTCATCGATAGACACAGAGTGGAGATTAGCCATGGAAGTTGCCATGGCTCTTACGTTATGAGCTGCGGCATGGTCCTGAAGAGGAAGACCCTTACTCTCATAAGCAAAGGATATGCATTGGGCAATCCATTTAGATAAAGTTCTTTTGAAGACTGGTTGTCCCAAAAGACTAGGGTCAAAAGCTATAAAAAGTTGCGAGGACTTTCTATGTTGCTGTGTTCTCTGTAGGTAAAAGGCTAAGGCCCTTTTACAATCCAAAGTATGAATGTTTCTTTCTGCATTAGAGGCGTGAGGCCTCGGAAAAAATACAGGAAGATAAATTGATTGATTTAAATGAAAAGGCGAAACCACCTTTGGCATAAAGTGTGGATGAGTTCTAAGAACAACCTTATCATGGTGAAACCTAGTATAAGGAGGATTAGCCACTAAAGCTTGCAGTTCACTAATGTGACGTGCAAAGGTGATTGCAATTAGGAAGATGACTTTCCAGGTCAAAAGCTTAAGGGTTGTAGTGGCTAAAGGCTCAAAAGGCTGCTTCATGAGCTGCCCGAGAATTAGATTTAGATCCCATGTCACCAGCGGTGGCTTAATGGGAGGTTTGGTTAATAGAAGACCTCTCATAAATCTGGATATGAGTGGATGAGAGGAAATTGGTTGTCCATTCAGAGGCTTATAAGAAGCTGCAATTGCACTAAGATGGACTCTTACCGAATTGGTCTTTAGACCAGAATTCGATAAGTGAAGGAGATACTCTAGTATCGATTCTAAGGGTATGCCAAGGGGGTTTAATCCCTTCTTGAGCACCATATGGTAAAACGTTTCCACTTGAAGGCATTAGATCTTCTTGTGGAAAGTTTCCTAGAAGCCTGAAGGATATCCTGTTGGGACAGGTTGAAATCCTGGAGGTCTAAGCCTTCAGCAACCAGGCCGTGAGATTTATTTATTTATTTAATTTATTTAACAATCATTTATATACCGCATCTTCCAGAGATCAGTTGCGGTTTACAATAAACAATCAACAAAGCAGGAGCTTGGTTTTACATGGAACATTTTGTAACAGTAAACAATATATCAGCTAACAGCATATGTTAATACAAAACAAAACAAAGCAAAAAACATTATCAACTATATACAATTACAAGTTAGTGGGTACTTTAGAATTGAATCGCGGTACATTTTCAGCTCGGTATATTATCTGTTTAAGTTGTTGGAATTAATTTGACTCAGTCAGGTATCTTTTTAGCCTTTATCTGAGTTGATCGGGGGATTATCTAAGTTGCTGTAGTGCATGGAAAATAGATAGGTTTTCAGTTTTATACGGAATTCCATAATCTTGGTTAAAGTTCGTAAGTCCTCTGGGAGGGAATTCCAAATGGTTGGGGCTGCGCGTGAAAAGGCTCTGTTATTAGTTAATTTATTTGCTTTTATGAAATCATTAGGAGTCCTTAGTTTATTTGATTGTCCTTTTCTGTGAGTAGCTTTTTGTGATTCTTTGCTAATTAGTTTACTTAGTGTGATTGGAGCCATGTCATTTAAAGCTTTGAATGAAGTTATTGTTGTTTTATATATTATCCTGCTTTGTATTGGTAACCAGTGCAGGGATGCTAGTATTGGTGTTGTGTTGGAATGAGTGTACTTTCATTATGATCCTAGCTGCTGCGTTTTGTGCTAGTTGGATTCTTTTAATATTTTGTTTCGTTGTACCTAATAGAATTAGGTTGGCAAAATCGAAGTGAGGGGTTATGGTAGCCTGGAGATGCAGGGACTGGGGATTCTGGTGCCATAGCGTCCCGTTCTCTTGGGAAAGGAGATCTGGAGCATACCCTAACTCAAGAGGTGCAGCTAGAGGGAGATGTAGAAGCAGGGGATACCACACTTAGCATGGCCATCATGGCGCTATGAGAATCATGCGACCCCTGTCTCTCTGAAGCTTGAAGAGTTTTTTGGGGATGAAGGGAATGGGTGGGAAGGCATAAAAGAAGCCCTGACCCCAATGAAGGAGGAAGGCATCCCTTGTCTGACAATTGTGAACCGGAATCCTGGAACACAACCGGGGAAGTTTGGCATTCAGTGGACTTGCGAAGAGGTCTATGTATGGAGTGCCCCAGAGATGAAATATCTTTGCCACCTGGTCCAGGTGGAAGGACCACTCATGAGGCAGCAGTACTCAACTGAGTTTGTCTGCTCAAAGGATTTGAATGCCTGGAAGATATACCACTAGAAGGTGAATTTGATACTCTCTGGCGAGGGCCCACAGTCGTAAAGCTTCGTTGCATAATGACAGAGAGCCTGTCCCACCCTGCTTGTTCACATAGAACATGGCTACTTGATTGTCCATCTGGACTAGGACTGTCTTGTAGCTGAGCTGGGTGTGGAATACTCGAAGAGCTAAATAGATTGCTCTTAATTCCAGGAGGTTTATGTGTAGACCAGCCTCCTGTGGAGTCCAGGTTCCCTGGGTAGAGAGATGATTCAGGTGTGCTCCCCAACCCACGTACGATGCATCTGTTAGGGTGGCCTGAAAAAGGGGTTGATGAAAAGGAGACCCCAGTGTCAGATTTTCTAGGGATTGTCACCATTGGAGGGACAAAATTAGTCATTGAGAGTTTATTATTTTGTCCGATAAATGACCTGTGTCCACTGTGTGGATAGGGTCCACTGAGCTGCTCGCATGTGGAGGCGAGCATATGGGACTGCATGAACCGTGGATGCCGTATGTCCCAGCAACTGTAGTAGCTCTTGAGCAGTTAGGGAGGATTTCCCTGCTGCTTGAGAAGCTAGTTGCATTATGCGAAGACGCCGGGTCTGTGGAAGGAAAGCCTTTGCCTGTCTGGTATCTAGACAGGCCCCTATGAATTCCAGGCATTGGGAAGGAACAAGTTGGGATTTTGGGAAGTTTATTACCAACCCCAAGTATTGGAGGATTCGCATTGTGCGAGACAGTGCAGTGCTGGCCTCTGCAACTGTAGGGGCTCGAATGAGCCAGTCGTCTAAGTAAGGGAAGACGAATATCCCCAGGGTTCGTAGAAATGCAGCTACTATTGCCATGCATTTCGTGAATACCCTTGGTGCTGAAGCCAGACCAAAGGGAAGAACCCTGTACTGGAAATGTTTCCCCTAAAAGGAATCATAAGAATTTCCTGTGATCTGGATGGATCAGAATGTGAGTGTATGCATCCTTTAAGTCTAGAGAGCAAAGCCAATCCTGGCTTTGAAGGTATTGCAGAAGAGTTGTTAGAGAAATCATTTTGAACTTCTCTCTAAACAGGTATTTGTTCAATTCTCTGAGGTCTAAAATGGGTCTGTGTCCTCCTGTTTTCTTTGGAATAACAAAATAGGGGGAGTAGAACCCTGCACCCCGTTGAAGAAAGGGTACCTCCTCTATTGCCCCTTGGGCAAGAAGTGTTGAGACCTCTTGATCTAACAGATTGTTTGCGGAGGTTTGAGAATTGAATTGCTTTAGAATTGTAGGAGGGGGTATGCTGTGAAAATGAAGCTTGTACGCTTCTCCTACAATGGACAAAGTCCACTCTTCTGCTGTTATCTTATGCCATCTGTTGACAAAGTGGCATAAGCTACCTGGGATATTGGGGGCCCCTCAGAGGCAGGAAGGCTAAGCTCTCTAGGAAGGAGTCAAAGCCCTTGAGGGGGCTGAACCTGCAGAGCTGGTCGGGCTCTGGGGCCTTTTGGCTTCTTTTGCTGTCTAGTTTGTCCCTTTTGGGCAACCTGACCCTGAGATTGACTCTGCTGGGTATAGGAAGGATAAAATTTACTCTTTTTGCTGAAAGAGGGTTTTTTTTATAAGACTTCTTTTTGGCTGGAGTGGTTGTAGATTTTGACAATCTATCTAGAGTAGTATTGTCAGCATCCAACTCGTTAGCCTTTTCCTGCCAGTTCTTGCCGAAGAGATTCTCTCCCGTGCAAGGAATGTTGCCTAACTTGTCCTGTACCCAAGTCTCCAAGTCTGATACCTGAAGCCAGGCAATCCGTCGTGCGCCAATGGCAATAGCAGAGGTGCTCCTGATGCATTCAAAGCAGTCAAAGGCTGCACGATTTACAAACTTGGAGACATCTTGAGCATGCTTAACTAGAGCAAGAAAGTCTTGTCTCTTGTCATCTGGGAGAAATGGGCTCATAAGCTCCAAATCTCCTGTAACTTCCTTGAGGAACATTCCCATATACAGTATATATGAACTGATCCTAGCTGAAAGCATGGAAGCCTGAAAAGTTCGGCGCCCAAAAGCGTCCAGAGTCCTGCATTCATGACATGGAGGATTGGATGCATGCCTTTTTGCACTTTTCATCCTACGCATGGCTGACTCCACCACCATTGAATGGTGTGGCAGCTGAGTCTTTTGAAATCCAGGACATGGGGGAATTCGATACATAGTATCAAGTCTCCTGGAGTGAGGAGATGTAGAATTTCATGGATGGGTAGAGTGGCTGCCTCCTTTGGAGCTTTAGGATACTGGAGAATTTCCAATTCCTTTGCTCTGGGTTCCTCTTCAGGAGCTACCGTGATTGAAAAGCCCTTGGCCATATCATAAATAAAATCCTGAAAAGATATGTCCTCTGGAGGTGACATTCTGTGTTGGGGAGAAGAGGGATCCTCTGGGAGAAACCCTCTAGTACCAGCAGAATTGTCAGAGTCTTCGGAATCGGAGGATTCAAAGTATTTTTGACCACGATGCTCATGCAAAGCACGGTCCCGGTATCGATCGAAGTCGGTACCGAGTTGATCCGGTACCGATCTGTCGATTCCAGCCAAAGATGGCGTGGGAAGAATTCCCACCGGGGCCGGTACCGGCATCGGTGTTGATGTCGGTACCGGTGCCCATTGGACCAATGGTACCGCAGCTGAGAGAAGAGCTGCGATGCTGCATTCGATAGCGAGGAATCTCTGGTCTATCGACGCTGCTGATGCCTGGGTATTGGTACTGGAGAAGACGGCCGGAAACCCTGAGCATGGCACAAGTAGTTCTTGTGAGGTCAGGGCCTCGAGAACATCCTGGAGCCCCATTGATGCTTTGGAAGCCGAAGCCTCCCACCGGGGCTGCTTTGCCAGTGTGGTTACCTCAAGGGCTATGCCAATGGCCTCTTGATGCTTAGCAGGAGAGCTACCCTTTGAGGACCGGCTTTTATGTTTAGTTACCTGAGATCCACGGGAGGAAGAGGAGGCTCTTGAAGATGTCGATGCAATGGATCTGGCATCCGAAGAAAAGAGGGTACCGAGCTTTGCAGCCTGGTTCTGGTCTTCCTCTTTTAGTCATCCCCATACAGGAGAGACATTCAGATGGAGAATGTTCAGGCCCTAAACACTTAAGACACCAATCATGGGTGTCAGTGACAGAAATAGTACCGGCACACTTAGTACATTTTTTTAAAACCACTAGTTGGTTTTTCCATGTTTTAGGAATATGGGCCTAGTGCCCAAAATGGCGCCTAGCACCAAAAAGACAAGTTTCTGAAGAGAAACAGCTCAAAGTATAAGGTTTGTTTTTTTTTTTTTTGGAAAAGAAAAGAAAAGAACCGGCAGTACCGGTAAGTGTCGTGCGGCAGGCAAACGCGACTACAAGAAACAATTTTAAAGACGAAATTTTCTGCGGTGACAGGGTATGGATCCTGTCGGCTCCGCGGAAAATGAAGAACTGAAGAGGGACAGTTGGAAAGGCGGGAAGGCAGCGCGCATGTGCTGAGGGATGCTCCCAAAAGCATTCTTATTGGATGCTGAGGAGGGTTCCTGCGCAGGCTCCGTCGGTACCGACGATACCCATATGTGAAGACTACATTCCTGCTTGTTCCTGGAGATACTCCTTTTCAGTGCTTGCTTCTGCAGCTCTCCTGCATCCCAACCTGGAGTCCCTCTCGCTGAGAGGGTGACTCTGGCCCCTCAGTCTTCCGGTTGAGGTGGAGGACATTCTGCTGGCCTCTCGCAAGGCCTCTACTAGGAAGGCTTACGCCCTCAAATGGCGCAGGTTCTCCGCTTGGTGAGCCAAACATGGGGCTGATCCTTTTTCCTGCCCGTTGGCTCTAGTGTTAAAATACCTTCTCCACAGAGATCCCTTGCTGACAAGACCCAAGGGGTCCATCCACGCTTTCCCTCCTGGATCCTCAGCACAGTGTCCACAAAGGGAGTCCATAGGTCCAATTCATGGCTTGCCATAGGCCAGGCAGAGTTCTTAGGGACTAACATGTGTATTCTATGGCAAGTAATCAGGCAATATGCATATCTAAACCATGTAGCTCATATGCATGGCCCGTACATGCAGCCCCTGCACACTCAGAGTATGCGTGCAGCATATGTGCACTGCTAAAAACATGCAGACCAACGGTGCATTTTAAATACATAGACCACCTCGTAGTTAGCAAGCACATGCAAAGGCATAGGACTAATGTGTGAGCAGTCGTGGAGTCCAATTCAGAGGCAAGAACCGAGATACTCGCTGAACCGAATGATAGAACCATGCATTGGACAAGATCAGGCCGACCCCTCCTACATCAGTAGCTGCGAGGATTCAGGTAATGGGATCAAATTAAGACAGTTCTCGTCCCTGGGAGCCCAGGACAGACACGGTAATGAGCTCCAGGCCTCTCTCTGTGATCAAGTCTCCTAGCACGAACCTTCTCTCTGTTTCTGTCCAAATCATCCTGCAGTGCTGGGGGAGGTGAGGCAGGCACACTTGAGGCTGTGTGATGACAAAGGCCTCAATCCAGCAGGGAAATAAACTAACTGTCCAACTGCTCCCAATACTGACTGGGAGCGGAGCATTTTCTCCCTTCCATGTGGGAAACGGCCAACAGGGTATCTGCAAATAGCCCTTAGAAACCTTTGCTGTCAAGCTCTACTAGAAAGAAATTTATTTACATTTCTTATATACCGCACTATTTGACATCAGCGCGGTTTACATCGAACACAAAATTCAGCACAAAAACATGTGTCTGAGTTACAGTAAACAAGGTCATAAAACTTGGATAACAAGGTAATTACAAATAACAGGACATTAAACTTGGATTGCAAGGAAAACTAAATTAAACTATTGCAAGGAAAACTAAATCTAAGGAAATACCTTAGATTGTGTTAGCTCCTGGACAACCAATTTCAAGATGAGCTGCATCAGACAGAGAAATACTGAATATGCCCCTAGCTGCATCAGCATTAGTAGAAGAAGTGATGATGTCACTCAAAGTTTCCAGTTTTTTTTCTTCGTGTCCATATCTGCTGGTAGGGGATCAGAATCCAATTGTCTGGACTGGTCTAGCAAGGTGATTTGGAAGGATGGGTTATAAATTAATGAATAGAATAAACAATACCACTCTAGGCACAGAGCAGGGTTTCATTCTCTATTGCTCAGCAAGCTTGTGCTGCATCAAGTATGTCATTGAACCGGTAAGAGAATTTTTTTTACTCTTATCGCAATTCTACTTGTAGTGAAACTTAGTAGACTCTATACAAGTTTTCACTGAAAGGTATTATCAGAAAAGCTAGCAATATTTTCTACAAGATTTTTTGTAGAAAAGACTATAAAACAATCACTGCTAGTGAGACTTGGCATTTAACTATGCTCAAAGTTAAGCATAGTTAATCACCTGTAACAGGTGTTCTCCGGGGACAGCAGGAATCAGTCCTCACAAATGGGTGACGTCGGCACCGACGGAGCCCTGGCAGGAGCATCCCCCAGCTTTCAAAGAAAGTCTTTGGGAGATGCCACCACGCATGCGTGGTCCCCTTCCCGTCCAAGGGTGCCATCTTGCTCAGTCAGATGACATAGCTAAAAGACGGCAAAAATAAAAAATGGTAAAAGGGCAACTCCAAGGGGAGGAGGGCGGGTTGCGAGGACTGATTTCTGCTGTCCCCGGAGAACACCTGTTACAGGTAAGTAACTACGCTTTCTCTGGGAACAAGCAGGAAGTCAGTCCTCACATATGGAACTAACCAGCTACAAGCTACCGAAAGCCCATAGCAAAAACACGGACTCCCTCAGGGGAGCCGCGAGTAACAGCAATTAAGTCAGTATCCACAGACCACAGTAGGACCCCTGTGTCCAATGAAACCAGCACTCTGGCAGCCTGAACACAGAAGGGTCAAAGGGTAGGAGTTGTCTAGACCACGAAAAGGTTACAGAGAACATCCTGGCAAAAGGCACTGTCATGTTGGGACTATCTTTCCAGGCAGTAATGGGCCGCGAAGGTATGGTGGCCCGGCAGATATCCACAATTTGGACAGAGCATAAGTTTGCCACCGAAGCCGTCATGGCACTGACATGGTGCGCCATTACATGGCTGTCCAGCGGGTGCCTCGCCTGCTCTTAAGCAAGGGCGATACAGTCCGCCACCCATGTGGACAGCATAAGCTTGGTCACCGCTTCCCCCAGCCAACTGTGGTTGTAGAAGATGAAAATCTGAGCAGCTTTGCGGTGGCCCTGAGTGCGTTGGATATAGAAGGACAGAACCCTCTTACAGTTCAAGGTGTGAAGGACAGTCTCCGCCCAGCTGGAGTGAGGTCTTGGGAAGAAGGTAGGGAGTACCACTTCCTGGTTAAGATAGAAGTGCGACACTACCTTCGGCAGGAATTTGGAGTGCGTGCGAAGCACCACTCTGTTCTTGTAGAATCTAGTATAAGGTGCCTCCACCACGAGGGTTTGGAGATCGCTAACTCTGTGAGCGGAGGTGAGTGCGACCAGGAAAACCACCTTCCAAGAGAGGTAGCGAAGATGGCAGGTAGCCAGAGACTCGAAGGGTGGGTGAGCGAGCTGACCCAACACAACATTGAGGTCCCATTCAGTTGCCGGAGGGTGAACCGGGGGTTTCAATAAGAGCAGGCCCTGAAGGAAACAGGTCACCAATGTTTGGACCGAGATGGGCTTATCCACCGGATGGCGACGCGCCACCAGAGCACTCAGGTGCACTCGGACGAAGTTAGACTTGAGCCCGGACTGAGAGAGGTGGAGAAGGTATTTTAACACTAGAGCCAACGGGCAGGAGAAAGGATCAGCCCCATGTTTGGCTCACCAAGCGGAGAACCTGCGCCATTTGAGGGCGTAAGCCTTCCTAGTAGAGGCCTTGCGAGAGGCCAGCAGAATGTCCTCCACCTCAACCGGAAGACTGAGGGGCCAGAGTCACCCTCTCAGCGAGAGGGACTCCAGGTTGGGATGCAGGAGAGAGCCCCCCTCCTGAGTGGGAGCCTCGCCTGCTCATAAGCAAGGGTGATACAGTCCGCCACCCATGTGGACAGCGTACGCTTGGTCACTGCTTCCCCCAGCCTACTGGGGTCATAGGAGATTAAAAGCTTTGCGGTGGCCCTGAGTACGTTGGATATAGAAGGACAGAGCCCTCTTACAGTTCAAGTTGTGAAGGGCCGTCTCCGCCCAGCTGGAGTGAGATCTTGGGAAGAAGGTAAGGAGTACCATGTCCTGGTTAAGATGGAAGGGGATGGGGGCCTCCACTGTCAATGGCATAAGCAGGGGGAACCACGGCTGCCTGGGCCACCGAGGAGCAATCAGGATGAGCGAGGCCCAGTCGCAGAGGATCCTGAACAAGGTCTTGGCGATCAGCGGCGTCTTAGGGAAGGCGTACATGAAGCCTTCCGAACATGAGACTAGGAACACATCCACTGCCACCTTGGAGGGGTGGGCCTGCTGAGAGCAGAAGCGGGACAACTGAAAGCTGTTCGGACTGGCGAACAGGTCCATCACGGGTCCCCCCCCCCCAGAGCTGGAAAAGCAGACTGACTACCCTGGGGTCCAGCTGCCACTCATCCAAGCTGGAGAATTCTGCTGAGCCGTCGGCCAGCAGATTGTCCTGGCCTGACATGTACACTGCCCGCAGGAGGATACCCTGTTGGATTACATACAAGCAGAGGGACCAGTGCCTCCTGACAAAAGGGTACAAGACCCCGTGCCCCTCTGTTCACACAGAACATCACCACCTGGTTGTCCGTCTGGACCAACACCAGCTGGTGATGCAGGTGATGACAGAAGACCCTTAGGGCTAGGTGTATGGCTCGGAGCTCTAGGAGGTTGATCGGCTGGGTGCTCTCATCTGGCGAACAGGTGCCTTGAGTGCAGAGATCTCTGCAGTGGGCACCCCAGCCAAGCAGGAAAGCATCCATGGTGAAGACCCTCGATTGACTTGGGGCCTGCAGGGGAATGCCCGCTTTGAGATGCTGGGACGACTGCCACCAGACCAGGGAGTCCGCCAACTGGCGGATCACAGAAACTCTGTCTTGGAGGCGGCCTGTGGCCTGAGACCACTTGTCCCAGAGACACAACTACGCCGTCCTCATGTGGAGGCGAGCGTCTGGGGTGACATGGACCATGGAGGCCATGTGCCCAAGGAGGTGCAGAAGAAGCCGGGCAGTCACCGAGGGACGGTGCTGCACGTCCCGAGCTAGAGACCTGAGACGATCGGTTTGGTCCTTAGGCAAGAAGGCCTTCGACTGGAGAATGTCGATCTTTGCCCCGATGAACTCCAGGCACTGGGTCGGGAGGAGGTGAGACTTGGAGTAGTTTATGATGAAGCCCAAATGTTGCAGAACCTGGATGATGCGTGTGGTGGCCTGCTGCACCTCAGAGGTCGCTCCTCCCTTTATGAGCCAGTCATCCAGGTAGGGAAAATGAAGACCCCCTGGAGCCGGAGGAAGGCGGCTAAGACTGCCAGGCATTTTGTGAAGACCCTTCGGGCAGAGGCTAGGCCGAAGGGGAGCACCCTGTATTGAAAATGCCTGCCCCCTATTATGAACCGCGGGTACTGCCTGTGGTTTGGATGGATGAAGATGTAAGTATAAGCATCCTTGAGATCTAAGGAGCATAGCTAGTCTCCCTGCTGGAGGCATGGCAGCAATGTTCCAAAGGAGTGCATCTTGAACTTCTCCCTCACCTGGAATCTCTTGAGGTTGTGCAGGTCTAGGATGGGCCTTAGGCCCCCCATCCTCTTTGGCACAAGGAAGTATCTGGAGTAGAACCCCTTGCCCTTGAAGTGGTGGGGCACCGCTTCCACTACCTTGTCCTCTAGAAGACCTGCCAACTCCTTCAGAAGAAGGTCCCAGTGGAGGGGAGACCTGAGGGGCTCTCCCGGAAAATACGAGGGAGGTGTTGTAGCCAGGTGGAGGAGGAAGCCTCTCTGACTACCCTTAGTGCCCAGGAATCGGTGGTGATGGCCACCCACCTTTGGGCATAGAGGGCAGGATGCCCCCCCTGGACTGCTGATCTCCTTGGGGTAGAGAGGCTATGTTCAAGGAGTCAAAAGCTTCCCCCCCTTGCTGGGCCAGGGACGGTGCCTGGGGTTTTGGAGCCTTCTGCTTATGCGGGCCATGCCTATGTCCCTTGGCCTGCTGACCCTGTTGAGAGACTGGTCCTTGTCATGAACTCGGTCTCCAGCTTGGCAGCCTTGTCTATCATGGGCTTGCTAAAGAGGTTCTCTCCTTGGCATGGGACATTGACCAATTTATCCTGAACCCACTGCTCTAGGTCAGACGACTGAAGCCAAGCTTGGTGGCATGTACCGATGCCTGCCACAGCTACCCGAGTTGCCAACTCAAACCCATCATAGGCCGCTTGAGACATGAATTTGGAGCACTCACGGATGGCCGTGGCCAGGCTTTTGAACCACTGCAAAGGCTCCTCGGAGAGACCAGCTGAGAACCTCGTGAGTTCCTTTGCCAGGTCTCTCAAGTACATGCCCATGTACAACTGTTAAGCCTGGATGCGGCAGATGAGCATTGAAACCTGGTAGCACTTTCTGCTGAGGGCAACCAAGGTGCAGGCCTCCCTGTTGGGAGTGTGACTTCTGGCTTTTCAGCCGATACATGGCCGACTCCACCACCATGGAGTTATGAGGCAGTTGTGACTTCTGGAAGCCCGGGCTCTGACGGACCCGATACATTGAGTCGAGCCGTCTGCTCACCACCGGCACCGATGCTGGTGTCTTCCACATGTGCAGCATGAGCCATTCCAGGATGGGTGGAATGGGCACCGTGAACGATTCCCACTGAGGGAATCAACTCATCCGTCCGAGGGTCCTCCTCCGACTTGGTTGGGAATGCCAGGGCCTTAGACATGTCCTTGACAAAGTCCAGGAAGCCCATGTCCTTGGGCGGGGACCGTTGTTGAGGCTCCGCGACAGGCTAATCCAAAGGGATGTCACGATGGTGACAGGTATCGGGGGACTCCTTGTCCTCCATCTCCTACTTGGAGTAGTCCATGGAGGACTCGTAGAATCGCTGCTCCACGGGCCTTGAAGGCCCCGATGCCCCATGGCCAGCGCCCAGTAAACTTGCTGGGGATGACCGCGGTCCCTTCAAGTGGGACGCAGAACATGACTCTGCTGAGGATCAACTCGAGGCTGAAGGATCTCAAGGATCGGCTCAGCCTCCAGGGATGTCTTGGACATCGAGGGCCCGGTGGCCGGGTCGGATGAACCAGTTGTGCCAATAGCGCCCACTGCTGGTCCATGAAGGCAGACAAACTGCGCTCCAGGGCCACAACTTTGGACTCCAGATCAGAAGGCTTCGCAGCCTTTGATGCGGGCACGGAGGGACTCGAGCCCGCTGCCAGCTCCCACGAAGGGGAATCCTTGAGGATGGTGTCTGGGGACCGAGGCCAGTCCGCAGCCGGATTCTTCCAGGGGACCTTCGCAGGTCGCTTCCTCTCAGATGCCTCGGACGAGCGTCTTGGACTGTGGGACTGGGCCTAGGGAACTCCCAGCCGGTCAGAGCCATCCAAGGATACTGCCTTCGAGGGTTGTTTCTTCTTCCTGGGTTCCCTCGAGGGAGACCCCCCTCTCTGAGGACCCACGATGATGCTCGGGTTCGGAGAGTTCTGCCCGAGATGTTGGGGCTTCAGACGAGGCCCTGGTCTTCAGAGGCATCGAGGACTCGGGGAAAAAAAAACTTATCGTGCTGCTGCTGAAAGCTCTTGAGGGCCTTGCTGGATATTCTCTTGCAGCGACTGCAGGCTGCCGGGTCGTGGTCTGGCCCAAGGCAGCAAAGACAGCAGTCCTGTGTGTCTGTCAAAGACATGATTTCAGAGCACCAATCAAATTTCTTAAAACCACTAGTAGCCATGGGGAGAAAAGTACCCTTGCGAGGTCGAAGACCCTCCGGGCTGCCAGCGGGAGCAAAAAAGGCAAGAAGGCACCAGAAAAAGAGATCGAAAGAAACTACAAAAATTAAACCAAACCCAATGCCGAGGCACTGAAGAGAAGAGTACTGGTGCAATGCCGGAGTGAGTTGGAAACTTGGGAACAAAATAATCAACTTTTTCTGGGGACAA
Source organism: Ichthyophis bannanicus (assembly GCA_033557465.1). Taxonomy (NCBI): domain Eukaryota; kingdom Metazoa; phylum Chordata; class Amphibia; order Gymnophiona; family Ichthyophiidae; genus Ichthyophis; species Ichthyophis bannanicus. The sequence continues at coordinate 1,586,582,242 of CM066032.1, forward strand.
ACGAGACATCTGAAGGGCTCCATGGAAAAAAGGAGACTGAGCAAGATGGCACCCTTGGGCAGGAAGGGGACCACGCATGTGTGGTGGCATCTCCCAAAGGCTTTCTTTGAAAGCCATGAGGATGCTTCCGCAAGGGCTCCGTTGGGCCGACATCACCCATATGTGAGGACTGACTTCCTGCTTGTTCCTGGAGAAAGGCAAAATTTCAGAGAGCTTGAAAGCCCCTGGGTACTTAGTATTTGGTATCCATACAATCTAATTTTCAGATGTAAATACTGGGGCTGCAGTGCTGCATTTATTTTTTTTAACCAGCATACTTTACTGGAATTTCAAAATAAAACTCACTGCATATATCTGTGCATCCTTGGATGGCAAGGGGGTGTGTTTTTCTAAAAGGTTTTCCACATATAAACACCTCACTTACCTGTGGCAATCCCTTTGAAAATTGACCCTTTGTGAATTATATTTAGCTTTTCCATTTCTAATTTGTTCCCCTGTCATATATTATGCTCGCTGAACAGATGTGTTATGTTGCCCTGGACAGCACAGAGAGATTTATTTATTTATAGATTTTTTATACCGCTTTATCTGCATAATTAAGGCAGTTTTCAAGGAACTCAAGAATATTTTTACAATGAACATTTTTGAAAGTTAACTAATACTTAATAACTAATAATTTTTTTTCGAGAGCTGTTTTGGTTATTCCATGTAATCTTTATGTTTTTTGGTGCGCTGAATCCGAAAATGACCTCCATTTTTTTCATAGGACATCACGTTTCCTGACAATTTAGGTAACTGTGTTAAATAAGGCAATACCTCAAAATAAATGGAAATAGACTTATAAAATTAAAGTTTTATTACAATATTTTCATGAAAATCCTTTTTTGAACTGAAATGAGCTCACCTACACACACTAAACTCGATTCTTCTTCCTTATGAGGCTCCTCTTGGTGCATTTACGCTTGTGAGTAGCATCTAGAATGTCTCTCTGAAGCATCCAACAGTAGTCTGCCATCATTGTAATGCTCCATTTTCCCTGGTATCTCCTTTCCATCTCTTTAATGTCTTGGTGGAATCGTTCACCTTGTTTCTCACTCACAGCTCCCAAATTTTCAGGAAAGTAGTCAAGGTGGGACTGGAGGAAATGCACTTTCAAACTCATCAGGCAACCTAAAGCTTGAAATGCTTTCAGCATTCGTCCGACGATATTTTTGTAGTGAGGATCTTTGTTATTGCCTAAAAATTTCTGTATGACTTCTTTAAATGCAATCCACCCTTCTTTTTGAGGATCCGTCATGGTATTAACAAACTCTTGATCAACTATAAGCCTTCTAATGTCTGGTCCGACGAACACACCTTCCTTCAATTTTGCCTCCGACAGGCCTGGAAACTTGGTGACCAAGTATTTGAAGCATTCTCCATCTCTTGGAAGTGATTTTACGAATTGCTTCATCAATCCCAATTTTATGTGGAGAGGTGGTAGAAGAACTTTATGGGAAGGTACCAAAGTTTCTCGGAGGACATTTTTTTCACCGACTGTTAGCACCCTCGGCTGCCAACTCTTCTTGGTCCAGTGATTTTGTCGGTCTCGACTGTCCCATAGACACAGAAAACAAGGATATTTGGTATACCCAGCTTGTTGCCCGAGCAGCATGCACAAAACCTTCAAGTCCCCACACACTTGCCAACCATGGTCTTTATATTTAAGTTTACGAAGAACCAATTCCAAGTTCTCGTAGGTATCCTTCAAGTGTACGGAATGACCTAAAGGTATGGAAGCGTAAAAACCGTTGTGGAGTAAAACTGCTTTGAGACTTCTTTTTGAAGAATCTATAAAAAGATGCCATTGCTCTGAATCATATTGGATTTTAAATTGACCCATTAGACCTTTGACATCGATGCAATAAACCAACTTGTCTTCCTGGGCAAAGTAAGGAACAAACTCCTTTTCACGATGTCTGAACCATGAAGATGACACTCCTGGCAACAATAAATTCCCGCTTTTCAGCCTTGATCCGAGTAACTCAGTGGCATCTTTGAGAAGATTCAAGTCTCTTACCAAATCATTCATCTCCTCCTGAGAAAACAATTTTGGTCTTGTATCATCTTCAAAGTCAGAACTTGATTCGTCATCTGGTTCAGGTATGACTTCACCTTCATCGGAGCTAGGTATCTCTTCCAAGGTAGCAGGGGGCTTGGGTACTGGTATATCTGTGCCATGGGGGATGGGACGAATTGCCGAGTGAAGATTGGGGTATGAAATGGAATGCTTCCATTTGGAATTAAACCCTTTCACATCGCATGAACAAAAGTAACAGTCGTCACTATGGTTCTTTTGCTCTCGCCATACCATAGGAATCCCATAACGGAAAAATTTTTCTTACCCTTGAACCAGTTTGAGGTCCTCAACACACTGTTTGCACACTTTATGAGGCGCCCAGACTTTATCTTGATCTCCAATTTTTAGTCCAAAGTATGCAAAGTATACTTTGTTCACAAAGTCTGTAATATTCTGCTGTTGCTTCAACACTGTATATTCACCACAGATGAAACAGAAACTGTCTGGCGAATTAATACACTTTCGCGGAGCTATAACATAACGGTTGAAGAATGACGAGCTAACACGAATTGCGATGAAAAAGTGTGAACAGCCTAGAACCAAGAACCTGATGATGATTTGTGCACAAGTGTGGCATGCAGGAGAGAGCAGCTCTGTGTCTGTACACGAGACGCACTGACCGGAGCTGCTGCTATCTGCCCTGTGTCTCCCTCCCACTGGATTCTTCAGGAAAGATTAACCCCTTCTACCATTAGAAGCACGGACTTAAAACTTGCTTAGCTTATGTATATATTGCTGACCATCAGATTTACAGTGCTATATTTTTTTTACATAACTCTGACAACCCCTTTAAGGGTTTTTGGCATTTTATATCTTAAATGCACTTATGTGAATTAATTAATAGTAATTTGAATTAACTAATAGTAATTTGAAAAAATTTGATAAATTTGAAGACAATTATGCATGTTGTGGCAAATCATGACATCTAGGCGTTTTTCAATATTTTATTTGTTTTCAGCACACCAAAATACATGGAAATTAGATGAAAATAATCAAACAGCTTTTTACTTGCAGACCTGTGTAATTTGAGAACTAGTATATGTTAACATTTTTAAACTTAAAACTTAAATAGAACTTATTTACTTACACAGCTTAAAACTATTTATAAGAACTGTGTTTGTTTTATATTTTTAGGCTCTGCTGAACAAAAGCAAACTAACGGGATAGAGGAGACTTCTGACCATGGGAAGGGCTACCAATGCTCAGAACATTACGCTTAGTTCCAAGCACTGGGAGAGCTGTTCCATCCCAGCAACACACAATGTCATCACACCCATTTGTGTGCCTGATTCAACTTTACTTGTCAACAGAAAATATATTCACAGGGTTAAAAATAATATAGGGCCCAATATTCAACCAAAGCTTATCTCCTAAATTTTCAGCTAAAGTGTGATCTAAACTTAGGGGCTTAAAAGTTTTGCTCCTAAATTTAAGCCTATCATTCATTTCCTAATTTAGGTGTCTCAGACTGAAAATCAGTGCTAAGCTCCTACTTTTATTCCCATCCTAAATCCAACTCTGTCACCTGCTTTTTAGGCTCTTAAAGTTAGGAGTTTAATAACATTTTCCCCCTCCCGTGCTCACCTTCAGTCCACCCGCTCTACTGCTTTCTTTTTTGCTGGACCTGCCCTTTGGAATGCCCTTCCCTCCTCCCAGAACCCCAACACTCTACCTTGAAGCAGGACCTAAAAACCCATCTGTTTTCTTTGGCCTTTGATGTCCCCTCTCCTTCTGTATGACTCCTATCTTCCCTCTCCTTCTGTGTTCTCTTAGGCTTCTTTCACCGTTGAGTTTCATTTGTCTGTTCTCTCTGTCATTCATCTGTCCTATAATATATTGTACATTTCCTTTCCTTTTTTATTGGCTTCCAGCCATCTTTTAATGGATTTTATTTTATTGTACACCGCCTTGGTTCTGTAGAAAGGCGGTTTTTATCAAATAATAAACATAAACAAACATTTTCAACATAAATTTAAAGAGGACGATTTAGAAGACCAACTCTCCAAGTTAGAAGCCTAAACTCTTTCACAGATGACTTCATTGCTGATAGTGATGGCAGATTCTGATCCTTCCCCTGTTTACCACCCATGTGTGTTATAACCAACTGATGATGAATAGTGCGGTATATAAGAGACTGTAAATAAATAAATTTCCTCCTCCTTGTTTTATCCTAATCTCCTTTTTGTTGTATTTGTCTGTCCTGAATAGATTTATAAGCTCTGATGAGCAGGGATAGCGTAGTTACTCACCTGTAACAGGTGTTCTCCAGGAGCAGCAGGAATCAGTCCTCACTTACGGGTGACGTCGGCGCCGACGGAGCCCTCGCGGAGCAATTTTCCCCAGCTTTCAAAGAAAGCCTTTGGGAATTGCAGCGCGCATGCGCGGTCGTCTTCCCGCCCGAGGGTGCCATCTTAGCCAGTCAGATGACATAGCTAAAAAAGACAGCATAAAAATTTGCAAAAAGAACATAAGCAGACGATTGCAACTCCAAGGGAGGAGGGAGGGTAGTGAGGACTGATTCCTGCTGCTCCTGGAGAACACCTGTTACAGGTGAGTAACTACGCTTTCTCCAGGACCAAGCAGGAAGTCAGTCCTCACTTATGGGACTCCCAAGCTCAAGGCTACCGGAGACCCTAAGCACAAAAATGAGCTCCCTCTAGCTCAGCAGCACAGAAGGATAGAATCTTCGCTGAATTATCACCCACCGGTAGCCCACATCCGGGATGGAGGGTAGGAGTTGCTCAGACCTCAAAGAGATTACGGAGGACTGCCTGTCCGAAAGCACTGTCCCTACGGGACTCCCTCTCGAGACAGTAATGGACCGCAAAAGTCTGGCTCGAAGACCAAGTAGCGGCCCGGCAGATGTCTGCCAGCGGAACAAAGCGGAGGTAAGCCACTGACGTGGCCTTTGCCCGAACGCAATGAGCCGTGACTCGACTTTCTAAGGAGAGTCCGGCTGCCCCATAAGCCCAAGAGATACAGTCCGCAACCCAGATGGACAGAGTACGCTTGGAGACCGGGAGCCCCAATTTATTGGGGTCAAAAGACACAAAAAGCTGAGCAGCTTTACGGTGCTCCCACGTACGGTCAAGGTAGAAGTTCAGTGCCCTTCTACAGTCCAGGGTATGGAGGACCGTTTCAGCTCGGCTGGAGTGTGGTCTGGGAAAGAAGGTTGGAAGTACCACCTCCTGATTGATGTGAAAAGGGGAGACCACTTTAGGCAGAAATTTTGGGTGAGTCCGTAGGACTACCCTATTCTTGTAGAACCTAGTGTAAGGGGGATCAGACACGAGGGCCTGCAATTCACTTACGCGCCTAGCGGAAGTGAGGGCTATCAAGAACAGTGTTTTCCAAGACAGAAAACGTAGAGAACAGGTAGCCATAGGTTCAAAAGGCGGACAGGTGATCCGCTGCAAAACCACATTCAGGTCCCAGTCAGGCGCTGGCGGGCGCAGAGGTGGTTTAAGTAGAAGGAGACCTCGGAGAGAAACCTCGCTACGAGAGGGTCATTGGAGAGAGGTCTGCCGTCCACTGGCACATGATGTGCTGAGAGAGCACTGAGGTGAACTTTGACGGAGTTGGACTTAAGTCCCAGATTAGAGAGGTGCAGCAAGTACTGCAAGATCACCGACACCGGGCAGGAGAAGGGATCCTGAGACTGTTGGGTACACCAGACTGCAAAGCGACGCCATTTAAGGGCGTAGCATTTGCGGGTAGAAGGCCGTCGGGAAGCTAAGACGACCTCCTCCACCTCCGCCGGCAAGAGAAGGGGAGCAAGGACTACCCTCTCAGCAGCCAGGCCATAAGGTTGAGAGACCTGAGGTTGGGGTGCAGAAGGGACCCCTGATCCTGAGTGAGGAGATCCGGTTGTATCCCCAGAGGGATTGGGCCCTCCACCGCCAGTTGCAGCAGGAGTGGAAACCACGGCTGCCTGGGCCAGCGAGGGGCCACCAGGATCATGAAGGCTTTGTCTCGGAGAGCCTTGAAAAGAGTCCGAGAGACCAGCGGGATGGGAGGGAAAGCGTACAGAAGGCTCCCCGACCACGAGATCAGAAAGGCGTCCGCCGCAACCCGAAGGGGGTGTGGCTGACGAGAGCAGAAGCGAGGAAGTTGCCGGTTGTGAGGACTGGCAAAGAGATCCACCGTGGGGAGACCCCACTTGAGGAAGAGCTTCTGAACTACCAAGGGATCCAGACGCCACTCGTGCGGCTGGAGGACCCTGCTGAGTTTGTCTGCAAGGCAATTTTCTTGGCCCGGGAGATAAACTGCCTTGAGGAGAATGCCGTGACTGACGGCCCAAGAGCAGAGCTTCTGTGCCTCCCGGCAGAGGAGGAAGGAGCCCGTGCCCCCCTGCTTGTTCACGTAGAACATGGCAACCTGATTGTCCGTCTGGACAAGGACGGACTGTTGGGAAGTCAGGTGGGAGAAGGCCTTGAGAGCGAGGCGGATCGCCCTGAGCTCCAGGAAGTTGATCTGCTGAGCAGACTCCCACGTGGTCCAGAGGCCCTGAGTACGTGCCTCTTGGCAATGTGCTCCCCAGCCCAGGAGGGATGCATCGGTGGTCAGCACCCGGGTCGGCTGAGGTGACTGGAAAGGCATTCCGAATATCAGGTTCGGCTGCCGGAGCCACCACCGGAGAGACGAGAGCAGCGGCTCGGAGACGCGCACTAGGTCTGCCAGGCCGCCTGTGGCTTGTCGCCACTGCTGGCGGAGACACCATTGAGCAGACCGCATGTTCAGGCGGGCATTGGGGGTCACATGGACAGTGGAAGCCATATGGCCGAGCAGTCTCAGGAAGCGCCTGGCGGAGACCAGGGGCTGGCTGCGAAAACGGTCGGCTAGGTCCATGAGCCGTTGAGCCCTGTCGAGCGGTAGGTACGCTCGTGCCCGAGGAGTGTGCAGCCTTGCGCCGATGAACTCGAGATCCTGTGAGGGGAGCAAAGTGGACTTTGCGAAGTTGGTGACCTCCTGAGCGGACGGTGCTCTGATGAGCCAGTCGTCGAGGTACGGAAAGACATAGAGGCCGTGAAGCCGGAGATGGGCCGCCACGACCGCGAGACATTTTGTGAAGACTCGCGGTGCGGAGGATAGGCCAAAGGGCAGTACTCTGTACTGGTAATGATTTCCTGCCACCACAAACCTTAGGTATTGGCGGTGGCTTGGGTGGATGAGGATGTGCGTGTAGGCATCCTTTAGATCCAAGGAGCATAGCCAATCTCCCTGCTGGAGGTAGGGCAGAAGGATTCCAAGGGTAAGCATCTTGAACTTCTCCCGCACAAGGAACTTGTTGAGGTTGCGCAAGTCCAGGATGGGTCTGAGGCCCCCTGTTCTCTTTGGTATCAGAAAATACCTTGAATAAAAGCCTTGACCTCTCAGGTGGTGGGGCACCGGTTCCACCGCCTGTTCCTGCAGAAGACCTGCTAACTCCTGAAGGAGCAACTCCCTGTGCAGAGGGGGGCGCGAAGGTTCTCCCGGAAAATAGGAGGGAGGGACCTGATGGAAGTGGAGAAGGTAGCCCTCTCGCACGACCTGAAGCACCCAGGCATCTGCGGTGATGCTGGACCACCTGTGGGCGAAGTGAACCAGCCGGCCTCCGGTGCTGGGAGGGACCAGCGGGGGGGGAGAGGCTATGCTGAGCGAGTCAAAAACCCCCTCCCTGCTGAGCAGGGGCTGGTGGTGCAGGCTTGGGGGCTTGCTGCCTACGGGACCCGTTACCCCGTCCCTTGGCCTGCTGGCCCTGTTGGGGAGCTGCAGGGGCCTGATAATGGGGGTACTGTTTGTAGGCAGCCGCCTTCCTCGGGTAAAAGGACTTTTTTCCCGAGCCCTTCTTTTTCTGGGAAGGGGCGGAGGTCTTCCTAGAAAGCCTGGTCCTGGTGAGAGTCTCAGTCTCAATTTGTGCAGCCTTTTCCGCCATGGGCTTGCCAAAGAGGTTTTCGCCTCGGCAGGGGACATCGACCAACTTGTCCTGTACCCAGGGCTCAAGGTCCGACGACTGAAGCCAAGCCTGTCGGCGGGCACCGATGCCGGCTGCGGCCACTCTAGCCGAGGCCTCAAAGCCATCATAGGCTGCTCGGGACATGAACTTTGAGCATTCCCGAATGCCCGTGGACAAGGCTAGGAACCTCCGCAAGGGCTCCTCGGAGAGACCAGCGGAGAATCCGGCTAGCTCTTTAGCCAGATCCCGGAGATACATGCCCATGTAGAGCTGGTAAGTCTGGACACGACATGCGAGCATAGAGCCCTGGAAGCACTTCTTGCCAAGGCCATCCAGGTTACGGGCCTCCCTTCCAGGAGGCACCGAGGAGTGCATCTTCTGGCTCTTAAGACGATGCATGGCCGATTCCACTACCATGGAATGGTGTGGCAGCTGTGCCTTCTGAAAGCCAGGGCTCTTGCGGACCCGATAGATAGAATCGACCCGCTTGCTCAGGACCGGCGCGGAGGCCGGACTCTCCCACATGCGGAACAGTAGTCGTTCCAGCATAGGAGGAACCGGCACAGTAAAGTGCTCCCTCGCGGGAGAGTCATACTGGAGGGCGTCGAGCTCTTCGGCTCGAGGCTCCTCCTCGGGATCCGCAGGGAAGGCCAAAGCCTTGGCCATATCCCTAACGAAGTCCGAGAACCGGGCATCCTCCGGGGGGGACTGCTTCCGAGGCTCGGACCCCGGTGAGTCCGATGGGACACACCGAGTCCGGAAAGAATCAGGTGACTCTTCCTCCTCAGACTCCCAGACCGACTCCGACGAGGACTCGGTGGGGTCGGCCCGGGCAGGGTGCGGCGCCAGCCGCACCGACGTCGAGGGAGTCGGCGTCGGCGTCCTCGGTCCCGAACGGGAGGCCGAGGGTGACCTCGACCGAGGATCGACTCGAGTTCTCATTGACTCGAGGATCGGCTCGGTCTCCGGGGTCGACTTGGACGTCGACGTCCCGGCGGTCGGGGCAGCGGCGCCAGCGAGGCCAGCGAGCAGTGCCCGCTGCTGGTCCATGAAGGCAGACAGTCTGCTCTCCAAGGCCGTCAACCTGAGTCCGAGCTCAGGTGACCCAGCAGCCCCCGACTCGGGCCCCGACGGCGTCGGGCCCGACGTCGGCTGTCGCGGAGGCGAGTCCAGAAGGACTACAGGACTTACCCGGGCAGGCATCTCCGACTCCAGGCGAGGTCGCTTCGGGAGATGTTCCTTCTCCAAGGACCCGGGGCGGCTGTCGGGGCTATGCGACCTGGCCCTCGCGGAGCCAGGAGCGTCCACCGACGCCGCCCTCGCGGGTTTTTCCTTCCGACGATGGTCCCCGGAGGGAGAACCCCCGGTCGGAGGAGCTCCGGCGACGGTCCGAGCTGGAGCCCTTTGACACGGAGGCCTCCGACGAGGTCCGGGTACGGCTGGGGTCAGCGAAGATTCTCTCGCGCTGATGCCGCCGACTTCTCAACGCCTTCGAGGACAGTTTGCTGCAGGGCCCACAGATCAGTTCCTCATGATCCGGGCCCAAGCAGCGGAGGCAAAAGTCGTGTGTGTCGGTTAGTGACATATTTCGGTCACACCGACCACACCGCTTAAAGCCACTGGCAGCCATCGGGGGAAAAAGGGCCCCTGCGAGGTCAAAGGACCGGGCTGCCAGGGAAAACGAAAATGAAAGCTGACTAAGTCAGAAAAACCGAAAAACGCTAGAGGACTCGAGACCGGCGTCGCGAGTCCGGGCGGGAAAACGATCGGCGTCGAACCGAAAGAAAAAAGTATAAAATAAAGAGGAAAATCAACTTTTTCGCGGGGACAAGACGGGGACGTCTGCAGGGCTCCGCGGAAAAAAGAAGACTGGCTAAGATGGCACCCTCGGGCGGGAAGACGACCGCGCATGCGCGCTGCAATTCCCAAAGGCTTTCTTTGAAAGCTGGGGAAAATTGCTCCGCGAGGGCTCCGTCGGCGCCGACGTCACCCGTAAGTGAGGACTGACTTCCTGCTTGGTCCTGGAGAATGTATCTTACATCTATATGTACAGCGCTCTGTATACCTTGTAGAGCTATATAAATGATAAATAGTAGTGGTAGTAGTAGGATAGTGCAATAAATAAAATACAGGTACTAAACATAATAATATTAATAAGTGTGGAAGGAGGAGTTAGGCTTGGATAGCCAGATCTATAAAATATACACACCAGCTTCTGAACACAGGACCTAAACTATATTCTGACGACCTGCTTTCCAAACTTAGGGGTATGTTTACTAAACTGGGCTAACGGTTAACCCAGGCTATCTGCAACTAGGTCCCATTGAATAAGATGGGACCTAATGGCAGATAGCCTGGGTTAACCGTTAGCCCGGTTTAGTAAACATACCCCTTAATCTCTTCTGTCCAGGTCACTATTAAAACACTAGTGTGACTGCAAAAAAACAATGGTAGCTTCCAGTATTTTCCATAGGACTGCATGCAGTATCCCAATGGTGAAACCACAGCTGCTATTTCATTTAGCAGTGTGATGTGCCTTCCCCGAGTCATCAATTATCCTTGTCTAGGTTGGAGACTCCCTATTACATTACCATAAATGCATATCAATTTCAACTCACTCCCTTGTCAATAGTTCTTTCATCTGATATGGCCCACCTCCTCCTTCAGGAGGCTCTAATTCACTAACATTTTTCTTCAGTTATATCCAAAGGAAAAACGTTTAGTGGATCAGACCCTTAACGTCTGTCACCTGACAACTAAAGGGTACATACACGTAATTGAGTTCACACTGCTTAACATTCCCTCTGTCTTCATCTGCGATATCATCCTTCCGTTTTGTTTCTCTTTCTGCAGAGGATCGAATCTAGTTCAGGATTGGGAGGAAAACAAAAGAGAAACAAAATACTTAAACACTAGAGGATATTTTATCTGCAGTCCAAAAATACAAAAGGGCTTTGGTCTTTTAACCATTATCTAGAAAAAGCATAGTTACTCACCTGTAACAGGTACTACTACTGAGCATTTGTAAAGCACTACCAGTCGTACGCAGCGCTGCACAGACATGTAAGAAACAGTCCCTTCCCATTAGAGCTTACAATCTACTCAAGACAAAACACAGAAGGTGTAAGCAGGGAAAGACTAGGGGAAAGAAAAGGGGAGAGAAAGGAGATCAGGCGAGACATGATCCAAAAGCAGCAGCGAAGAGGTGAGCTTTCAACTTGGATTTGAAGAGGGTGTCTGGCGTACCGACACAGGTAGTTTGTTCCAGGCGTAAGGTGCAGCAAGGTGAAAGGAGCGAGGTCTGGAGTTAGCTGTAGAAGAGAAGGGCACAGATAGAAGTAGTTTGCTGGAAGAGCGGAGTTCCCGAGGGGGGGTTGTAAGGAGAGATAAGAGAAGAAAGGTATTGAGGAGCCGCAGAGTGAATGCATTTATAGGTCAGCAGGAGAAGTTTGAACTGAATGCGGAAACGGATAGGGAGCCAATGAATTGACTTGAGGAGTAATATGGGCATGACGAGGCTGGCGGAAGATTAGTCGCGCAGCAGAGTGTTGAACAGATTGAAGGGGAGAGAGATGATTCAAAGGGAGACCAGCAAGGAGTAGGTTACAGTAGTCAAGACGGGAGGTGATTAAGAAGTGTATAAGCGTTTTAGTAGTGGGTTCAGAAAGGAAAGGTTGGATTTTGCTAATGTTATAGAGAAAGAAACGGCAGGTCTTAGCTACGAGCTGGATATGTGTGGAGAAAGAGAGAGAGGAGTCAAAGACAACCCCCAGATTGCGTGCTGAGGGAACAGGAAGGAGTACAGAGTAAGATGTATTCTCCAGGGATAGCAGGAATCAGTCCTCACAATATGGGTGACATTGGCGCAGATGGAGCCCATGTGGAAGCCTCTCCCCAGCTTTCAAACACTTTTTCCAAGTACAATCATAGCAAAAAACCTGTGAGTCAGTTGGACCATTAGATGATAGAGGGGTAAAAGGGGCACTACGGTGGGACAAGGCCATAGCGGAGAGACTGAATGAATTCTTTGCTTCGGTGTTTACTGAGGAAGATGTAGGGATGTTACCCATGTCTGAAATGGTATTTAAAGATGATGCCGCAGAAGAACTGAAAGAAATATCGATATACCAGAAAGATGTATTGCAACTATTTGATAAACTGAAGAGTAGCAAATCACCTGGACTGGATGGTATACATCTAAGGATGTTGAAAGAACTGAAATATGAGATTGCAGACCTACTATTAGTGATCAGTGAACTATCACTGAAATCATCTGTAATACCTGAAAATTGGAGGATGGCAAATGTAATGGCAATTTTTAAAAAGGAAACTACAGACCAGTGAGTCTGACGTCAGTACCAAGAAAAATGGTGGAAACCATTATAAAGACAAAATTACTGAACATGTTGATAGTCATGGCTTAATAGGAGACAGCCAACATGGCTTTAGCCAAGGAAGATCTTGTCTTAGTAATCTGTTATGTTTTTTTGAAGGTGTGAATAAACAAGTAGACAAAGGTGAGTCGGTATCTGGATTTTCAGAAAGCCTTTGACAAGGTCCCTCATGAGAGACTCTTGGTGAAATTAAAAAGTCTTGGGACAGGAGGCAAGGAACTATTGTGGTTAAAAGATAGAAAGCAGAGGGTAGGGCAAATTGGCCAATTTTCCCAATGGAGAAAGGTGAATAGTGGAGTACCCCAGGGATCTGTGCTGGGTCTGCTGCCTTTTAACATATTCATAAATGACCTGGAAATGGGAATGAGTGAGTTAATCAAAATTTGAAGATGACACAAAATTATTCAAAGTTGTTAAAACACATGAGGATTGTGAAAAACTGCAAGAGGACCTTGATAAACTGGAAGACTGGGCATCCTAATGGCAGATAAATTTAATGTGGACAAATGCAAAATTATGCACCTAGGAAAGAACAACCCAAACTATGGTTACAAGATGCAAGATTCCATATTAGAAACCATCAGCCAAGAAAATGATTTAGGCATCATCGTGGATGACATGTTAAAACCCTGCCCAGTGTGCAATGGTGGCCAAGAGAGCAAATAGAATGCTAGGTATCATAAGGAAAGGAATGAAGAATAAAACAAAGGATATTATAATGCCTCTGTATCATTCCATGGTGCATCCGCACCTTGAATATTGTGTTCAATTCTGGTCGCCGTATCTTAAAAAGGATATAACGTTATTAGAAAAGGTACAGAGAAGAGCCACCAAAATGGTAAAGGGGATGGAAGGATAGAAAAGGTTAGGGCTCTTCAACCTGGAAAAGAGACGGCTGAGGGGAGATATAATAGAGGTCTATAAATTAATGAATGGAATGGAACGGGTAAACACAGATCGATTGTTTACGCCATCAAAATATAGAAAGACTAGGGGACATGCAATGAAGCTACAGGATAACCTATTTAAGACTAATAAGAGAAAATATTTTTTCACTCAACATGTAATCAAACTTTGGAATTCGTTACCGCAGTATGTAGTAAAAGCTGTTAGTGTAGCCAGGTTTAAAAAAGGTTTGGGCAAGTTCCTGAAGGAAAGATCCATAAACCATATTAAAGGGGACCCGGGATATCCACTGCCAGTCCCAATACAAGCATGGTGCAACCTGTGGCTTTTGGGGAAACTACTAAGGTACCTGTGACCTAGATTTGCCACAGTTGGAAACAGGATACTGGGTTTGATGAACTTTGGTCTGACGCAGTATGGCATATCTTATGTTCTTAAGGATTTTTCCAGGGAAACAGGACATACATCTGTTGGGCTCCATGGAAAAAAGGAGACTGAACAAGACAGCACCCTTGGATGGGAAGGAGACTACCCACGTGTGGTGGCATCTCCCAAAGGCTTTCTTTGAAAGCTGGGGAGATGGCTCCGTCGGCGCCGACGTCACCCATATGTGAGGACTAACTTCCTGCTTGTTCCTGGAGAATGTCCTTTATTCAAAAAATGTTTATTGTATGTGCTGTGTCATCTATAAGAATTACCACTGTAGAAAATTATTTTAAAGAAAACATCCATTACCTCAAACAATCCATTATCTGACAGACACTCTACTGTATCACAAATTTCTAGTTACTAGTCGTGAGGTTGCTGAAGTTATATTAGGCACTGATGTTTAGCTTCTTATTTAGTTTTAGCCCCAGAAAAGCTAGTACACAGCAAGTTTCTACTCAGTCTACTATCACTAACTAGGCCACTCATCCAAACAGTAGGTTCTATTTCAATCTCATCTTTCTGCTCTTTCCCAATTAAATCCTAAGAAGTAAAGAGTACATTTGTTCAACCTTTGGTGATATCCCTCTACTCTCACTGTAGATATGGGAGTGAAAAAAAAATCATTCCTAGGGAACAGTTCTAAACTGAAATCTGCCTCTAAGAATGGAGCTTTTGAGCAGCCAATCTTGGAGTACTAAAATAAAAGCTTTAGAACAAGACATCAAGACACAAAGGTCAAAAGGGCTAGATTCTTGAGAAATATTAGAAAATATTTCTTCACAGTTGAGGTGGTAAAAACAAAAAAACAGTTTAAAGCAAGAAAGTGTGGGAGAAATACATAGGTTCCTTAGTTGTGATGATATGAAGGGAAAGTCAGAGATTGACTTAGGTCTATGGCACTGCAACAGTTATTAAACTGGACAGACTAGCTCAACTATCATTATTTTCTCTGTGACTATTATCCTAGGGTGCAAGGCTATTTATTTTTTTAATAATCTATGTATGCAATGAGGCTGCCCTTGCACTAAATCTTTACAGGTGATTACACTTTCCTCTTGCTTGCTGTATAGATCAAGATGCATATACATTCTGCTCCTTTCTTGAAGGTGCGGGAGGCTTGAGATGAGAGGGAACAAGATCTGCAGCCATTAGACTGCGTGCAGAAAGAAAAAGCACTCCAAGAGTCAAATACTGCTTGACATACTCAAAACCAGAAAGATCCCAGCCCAAAAAGCATGGTCTTGTCCCTGATCTCCAAGTGCTGCAGTGCCTGGGAATCCTCCTAGCCCAAATCCTTCTCCATGCTCTTGTCGGCCCATGTTAGGAGGAAGGCATCTGTGTGTAAGGTTCTCCCTTCCCGCCCAATGTGTCTCTCTGTCCCTCCAGCTGCCTGCTGCATGAAAGCGTACTCACCTGTAACAGGTGTTCTCTGGGCACAGCAGGAATCAGTCCTCACATATGAGTGATGTCAGCACTGATGAAGCCCTTGTGGAAGCATCACCCCAGCTTCAAAGAAAGCCTTTGGGAGATGCCACCATGCATGCGTGGTCCCCTTCCCGCCCAAGGATGTCATCTTGCTCAGTCAAGTGACATAACTAAAAGTCGGCAAAAATAAAAGTTGGTAAAGAAGCAACTCCAAGGAGAGGAGGGAGGGTTGTGAGGACTGATTCCTGCTGTCCCTGGAGAACCCCTGTTACAGGTGAGTAACTACACTTTCTCCGGGAACAAGTAGGAAGTCAGCCCTCACATATGGGACTCCCCAGCTACAGGCTACTGAAAGCCCATAGCAAAAAAACACGGTCGCCCACAAGGGGAGCTGTGAGCAGCAGTAATTGAAACTGTAGCTCCAGAGTACAGCAGGATCCTTGTGTCCAGTGAAAATCAGCACTCCGGTAGCCTGAACACAGAAGGGTCGGAGGGTAGGAGTTGCCTAAACCCCGAAACAATTATGGAGCACAGCCTGGCCGAAGGCACTGTCCCGTTGGGACTCCCTTTCCAGGCAGTAATGGGCTGTGAAGGTATAGACGGAAGGCCAGGTGGCAGCCCGGCAGATGTCCACCATCGGAATGGAGCGCAGGTTTGCCACAGAGGCTGCCATGGCCCTGATGTGGTTTGCCATGACTCGGCGCTCCAGCAGGAGGTCTGCCTGCTCATAGGCAAGGGCAATGAGCTCCACCACCCAAGTAGACAGTGTACCTTTGGTCACTACCCCCCCCCTCCAGTCTACTGGGGTCATATGAGACGAAAAGCTGAGCAGCTTTTGTGGTGGCCCCGAATATGTTGGATGTAGAAGGACAAGGTCTTCTTAAAGTCTAGGGTGTGAAGGACCATCTCTGCCCTTCTGGAGTGAGGTCTCGGGAAGAAGGTGGGAAGTACCACCTCCTGGTTGTGGTGGAAGGATGATACCACTTTCGGAAGAAATTTAGGGTGCTTACAGAGCACCACCACCCTGTTCCTGTAGAACCTGGTATATGGCGTCTCCGCCACCAAGGCATGAAGCTTGCTTAACCTGTAGGAAGAGATGAGAGCAACTAAGAACGTCACCTTCCACAAGATGTATCGCAGGCGGCAGATAGCCAGAGGCTCAAAGGGCAGGCAAGTGAGCTGCCTCAATACCACATTGAGGTCCCACTCGGTCACCAGAGGGAGGACTGGGGGCTTTGATAAGAGCAGACCTCTTAGGAAGCGGGTCACCAGTGGCTGGACTGAGAGGGGTTTGTCATCTATCAGGTGGTGATGCGCCGCCAAGGCATTAAGGTGCACCCTGACAGAGTTTATGTTTATGTTCATTAAATTTGATATACCGCTCAGGCCGAAGCATCAGAGCGGTTTACAATAATATATCATTTGAGGAAATATGAAAGGAACGCCATTTGTTTACGCCATCAAAATATAGATAGGACAGAGTAGAGGACAGAAACATTTGCCATGATATAGAAGGAAATCAAAGCTGAGTTGCTTCAGGATCTCCACAACGTTACCTTGACACAAGAGAAGCAGTTTGTGTTGAGGATATTCACTGTTTGTAGTAGCATTGCAGCAAAATAGTTGCACAATGACACTTTGGCATGGAAGGGAATATTTGCCAAGCTTGGAGCGGCCAGCAAAGAAGTAAAGTATGTTTGGCACATGTGCTTGCACTGTGTGGGGATGGCAGGGCGTGTGTGTCCACTCGGGGTGCCAAAAAGACTTAGAAGGCCACTGCCTATATGTACAAGGGATGTAAAGATTTTAGACCGGATCGGGAGAGGTGGAGAAAGTTCTATAGTACCAGTCCCACCAGGCAGGAGAATGGGTTAATCCTGTGCTCCGCACACCAATCTGAAAACCTGCGCCATTTGAGGGCATAGGCTTTCCTAGTGGAAGCCTTGCGAGAGGCAAGCAGGATCTCCTCTACCTCATCTGGGAGGTTGAAAGGGGCTAAGGTCACCCTTTCAGCAGCCATACTGTCAGCAACAGGGACCCCAAGTTGGGGTGCAGAAGACAGCCCTCCTCCTGGGACAGAAACCCTGGAGAGTTCCCCAATGGTATGGGAGTCTCCACCTATAGCCGGAGGAGTAGCGGGAACCATAGTTGCCAGGGCCATCGAGGGGCTATCAGGATGAGCAAGACCTTGTCGCAGAGGGCCCTAAACAATGTCTTGGTAATCAGCGGTGTGGGTTGGTACTACTACTACTAAGCATTTATAAAGCGCTACCAGGCGCAAGCAGTGCTGTACAATGAAAACATACAAGAGACAGTCCCAGCTCAAAAGAGCTTACAATCTAAAAAGACAAAGCAAGAAAAGGAGAATAAGAACAGCAAAATCAAGAGCCAAAGGCACAGGCGAAAAGATGAGCTTTTAACTTAAGTTTGAAGAGGGACAAAGAAGATGCCTGGCGTAAAGACAAAGGAAGTTTATTCCAAGCGTAAGGTGCAGCAAGGTGAAATGAGCGGAATCTGGAATTGGCAATAGAGGAGAAGGGCATAGCAAGAAGCAACTAGGTAGAAGAACGGAGTTCACGAGGGGGGAAGTAGGGAGAAATGAGAGAAGAAATGTACTGAGGAGCCACAGAGTGAATGCACTTATAGGTCAGAAGGAGAAGCTTAAAGTGAATACGGAAACGGATAGGGAGCCAGTGAAGAGATCTGAGGAGAGGAGTGATGTGAGCAAAACGAGACTGACGGAAAATCAAACAGCAGCGGAGTGCTGAATAGACTGAAGGGGGAAGAGATGAGACTGAGGGAGACCAGCAAGAAGCAGGTTGCAATAATCAAGACGGTAGGTGATTAGGGAATGGATGAGGGTTTTAGTAGTGAGCTCAGAGAGAAAGGGGCGGATTTTTCCAATGTTGAAGAGAAAGAAGCGACAGGTCTTAGCGATGAGTTGGATATGAGAGGAGAAAGAGAGCAAAGAGTCAAAAATAACACCCAGATTGGGAGCAGATGAAACAGATTGGAGAACAGAGCCATCAACAGAGACTGAAAAAGAAGGAGAAAGGGAAATTTTAGGAGAAAAAACGAGAAGTTCAGTCTTGGCCATGTTCAATTTCAGGCGACGATGGAACATCCAAGCAGCAATGGCAGAGAGACAGCAAGAGATCCGGGACTGCAAAGCAGGAGAAAGATCAGGAGTAGAGAGATAGATCTGGGAGTCATCAGCAAAGAGATGGTACTGAAAACCATGAGAAGAAATAAGCGCACCAAGGGATTGGGTATAGAGAGAAAAAAGAAGGGGACCCAAGACAGAGCCTTGGGGGACACCAACAGAGAGCAGGATAACAGAGGAGGAGGAACCACCAGAACACACACTAAAGGAGCGATGGGAAAGATATGAGGAGAACCAGGAAAGAACAGAGTCCCTAAAGCCAAGCGAGGACAAAGTGTCAAGGAGAAGATCACGGTCAACAGTATCAAAAGCAGCATAAAGGTCAAGGAGGATAAGGACAGAGTAAAGGCCTTTAGATTTAGCCAGGAACAAGTCACTGGAGACTTTGACAAGAGCAGTTTCAGTAGAGTGCAAGGGACGAAAACCGGATTGTAAGGGATCGAGAAGAGCATGGGAAGAGAGGAAGTCAAGGCAACGGCGGTAAACTGCACGTTCGAGCAGTTTAGAAATAAAAGGAAGGAGAGAAATGGGGCGATAATTAGAAGGACAAGAGGGATCAAGTGAGGGTTTCTTAAGGAGAGGTGTGACCACAGCATGTTTAAAGTCAGCCCGAACAGTAGCAGTGGAGAGCGAGAGACTGAGAATATGAGAAATGGAGGGGACAACGGTAGAGAAGATAGAGGAGAGGAGATAGGATCAGAGGAGCAAGTGATGAGCTTGGAGGAGGAGAGAAGAAGAGCAGTCTCATCAATAGAAATCATAGGAAAGGAAGAGAGGTTAGGATGAGAAGGGGGGGGGGGGATTGAGAACAAGAAGGGTAAATCGTGGATTTAGAGGGAAATTGGAGAGTGATCTTATGGATTTTATCATGGAAGTAATCAGCCAGGGTTTGGGCAGAAAGGGAAGGAGGGATCAGAGGCAGAGGCACTTTGAGGAGAGAATTGAGAGCAATGAAGAGACGGTGAGGATCAGAGGCATGAGAATTAGTCAGGTGAACAAAGTAATCTTGTTTGGCAAGAGCTAAAGCAGATTTGAAGGAGAAGAGCATGAATTTGAAATGAAGGAAATCTTCAGGGGAGCGTGATTTGAGCCAGGCATGCTCAGCAGAGCGGGTACAGGAGCAAAGAAAGCGAATAGTGGGAGAGAGCCAGGGCTGAGGTAAGGAACGTCTCACAGGACGAGGGATGAGAGGAGCGGGAACATCCAGAGCTGAGAAGAGCGCAGCATTATAAGACATCACTGCCATATCAACAGACTTGGAGGACAAAACAGAAGAGAGAGAAGGAGAAATGGTAGAGGAGAGAACCAGGGGATCAATGGCAAGAAGGTTCCTAAATAGGGTGGAGGAAACAGGACGAGGCAGGGGCGGTGGGAGGAGAAGATTAAAGGAGAGAAGGTGATGATCAGATAAAGGAAGAACAGTATTACTGAAGTTAGAGGGAGAGGAGCAAGAAAAGAAAACCAGATCCAGACAATGGCCACGAAAGTGAGTGGGGCAAAGGAACAAAGTTGAAGGCCAAATGAGGAGGTAAGAGAGAGAAGCTTTAGAGTAAGAGGATTAGAGGAGTTATCAACATGGATATTAAAATCACCAAGAATAAGAGTAGGGGAGGTAGGGATAAGAAAGAGGGAAAGCCAAGAGTCAAAGTCGGAGAGAAAAGAAGAAATAGCCTTGTCAGGAGGCTGATAGACAACAGCAACCCGGAGAGGAAGAGGGGCAAAGAGGCGAATAGAGTGGACCTCAAAAGAGAGGAAGGAATGAGACTGAGGCAGGGGAAGAGGTTGAAAATGACAGGAGGGGGAGAGAAGGCCAACCCCACCACCACGTCCTGTGGGACGAGGAGTATGGGAGAACTGGAGGCCACCAAAGCAGAGGGCAGCAACAGAGGAGGTATCATCAGGGAGGAGCCAGGTCTCGGTTAAGGCAAGAAGATGAAAAGCATTGGAGAGGAAAAGATCATGTGTAAAAGAGAGTTTATTAGAGACAGAATGTGCGTTCCAAAGGGCATAAGAGAAAGGGAGAGAGGAAAGGGAAATAAGGGGGATATAAATAAGATTGGACAAGTTGCATGAGGAACTCCGTACAGAATGAGACAAACGTCTAGGAGGGGAAGGAATAGGGGTGAAATCACTAGAAGAGGGAGGTGGAGGAGAGGGAGAAGGAGAAGCTAGAGGGATATGGATGAGATTAGCCAGGCTGCGCATCACAAAGGAAGGCAGAAGACAAGGGAGCAGCAATAGGGAAGAAGGAAGACAAACCTAATGTGGAGCCAATGTAAGGACAAGAAAGGAGAAGCAATGGGGGTAGGAGAAGAGAGTAGATTAATAAAAGGTAAGAGGAATCAAAGGATACAATAAGTACAACAGGCAGTAAAATACTAAACAATCAAGAGGCAAAGGGAGCAGACAGTCAATGATGCAGCGGAGGAGCCCAGGAGAGGATGACAATAGCAGAGGGAACAGACATTGATGCAGCAGGAGAAGGCCAAGGTGCAGAAAGCCACAAATCCAGAGCAGAAAGACCGCCTTGCCATGGGCGACAGCTGTTTAACGGCACAAGAAGCTCCTCCCCCAGCCCCGATTGGAGAAGGGAAGCTTGACTTGCGATCGGGCAAGGGAGCTGCTTAAATCAAAAGAAATCAGTTGGGCAGATGATGTCAGGCAGTTCAGTCCTCCAGCAGCAGCTGTTTAATGGGTTGGTAGTCGTACATGAGGCCTTTCGACCATGAGATGAGGAATGTGTCCACCACCACCCTGGAGGGGTGGGCCTACCGGGAGCAGAAGCAGGGCAAATGTTAGTTGTCCAGACTGGCAAACAGGTCTATCATGGGTTCTCCTCAGAGCTGAAAAAGCCAGTCGGCCACATTGGGATCCAGTTGCCACTTGTGAGACTGAAGGACCCTACTCAACCTGTTGGCCAGTGAGTTGTTCTGGCCTGGCAGGTATACTACCGCAGGAGTATACCCTGCCAGACCACGTAGGAGTGGAGGATCACTGCCTTCCGGCAGAGGGCAGGAGACCCCGTGCCCCCCTGTTTGTTCATATAGAAAATTGCTCCCTGGTTGTTCGTCTGGACCAACACTGGCTGGTGACAAAGGCAGTGGCAAAAGGTTGGAGGGCTAAGTATATCGCTCATAGTTCCAGGAGGTTGATCTGCAGGTTGCTCTCGTCCTGCGACCATCTGCTCTGGGTGCGGAGTTCCTCACAGTAGGCTCCCCAGCCAAGCAGGGATGCATCCATGGTGAGGACCCTTGAGGAACTTGGGGCCTGAAAGGGCATACCCGCCTCAAGGTATTGGGGAGTCTACCACCAGGTCAGGGAATCCGCCAACTGGTGGGTCACTGAGACTGTCCCAGAGACGGCCTGGGGCCTGTGTCCACTGGTCCCGAAGGCACCACTGTGCAGTCCTCAGGTGGAGGCAGGTGTCTAGGGTGACATGGACCGTGGAGGCTATGTGTCTGAGTAGGCGCAGGATGAGCCGAGCGGACACCGAGGGGCAGTGCTCTATGTCCAGAGCGAGGGCCCCGAGATGTCCCTGGACAAAAAGGCCTTTGCCTGGAGGGTGTCCAGTCTTGCCCCTATGAACTCCAGGGGCTGTGTCGGGAGGAGATGGGACTTGGGGTAGTTTATCACATACCCCAAGTGTTGTAGGACCTGGATGGTGCGTGCAGTTGCCTGTTGCACTTCCGAGGCCATGCCTCCTTTTATGAGCCAGTCATCCAAGTAGGGGAAGACAAAGGCCCCCTGAGGCGGAGAAAGGCAGTTACGATTGCCAGGCATTTGGTGAAAACCCTTGGGGCGGAGGCCAAGCCAAAAGACAGCACCCTGTATTGGTAGTGGCCGCCCCCCACCATGAACTGCAGGTACTGCCTGTAGTTGGGGTGAATGAGGATGTGGGTATAAGCATCCTTCAGATTCAAGGAGCATAGCCAATCTCCCTGCTGGAGGTAAGGCAGCAATGTTCCAAGGGAGAGCATCTTCAACTTCTCCCTCACCAGGAACTTGTTCAGGTTGTGCAGGTTAAGGATGGGCCTTAGGCATCCTGTCTTTTTTGGGATGAGGAAGTACCTGGAGTAGAACCCCTTGCCCTTGAGATGGTGGGGTACTGGTTCCACTGCTTCGTCTTCGAGATGACCTGCAAGTTCCTTCAGCAGAAGTTCCCAGTGAAGGGGAGATATGAGGGGATCTCCTGGAAAGTAAGGGAGAGATTTCTGAGTCAGATGGAAGAGGTAGCCCTTCCTGACTACCTGGAGCACCCAGGAATCGGTGGTGATGGATAACCACCTGTAGGCATAGTGGGTCAGACGCCCCCCCTTTGGGATGCTGACCTCCATGGGGTGAAGAGGCTATGCCCAAGAAGTCAAAAGCTCCCCCCCTGGCTGGGCCGGGGCTGACACCTGGGTTTGGGAGCCTTCTGCTTACGAGGGCCATGTCCCTTGGCCTGCTGACCCTGTGGGGGAGCTGGAGAGGCCTGAAAAGTTGGGTAGTTTCTGTAAGCAGCCTCTTTCCTCGGGTAGAAGGGCTTTTTACCCAAGCCCTTCCATCGGGGAGGGGTAGCAGTCATTTTAGAGAGTCTGGTCCTTGTCATGAACTCGGTCTCCAGCTCAGCAGCCTTGTCGGTCATGGGCTTGCCAAAGAGGTTCTCTCCTTGGCATGGGATAATCGACCAATTTGTCCTAAATCCATTGCTTGAGATCAGACGATTGTTGCCAAGCCTGGCGTCAGGCGTTGATGCCCGCCGCAGCTACTCGAGCCGCTAACTTGAAGCCATTGTAGGCTGCCCGAAACAAATTTGGGGCACTCACAGACAGCCTTGGCCAGGCTCTTGAACCACTGCAGGGGTTCCTCTGACAGACCAGCTGCGAACCCAGCAAGTTCCTTTGCCAGGTCTCTCAGGTACATGCCCATGTACAGCTGGTAGGCCTGGATGTGGCCGATGAGCATCGAGCCTTGGTGAGGGCATCCAAGGTGTGGGCCTCCCTGCCTGGAGGCATCAAGGAGTGTGTCTTCTGACTCTTCAGCCGACTCCACCACCATGGAGTTGTGTAGCAGCTGTGACTTCTGGAAACCCAGGCTCTAGCAGACTCAATATATCGAGTCAAGCCGCTTGCTCACCACTGGCACTGATGCCGGCGTCTCCCACATAAAGAACATTAGCCATTCCAGGATGGAGGGATGGGCACCATAAGTGATTCCCTCTGAGGGGTCTTGTACTGGAGGATTTCTAACTCCTCTGCCCGATTCCGATGGGAATGCTAGGGACTTCGACATATCCCTTACAAAGTCAAGGAACACCATGTCCTCTGACGGAGATGCTGCCGGGGCTCTGAAGTGGGAGAGTCCGAGGGGACATCGCGATGGCAACAGGTGTCAGGCGACTCCTCATCCTCCATCTCCCACTCCGAGTAGACCGTCGAGGATTCGAAGGAAGCATGGTCTGTGGGTGCCGGGGCTAACCCCAAGCTTGCAACCCTCTGAGGCCGTGTGGCTAGTGCCGAGCACACTGGCTGGGGACTGATCACGGCCCCTTCAAGCGGTAACCAGATCTAGACTGCGGCCGAGGATCGACTCGAGGCCAAAGAGTCTTGAGGATTGGCTCGGCCTCCAGGGACGTCTTTGATGTCGAGGACCCAGTGGTCAGGGCGGAGGAACTGGTTGTACCAGACAACAGGGCCCGCTGCTGGTTCATGAAGGCAGACAAACTGCTCTCCAGAGCTGCCATAGGGTTGTGTATGGGTTTTCCCATCTTCCCCCTGACAGAACTCATGTCTCCTAGATTCTGCTATCTTGCAAGGTGATCGCTTCTTCACTTCATCTGATGGCCTTATCTTCTCTTGGGTAACCAGATTCTCCTCCCCTGGCATTGAGGTCAACACCTCCTGAAATCCAGCCAGCAGTTGAAACAAATCCTGTTTCTGGGCCCCTGAAAGGCTATCCTTGAACCTCAATTTCGGATTCCCCTTACAATCTTCTAACTGGGGGCCGAGGTCTTCCTCCATCTTTTCCTCCACTGCTGCCGACAATCCCTCCAGGCTAGTGCCTCCTGTAGAGCCAAAGCTTCCGGCACCCCGGGTCATTGTGGACAGGTGGGGAACCTCTTCTAGAGGGGGAAAACCAACCCTCTCGCAGATTATCTGCGCTATACGGTCTCCAGTAGAAATCCTGAAATCTTGATTTCCAAAATTATACATGAGCACCTTCACTGTGCCCCTGAAGTCTGGGTCGATAACTCCAGCTCCTATGTCGAGGAAATATTTCCAGGCAAGGCCAGAACGCGGGGCTATGCGTCCATAGCAACCCATGGGGAGTTCTAGCTGTAAAGCTGTGTCTACCAGTGCTTTTCCTTGCTTTGGCACAATCGTATCCTCGGCGCTATAGAGATCGTACCCAGCAGCGTTGGCAGTGGCTCTTTTTGGTGCGCGTGCGTTGGGGTTCATTTTAGCATATCTTAACACCCATTTTGGCTTCTCTGTAGACGCTTCATTCCGGGCACAGGTTTTACGCTCTTGTTTTCTAGGAGCTTCAAACAAAGGGCTAGGAATCATGCTCATCTTCGCCTTTGATTGTGCTAGGGCGTCTACTTGGGGCGTCCTAGAGGTAGCTGCGTCTTTTTTAAACAAGTCCTGTCCCAGGCCTTTGCTTAGCTGTGGCCAATCTTTCCCTAGTACCAATTCATGCGGTAGCCTAGGTACCACAGCTATTTGCATATGTCTACTCACGCCTAAGCCTTTCACTCTCAGACTATAAACTGGGTAGCTAGAGATACCTCCATGTATACAGCGGATTTTTACCTGAGTTATGGGCTGAATTGCTGTGTTCCCACTTTGGGCCTCAATTTTTCGCCATAGCGCTTTGGATAGCATGCTATGTTGAGCACCCGAATCCAAAAGCGCAGTGGTTGCAATCCCCTGTACTTCCACTGACAGGAAGAATTTTTCTTTCTCCCTAGGCTGATTCTCCGCTATCAATGCAGTTCTCACAAAGCAATTATGTTGGATATGTCCTTCTTCCCCACATCTATAGCATTTCCTATGAGAGACACAAACTTTTGATAAGGGTTCATACATTTCTTTCACATTATCAGCATTCCTTTTCCTCCTGTCTAATACTCCTCCTACTGCCACCTGGGAGGTACTGTCGTGACTATGGGCACTTATTTCTGCCTCCATAAACCTCTCTGACAGCGCTACTGCCTCCTGTGGGGTCTTGCAGTTCTGGAGTATAAGGAAGGTTTTTAATTGTTGGGGTACAGCATCCAGGTACTGTTCCAGTATAAGACTGTCAATTATTGATTCCACGGTTTTACCCTCCAGAATCAGCCATTTATTCAGCAAGGTTCGGACTCTATAATATAGGGCTTTTGGCGTCTCGCCTGCTTGCAATTTTACAGCCCTCAATTGGCGATGGTATACTAGAGGAGTGAGCCCCAACCTCTCTCTAATTGCCTTAGTGAGCTCACTGTAATCACTAGCAAGCATGGGTGGCATAGCCCGGTAGGCAGCGAGGGCCTCCCCTGTGAGGGATGCGGCCAGGCGTATGGCCCACTGTTCCTGCGGCCAACCACTAAGGTGCGCCACCCTCTCAAATCCCTCAATAAAGTCATCTATATTGTCCCTTGGTGTAAGTTGTCCAATATTGAATGCCCCACCAGCCTGCAAGTCCAACTTCAGAGAAGCAGCTGGTGTACTGAAACTGGATGACGTGGTCTCTGGTCCAGTCTTCTTCTTCTGCTCGGCCAGGTAAGCCTCCAACATTTGTAGCAGCGGCTGTTGTTGGGCCTGTATCTGTGCAGCACTCTGCTTCTGCGCTTCCAGGGACAACTCTGCTTGGCGCTCAAACTGGAGTGACATTAACTTCAATACCTCCGGTATTTCGTGCGCCATCTTGGTTACCTACAAAACACAAACAAACAACCCAAGAGCGGGACCACACACACACAAGAAGGTATTCCCCTCCCTTTGGTTTTTGCTATTTTAACACTACGGCTAGCGCTTGCACCCGTGCCCTTGGTATCCTCAACCGACCCTCGGCTTGGTACCCAATACCTGGTGTGGGTGAAGCTTCGCGCTTAACACCTCCAATGGTCAACCGTAGTCTCCTGGGCACTGTGGACCTGCTTTCTGAACCCTCGTCAGCTGGGCTCGTCAGCAAAGCTTCTCCTGCAGTGGAAATCCTGAAGCAATATCCTTGCGCACGCGTGGAAAAAAAAATCCTAAATACTACGCCAACTTGCGACACCCACCGGCTGGGCCAAGAGGCTGACAGCGGATAGGCGGCCTTACTGTCCTTTAGAATAAAAGTTCTTTACTCTGTAGGAATGAATTGTAGTTGAGGCAGGTGGTAAGGCTTTGCAAGATTTTTATTATTTATACAATGGGGATTTTCAAAGGCACGCGGAGGTTCAAAACACAACAAAATGCACTAGGATAACTTCTCCAAATGAAAGGATGAACACAGGAAAAACCAGGAGAAATGAAAAACAAAACTTTTCTTCTCTGCTGTTCTCTGCACTGCTCCGTGTGGTCACACACTATACTGCAGCAGAATTAAACACAGCTGGTTTCACTTTCACCAAACGTCTTCCTAAACTCCGTTACTCTCAACACTGAATACAGCACAGCACTGCTTTCTTCTGAGTCACAGGTAAAAGCTACCTTATTAAAAGGCTTTAAAAACTCTCTCCTGTTTCACTTTCTTACTGTGGTATTCTTGTGAGTCAAACAACAGTCCATTGGTATAGGAAAATCATCACATTCAGGCACAGTGGTTTCTATCTGCATTTCCTCAATGCCATTAGAATTACCAAAGTCTTTCTCATATGTGGGGACTTCTTTTAGCTTTTCTCTCTTTAGAAACTGGTGGAAGTGATCCCACAGCAAGTCAGCCTTTTCAGGTGTTTTGGTACTAGGGGTTTGAATCCTCTCACTAGAGAATAGTCTCTGCAGTGCCCCTAATTTAGAAGCTTCACAAACGTCAGAGTTATCTGGTCTGGCGTTTGCAGCAGGTACTAGGCTTTCAATCCAACATTTCACAGTAGAGGGGGAGGGTTCCAGCTCCTGCTCAATAAAACTAGCCTTTATCTCTTTTGCCAATTTATCAGATATAAAATGGTCAGTTTTACCTTGGGGCTGTTTCTCTGTGTCAGCACTGGTGCTCTTTTCACCTCTCCAATCCTCCCAGCTGTAGCAACTGTTTGACTGGCCTGCACGGCTTCTCCAATTGTCTGTGCTTTTACCTTTGAATGCTGGCTTTGTCCGAGAGCGTGCCTTTCCCTTGGCACCTTCTCTCACCCAGGCTGTTCTGCCTGGACTCTCTGGTCTCAGACTCTGGTCTTGGCTTTCTCTTGCCTTCCAACTGGCCCTCTGGATATTTCCCTGACCAACTTCTTAGTGGGTTCTCCAATCGGTTCTGTCTCCAGGTCTCTCCTCAGGTCTCCCTTCCTTCCCTCTGCACGTGGTTTTTAACCCTGGCTTCCTGCTTCCCTGTGACCAATCAGAACGGGGGTTAGTCTCCACACTTGCACTAGGGTGTGGTTTGCTTCCTACAGGGAACTGCTTTTTTCTCTGACATAGGCTGAGTTTTCCTTGTAGCAGTGCATTATCATTGCCTTCAATGGGGACTTCAGGATTTTCATCCCCTTTCAGGCTTTCCATAGGGCTTTCACCATCACAATAGACGTGCAGATGTCCATATACATGTAACATATATACATACATACATACATATATATATATATATATATACATATATACATACATAGGGTATGTGGAGAAAGATTTATCTAACAACAAGAAGGGGTGTACCTGCTTGAGAAGATATTCAGAGAATCCCTACTTCCTGGTTAATGGTAGGAAGTGCAGGGAGTTCTCTCATTGGCAAGAGAAATCTAGAGTCCTCTAAGAACTCTTGCCCATGAAAAACTAGGAATGCTTTTAATCTGCAGACAGTGAGTCTGAGTCCTTCCATAACTCCAGCAGGTAGCTGGAGAAAAAGATGCCATAAAAATACCATATTTACCCTCAATGAGGGTAAAAAGGGTATGGTGCATTCCTGTGCTCAACATGGATCACGCCATGAAGAATTGAGGATGGAAGGAAAAAACCAGACAGGGATGGTCTATACTGAAAGAAACAAACCATCTCTGGTAAAGGGGTCCCATGGAGATGTGAAGCAAACCAGGGAATTGGATAATTCTTTAGGTCTTCTCTTAAAGGCCTGTGACTTTCATTTAAGAAGCCTTTAATGGAAAATGGTAAGGGCAAGGAGAATCCAGTAAGCATGATTAGGTAAAACCTTTCCTAACCATCTGACATTATGTGCTCTCTAACAAGGCCCCATAGTGTAGAGCTGCTCCGTAGAGATGCAGAGAGCATGTTGCAGGTTAATTAAAAGAAAACCTGATGTTCAAGAGCCCGCAGGCAGCATGAACTACTCCGCCAAGCCCAAGAATTGGGGAGGCTAAGGAGAGAAGGTAAGGTCTGTAACAATAGCCAGAAAAGGTTCTTAAACCGTCTGGGACTTAGTGGCAAGGCCAGAAACCATCGAAATTGGAGAACAAGCCCTGGCTGCTTGGACAGCAAGTCAGTGGTCTAAGCAGTAAGAGCCCCTGCAGTTCTAACTATTGATAGGGCAGCAGAAGGTCCC